>JAUIMM010000608.1:14832500-15561250 GCA_031769625.1 Taudactylus pleione
GATACTATATTTTTAGAATCTTCAAGTAAGATAGTTAGTGCTAGTTCGAATACATTGTTGCATATCCCACGGCTGTATACACAATTAGCTCCTGGTTAGGAGTTATGAGATAGTGGGTGAATAATGCAGGTTCGTGGTGAGGGAATGAGTATAACATACAGAGAACATTACATTGGTTCCCAAGTGATAAGACAATTTAAAGGATGCCCTATACACACAAGTTATACATAACACTCTTTTAAACTGTTATCTTACGCCAGCACCTGGAGCTGATTTAATATAACAGCAGAGAGTGTCATAAGGTTGATGCATACATGGGATCTGTACATTCCTAGAAGCTCACCATGAGTAAGGATATTTGTCTCAAAACTAAAACATTAAGAGTGTGCATCTAAATATACATAGTATTGTTCAGTGACTATCAATCAAGGGATTTAGGTTTGCTGTGACAACACAAATTAACACAGTGGATCTAATTTGGAATAAACTCAATTTATTTAGTGAACCATACAAGGTGAAATATATACTGGAGAACTATATAATAAAGATTAACAACGGTGGAGGACAAAAGTTTTTTTTATTCACTTGCACATAATAAAGCAGGGCTTGACAATTTTTTTCTAAAATCTAGGAGCCAGGATGAAAGTGTAGGAGCCAGACCACAGTACCCCCAAAAAATTACAGGAGTGAGTGAGGAGCACAGCTCTGTGTGTTATGCAACTGTTATACAGACTATACTAGTCCACAAAATGGTCACAGTTGAATGGATATAGTAACATGGAGGCCCCCTCACTGCTCCACCCCTCACCCTCCAGTAATAACGGAACACTTCATATAAAACAATGGTGCCAGAAAGTACAACAGACCCCCCCCCCCCCCCCCTCGTGGTCACACCACTATCCCTCTGAAGCCACTCTGCAATCCCTGGCCATGCATAGACCCTATTACCGGGGGCCATAGATAGACGACAGTAGATAGCCGGGACATACAGGAGGATCAGCGTAGACTGAAACCGACAGCATGGGTCAGAGCAGGATGGGACAGACAGGAGGAGTCAGAGCAGGCCAAGACGGACACAGGCACAGCAGTCACCGCAGATGACACTCAGCACATGCACTTCTGTTCATGAAATGAACGCCGCAATACGATAGGCACGAATCTCTGCGGGGGCTGATAAGGATCTGCTTCCTCCCTCACTGCAAAATCTGATAGCCATTGCGACCTGGCCCCTGGGATTTGTCCAGAGCTGTCTTAGCAGTGTGGGCCCTGGGCAAAGCAATGCACTGGGGCCCCTACCCACCCATTCACGGAAAAAAATATATAATTCGGGAACAGATTCCCGCTGCGATTCACTTTGGGTTATTATTATTATTATTATCCTTTATTTATATGGCGCCACAAAGGTTCCGCAGCGCCTTACACAGTACATAAATGAGCACACAAGAAAAACAGTTAATAGTAATACAAAACAATGCAGGACAAGGACAAGGTTATAAACTCAGCTGCAAAACACAAGCAGCAGGACATGAGCAACCAGGTGTTAGGTGCTGTTGTGGGGAGTTAGGAGTAAATGATACTATAAGTAGGGGGAGGAGAAACACGTGAGGATGAGGGCCCTGCTCGTGAGAGCTTACATTCTAAAGGGGAAGGGCAGACAGACAGGGACGACACAGAGGGGTAGATAGTGAAGAAGGAGCATGGAGCAGTGGGTTAGGATATGTGCTGCGGAATGTGTGTGTATTAGATGACCTGATGTTATGTAAAAATTAAGTCATTCATACATCTATCTCTATGATAGAAAATAGATTGTTTGTGTTATTTACATGAGAGATGTACAAAGTAAAGTAGAAGCACTTTAATTTGTGTGTTACATTTTAGCATCTATATACAGCCTGACAAGAAATGCAGCTATTATGGGACTGTCCCGCCATCCTAATACAGTAGTGACTACTTTAGTTCCAGCTGCTGGGTGCTATGCCATGCTCCTGTGAGTGGGTGCATCTCATGCTAGACCCACTCACAAATGGGTGCAGCCATAAATGATGTGGTCCCACAGGATGTTGCAGTACCCGGGCCCAGAATTTCTCTTGGCAGCCCTGGAGGTGACAGACAGAACGAGGAGGGAATGGGGCTTAGTAGTGGGGTAACAAGACCATGGAGGGAGGTGGTTGAGAGTGGAGGTATAGGAGAGGTGGGGGAAAGAAGCAGAGGGTTGGAAGCAGACTGATGAGAGAAAAAAAAAAGGAAGAACAGCAAGTGGAGGAAACAGGAGGGGGAAGAGAGGGATGGATAAAGTAGAGGATTATGTGGACATAGAATATGGGGGTTGTGTGAAGTAAGGGTGTTCATGCTGTGGACAAGGTAATAATTGAGATGTAAACTGGAGTGGAGGCTGTGAGATATAGAGTCAGTGTGGATTAAAGTTGTTAAATGTTCAAAAATACATGGAAAGAACAGTGCTGCTAATGTATGAGCACAGCTCCAAAAGTGATATATAAAGGAGAGGTATGTGAGTAGTGGGTGTAGGAATTAGTTTTTAAACAAATGATTAAAGTGGAT
Source organism: Taudactylus pleione (assembly GCA_031769625.1). NCBI lineage: Eukaryota > Metazoa > Chordata > Amphibia > Anura > Myobatrachidae > Taudactylus > Taudactylus pleione. The sequence goes on from JAUIMM010000608.1 coordinate 14,835,060, forward strand.
AGATGTGACACAATTGGAAAAAGCAATACAAAATGAATGAGGACAAAATTACAATGTACCCGAGCTGATCCAGTCTGAAGTGTTCTGATCAACAAAGATCAATCAACAAGAGCAGCACACAGACAGGGGAGCACTTGCAGTGTCCAAGCAGTGAGTGCAGTAAGTAGTTGCCTGGATATGCATACAACAGAAGATGTTGATTTTGTTCATTCACATAAGTATGTTGCTTCTTGTTGTTCAGAAATTGTTCTGGTTTTGAGTTTCATTTCCCTCAGTTTTCCTCCAGCGTAACTCCGACTTAGTTATCAAATTGTATTTACACTTATAATCAGAACACTTGGAATCTTAACACAGACTATGGCAGCCACCGGCTATGCAGCCTGTGGGAGCAGTAATATCTAAAGTTACAAACATGTGTCTCTGTGCTCACTGATTGGGACTCCACCCCGAAAGCTCTAACACTAAATTGGGATGCAATAAAGTCTAAGATAAACAATTTGTGAGAAGGGGGGAGGCCAACAAAGATTCACAATACATTCCTAACTTCCTTTAGATAAATTGCTCTTAGTATAGCAGTAGTTGTAATTTACCCAGTATAAATTTTCAAAACTGTGCTGAGGCAATCACTAAAACAGCATCTGATGGGAGCAGTAGTTGTAATTTACCTGTGGAATGCAGAGAAGTCACATCAGTCTTTGCATGGTGCGCATATGACAAATAAGATCTGCAGCGTAACTCCGACTTAGTTATCAAATTGTATTTACACTTATAATCAGAACACTTGGAATCTTAACACAGACTATGGCAGCCACCGGCTATGCAGCCTGTGGGAGCAGTAATATCTAAAGTTACAAACATGTGTCTCTGTGCTCACTGATTGGGACTCCACCCCGAAAGCTCTAACACTAAATTGGGATGCAATAAAGTCTAAGATAAACAATTTGTGAGAAGGGGGGAGGCCAACAAAGATTCACAATACATTCCTAACTTCCTTTAGATAAATTGCTCTTAGTATAGCAGTAGTTGTAATTTACCCAGTATAAATTTTCAAAACTGTGCTGAGGCAATCACTAAAACAGCATCTGATGGGAGCAGTAGTTGTAATTTACCTGTGGAATGCAGAGAAGAAGTCACATCAGTCTTTGCATGGTGCGCATATGACAAATAAGATCTGCAGCGTAACTCCGACTTAGTTATCAAATTGTATTTACACTTATAATCAGAACACTTGGAATCTTAACACAGACTATGGCAGCCACCGGCTATGCAGCCTGTGGGAGCAGTAATATCTAAAGTTACAAACATGTGTCTCTGTGCTCACTGATTGGGACTCCACCCCGAAAGCTCTAACACTAAATTGGGATGCAATAAAGTCTAAGATAAACAATTTGTGAGAAGGGGGGAGGCCAACAAAGATTCACAATACATTCCTAACTTCCTTTAGATAAATTGCTCTTAGTATAGCAGTAGTTGTAATTTACCCAGTATAAATTTTCAAAACTGTGCTGAGGCAATCACTAAAACAGCATCTGATGGGAGCAGTAGTTGTAATTTACCTGTGGAATGCAGAGAAGAAGTCACATCAGTCTTTGCATGGTGCGCATATGACAAATAAGATCTGCAGCGTAACTCCGACTTAGTTATCAAATTGTATTTACACTTATAATCAGAACACTTGGAATCTTAACACAGACTATGGCAGCCACCGGCTATGCAGCCTGTGGGAGCAGTAATATCTAAAGTTACAAACATGTGTCTCTGTGCTCACTGATTGGGACTCCACCCCGAAAGCTCTAACACTAAATTGGGATGCAATAAAGTCTAAGATAAACAATTTGTGAGAAGGGGGGAGGCCAACAAAGATTCACAATACATTCCTAACTTCCTTTAGATAAATTGCTCTTAGTATAGCAGTAGTTGTAATTTACCCAGTATAAATTTTCAAAACTGTGCTGAGGCAATCACTAAAACAGCATCTGATGGGAGCAGTAGTTGTAATTTACCTGTGGAATGCAGAGAAGAAGTCACATCAGTCTTTGCATGGTGCGCATATGACAAATAAGATCTGCAGCGTAACTCCGACTTAGTTATCAAATTGTATTTACACTTATAATCAGAACACTTGGAATCTTAACACAGACTATGGCAGCCACCGGCTATGCAGCCTGTGGGAGCAGTAATATCTAAAGTTACAAACATGTGTCTCTGTGCTCACTGATTGGGACTCCACCCCGAAAGCTCTAACACTAAATTGGGATGCAATAAAGTCTAAGATAAACAATTTGTGAGAAGGGGGGAGGCCAACAAAGATTCACAATACATTCCTAACTTCCTTTAGATAAATTGCTCTTAGTATAGCAGTAGTTGTAATTTACCCAGTATAAATTTTCAAAACTGTGCTGAGGCAATCACTAAAACAGCATCTGATGGGAGCAGTAGTTGTAATTTACCTGTGGAATGCAGAGAAGAAGTCACATCAGTCTTTGCATGGTGCGCATATGACAAATAAGATCTGCAGCGTAACTCCGACTTAGTTATCAAATTGTATTTACACTTATAATCAGAACACTTGGAATCTTAACACAGACTATGGCAGCCACCGGCTATGCAGCCTGTGGGAGCAGTAATATCTAAAGTTACAAACATGTGTCTCTGTGCTCACTGATTGGGACTCCACCCCGAAAGCTCTAACACTAAATTGGGATGCAATAAAGTCTAAGATAAACAATTTGTGAGAAGGGGGGAGGCCAACAAAGATTCACAATACATTCCTAACTTCCTTTAGATAAATTGCTCTTAGTATAGCAGTAGTTGTAATTTACCCAGTATAAATTTTCAAAACTGTGCTGAGGCAATCACTAAAACAGCATCTGATGGGAGCAGTAGTTGTAATTTACCTGTGGAATGCAGAGAAGAAGTCACATCAGTCTTTGCATGGTGCGCATATGACAAATAAGATCTGCAGCGTAACTCCGACTTAGTTATCAAATTGTATTTACACTTATAATCAGAACACTTGGAATCTTAACACAGACTATGGCAGCCACCGGCTATGCAGCCTGTGGGAGCAGTAATATCTAAAGTTACAAACATGTGTCTCTGTGCTCACTGATTGGGACTCCACCCCGAAAGCTCTAACACTAAATTGGGATGCAATAAAGTCTAAGATAAACAATTTGTGAGAAGGGGGGAGGCCAACAAAGATTCACAATACATTCCTAACTTCCTTTAGATAAATTGCTCTTAGTATAGCAGTAGTTGTAATTTACCCAGTATAAATTTTCAAAACTGTGCTGAGGCAATCACTAAAACAGCATCTGATGGGAGCAGTAGTTGTAATTTACCCAGTATAAATTTTCAAAACTGTGCTGAGGCAATCACTAAAACAGCATCTGATGGGAGCAGTAGTTGTAATTTACCCAGTATAAATTTTCAAAACTGTGCTGAGGCAATCACTAAAACAGCATCTGATGGGAGCAGTAGTTGTAATTTACCCAGTATAAATTTTCAAAACTGTGCTGAGGCAATCACTAAAACAGCATCTGATGGGAGCAGTAGTTGTAATTTACCCAGTATAAATTTTCAAAACTGTGCTGAGGCAATCACTAAAACAGCATCTGATGGGAGCAGTAGTTGTAATTTACCTGTGGAATGCAGAGAAGAAGTCACATCAGTCTTTGCATGGTGCGCATATGACAAATAAGATCTGCAGCGTAACTCCGACTTAGTTATCAAATTGTATTTACACTTATAATCAGAACACTTGGAATCTTAACACAGACTATGGCAGCCACCGGCTATGCAGCCTGTGGGAGCAGTAATATCTAAAGTTACAAACATGTGTCTCTGTGCTCACTGATTGGGACTCCACCCCGAAAGCTCTAACACTAAATTGGGATGCAATAAAGTCTAAGATAAACAATTTGTGAGAAGGGGGGAGGCCAACAAAGATTCACAATACATTCCTAACTTCCTTTAGATAAATTGCTCTTAGTATAGCAGTAGTTGTAATTTACCCAGTATAAATTTTCAAAACTGTGCTGAGGCAATCACTAAAACAGCATCTGATGGGAGCAGTAGTTGTAATTTACCCAGTATAAATTTTCAAAACTGTGCTGAGGCAATCACTAAAACAGCATCTGATGGGAGCAGTAGTTGTAATTTACCCAGTATAAATTTTCAAAACTGTGCTGAGGCAATCACTAAAACAGCATCTGATGGGAGCAGTAGTTGTAATTTACCCAGTATAAATTTTCAAAACTGTGCTGAGGCAATCACTAAAACAGCATCTGATGGGAGCAGTAGTTGTAATTTACCCAGTATAAATTTTCAAAACTGTGCTGAGGCAATCACTAAAACAGCATCTGATGGGAGCAGTAGTTGTAATTTACCCAGTATAAATTTTCAAAACTGTGCTGAGGCAATCACTAAAACAGCATCTGATGGGAGCAGTAGTTGTAATTTACCCAGTATAAATTTTCAAAACTGTGCTGAGGCAATCACTAAAACAGCATCTGATGGGAGCAGTAGTTGTAATTTACCCAGTATAAATTTTCAAAACTGTGCTGAGGCAATCACTAAAACAGCATCTGATGGGAGCAGTAGTTGTAATTTACCTGTGGAATGCAGAGAAGAAGTCACATCAGTCTTTGCATGGTGCGCATATGACAAATAAGATCTGCAGCGTAACTCCGACTTAGTTATCAAATTGTATTTACACTTATAATCAGAACACTTGGAATCTTAACACAGACTATGGCAGCCACCGGCTATGCAGCCTGTGGGAGCAGAATTGTGCCCTGTGATTCACAAATTTTTTTCTAATCACTGGATTAGTGCAGTGCACCTTCTTTTAAGAATAAAAGAAATGTTAACACTCAAACCAAAACTCCACATTGCTGCTAATATCTGTATGCAGGACAATGATGACTAAGCCAAACCAAAACAGCAAAATATATATATATATATATATATATATATATATATATATAGATAGATAGATAGATGTCAAAACCAAATATCTTTATCTTGTGCTAATGTTAATCACACAGAGCTGCACCTCTAGACAAAACCCCCTGTCAGCTAGGGTCAAATACAATATCACAATCACACTCTATTGTTTGTGAGATATATATACATAGATAGATCTATCTATCAGGACCGTCGCTAGGCTTTACTGCACCCATCGCCGTCCTCTGTGGCTGCCCCTTCCCTCTTCCACTCCCTCCCCCTGAGCTTACATTATCCAACTAGTGCCGGGAGGCAGGGTGGGCTTTTCGTGCGACCACTGGCTACAATAGCGCTCCGGGCGACGGCCCGGCTTGCCTGTGCCTGGAGCCGACACTGATATATATATATATATATATATATTATATACAAAAAAGATACAGGTAATATGAAAGGCGGCACTTACAGCACTTGTTTGATGCGACCGACCCCTATTAGACACACATCATGTGGTTATCAACGTTTCAGTTTAATAACTGGATAACAGGTATCCTGATGAAATTTATTAAACTGAAACGTTGATAACTGCATGATGTGTGTCCAGGATGTGTCCCATGAGTCTGAATGTACCACCTGTATAACAATTTCTAAACCTACAGATCCAGATTGTGAAGGGATTCTCAACTATCACTAAGGCATTCTCATTTATCACTGGAGTTATACAATTTTAAATAGTAAAGTGGGTTTGATTTCACACCACCCCATTATGGGAACCCCACCCATAAGTATGGCTGGCTATATACTCATGATGACTATGACTATTAGGACATTTTTTATAATGTAATGTATGTTACATTACATTATCAAAATTGTCCTAGTCATGACTCATGACAGGTTCAAAGTAAGCTGGTAGGTGGTTGCATTCCCATCCCCCTCCCCCATCATTCCATGCATATTAAGAGGAGTCTCCTGACCTGACACCTGAGTACTGATTCCTGAGAGGAAGCTGAGACCAGACCCCCGTATAAGTATACATGGCAAAGCAGTTATTTTTACCTAGTATGCAGCAGCGGCTAATATAAAAACAGAACCTGCCAGCAGAACCGGCCCTAACCAATTTGGTGCCCTAGGCAAGAATTTGGCTGGTGCCCCCTAGCAGATAATCCCACCACCAAGCTTAGTGTTTATACACGGATGCCAAAAATAACACTGTTGGTTTATGACCTATTTTTTATTGTGTTAAACTCACAAAATATACAACTACAGTATAAATATAAAGAAACCAAACTGCAATATAAATACTACTGACCCTGGCCTCGTTTAGCACCCCTAATCCAGCACAACATCCCTCATCCAGCACAGCATTCCCCCACCCTCCAACATGATTGCTTCCACCAGGTAGAAAATGCTTTGCTCCTGGACTTCTCACCGAATGTAAAGCTGGCCACACATCTAAAGATTATCTGTCCAACCAGCCAACTAGTTGATTGGTTGGAATGAAAATCTGGTAACGTATGGGAGTAAATGAGAATCAGCAATTTGCTCCTAAATGCCAGAAAACAGATGAAAATGTCGTCAGACAAGTTTGAACAAATTGTTTGGATCAAACATTTAACAAACAATAGTTTTTGTCCATTTTCCGGCATTTGGGAGCAAATTGCTGATTCTCATTTGCTGTCATACCTTACCAGACTTTCATTCCAACCAATCAACTAGTTGGCCAGCTTCAGATTGCAGTCACCTGTGTTGAACTAGGAAATAGATAAGACAGGTGTTTCACCACAGGTGTTTGCAATCATAAATTAGGGGGGAAGTCCAGCAGCAGAGCATTTTGGACCTGGTGGAAGAGGTCATGTTGGAGAGTCTGCATTCCTAGCCTCATCCAACTCCCTTATCCAGCACAGTACTTTACTGAAGACTCTTAAGAGTCAGGGTCAGGCAGCCGCCCCTGCTTGTTTATCTAGTCCCTGGACTTAATGGACGGAGGTGGAGCAGTAATGTGTGACCCACGAGCTCCGCAAAAGCCCATGGGAAGAGCGGCTACAGCTGGGCATGCATGGCAATGCTCCCCCGCCCATTTTACTTGTAGACATACTCAGGATGGATTAGCCCAAAGAGAAGTGAGCAGAAATCAATGTAGAACTTCTTACCATAACTACTCTTAATGTGCGCAGCGCAATGCACGTAATTGATTGGCCAATGTATCTGCTGCCCGTTGGGCAGTGGGTACCTGCGATATGTTGGTGAATGCCGACCATAGGGCTGGTGCAAGTGTCTGTGGTGACATCTGGAGACACCCCGGTGATGTTACTGTGTGCAGAGACGCTGATAGTGGGCATCTCAGTTACTAGCACAGCCAGGCACAGGCTACTGCACCAAGGGAAGGGCTGATTCTAGCATTTGCATATACTCACAGCTGCGACTCCGGCAACAAACACGAGTGGAGACGCAGCTGCTTCCATCTCTGAATCAGGCCCTAAGTAGCATATTATACCAAATATCTTAACCTGGAAGTCCTTGATTATGAAGGTATCAATGCCTAGATACACTATACACACATAAATCTGCTTTAAAGTACATAAACAGATTTTATTTTTATTTTTTTTACCATAATCTTTATCTTTTTAAATGGTCCTCCATCAGCTCAATCTGCTATTCCCCTTTCTCAGTCTTTGTGGGGTTTAAATGTAAAATGGCCTATGCGGGAATCAGTATGAGTTACCGACTAATCTCGACGCTGGAAGACCGGCACTCGAAGATCCAGACAGGCTAAGTAGTTTTACTATTTCTAACTTCCCCCCTAACCCTCCTTTAGGGGTGCCTTACCCTAACCTCCCCCCCCTACTGCCTAACACTAAACTCCCCCGTAAGTGCCTAAACCTAACCCCCCCTCCCCGCTCCCTAAACCTAACCCTCCCGGGGGTTGCCTGACCTTAACCTCCCCCTGGGGGTGCCTAACCCTAATTCCCCCCCAGGAGCCCCTACCCTAACCCTCCCCCCCCGCGGCTGTCCGCAACCGCCGCCCAGCTTTCCTTGGTTCAGTACGTTTAGACCAATTTTGACTGATCAAAATTATACCAATGTACAGTGTACACACTACCGAATAGTAAATTGTGTAGTTCTAAGCAATCCTTTTGATTCCAGATTGACTCATCTCCATAGGGGTCTCCATAGGGGACTGCTAATTAAGTAGCAGATATCGGCCGAGGAGTGTGCACACACTGCATTTTGTGAATGATACCAAAACGATGTTAATGACATAGTGTGTGCAGTACACGCTATATCAGGAGCCAATCCTAAGGATTTTGGACTGACCCAATATCTGTCAGGTTGGCCCAAAAATGTTATACAGGTTGAGTCTCCCATATCCAAAATGCTTGGGACCAGGGGTATTTTGGATATCGGAATATTCCGTATTTTGGAATATTTGCATAAAATAATGAAATATCTTGGGAATGGGACCTCAATACACACACAGAATGCATTTATGTGTTATATACACCTCATACACACAGCCTGAAGGTCATTTTATACTATATTTTTAATAATTTTGTGCATCAAAAAAGTTTGTGTACATACATGAAATTCATTTATGTTTCATATACACCTTGTACACACAGCCTGAAGGTTATTTATACTATATTTTTAATAATTTGTGCTTTAAACAATAGTTTGTGTACATTGAGCCATTAGAAAGCAAAGGTTTCACTTTCTCAGTCATGCTAAAAATATTCCGTATTTCGGAATATTTGGATATGGGAGACTCAACCTGTACTGTGAACCTAGCCATCCAATTGTTTACATTTTTTTTATAGCAAAATATGCATTCACTATTATGTTTGAATGAAATAAACCCTGACAAATACAGCAGCTATAGTTTTCCTTCTTGTGTATAAAAATGCATTCTAGCTAAAATATGCTCATAAAATCATACACTGTGTGCACAATAATAAAAATACTTGATTTATAAATAATTGAAGTGGAAATATTAGTAATTTAATCTAAACCCAAATTAGCCAGTTAATCTGGAGCACACTGTTTCATACATCACAAAGTTCCTTGAATGTCATTCTGTTACTACAGTTTCATAGATGCTTATATTTTAAAGTTGTCAAGATTGAATTTAATATTCACAAAATATATTCTTTTTATTTATACTGGAGCTTTGTGTAAGTATACATGATGAAAGTTTCCGTTTTAGCAAAAGGACAAATCTACATTTACATTTGTATATTTCATTGAAATTCTGCCTCATTAAGATGCCTTTGAAAGTTGAAATAGTTTGTTTGACATGCAAAAATTATTGAATTGCTGAAATAAAAAAAAAACGCTTTTCAAGTTAGAAGAAAAATAGCCCAATAAACATTTCAAAAGCCAAATGAAGATTTAAGTCTTTTCCTAAAAAAAAAATATTCAGCAAAAAAAAGGACCTATTTCAAACACATTCATTCAGGATGTTATTGTTAAACTGAGCACATATAATGGCTTTTAAAAATGTACAAAACAAGCTATTAACATATGTAAAATAAAGTGTGTTGGGAGCAAAGCACAAAAATAGTAAGTGGCATATATATCACAATCTGCATCTCAGATGCGGATGGGATATGATAAATTCGCAATGCGATATTTGAATACATCACAAAGATGTATCAAATATCGCATACAGGGGCATCTCAGTTTACAGCACTGAGCAGCTGACTGGCAGTCACAGAGCAGGAGCCCAGCAACCAGCTGACTAGAGTCACAGAGGAGCTCAACAGACCACCAATCATATCTCCCCGATTGCCACATCCAAAGCTGTTTCATTGCCTCCTCCATAGCTCTCTCATTGCCAGTTTCCTCCATAGTTCACTATACCCCAGCTCACACTGCTCACCTCGTGGCTTACACTGCTCCTCTCGAACTGCTCCTCTGCCACCTCACACTACTCACCACAGACTGCTCCCTTTGTGCATCACAATGCTCACCTTGTGCCTTCCTGTCACGATCCGGTACAAGGAATTCCTCTGTGGAGGATAGGGAGCCAGGGAGTCTATATGACTAGGAAACAGCTAGAGGAGTGACAGTACTAGTGTCCTCAATAAAGATCAAACCCAGGTGTTGGCTAGACCTAACCAGAGGTGTAGAGTCTAACCCACTCGGTGGTCTTCACCAGTGACTCCTCCTATTGGGATTTGGGTTTCGCCGCACCAAGTGAGCAGGTCCCGGCCCTCTGGATAGGTACCTGGGAGTGACGAGGAGACTAGGAAATTACACTAATACAATGAGTGGAATGATGCACTGGTATGCTCTATGAAACATTGCAGGTGACTCAGAGGCAGGATACACCAGGAAGTGACACAGGAGATCCAGGCACAGATTACTTTAGTTGATGAGAAATGGAAGGTCAGATACTGGATCCTTTGGGTAACTCTGAAGATTTGGATGCACACTCCCACTTACCTCAAAAGCAGCAGAGTATAATTAGGCCTTTTTCTGGCTGGCCTGGGATCTGCAGCAGCTTCTCCACTTTCTTTGATGATAGCAGCACAGCAACCCTCCTGTTCCCCTGACCACCCAGCCTCTGGACAGTATGGATTTATTTTCATGGGCCTGGAGCAGCAGCCAGTGCCAGCGAGAGTGGACATTGGGGGTAGTGGGCAATCCAAGAGGTGTGGCCACAGCCACTGCAAAAAACCCACTATGTGTGACACTGCAAAGCATGCTGTAATAGGGTGGGTGCCACATGCTGCAAGGAGGGCCATTTGTTCCCTTTGGCAGCGCTGCGCAAATGCCTCAGCAACTGACTCAGGGCCTGATTCTGACCCGGACGCAAGTGGCCGTTCGCTTGACCGCCGTACGAGTGGAAACATTTAAATTTAAGCGCTCGCTTGTATGTTCGCTCGTAGCTAACCTTCCGCCCCATATTCTCCCAACCCCTCCTCTAGCTAGCGCGCGTTCAAAATAGCGAGCGTCCGTCTCCTCTTTGGTTGCATTGAGCGCTTGCACAAGTCAATTCCGGAAGTGGCCCTGTCATTTTTCGATTGCCTGCTATTTCATTCTGCAAACATACTTGAATCGATTAATGGCAATCACTATATTAATTACCTTAATTGTTATTCACATGTTAGCAATCCTGGTTTTTTTTTTCAATGTCAATAAACTTTATTCTTGTTATTGTGTGTCATTTCTTCCGCAGAATACGTACGGTTTGACCAAGGGGATGGTTTTTCGAAATTAATAGTTTGTTAGAATGCTGCTATTGTTTTGCGTTTTATTTTTATAGGCAGATTTTAATACTTTCATTTTGATATTTAAATTAGCTTACGCATGTCACTGCATCAAGCCTATCATAACTCACATTATATTTGTGAGGGTGTAGGTCACATGACTCATACAATAACCAATAAAATTGTTCCTTTTAATTTACAAAGTACATTAGCCAATCAAATTTTTTCTAGGACCTTTATTAAAACTGTTTTGTTTAAAAAAAAATCATTGCCATCATGAGAGCCGCCGCTTTTTGTCGCCCTGAGCTACTGTTCCTCACGGAGGTGATGGACCAGAGAATTACTGAACATCCGCACCCCATCACCAACCTCCGCAAGCGGCTGGCCTACGTGGAGGTGCGCCGCCGCCTGCGTTCCCTCGGCTATCGCCGAGATATCGGGCAGCTGGAACGCAGGTGGTCGGATCTGAGGCGCAGATCCCCACGCCTGCTGGACCATTTGCGTCTCCAGATAGTGCAAAGTAAGTGTTTCTGTGTATGTTTTTTTTGTTTTGTTTTTTTATTCTCATACCTGCGTGTGCATGTTTACAGTATAGCCCTGTTTGTTTATTTTTCGACATACTTGCGTGTGCATGTTTACAGTATAGCCCTGTTTGTTTATTTTGGACATACTTGCGTGTACATGTTTACAGTATAGCCCTGTTTGTTTATTTTGGGACATACTTGCGTGTGCATGTTTACAGTATAGCCCTGTTTGTTTATTTTGGACATACTTGCATGTACATGTTTACAGTATAGCCCTGTTTGTTTATTTTGGACATACTTGCGTGTACATGTTTACAGTATAGCCCTGTTTGTTTATTTTTCGACATACTTGCGTGTGCATGTTTACAGTAGGGGTGAGCGATTTCTAAAATCCGAACCCCCCCGAGCCCCCCCGATCCGAGTCCGATCCGAGTCAGGCTCGACTTTTCCCGCCTGACTCGGATCTGAAATCGAGGCAAAACGTCATCATCCCGCCTTCCGAGTCTCGCGGGTTTTGGATCCTATATAAGGTACCCGCGTCGGCGCCATTTTCTCACTCGGCTGTGGACAGTGAAGAGGGAGGGTGGGAGTTAGGGCTGTGTAGTGTAGTGTAGTGTAGTGTAGTGCTGCTGTTGTCCACTACTTCAAAGTCCATAGGGGCTGGCTGTGTTGTGCTGTGCTGCTGTTGTTAATAGGGGCTGTGTCCACTACTTCAAAGTCCATAGGGGCTGGCTGGACTGTGTTGTGCAGTCAGTTCTCCATAGGGGCTGTGTCCACTCCAAAGTCCTGTGCAGTGTCCCAGTCCTAAAGGAGAGCTGTAGTGTTGTCCAGGGGGTGCTCTGTCCATCAGGGGCGCTCCCCCCAAGTGCTAAAAAAATAATATATTTTCTGTGTTTGTGAATTGTGTGCGCAGTAGCCGCACGTGCATCAACAAAGTAGTGCCAAGCGTGCGCCTGTGTCATAAGTAAAGGGCCGGCTGGCTTGACCGTTAAAGGGTGCTGTAACCCCCGAAAGTACACTCCAGTCCAAACCAAAAAAAAATTATTTTCTGTGTTTGTGAATTGTGTGCGCAGTAGCCGCACGTGCATCAACAAAGTAGTACCAAGCGTGCGCCTGTGTCATAAGTAAAGGGCCGGCTGGCTTGACCGTTAAGGGTGCTGTAACCCCCGAAAGTACACTCCAGTCCAAACCAAAAAAAAAATAATTTTCTGTGTTTGTGAATTGTGTGCGCAGTAGCCGCACGTGCATCAACAAAGTAGTGCCAAGCGTGCGCCTGTGTCATAAGTAAAGGGCCGGCTGGCTTGACCGTTAAGGGTGCTGTAACCCCCGAAAGTACACTCCAGTCCAAACCAAAAAAAAAATTATTTTCTGTGTTTGTGAATTGTGTGCGCAGTAGCCGCACGTGCATCAACAAAGTAGTGCCAAGCATGCACCTGTGTCATAAGTAAAGGGCCGGCTGGCTTGACCGTTAAGGGTGCTGTAACCCCCGAAAGTACACTCCAGTCCAAACCAAAAAAAAAATTATTTTCTGTGTTTGTGAATTGTGTGCGCAGTAGCCGCACGTGCATCAACAAAGTAGTGCCAAGCGTGCGCCTGTGTCATAAGTAAAGGGCCGGCTGGCTTGACCGTTAAGGGTGCTGTAACCCCCGAAAGTACACTCCAGTCCAAACCAAAAAAAAAATTATTTTCTGTGTTTGTGAATTGTGTGCGCAGTAGCCGCACGTGCATCAACAAAGTAGTGCCAAGCGTGCACCTGTGTCATAAGTAAAGGGCCGGCTGGCTTGACCGTTAAGGGTGCTGTAACCCCCGAAAGTACACTCCAGTCCAAACCAAAAAAAAAATTATTTTCTGTGTTTGTGAATTGTGTGCGCAGTAGCCGCACGTGCATCAACAAAGTAGTGCCAAGCGTGCACCTGTGTCATAAGTAAAGGGCCGGCTGGCTTGACCGTTAAGGGTGCTGTAACCCCCGAAAGTACACTCCAGTCCAAACCAAAAAAAAAATTATTTTCTGTGTTTGTGAATTGTGTGCGCAGTAGCCGCACGTGCATCAACAAAGTAGAGCCAAGCGTGCGCCTGTGTCATAAGTAAAGGGCCGGATGGCTTGACCGTTAAAGGGTGCTGTAACCCCCGAAAGTACACTCCAGTCCAAACCAAAAAAAAAATTATTTTCTGTGTTTGTGAATTGTGTGCGCAGTAGCCGCACGTGCATCAACAAAGTAGTGCCAAGCGTGCGCCTGTGTCATAAGTAAAGGGCCGGCTGGCTTGACCGTTAAGGGTGCTGTAACCCCCGAAAGTACACTCCAGTCCAAACCAAAAAAAAATTATTTTCTGTGTTTGTGAATTGTGTGCGCAGTAGCCGCACGTGCATCAACAAAGTAGTGCCAAGCGTGCGCCTGTGTCATAAGTAAAGGGCCGGCTGGCTTGACCGTTAAAGGGTGCTGTAACGCCCAAAGTACACTCCAGTCCAAACCAAAAAAAATATTATTTTCTGTGTTTGTGAATTGTGTGCGCAGTAGCCGCACGTGCATCAACAAAGTAGTGCCAAGCGTGCGCCTGTGTCATAAGTAAAGGGCCGGCTGGCTTGACCGTTAAAGGGTGCTGTAACCCCCGAAAGTACACTCCAGTCCAAACCAAAAAAAAATTATTTTCTGTGTTTGTGAATTGTGTGCGCAGTAGCCGCACGTGCATCAACAAAGTAGTGCCAAGCGTGCGCCTGTGTCATAAGTAAAGGGCCGGCTGGCTTGACCATTAAAGGGTGCTGTAACCCCGAAAGTACACTCCAGTCCAAACCAAAAAAAAATTATTTTCTGTGTTTGTGAATTGTGTGCGCAGTAGCCGCACGTGCATCAACAAAGTAGTGCCAAGCGTGCGCCTGTGTCATAAGTAAAGGGCCGGCTGACTTGACCGTTAAAGGGTGCTGTAACCCCCAAAGTACACTCCAGTCCAAACCAAAAAAAATATTATTTTCTGTGTTTGTGAATTGTGTGCGCAGTAGCCGCACGTGCATCAACAAAGTAGTGCCAAGCGTGCGCCTGTGTCATAAGTAAAGGGCCGGCTGGCTTGACCGTTAAAGGGTGCTGTAACCCCCAAAGTACACTCCAGTCCAAACCAAAAAAAATATTATTTTCTGTGTTTGTGGATTGTGTGCGCAGTAGCCGCACGTGCATCAACAAAGTAGTGCCAAGCGTGCGCCTGTGTCATAAGTAAAGGGCCGGCTGGCTTGACCGTTAAAGGGTGCTGTTACCCCCGAAAGTACACTCCAGTCCAAACCAAAAAAAAATTATTTTCTGTGTTTGTGAATTGTGTGCGCAGTAGCCGCACGTGCATCAACAAAGTAGTGCCAAGCGTGCGCCTGTGTCATAAGTAAAGGGCCGGCTGGCTTGACCGTTAAAGGGTGCTGTAACCCCCGAAAGTACACTCCAGTCCAAACCAAAAAAAAATTATTTTCTGTGTTTGTGAATTGTGTGCGCAGTAGCCGCACGTGCATCAACAAAGTAGTGCCAAGCGTGCGCCTGTGTCATAAGTAAAGGGCCGGCTGGCTTGACCGTTAAAGGGTGCTGTAACCCCCGAAAGTACACTCCAGTCCAAACCAAAAAAAAATTATTTTCTGTGTTTGTGAATTGTGTGCGCAGTAGCCGCACGTGCATCAACAAAGTAGTGCCAAGCGTGCGCCTGTGTCATAAGTAAAGGGCCGGCTGGCTTGACCATTAAAGGGTGCTGTAACCCCCGAAAGTACACTCCAGTCCAAACCAAAAAAAAATTATTTTCTGTGTTTGTGAATTGTGTGCGCAGTAGCCGCACGTGCATCAACAAAGTAGTGCCAAGAGTGCGCCTGTGTCATAAGTAAAGGGCCGGCTGGCTTGACCGTTAAAGGGTGCTGTAACCCACAAAGTACACTCCAGTCCAAACCAAAAAAAAAATTATTTTCTGTGTTTAGCCGCACGTATATATAAAATCGATATAACATAAATGGAGGACCAAACTTTCTCCGATAAAAATAAAATAGAGAAAGATCAAGAACCACTTCCTCCTAGTGCTGAAGCTGCTGCCACTAGTCATGACATAGACGATAACATGCCATCAACGTCGTCTGCCAAGGCCGATGCCCAATGTCATAGTAGAGGGCACATACAATCCCAAATGGCAAAGTTCAGGAAAATGACCTTGAAAAAGACATTTAAATCAGCTGAAGAGAAACGTAAACTTGCCAATATGCCATTTACGACACGGAGTGGCAAGGAACGGCTAAGGTCGATCCCTAGTATGTTCATGACTAGTGGTTCAGCTTCACATGACGATGGAAGCCCTCCTCCCACTAAAAAAATCAAAAGAGTTAAGCTGGCAAAAGCACAGCGAAGAACTGTGCTTTCTAAGAAGATATCACAAATCCCCAAGGAGAGTCCAAGTGTGGTGGTGGTTGCGATGCCTGACCTTCCCAGCACTGGACGTGAAGAGGTGGCTCTTTCCACCATTTGCACGCCCCCTGCAAGTGCTGAAAGGAGCACCCACAGTCCACTTGCTGATATGCAAATTGAAGATGTCACTGTTGAAGTACAACAGGATGAGGATACTGGTGTAGCTGGCGCTGAGGAGGAAGTTGGCGAGGAGGATTCTGATGGTGATGTGGTTTGTTTAAATCAGGCTCCGGGGGAGACAGTTGTTGTCCGTGGGATGAAAAAGCCCATCACGGTCATGCCTGGGCAGAAGACCAAACATTCCACCTCTTTGGTCTGGCAATATTTCTATCCAAATCCGGACAACAACTGTCTTGCCATATGTACCATATGTAAAGGTGAAATAAGTAGGGGTAGGGACGTCAACCACCTAGGAACATCCTCCCTTATACGGCACCTGCAGCGCGTTCATAAAAAGTTACTGTCAAGTTCAGAAACTTTGGCTAAGACCGTAAGCAGTCCAGGGACACCTAAATCCCGTTGTCCTGTTGTATCCAAGCGCCTGCAAACCACACCGTCAACTCCCTCCTCGTCAATTTCCTCCTTAGTCAGGATCGGAAGTAGTCCTGCAGGCCATGTCACTGGCATGACTGACTCTCCTATCCGGGATTCCTCTGGAGGATCCTGCATTGCTACGCCTACTGCTGCCGCTGCTGCTGTTGCTGCTGCTGGGAGTCGTTCATCATCCCAGAGAGGAAGTAGGAACACCACTACTTTTACTAAACAATTGACCCTCCAACAGTCCTTAGCGAGGAGGATGAAGTACGACAGCAGTCATCCTGAAGCAAAACGTATAACTGAGGCCTTGACTGCTATGTTGGTGTTAGACGTGCGTCCGGTATCCGCCATTAGTGCAGTGGGATTTAGACAATTGATGGAGGTAGTGTGTCCCCGGTTCCAAATCCCGTCTAGATTCCACTTCACTAGGCAGGCGATACCGAGACTGTACAGAAACGTCAGAAAAAGTGTCCTCAGTGTCCTGAAAAATGCCGTTGTACACAATGTCCACTTAACCACGGACATGTGGACAAGTGGAACAGGGCAGACTAAGGACTATATGACTGTGACAGCCCACTGGGTAGATGTATCACCTTACGCAGCAACAGCAGCAGCATCACCAGTAGCAGCATCTCAGAAACGCCAGCTCGTTACAAGGCAGGCTACGCTGTGTATCACCGGTTTCAGTAAGAGGCACACCGCCGACAACCTCTTAGAGAAACTGAGGGAAATCATCGCCCAGTGGCTTACCCCACTTAGACTCTCCTGGGGATTTGTGATATCTGACAACGCCACCAATATTGTGCGGGCATTACATCTGGGCAAATTCCAGCACGTCCCATGTTTTGCTCACACAATAAACTTGGTGGTGCAGAATTTTCTGAAAAGCGACAGGGGCGTGTAGGAGACGCTTTGGGTGGCCCGAAAAATTTCTGGCCACTTTCGCCATTCAGCGACTGCGTGCCGAAGACTGGAGCGCCAGCAAACACTCTTGAACCTGCCCCGCCATCACCTGAAGCAAGAGGTTGTGACGCGGTGGAACTCAACCCTCTATATGCTTCAGAGGATGGAGGAGCAGCAAAAGGCCATACAAGCCTATACATCCACCTATGACATAGGCAAAGGAGGGGGTATGCACCTGACTCAAGCGCAGTGGAGAATGATTTCCGTGTTGTGCAAGGTTCTCCAGCCCTTCGAACTTGCCACACGTGAAGTCAGTTCAGACACAGCCAGCTTGAGTCAGGTCATTCCCCTCATCAGGCTTTTGCAGAAGCAGCTGGAGAAAGTGAAGGAGGAGCTAAGACGGAGCGATTCCGCTCGGCATGTGGGACTTGTGGATGAAGCCCTTCATTCGCTTTGCCAGGATTCCAGGGTGGTCAATCTGTTGAAATCAGACCACTACATTTTGGCCACCGTGCTTGATCCTAGGTTTAAAGCCTATGTGGTGTCTCTCTTTCCGGCCGACACAAGCCTGCAGAGGTGCAAAGACCTGCTGGTGAACACACTGTCAGCTGAAGCGGAACGTGACACGTCAACGGCTCCTTCTTCATTTTCTCCCGCAACTGGGGCTGCCAGGAAAAAACTTAGGTATCCTAAGCAACCCGCTGGCGGTGATGCAGGGCAGGCAGGACCAAGTTTGGACATCTGGTCCGGACTGAAGGACCTGGCAACAATTTCTGACATGTCTACTGTCACTGCATATGATACTGTCACCATTGACAGAATGGTGGAGGATTACATCGGTGACAGCATCCAAGTAGGCATGTCAGACAGTCCATACCTGTACTGGCAGGAAAAAGAGGCAATTTGGAGGCCCCTGTACAAGCTGGCTCTATTTTACCTGAGTTGCCCCCCCTCCAGTGTGTACTCCGAAAGAGTGTTTAGTGCAGCCGGGAACCTTGTCAGCGAAAGGCGTAGGAGGTTGCTTCCACAGAATGTGGAGAAGATGATGTTCATCAAAATGAATTATCAGCTCTTCCAGGCAGACCAGCCTCCAGAAGGTACAGAGGGACCTGTGGTGGTGGATTCAAGTGGGGACGAGTTAATACTTTGTGAGGATGAGGATGTACACACTGAAGAGGGTGAGGAATCGGTGGATGAGGAGGATGAGGATGACATCTTGCCTCCGTAGAGCCAGTTTGTGCAGGGACACATTAATTGCCAGCTTGTTTTGTGGGGGCCCAAACGAACCAATCATTTCAGCCACAGTTGTGTGGCAGACCCTGGCGCTGAAATGATTGATTTGTTAAAGTGTGCATGTCCTGTTTATACAACATAAGGGTGGGTGGGAGGGCCCAAGGACAATTCCATCTTGCACTTCTTTTTTTTCTTTGCATTATGTACAGTTTGGGGCCTAGTTTTTCTAACTGCCATCCTGTCTGCCACTGCAGTGTCACTCCTAGATGGGTCACGTGTTTGTGCCGCCCACTCGTGTCGCTTAGCATAGTCATCCAGCTACCTCGGTGCAACCTTTTGGACATGAAAACACTATTGTGAGGTGTGAGGTGTTCAGAATAGACTGGAAATGAGTGGAAATTAAGGTTATTGAGGTTAATAATAGCATAGGAGCAGAGAAACCAACAAATTCTGTGATTTTAGCTGTTTTTATGCTTTTTAAAAAAAAAATACAGATCCAAAACACAAAACCCAGAACCCAAAACACGGAAGGGTGGTTTTGGCAAAACCAATCCAGATCCAAAACACGAAGAAAGATCCAGATCCAAAACCAAAACACAAATCACGAAAAGTGGCCGGTGCACACCCCTAGTTTACAGTATAGCCCTGTTTGTTTATTTTGGACATACTTGCGTGTACATGTTTACAGTATAGCCCTGTTTGTTTATTTTGGACATACCTGCGTGTGCATGTTTACAGTATAGCCCTGTTTGTTTATTTTGGACATACCTGCGTGTGTATGTTTACAGTATAGCCCTGTTTGTTTATTTTGGACATACCTGCGTGTGCATGTTTACAGTATAGCCCTGTTTGTTTATTTTGGACATACCTGCATGTGCATGTTTACAGTATAGCCCTGTTTTAAAAAAAAAATTTGATACAATCAAAATACTAAAAGGCAATTTGTAATTACAAATGTTTTTCTCCATCATTTAGGGGCAGAGCGGAGACTCACACGTCGCAGACGTGTGTTTCGTCCCCTATCCCCCACTCCCACCCAAACATCCTCTGCCCACTCTTCCCCAAATTCCCCCTCCACCCCAGACCTTGCCGCCCATCAGTCCCCTCCCTCTCCTCACATTAACATCCCTCCAACTTCCCCCTCCACTCAAACCCCCCCTCTCTCTTATCCTCACCCTCCACTTCATCCCACATGACCCCTCCTCCTTCCCTGAGCCACTGGCCCACCTCTGATGAGGAGGAATTCGGGCCTCCAAGCCGAGTCAGCAATGTGGCCGGTATGTTTACATTTTAAATTATGGTTTTTTTGTTATATTTGTTTTATTTTGGTTGATGTTGCCTTTTTGCCTGTGCAGTTCAAAATAGTAAAGTAGTTCCAATGTTTTTTAAATATATCTTTGTGAAACAATGTCAAGAATGTTTTCCCCTTACACATATGACACATGTCCAAACACTCACACTTTAGTCTTTCTTGTTTACGCTACCAACAAATGTCGTAGTTTGGCTTAGTTTTTATTTTTTTTATCTTTTAAGGATTTTTTTTCTTCTTTTTGGGCCCTTATTTGTTTTAAATCTTATCTTTTTGCATTCCTTTTGTTTTGTACATGTTTTGGTAACTGATGTATTTTTTTGGTATAATCTGAATTTTTGGTTGGTTGTTAAAATCTAAATGAAGGCGTCATTTTAGTAATCCGCACTTTTTTTAACCCACAGAAGACCAGAGGCGTAACGAGGCAATTTCTGCCAGATTACTGGATATACGGGGCCATATAATTGCCATGCTGGTGGCATTGGACCATCTTTTGGCGATCCTGCGCCACTAATTTTGTTATATGACAAAAAAAAAATACCCTAAAAATAAAGTTTATTTTGATTTATTTAAGTCTCATTCCTTGTCTGTAAATCTTAGATTGTTGAACCTTACATAAGTCTACTATTTGTCCCTGAGTTTTTAAGTAATGTACATTTGTTTGTAGAAAGCTCAAGTAAGTATGTAAGCTTGCACATTAAACACATAACAATACCAATAGGTTTGTAGAATTAACCTAAAAAATAGAATAATTTTTTTGGGGGGTAATGTAAAAATTACAGCTACCTGCTTAGGCCTAGAATGGAAAACATACTGATTCACCATAATACCTTTGGTAATGTAAAAATTACAGCTACCTGCTTAGGCCTAGAATGGAAAACATACTGATTCACCATAATACCTTTGGTGTTTGTTTTGAGCAACAAAGCAGGGTACTAAAGTTTACAAATTAAGAAATTACAGTATTAGGCATTAAGCAACTTTGCATTTTTTGAAACAGGTTACACTTTGTTGTAATTTACGATGGAAATGGTTTGGTAACATTAAAAAAAAATGTAATGCACACAAATAATAAACACCAAGTGAATTGACACAATAAATTCAAACATTGAAAACACACACAAAAGTCCAAACAACACCAAACCCCTCCCCCAAAAAAATCAGGAACTGTTTGAAGAAGTAGCATGCCAACATGAATCCACAAATGAGGAGAATAAATCATTGTTCCCGAAGTTATATCCAATGTGTCCACATAAAGTCATTTGTGTTGATCAGGTAGTATGCATGGATTTTTATGGTCATTTTAGGGAATAAAAAAATATTAAAAGTGTACATTAAAATATTACATGTCTACATTGTGTCAATTAAATAAATTTGTGGAAATAATTACCTAAAAAATCTTGCAACAACTTCATCGCGTATGGCCCCCCCATATACTGACCTCCGACCAACCTCGGGGGGGCCGTCCTCAGGCAAGGCATCCTCTGGCTGCATTGGGACACCACTCCTTATGGCGATGTTGTGAAATATCCCACACAGGACCACAATTTTCGAAACCATAGCCGGCAAATACATCAGGTCGCCACCAGAGCGGTGGAGGCATCTGAATCGGCCTTTTAAAAGGCCGATACAGCGCTCCACCACCTACCTGGTGGCTGTAAGTGCGGAATTATACTGACTTTGTGGCCCTGGTGTGGGAACCAAATAAGGAGTGAACAGCCAGGGCGTGCAAGGGTAACCACTGTCTCCTGTGAAAATATAAAAAACAACATCAGGACCATTGTGTACCAAGCTTTGCATTGGTTTCAACAGAAGGTGTCAACTTACCCAGAAGCCACGCATCACCAGCTTGTAGGTTGTTTAATTTGTGCCAAATCCCTGATTGCCGGATGACGAAGGAATCATGTGCACTGCCTGGGAATTTAGCATTCAGGGACAGGATCTGGAGGGAGGCATCACATACCACCATTACATTCATCGAGTGAAAGTGCTTTCGGTTCCTAAATATAGCCTCCAGCCTTGCTGGAGGCTGAAGTGGTATGTGAGTGCCATCCACAACCCCTATGATGTGTGGGAAGCCAGCAATTTGGTAAAAATTAGCCTTCACCACATTAAGGGAACCCATATCCAATGGCATTTTAATAAAATGATGGAGGTGTTTAAAAAGTGCATCCATCACTGCCCTCAGGATCCTTGAAAAGGAGGATTGGGATATTCTTGCCACTATTTCCACGGTGGTTTGAAAGGATCCTGAGACACAAAAATGTAACACCGACATTAATTGCGTAAGTGGTGGTATTCCAAAAAGGGTGACACGTGTTCTATATATCTGGGGCCTTGCACGCCTACAAGGCCTATGCCTGGGACGAAGTTGAGGTTGGTCGGGTTCTGGAACAATGGCCAATATAATACGATCAACATCAACCTGAAATGTTAAGCCAGGTAGTTATTGTTTTAGACAAATGTGTTAAGAAAAATATACTTATCTTTTCAAAGAAAACCAAAGAATCTTACAGGCCTGGGTCGTGTCATGTGAAAAGCAACCTACATTTCAAAAGTAGAAAATATTTTTAGGATTAATTTAATAAACTAGAAAATTTAGAGAAGGGAGCACATATTAGTTCGCAAAATAGTACGCTACATTTAGAGTTAAGACATGATTTTACACAGCAAAAACACACATTAGTTTGCAAAATAGTACGCTACATTTAGAGCTAAGACATGATTTTACACTGAAAAAAACACACATTAGTTCGCAAAATAGTACGCTACATTTAGAGTTAAGACATGATTTTACACTGAAAAAAACACACAGTTCGCAAAATAGTACGCTACATTTAGAGTTAAGACATGATTTTACACAGAAAAAACACACATTACTTAGCGAAACATATGCTAAGACCAACACATCGAATTTGTTAATTCATAAAACCAAAAACACTTACCAAAAACAGACAAATATCCCAAAGTTAGAAAAGGTCACTTGGTCACTGCCAAAATAACTGTAAAAAAAATGTAAACAATTTAATAATAAATTTTTAGGGGAATTTTTGAAATACTTACTCAAAAATATAAATAAAAATAGCAAAAAAAAAACGCAAAAATGCTAATGTAAACAAACAAAGTAATAAAAAAACCAAACTTCTCAAAAATACAAACTACTCCTTCAAGAAACCACAAACCACGAACAAACCACTACACCGAAAAACCTCCAACAATCCAAAAATGCCACCTCGATTGGAGTCACACCAAGCCATAAATAGGCTTTATTTTCCCGCTCAAATTAAGGACGGACAATAGGAGCGCACAAGGAATGATGCAGCCGAATAATGCTGACGCATGTATAAAAACGTCACTGAAGGCCAAAATCGGTCTGCTACATTGAGAAAAGACAATGAGTACAGAGCAGCAAAGTACTAGCCAAGAGGCGCCATGTAATTATTTTAAAAATTGTGAAAATGCTTATGTTTAACATTACATTTTGAAACATTTAACTTTTAAAATTTTTCAACCATTTAAAAAAAAGGTGTGGAGGATGCCATGGAAGAGGCTGCTGGGCCTAGTAGGCAAACTAGGGCCCAAAAAAAAAGACAGCCACAATTCACAAGGAAGGAGATGGAGGTTTTGGGGCAAATGTGCAACGACAACCTGGCACAGGCACCAGGGAATATGGGTGCAACCCAGAGATGGAAACTGTGGGACGACATAGCCAGTGCTGTCAATGAGGTTGGTGAGTTTGAACGTTCAACCCGGGAGGTCAAACGCCGGTACGTAAAAACTACATTTGAATAAAAAATGGTTACAGGTCCAAATACTGCAGTAATAATGCCAACTTTTTACCCAACAGATGGAGCGACTTCAAATATCGGCTTAAACAAAAAATGGCTGATAGGGCTAGGCATGCAGGGGGAACGTGTGGGGGTCCCACCCATGTCACTTGAGCTCACAGATTTGGAGGAGCTGGCCCAGGGGTGTGTGCAGGATGAGGAGGTGTTTGGCGTGTCGAACATGGATACCAACATGCCAGACTTTGCGGCTCCTCATGTTGCCCCAGGTAAATGTTGTAATGTTAACAACTCAGAAATGTGTTTTGTAAAATATCTCGTTTTGAATTTGAAACTGTTCTCTTTTTTCTCACAGAGACACAGGCGGATGGGTCTGCTCCAGAGGTGAGCTTTGGCCGCAGAATTTCTTCTGGCTCTGCAGGGGAGGAAGCAGTAGATCTGGCTGGGGACCCTGTGGCAGACAGTCCAGGGCTTCCCCCTCGCAGGTAATGGCCCTCCTCACTGATCTCAATGTTAAAAGGGATCAGCACACCGAGATTCTGCTGAGGATGGACGCCAATCTGCTACGGGTGGCGGACGCCCTGGAGCAAAATACTGCGGCCAACATGAGAATTGCAAATGCCCTGGCGGAAAATACTGGGGCAAACGTAAGAATTGCAAATGCCCTGGAGCAGCTCGTTCGCCAGCATATGTTGGAGCCGGCCTCCCTTCCTGCCGGAACATCAAGACCCTCCACCTCTGGCACAACAACAGCCATCCCTCCAAATGTGCCTAGCCCTATGCCTAGTCCAGAGGCAACAACATCTGCGTCTGGCCAGGCCAGCCGAAGGAGCTCCCGGGCCCGTTCCGGCTCCCTCCAAACCCCGGCCAAAGGCATAAAAGGCGATGACAGCACTGGCTAATTACCCCACAATCCATCTCTGTGTTTGCCCCATATTCCTTCATGACAATAACCTCCCTCTCCTTTCTTGTGAATTGTTTTTTGGGGATTTTTTTAAGTTCAAATGCCACTTATTTTGTGTGTGTGTGGGCCAAATAATTTTTACGTTTTTTTTTCTTATTAAAAATATGTTTATGGCAAAAACAAACAAAAAAAAAATGGACACAATCATTTAATAAAATTATGATAAAAATCTGCAAAATTCTATTGATGATTTATTCCAAAACGGGATAAAAGGTAATCCCTCAAACAAACTTAGAATCAATACAACGGAAATAGAAACATTTAATTTTGTAAAACAAAATAAGTGTTAAAAACAATTTATGAGTTTGAATTAACACTTAGCAAAAAACAAAAGGACGATTGGTTTCTTGTCCTCCAAAAAAATAAGCAAATAAAAAAACATGCGTACAATATTGTTTCCCTAAAAAAGAAACACAAATATTTTAATAGCCCCAAAATAAAAAATATTTGTTAGCTAATTGATTGTATGACCCAGAAATTAGCAGCTGAGTAGTTCACCTGCGTTCGGATTTTAGCTACTAAAAAAGGTCTATTTCCTAAACACCTTACAAGCAGATTTGCAATTAAAAGATGATTGTTTTTGTGGCCTCAATTGATAAATCACTACACCATCGATGAGCCCAGGGAAGTACGAAGAGACCATCGTCATTGTGGTAGACTATACCAGACCACAAGCTGAGCGAGCAGTCTTAATGGAAATTGGATGAGACAGTGACGTATCACTTGTTCCGTTCACATTTGGCGCTCGCATAAGATAATTTATGTACGCCCAAAAAACGCCTCGACACGCCTGCGTTTTTCCATCTCCACCCCCGTCACCACCCCAAAACGGACAATTCTGTCAATCACATTTGACATGTCACTTCCTGTTCGCTGTGTCTACGATCGACTGAAAAATGACCGTAATCAGACGTACGCACATGCGCTCTGTTACACCGATGCATGCGTGGTTGTACAACATCGACTGACTACGGATGAGCGGCCGCTTACGAGCGGCTCTGAATCAGGCCCTCAGATCAGCGTTGCAACGGGGGACAATGGCTCCTCCACTTTGTTGTTCTTCCTCCCTCACTGTCAGGCTCCTGGGACACACCCACTCCACCCTTACCTACATATAAATCACATGAACAGCAGGGCCACATCCACCTGCCTCACACATTGAATGCAGGGGCGTATCTATCCATTGGCCAGGATGGCACTCGCCAGGGGCACCAGCCAAAGGGGGGGGCGCCGTCCGGCAGTGCCACCAGCAGCCAATGGGTGGACTACCCCGCTAGTCCTCCAGGCCCCCTGTGTAGGGCAGACTGCAGTGAGAACGGTCTTCCCTACACAGTTCACAAACGCACAGCCGCCAGCGGCTATAGCAGCCAGCCAATGAGAGTCAGACAGACTCTCATTGGCTGCTGTGTCCACGGAGGGAGCCGGCTGGAGCTCCTTCCGACTCCCCCCCGCAGCAGGTGATGGGAGAGACGTCATGATGTCTCACCCATCCCATAGTGCAGAGCGAGAGCAGGCCCGGAGGAGTGGACAGCGGCGGTCGTCAGTGGGATCAGGTAAGTTGCTTTTTTTTTTCTGGCACAGCACAGTGGGGGAGTGTGGCTAATAGGGGGCACTGTATAGGGGGTGGCCACTACTGGGAGCACGTTATGGGAGGTGGACGCTACTGGGAGCACTGTATTGTGGGGGCACGTTATAGGGGGGAGGGACGCTACTGGGGGACACTGTATTGTGGAGGCTGCTACTGGGGGCAATGCATAGGGGGGACTACTACTGGGGGCAATGCATAGGGTGGACTACTACTGGGGGCACTGTGTATTGTGGAGTACTATGGGGGCACTGCATAGGGTGGACTACTACTGTGGGACACTTCCTGAAAATATGGGTGGAAGGGGGATGCCAGTCGATTACCTTGCCAAGGGCGCTCGAATCCCTAGATACACCCCTGATTGGATGTCTGAGGAAGCCACCCAGGGGACGTCAGCAGCACTTGATGATATCAGGTGTGTTTCCCAGCTGGCAGGAGGTGAGACAATGACAAGGGCCAATATAATTAGTACCCACTCGCCCCCTATTGGTGCAGCTGGCTGTATCTGCACCTGCTCCATTGTTAATCCAGCCCTGATCAGCCATCAGGTTCTTGTAATATGGTGATTTAGAATAAAAAATGCTTTTTCTCATTAGCTTTCTTAAACCACTAAAATTGCTCCTCAAAGTTTACCTCAGCTGCTCTACATACGGATGCTTATTGGCTAATATTAATTGATAGGAGTTGCAGGAGTTACTGGATGTAGCCCAATTGATTCATCTAAATTGAATAATTTTTCACCAGCAGGTCACAAAGAGCTTCTTCTGGAGTATATGCATCATCACCAGAGCCACTGCCATGTGGTGTCTCACAGGGTTCTGTACCATCTCCAATGCTTTTTGCGGTATACATGCTACCAATGGGTGAAACAATAAGATGTCATGGCTACCACTGCTATGCAGATGATACACAACTGTATTTGTCCTTTGCTCCAGGTACTGAGAACCCAATACCAACCCTAAATGGCTGTCAAGCTGAGCTCCATGAGTGGATGAGTGCCAGTTGGTTGTGACTGAACCCTGATAAAACAGAGGTACTTATGCTAGGTCACAGGACCAGGCTGCATCTTGACCAACCAACAGAACTTACACTTGGGGGTTCAGAACTACAGTAAGAAACATACATGCATTTATATCATCACGCCTAGACTACTGCAATGCCCTCCACTTTGGTCTCTCAGCAAAAGAATTGCACTGTTTGCAGATGGTACAAAATGCAGCTGCCAGGCTATTAACCAACCAGCGCCGTTCCAGTCACATAACATCCATTTTCTACTGGAGTACTACTTTTTGTCTGATGTTTGTCGGTCCTTGTATTTTTTACTTTCGTTGTTTATCTTATTGTGCGTGAGTGATGTGTGATTATGGGCCTGATTCATTACCGATCGCAACTGCGATTACGCACGCAATCGGCCGATTGGCTCATTCTGCGCATGCGTATGCATCGTAGTGCGCGACCCGACCACTGCGATCGGGACTACGATCAGTGACTACGCAGACCCATGATTGACAGGAAGTGCTATTTGTGAGAGGTGACGGGGGGTGGTCAGCGAAACGCAGGAGTGCCAGGGCCTTTGAACGCCGTTGCAAGGGCATGCATAAATTATCCACTGCAATGTACAGCCTGAGCATGCAATGAAATTAGCAATTTCTGAGTAAGGTCAGAGCTTGTGCAAGTGTGCGTGAGGCTGCGATGGTATTCGTTTGTACAGATGGTTTCGCAATCTTGCTAAACATTACGGATGTGTGTAAGGTAAAGTGGGCATCCTTATGTTATACTGCGACAATATAGTGATCGCAATGGATTAGTATACTATTGCAGTGAGACTATGGGCGTAATCGCTATTGCAAATCAGTAGTGAATTAGGCCCAATGTTTGCATTTTCTTCAAAATTAGAATTTTCTTCAAAACTAAAATTCTCCTTGTTTTCTGTTTTTTTTGTTGGGATGGAGAGTGGGAGGAGAGAGGATCAGGAGCATTTCAGGGGATTACAACAGGTAGAGGAAGCTGAATAGGGAGGGAGTCAGGAAATTGACCCTTCAGGGCACATTGTTTCAACAATATGGAAAAGGTTTCCTAATTTACAGCATTGTGCCAGCTTATGGCCACATTGAGGGCAGCATTGCTGGAAAAACATCTTTGACCTGCAAAAGGCAGTTTAAGGCTGCAGTATGTGCCGCGGATAATACTGCCCTCATAGAGAGGAGTGAGGTGAACAGCCACACGCAGCATATTCTATCAAGCATAAAACATTGTTCTTAATTGATTATATCTATCTGATACATGTAATGTACAGTATATTAATATGATATGACTAACCAGAGTCATAACTAGGGCTGTGCAATAGTGGCAATATATCTGAAAGGGGTACAGTTGTTTTGGGGGTGTACAATTTCCTTCTTGACCCATGCGCTAAAATTTCTAGTTACAACTGTGTTGAACACATGCTTAGACTTTACAACAGGGAGTATAAGAAAATAAATCCTGCACAAATAATATCTAAGTAGTCTCTTATCTACATTCACAGTTTCTTCTCTAACACAGCAGCTGAAGCCACCATCTATAGCCATTCCAGCAAGAGATGATGATGGAGACATAGCAAGTGATTTACCCTACAATTAAGAAAAATAATAATCAATAATGTTCTTGTAAAAGCACCAGAAAAATGAAGCAAGGCTATAGCATACTGCAGAATCTTATGACCTAGATTCTGGAGAGGAGATCATGGTGTCAAGTGCAGGGGCCAGGGCAAGGAATACAACAAGTATTTCCAATATCTGCTACCTTTAGGGGCATAGAGAAGCATCACAATGACTTGTCAGGGCACCTGAAACTGTTCATGAATAGTCAAAAGCTACATTCTATCCTAACCCTAGGGAATATGTGACCTCATTATGGGTGCGATTCAAATCAGCAGGAGTTGAATAGCGCCAGGAGGTTGGTCCCGGAGCTATTCAATTCAGCGCACTGTGAGGTTGACTAAATGATTTATTTTTGCACCCTCCTGAGCGTGCGAGGAGAAATCCGACTAAAGTGCAGACGCGAAGCTGTTTTCTGGCTTAGCGAAGCGCTAACAGACTTGCGGCTAGCACTTTAATAGGAGAATACTGGTTCTCGCGACTATACACCCTTGCATTGCAACATGATTTGTCCAGTTACAAAGTTACTTGCTATATCTTACTCTATTCCCAAGTCTGAAACAGGCCCAATGTGTGCTGATACCCCATGTATTAATGTGGGGTGGGTGATAAATGAGCACCCCTGTTATTATCGGCGCTGCCATCTACGAGATAGCACGTCGATCTGCCACTCAATGTATGAACAGTCACTGGCACTGACCGTTCCAACAGCTGCAGCTATTGATTTTGACAGTCATTGCCCTATTCACCACAGCAGGGACAGCACTGTCCTTGGCTGCGGCAGCTGCCGGGCCCCGGACTGCACGTGAGATCTCGCAATGCTTGCAAGATCTCACGCATGCCTAGTGGAGCTGGCTGGGAGGAGAGACACAGCGCATCAGCACTAGGCTAAAGCTATGTGGGCTCTTGCAGGGATCACTAGGGGGGGAGTTTTCCCTCCCTCACTCCAGCAGACGAGATGTTGTTACGTCTCCTTGGTAAAACATTAAAGAAGCACAGTGCTCACAGTTGTGTACCTTTTTTTCCACCTAGTCTGTAGAATTAGAGTTTCTAGCACACTTTTGGACACAGCTCTTCAGTATTAGAAAGCTATGTTAAGAGTAGAAGAGAAAGTGACTAGACTATAATTATTTGTACATTGGAAAACAATCAGACTACAATCATTACAAGTTATGGTATAATGAAATAGAAATAATAAAACTATTGATTGAATAAACAGTGTTAGGTGTAAATTCATTACATGCATTTGTAGCTATAATATATCCTGTATAGGCAATAGCTCACAGTTCCATAATTATATATTTTCAATTGACAGTGCTGGTAAAATCCTAGCGTGAACTCTGAGATTGAAGTCTTGAAATGAAAAAATATTAATTACTCAATTGACTGCCTCCACAATTATAATTACACATGGTCACAAAGGTCAGGTCTGCCAATGAATAATAGTTTCCAGAATTGATGCAAAACACAGCTCTACCATATCTCATTGTTAATCTCTCCTATTTGTGAAATATATGTATTTCAAAACTATTAATGCAGCCTATCTTCTTATAGCTATAACCCTAAAAATGACTAAATATACTGTAATAAACATTCAAAAATGTATTAAGCTATTGTGTATGTCTCCATTGCAGTGTTAATTAAAATCTATTCACAGAATATAAGTAATTTATAGAAATGTTTAATTAAACGATGACAGATGGAGCTTAATAGCAAAATGCCAACATCTCATATATCTAAATTATGTAATGGTATGCAACTGTCGGTTAGACAATCTGTATAACTGATTTTTCCTTGGGTGGCTGGAGAATATAAAACCTCAAATAGTCAAAATATATGGCCACTGTATAGTGCCGCTAGAGTCGATTTTATTAGATGCAATATAAAATGCTAAGACATTAATACAGTACATGCATTAATATCAAGGTGAAATTGAAAAGTACAGTGCACAGTAATTAGATAGGGGTTATTAAACAGTAACACCTGCTATTTGGGACAGTGCAGAGTCAACCAATGGCTGCTCCTCCTTGAATGTTACTTGCATCACAAGTCTTGTCTGCTCACTTTGCGTTTTTGTTCTAGCCAAGACTTATCAAATGTAAGTAAATATATACTTTTCTTACTATATTATTAATACTTGAATCCCTATACTAATAAACCCTTTTTAAACCAGGGCTTAGAGCCTGATGCATCACAATGGGTGGTGACACCTCCCGACCCCTTGCACGTGCCTTCAGTGTGCACGTTTTGTGGGAATGACCACATGTCACGCCCCCAACCTCATCATGCTGCTGGCTTACCCAGCGCTCTGGGAGCTGCTGGGAAATCCCCAGTCTCTCCCAGCACAGAGTGGATGACGCATGCATCCATCACCGCTGCAGCTCTTCTCTGTGACACCATTTGAGAGTGCTATTTTGGTGTCAATCCCTCGGATGGTGTCACCCCCCCAATGCGTAGAACAGTTGTAATAAGTAATATGCAACAGTGAGTACTCTTAACTCGCAATCCTACTCAGTTTCTATCCTTCATAAACTCTATAATATCAACAGGGAACTATACATTGCATATATTTTATGAGTGCAAATTACAGATTTGTCCTGCTACATCTTTGCTCCATATACCATGTAGCATGCCATGCTAGTAGCCCCATGCCATGGAGATGTATATCGTAGCATGCTGCAGTTAGGCGCAACATAACATACTGAAGTGCTGGAAAAGCCAAAGTGTGTAATACAAATTCTGTCCACCAGATGTCACTTTTTC
This sequence comes from Taudactylus pleione, assembly GCA_031769625.1. NCBI lineage: Eukaryota > Metazoa > Chordata > Amphibia > Anura > Myobatrachidae > Taudactylus > Taudactylus pleione. Next base: position 14,866,873 of record JAUIMM010000608.1, read on the forward strand.
TAAACTTCACTGCACATACGTAAAATAGCCAGCGCAACTGTCGTAGCGTCGTCTGCTGATTGGTTAATGGGACTGTGTTTTGTCATGAAAGATCAATGGACATCGATATTTTTTTTTTTTTTTTGAATCTTCACTATACGATTAAAAATAAATCACTTGGTGTGTGAGTTCTGTCATTTATACAAATACATACAGGTATCTGTGTTGACCAGAAGATTCACATCCAGCATTACATAAAGACCGAGCAATTGAAGTATTCTTATGCAAGTCTACTGAACTCAATACATTGCTCTCAACTTCCCACCACCTGGCATTTCTATGCTACTGTATGCTACCCAGCTGCATTTTAAACCGCTATGCAGTAGACATTGTATTGTACACATTGTGGGGCATCCTGCATCATGCCGTCCTGATGCTTACTCATTCCTGACAATATGGCGACTCGTTATAGGCCTTATTGCAGGGATGAGCTGCTGATCCTGGTACGTTGGCGGGACAGGGCGCTCTCCAACAATAGTGAGAAATGGTGGGTATATATGAATTCCCTCTGTTACATACTATATAAGTATGCCTGGCAACGGATGCTCCGCTCCCTTCAAGGGAGTTGGAGCGATATAGTCAGGAGAGAACCCTGGTGGCTTCAGAGTCTCAGGGCCCAAATTCGGCGTAGTACTGTACATTACTGTCATTATATAGCCAATCAGTATCTGACATAGGGGCATACTGTTTGCCTTAATGTACTGTAAATAATAGTGAAGTGTGATGACACAGATGCACGTACAGATCAGTGCGATCCATGCGGCAAGCACCTGTGACAAGAGACACAGCTGCAGGGACGGACCCTTGCATCTGTTAAAAAAAAAATATGAATGAAAGTTTTCAAAAAAATTAAAAATGGTGTGTGCCCCCCCCCCCCAAAAAAAAAAGAACAACCAGCATCGGGTTTTGGAGACCCAGTCCTGGTTGTGCTAAATTCATGGGACAAACAACGTTGGAGTCCCCTGTAAATAGCACAACCAACATTGGGCTATTCACAGCCAGTCCTGGTTGCCAAAATACAGGGGACACTGACTCTCTCTCTCTAGAGAGAGAGAGAGAGAAATATTTGGGTGTGAAGTATGAACCATTCATCCAGTGGCGGAACTCCCGGAGACAATGGAGTCATTTGCCGCCGGGCGTCAGTCCTGAAGGGGGCACCTGGCTCCATTATCCCCGGGAGCTGCATGGAGGAGGAGCGCCGTACTGCATAGGGGGACCATTACTGGGGAGCACTACATAGGCGGACCACTACTGGGGGCATTATATAAAAGGAACTGCATAAGGGGGGCAGTGGCAGCTGGGGCTGGCATAGGTGCTGGGGGGTGGTACATTTTAGTTGGGGGGGGCACCAACATTTATCTTGCCTCTGGGCACCTGGGATGAAGTTACGCCACTGCATTCATCTGTGACAAAACAGAGACGAGCAGTGAAGATTTTACTGCAGCAAGTCACAGAAAAAAGTATCGTGCTGTGTTAGTGACTAAGGAATCTATTCATGAAAAAAGTGAAAAGTGAATTGCTACTTTTCATCATATATTGCATCAGTTCGCTATCAGGAATTTAAAAAAAAAAAAACGACCATCGAAACACCATCAAATGATTTCCATTCGATGGTAACAAACATTGGACCACCACCATCAAATGGTAACAATACTAGCATCAGAAAAAAATATTGCTGGTTAGTAACTATTGGATTCCGATGTCCACCACTCTTCCACCGTGAAGTGCTCCCTCTCCTGCATGATGTTCCTACTCAGCCACACGTGAACAAGAGGCACCGGCGCATGGAAGTCAGAGCTGTTCTTGGACAGGGATACCACGGCGAGGAAGCTCAACAGAAAGCCCAGGAAATACAGGGTATGTTTGGCAGCTGGGGAGGGGCGCTCATGGAGGTTGTGGACCTGCTGCTGATAATGCTTATGGTAGCTGCAAAACAAATTTCTCATCCATGATCATCCTGCCCTTCCCAGCACATCCCAGTGGCCGGGCTCCAGCCAGCTGCAGGGGGGGTTGTGGTGACACTGGTTAGATGTAGGGGAAGAAGTGCAAAGCAGGGGGTTGTGATGAGATGCAGAGGCCTGTGGTGAGATGCAGGGGGCTGTGGTAAGAACCAGTGGCAGGAGTGAGAAGCAGGGGCCTGTGATAAGATGCAAAGAGCTGTGGTGAAATATAGAATGCTGTGGTAATATGCAGGGGCAGAAGTTAGAAGCAGGAGGCAATTGTGAGATACAGGGGGCTGTGGAGAGATGCAGGCGACTGTGGCGAGATGAAATTGCTCCCGTGCGAAGCCGGGGCGGGTCGCTAGTAAAATATTTTCCCCTACTAAAATAGAGGCTATTAAATGTTACTCAGATGACTGTGTTATTTATATGTTTCACGTATGTATTCATTTTTGGCCATATGTCTTTTTAATTGTATGATGAAATTCTTTTAAAATTGTAGAATAAATTTTGATCTGGTTAAGCGGCGCTTCCTATGGAAAGCCCCCTCCCTCCATATAGAGGATCAGCACTCCTTCTTATTGGAAGCAGCTGTATTACCAGTGTGTAATTATTACTAATCGGGACTAGCGCCCAGGTGTGTGCTTGTTTTTCTGTCGGCTAAGAGCAGTTGGGAGGAGCTCTAGTGCTATCAACTGATGGAAGGTTTTTATCTAGGATGAGATCCACATTTCTTTTCAAGTTCAAATCCTTTAGTGTGGGACCAGCCACTCTTGTGCTGGTTTTTACTCTTGTGAGACACCTTGTGCTGTTTGTCTCCCTGCATTATCTGTAACAAGTCCAGGCTATGAAAGATGACACTCACTTACCTTAAAACATACAATGCATATAACAATAAACAATATATCTATATGACAATAAAGAAAGGAAGGCATGCTAGTACACAAGGCTGCACAGGTCATAAAGCAAAACGGTCATGAGTGATAAATGATAAATAATAACATTCATTAGCATAAAAACATAACATAGTACAATATGAACATAGAATAATAAACAACCCGCAAATACCAATATTAACCAATCCTAGATGTAGATTTTTAAACTTATAAATATTATCAAGAAACAAATATTCAATAACTCTTGTGGACTTGTAATACTTTTAACAGAAACAGCTTTCTGAAGTCACATCCCTCCGAGAAATAATTGTGGACATAATAATACAGTACAGGGCAGCATAGGTGATTATATAGGTGCTAACAGTGAATAATAGATATAATTATAATGGATTATTAACTGTAGCTTTGATTTTAGTTAATTTAAGTGTTGTTGTTCATCATCTATCATGGAAAAACTCAGTAAAAAATACTGTCAACATGATTTCACATATAAAAAAAAGTCAGTTTGTTCATATGTATTTGGTGTAAACTTAGACATTTAAAAAAAATGTTAACTAAAATACAAATCAGTACACTCTTCCATACTTATCCCAGAGGCGGATTTAGACCTCATGTGGCCCTAAGCAAGACATTGATTTGGGGCTTGGGGCTGTATTCAATATGAGCTGAAAACGGATGACGTCATTTTCGCCTGTTTCAGTTATCCCCGTATTCAATTACAAAAACTTTTCGCCGGTACGAAAAGTCTTTGTTAAAAAACGGGGATAAGTTTTCTCCATGTATTATATGGTGAAAAAAAGAGCAGAATTGGGGTTTAGGGGTGCAGGCTTAAAAAAAAATAGCCTGCAGCCCTGGGAGGGTCCCCTAAAAGTAATCTGTGTAAAAAAAATCCTCAGGACACCCCAAAAAATCTACTAACATTTTGGGGGTGAACAAAAAAAAGAGGGGAACAAAGTTTTAAACTACCAAATTGATTCAGGGGGGGTTCCCATGTATGCGGCAGGTGTTTTCTAGAATGTGGGTAGCAGCGGCAGGTGCATTTTTTAAGACTTTAAAAAATGACTTTAGGGACTTAAAAATATGCTTGCACCCATTTTCATGTACCCCAAATTTGATGGGACAAGTTATTTTTTTCAAAAAAAGAAACTTAAGTACTATTCTTCATCCCTTCTTCTAAAGCCGCATTTATGCACCTGCCGTGGCTATTAAAAACCTAGACTACCTTCAGCAGCCCAAATTGGAGGTACCCATAGTGATCCCCCATGTCAGGACATCTTTAGGGGGGTCCCAGGATAATTTCCCGAAAATTCCCTGGACTTTTCCATTCTTACTTTTCCGCCGGGTCCCGTTTTCGCCGGATCCTAATTGAATACTGGGATAAAGCGGGCACGCACCCAATACTTTATCCCAGAAAAAACGCAGATGATGGCGAAAAGTCCGAACTCAGGCTTTTCGCCTCAAATTGAATACAGGCCTTGGTCTCTGTACATAGATGTCTCTCCATAATGTTTGTAAAGCAGTTATTATTTTTCTCCTATTACCAGGCTGCAAAAGGTTCATTACAGCACCTGTGAATCTTTATGTGAGACATTAAAGACAAACAAGCCCTTCCATAAAAGCCGGGTAATAGGAGAAAAGGAATAACCGTTTTACAAATGTGATGGAGAGATATCTCTGTTGTGTTCAAGTAAGGAAAATAAAGATAATCTATGAATTGTCTGGCTCACTTCTGAGTGAAAACACAAGTTTTATGGAAATTGCATTGTATTTACATGCAAATATCGAAGCGCTGGGCCTTGCAGAGCTGAGCTGGGGATAGCACTTACAGGGTTCAAGGTTATCTCACTACAACAGGCTTCATCCTCTGCCCTGTGCAGCCCTAGCTGGCTCTTAACCACACCATTCCCGCTCCCCTTTTTGTAACAATCCGGGCCAGGCACAGTCAGGAACAGTGAATGCTCCCCTCCATTTATACCAAGCAGGGCCAGGCTCAGTTACTGTATAACCCTCCCCCCCCCATTTGTAGAAATCAGGGCCAGGCTAAGACAGTGACAATTTGTGTCCACTTCCCTGTTTGTAGCAATCAGGTCCAGGCTCAGACAGTGTTTGCCCCCCACACCCCATTTGTTGCAATCCTCTGGGTCAAGCTCAGACAGCGTGTGACCCCAGCCCACCACCTCTGGTTGAGACCTACTTGGCGCAGGAAGAGCCACACATGCTTAAAATTCTGTTGAAGATGGTACTATACGCCACCTGCTTAAGTTTGTGACAGACCACCTGCCAGAAATGTATTGAAAAACAGGTAAATCACATGTCTGGAACACACTCCTCTGAGGATTTAAAACAATATTTGTCCTTCTTTATATCCTAAATGTGTCACATGGGAGAGCAGGACATAATGAGGGCTATACATCTACGGCCCCAATTCCCTGTCCTGTCGATCCGCGGATTGGTGGCCATCGAGGAAATCCGTCAGCGGATTGGGGAAATTCAATATATAAAAGATCATTTCCAGGTTAGGATCTGGGAATATATTGTTCAACATGTCGAATATCCCCGATTCCCCGACCCCGGCGTCGAAAGAATGGGTAATTGTGGAAATCAGTTGCAGATGCATGGGTCCCTTAACACAAAACTTCAGCTGTCTAACTGTAGTGGATTCAAGTTGTAATTTATTGGATGCCATTGATTATAAGATCAAACATAAAATTGACAGAGTGTTTAAAAGATTCTCTTTTCAAGATGATACTGATTTTAGTATGAAATGGAATGAAATTTTGGACAATTGTTCATTTGCTCTAATGAGACTGTTAATAGAGTATAGGGATTAAAAGTTAAAATAAACCATCAAGGAAATAGAAAGCACTAAAACCAGTATATAATTTCACAATGAACATCCTCTATTTAAAGAGAGATTCATTTACAGATCAGAGAGTAGCTAAATTTGAAAGAGGAATTATAGATAGGAAAAAATCACACATTTTTGAGAGTTCAAAGAGATTTTCCTAAAAATGAAGTGAGAAAATAAAAATAACATCAAAAAGACAGATAGAAGTCAACAGTCAAAAGATAGGTTTGTATCTTTTTAGATGACCACATATCCCTAGAGAGAAGAGTCCCAATATTTCTCATTTGGAAAAAAGATATCAGATAGAGACTGCTACTAGATCGAAACATCTGGAGAAATTCATTGATTCAGAGGTAGTTAGACCCAAAATACAAGCATTTAATAAGAATAAACATTTTTTTTTTTGGTCCAGTCGGGGGAGAGCACAATCATGTGACGACTCCAAAATGGAGGCCACAAAACAGATATGCTTCCCTACATGGAGAAACTCCAAAAAGAAGAAGCTCAGAAATAGAGGACTACGAGGAGGACGTTTGGTTTCAAAGGGGAAAAAATCCAAGAAACTTTTGAAATCCTAATCCCAGAGAGGTCTTCATAATATCTCATCTAAAAAATTAACACAGAGCCAAATTGATCTTCTTACTGAAGGCCTTAAATTTGCTCCTTCATCGAAGCCACATTTTTTGAGCTTTTTGTAGAATTAAATAGATTTGTTCGTAATATGCGCCGTAAAAGGTATTTTGCTACTAAAAAATGTAAACAGGCTCAAATTGAGGCGCATCCGATATTATTAGATACAGATGATATGGTAGCCTTGGATAATCTAGAGACGCTTTTACAAGAACAGGATTGTAATACTACAATTCCAATATATGATTCAAAGACTACTAAAGGAATATCTAAATTTACTAACAAATCAAAATTTTTTCCGATAGGATATGAGAGTTCTTGTATTGATGCTTTTTAAAAACAGACATTGATGAATTTAGAAGTTTATGTGAGAGAAACAAAATCTTTTTAAATATAAACATAATCTTCCTCCCAATGAAAGATTAGCAATGAAAGAGCTGACTTCAGATCCAACTATTATTGTTAAATTGGCGGACAAGGGAGGTGCACTGGCAGAATACTGTTGATTATTTACAGGAAGCAGAGAGACAATTGTCAGATAAGATGTTCTATATGGTTCTTTCATCTGATCCGACTACAGCTTATAAGAAGGAGCTTAGGGCTCTTCTAGATAGAGCTGCCAATGAGCGGTTCCCACCATTGAAGTCATCGCCTCTCTCAGCCAATGAGCGCACAGCATGAGATTTCCATAGTTAAAGCCTGTGGCTGAGCGGTCATTCGGGTAGTACTGTCCTTAGAGGACGATACTTAGTTTGCGGTTCCGGGTATTTATTTATTGTTTTGCCAAGACCGGCAATTGCCTACATGGAATGAAGAGGACATGATCCACGCATAGGAGCAGGTGAGTAGGGACTATTTTTTACAGGTACCCTATGGATTCTTCTGGAGAAGAGGATGCGATTGGCTACAGGGATACATAGGTGAGTATGTGAGATAGTGTGTGTGCATGTATGTTTTCATCAAGTTTTACTTTCTACGGTGTGTGTGCTCTGTGGTTTTTTAAATATTGCTTTTGCTGTGGAACAGCAGGTACCAGCGGGCCCATAATGCCTCGCATTCTGGTACTTGTGGGTATCCAAGTACCAGCATGCGGGGGAGGCTTGCTGGGACCTGTAGTACCACAGCAAGTACAATATTTGTAACTGTTTAAAATGCACCACACTACATTATCATAGACCCCGGCTATTAGCCTAGGCCTGGGGTGCCCTGGAGAGGGGCAACTCCCCAGGGATCCATGGCCTGGGCTGACTAGCGGTCAGGGGTAATGCTTTGGGTGAAAGGTTTCCTTTGGCTGTGGCATTACATCCCCGCTAGAAACAGTCTGGTGCTGGATATCGAAATTACAGGGACTCCCTCTGTTTTTGTCCCCTGTATTTCCAGAACCAGGACCAGATCAAAGCCCAGTGGTTGCGCTAAATACAGGGGACCCCTATTTCGTTTGTCCCCTGTATTTAGCACAATCAGTACTGGGTCACAAAAGGCCCGGGGCTGGATGGGTTTTGGGGGGAGGGGGGGGGTACAACTTTTTTTTTCACTTTGTATTCATTTTTTTTTATAACACAGAATCGTATATGGATCCGAACGACATATCGTTCAGGCATAAACACTGAACAATATGCTGCCGGATCGTGTACGAGATTGGCAGATCTTACCTGCTGTAAGCAAGATCTGAAGAGCATTTACGCGCATCGGCATTGTGGTCGTGAGTGGACACTCACAATTTGGACATATTTTGCACTATTTGTTGTTCCGATTAGTTGAAATCGGGCGAATCGTGTAAAATATCATCTAGTGTGTACGCACCTTAAGACTATGGGCCTGAGTCAGACTTGGGAATAGAGAGAAATATCTCTCTCAACTGATTATCTAGGTGAAACCATGCTGCACTGCAGGTGGGGCAGATTTAAAATGTGCAGGGAGATTTGGGAGGAGTGTGTCCAAACTGACATCTAAATTGTAGAGTAATAATAAAGCTGTACAGTATTTGTGGGCTATATGCAAAAGCAGCCAGTATGTACCCCACATGCAAATAAAATTTGGTATTTACACCCCTTGCATTGCAACATGGTTTGTTCAGGTTCACAGTTGAGAGAGATATCTCTCTCTATTCCCAAGTCTGAATCAGGCCCTATATCTGAACGTCTCTTCGATATAGAGGATGTTGTAAGTGTGGCCATACTCGCTATATTACTTGTAGCTTTATTGGCCATAAAGTGTAGAACTTTTCATCTAACCATACAGATACTGTTTTTTCTATCAAAACATATGTTAACTGCATGAGTACATATGTGGTATATCTATTACAGTGTACATGTAATTTGCAATATATTGGTCGTGCCACAAGATCTTTGAAAGCAAGATTCTTAGAACACCGTAGGAACATTCTTGGAAGGTACGATAAACATAGTGTATCACATCATTTTTCAGAGGTTCATTCTAGTAATCCAGCTGGTTTGCTGATCATAGGTATAGAACACATTTTACCTACTCCACATGGAGGAGATAGGTATCATAGGTTACGTTTACGTGAGGCTTTCTGGATGCATAGTCTTAGGACTCTGCATCCAGATGGCTTAAATGAAACTGTTGAACTGGATTTTATTTAAACTACTAATTAAACCCCCTTCCCCCTTCCCTTTTTGGGTATGTTTTGTCATTATGCTCTATACAAATTGTGTTGAGTTTTTTTATTAATTTAATTTAGTCTATGAATATTATCCTTATCGTTTTTAATAGTATTTATTGTTTAGGTCAGATTTTGTTAATATATTCATATTTAGAATTGTTTATATATTTTTGCCAATATTTTATATACTGTATATTCTTTAGATGAATATTATTAGATTAAATTTATTTTCTATTTGGTCTGCCTTTAAAGGTTTTGAGTTAAGCTTTTTTTTGGTATCCCGGGAGCTGCATTTGCTTCTAATTATGCTATGATTGCTACGAAATTCGGAGGGTTGACATATCCTTTTGAAAAAAAACATGTTTCTAACAGCTACCATATAGCACAGGCATCGGACACTGAGCCATTTGCAGTAGCCAACAGCATTGCTGGGACTTTGGCTTACTTCTCGCAGACAGCGTGGGTGTGTGTAACAGCTGCGGTGCAGCCAGCACTGCCGCTATTGTGAGCGGACGGGAAGGAGAGCTTCTCCCCCATAGGAGGTATATACCAGCTTGCCCCTTCCGCATCAGGCAGTGTTTCGCTGCAAGAGACACCGAGCAGTTCAGCCGCTTCCACAGCAAACCTAGGAGTTGGATTTACAATCCCGCTAACGGGTTGGCTCATAATGAGAACTTCTTTATACATTGCACTATTGCCAGCTAGTGTCTGAAAATAATTTTTTGCAACAATTTTAGGGGCCTATGTATCAAAGCTTGATGAGGGATAAAATTGGGAGAGAAAAAGTATTAACCAATAAACTCCTAACTGTAAATTGTCAAACACAGCCTATAAAATGTAAGTTAGAAGCTGATTGGTTGGTGATTTATAGCTCACAATTTTATCTCTCATCAAGCTTTGTTACAGAAGCCCGTTAATATTTAATATGCTGAGTAGTGTACCTACTGGAGAACTTTGAGACGATTCCCTACAAGAGTATTGGTTCTTCTAATTTAATACCACTTAATTACTTCATGTTCATTGTCGTTCAAGTTTTAAGGGATTTTTCATACTATCCCATTTTGCTAGTCACTCTGCCCTGACAGGCTGAGGTTAATTGCATCACTATCTCAATTGTTTCTATTTTATCTAATGGAATCAAAGTATCTGTTTTATGTTTGTTCCTAGAGTAACAAGTATGACTGCAGTCAGTTAGTTTTTATATGTAATAAAATGTATTTATGTTATATAATACAGCTCTTGGGATATTTATTTATTGGATGCCATTTCTAGCGCAGATGCTTTATTTTATATATTGCTTTTTCTTTGTTGAGGGTTATGCAGGATCCCTCATAAGTGTCAGCTGCTTTAAATGAACTAGGGGTTTTGTCTGTGCGCAAATGCATCTGTGTGGTTCTTTCTCCAGGTGGGGCGTAGACAAAGGCCTATTTCACACCTACAGGTTTTGCCCTGCTAGCCAAAAACCAGACAGAAGCTGGACATCTGTTTCAGGCACTCAGTGCCTTTCACATGGAACAGCTTTGAGCCTTTTTTTTTTATTTATCTACTGGGCATTTACAGCAGCAGCTGCTGTACAAGCCGGCCAGTGTGTGTGTAAAGAAACATTGTTTCCTATACTCCACTGGCTTGCAGGGACGGCACGGGCACGGCAGCCATCCTTCTCAGTGGATATTCCTGGCTGTAAAACGGCGACCGTGCCGTGCCCGTGCTGTGTGAAAGGACCCACCTGCTTCCATCTACAGGTTGAGTCTCCCATATCCAAAATGCTTGGGACCAGGGGTATTTTGGATATCGGAATATTCCGTATTTTGGAATATTTGCATAATATAAAGAAATATCTTGGGTATGGGACCCATATCTAAACACATAATGCATTTATGTGTTATATACACCTTATACACACAGCCTACAGGTCATTTTATACAATATTTTTAATAATTTTGAGCATCAAAAAAAGTTTGTGTACAAACATGAAATTCATTTATGTTTCATATACGCCTTATACACACAGCCTGAATGTTATTTTATACTGTATTTTAATGATTTTGTGCTTTAAAAAAAGTTTGTGTACATTGAACCATCAGAGAGCAAAGGTGTCACTATCTCAGTCATACTAAAAATATTCCGTAATTCGGAATATTCCGTATTTCGGAATATTTGGATATGGGAGACTCAACCTGTACCACTAAATTTCACACCGGCCAAAAAACGCCCTGATTTTTGCTGACCGATGAAAACCGGCAGGTGTGAAATAGCCCTAACACTTTGGTAACTTTACACGTTGCTGTTTTAATGATTACTGGAAAAAAATATCTCTCAATTCAGCACCTACAGGGAAATGGCATGAGAGCAGGAAAGATAGGCATTGAGGAGAAACAGAGGACTCCATGGCCTACAACAATCCAAAGGTCGGGTACACTGAAGAACGTCAATAACAAGGAGAAAATCTACACACTGGTGGGAAGCACACAAAGATTTAAAAAACAGGGTCAGTTCACTGGGTGAATACAGTGTCTGAGGGATGTCCAGCACCATATTTGATGCCAGCAGCAAGAGTACAAAGAGTCTTTCCCTGTACCTAAGCACTGTTAGCATGTAGAAGTCAGGCAAAACAATGTTGAAATGCACCAGTTAACACGCTTATCCAAGCCTCCACAACCCAGTCCACAATCCAAATGCTAAAATGTAGATGACATTTATCTAGTAACAGATGTTTATAGTGCTAACCTTTTGGCCATGGATATATCACATTTATGCAGAATGCTAAACCCCTAAGTCCATGTATGGCAATATTTTATCCTCCCCCACCTTCTCTCTGGGGACAGGAAGTTCCGACTAGCGCAAAGCAACTTTCCAGGTGAAAAACATGGAAAGGATTGACATACACACTCTCTTACTGTACATCAACATTGGTTGGTTCCTATTATTCCAGGAAGAAAGTGGGTAGACCCAGTGACATCTGCACAGGGGACACCTCGCAAACGAGGAAAAAGTTTAATTTGCTATACTTATATTCATTTTAGCACAAGAGGGCTGTTATTCCTTTTAGCATATCCCTGATACAGATCAGATCTATTCAACATGCAGTTGTCGTGGAACCAGAAGTCTCAGACAAAAAGTCAGCCTGATCTATATATAGGTTTTGTGGCTGATTAAAACCAGGTGAACTGAAGGCTTGACGTCAGCCAGCCACAAAACCTGTATAATGCATGAGTATCCTGGTTTAAAGGGATATTATGGTAAGCCTATATATACATAACTAACTACCAAGCAACAAATTTGCTTGTGAAAAAAAGTGTTATAAATATCATTTGTTTGACTGGCTGATTCTTGCAAAAGCGTCAACCAGAACTTGCACCCATCCTCTGCTTTCCATTTTACTTCGCGAAATCCATTCGCCATCCCAAAGCAGTTATTCATGGGTTCTGAGCTGAGAGGAGAATCCGGCGTCCAAACGAAGCATCCTGAGAGGCAAATGTATCGAAGGTATAGAACCTACGAAAGGTGTTAACAGAAGACCACGTGGCCGCCTCACAAAGCTGTTCAGCTGAGGCGCCACGGCGAGCTGCACACGAGGGACCCACAGAGCAAGTGGATTGAGCAGTGACAGTAGCCTGTACAGCAGGGATGGGGAACCTCAGGCCCGGGGGCCGTATAAGACCCGCGGAGTCATTTGGTCTGGCCCTCTGAGCTTTTCTTTGCTAGCCTCATCTGGCTAGCAGGTTACATAGAATGGCACCCTGCAGCCAGAATCTATTCAGCAGTGCTGCCAGGAGCATCCTTAGGACGCTTCAGACGGTCACACTGCTGCCCTTACAGCTCCCTGGAGCATCCTCAAGATGCTCCAGGCATTGCTGTAATCACAGGCGATTGTGACCCCACCCCCGTTTGACATCACATGAAGGGGGCGTGGCCGGCATCGGGCCCGCAAATAATGTTCTATATATCAAAATGGCCCTCGGCAGAAAAAAGGTTCCCCACCCCTGCTGTACAGGAAGACCTGCCTGCGTGTAAGCCTGTGAGATAGTCATGTGAAGCCATTTAGTCAATGTCTGTTTATTGGCTGGCCAACCCTTCTTGTGAAATCCATAGAGCACAAATAGGGAGTCTGTTTTCCTCAGAGAACTGGTACGGTCCACGTAGATCCTGAGAGCACAGACCACATCCAAGGAGGCCTCACCTACCGAGAGGCCTGGTGACTGGAAGGCCGGGATTACGATTTTTTCATTAATATGGTAACAAGTAACCACTATGGGAAGGAAACCAGGGCGAGTCCAAAGAACAGCCCTTTCCTGATGGAAGATTGGAAATTGTGAGCGACATGAGAGTGCCCCTAAATCCGATACCCTTCGGGCGGTCGCCATAGCCAGAAGAAAAGAGTCTTTGCTGTGAGCGGCTTGAAGACAGGGACCCTGAGACAAAAGGTCCAGCTGGTGAGGTAGCAGGGGCGAGTGTGTCTATGGAAAACATTTAAGCCTGCATCACATAATTTGCATGAGAGCAGTATGGGTGCAGCTGCTTGCTTGCTGCTCTTGCCTTTGCTAGACATAGCTGCAGAGTAGTATAGCCCACAATATGGCACTGAGTAATACGCAACCACTAGGTATGTGATATACAAGTAGGAATGCAATATACTGATCCTGTCTTATGCTTGGGTAAGCTGCAGGAGCACACAGCACAAAATATGGCACAGTGCAGTAACTAACTGTATGTGACAACCATCACAAAATACAAGAAATGTGAGGTACAGAAAATCCTGAATACACTTGTATGTTAGGGCAAAGATGAGAAAAAAGGGAAAGATATATGCTGACAGTACAGAGAGAATATAGACAGACAGCGCTAGCATAAGTCACATACAGTGCAGAAATACATATAACTGCAAAATGGCGCTACAATCAACTACTCAGTCCTTAACCACTTAACTGACATTCTTTTTCCAAAAACCGCTCCAAAATTGTTGGTTTCTTTTATGATTGAATTAGGTCAAGAACATCATTTTAAACTTATCCATCACTATTTTATTTGAAAAAAATATTTTTTTAAAAACACAGTATACCATAAAAATAGCACTTTTTATGTTATACTGTAGTGATGGCCATTGACAGCTGTACCATCGATGGTTCAACCATCGTTAGAAGCCATCAATTCTTTAGCGATTGGTCGAGGTCTGTGTAGACCACAACTGCCGATTTTTCCTAAACATCGATTGAGTGTTACCATCGATGGTGCAACATTGATAGCCACCAGCAATGGCAAACCACTTGTTTTCAGTCAGACCATCGATGGTTGGCTGCCATCCCTATTCAGAGGCTCTGTGATATCTATCGATATATATATATATCTATATAGATATATATATATATATATATATATATATATATATGTATACAGATATATATATCGAACATGTGTGTATATATATATATATATTACACACACACATATATATATATATGCACACACGTATATATATATATATATATATATACACACACATATACATACACGTATATATGTATATGTATATATATATATATATATACACATACACACACATATACACGAAACTGAAGTGTCTCTGGCTCGGGGGCGGGGTATAGGGGGAAGGTTCGTTGCATCCTGGGAGCAAAGCTTTAACTGTTCGGTGCCTGGTCCTCAACACCATCAACTACACCCCCACCCCCCCAAAGTCTCGTTGTGGAGCCCTATGGACTCTGAAGAAGAAATATAGAGTTTAGGAAAAATTGGTCATGCTCTGAAGATTTGAAAAAAAAACTCCCGCCGCTCAAAAAATTAAAAACCCTGCACCTAATTGAACAGGTGCAGGATTTTTACTATTCCCGAACCTAATTTAATATCCCCCATACTGGCAGGTAATCCTGTCAATATGTGAAAAAAACGATTATCTACAAAGATAAGTTCATTTTTTTAATATGTGCTGCTGCAATACCAATGCCATACTACTGTATGGCGATGGTGATATTTTTACACTTATATATAAAAGTGATTTTCTCTAGGATAAGTACTTTATTCAATGATGTGAATCTATACAAGTGTCACATTGCGCAGGATCTAGAGCATTTGACACTTAACACAATTCATCTCCCCCTCGGTCCTCAATGCACACTTGCAGCAATAAGGATATCCCTGTTGAAGCACAGGTAGTTAAAACAAAATGAGGTACTAATTAAATCATCTGTGCTCAAGCATGAATATACTTACAACCTGGCCTGTTACTGCACCCTGGCGGCCGGGATAGTGCACTGCAAGAACACACAAATACAGTACTGCTGTCAGTGGTGAGATGAACGGGATGTCAGAGAATGACAATTCTCGCGATACCGGGTGTGTTTCTCACTCACACCCAGCCGCGTCATGACATCACGGGACCGGATCCAGGAAGTGAGCCGGGTGTGTGTGCATCGGATCCGCAGCCCATTCCCACAGCAGCTTCTGCCATCACTTGACCCCGCCGTACAGAGCCCCGTCCCGGTGACGTCACACGGAGCCCAGATCGGATTCTCAGCATTAGTGCTGCTGTGTAGCCGGTGTAAGCTGCGCTCCAGCCGCCCCCTCCCTGGCATGGGGAAGTGACAGCCCGCTAGACGCTGTTACTCGGATACCACCGACCACTTGGACTTTGACATGGCAGATCAGTGAGCGCAGCGGCCGGGCTTATTCTCCGCAGGTATATCCCTGATAGCCGGCTCTGGCTGCAGCTGCACAGTGTGACAGGCCAGGGAGGAGGAATAACCCGGGGGAGGGGACAGATATGGGAGACAGACACACACCAGGGACAGAGAGATAAAGTGCTGTGTGAGGAGGGGGTAGCAGTGCGACGCCATGTGTCTGGCAGACAGGTTGTAGCTATGCCATTGTCTGTGCTTTCTCTTGCTCTCCCACATAATACACGTATACAGTATTTACATACTTGATGTATAGACTTTCTGGTAATCGGGACGTTAAAAGCCCTAAATGATTCCCGTAACAGACTTATATTGTCCCTTATGTTCTCTCACTCTAACCTTAGTGCCCCAAATATAAAGAAAACTGTAGAGTACTGTGTGTGTGACTATCGAAGGGGTCTATTTACTAAGCAGTGTTAGGAGACAGAGTGACAGGTGATAAGGTGCCAGCCAATATGCTCCTAACTGTCAGTTTTCAAACACAGCCTGTGAGATGACAGTTAGGAGCTGATTGGCTGGCATCTTATCACTTTCTTATCACTTTTCACTCTGTCTCCTAACACTGCTTAGTAAATACACCCCATATATATCTATACCACTATCAATCATTGTTACTTGGCAGTCATAAGTAAGTGCTCCCTCTTAATGATGAAACAAAGATAAACGTGATTTGATGGAATGTTGTGAAACTCAGACCTAAAAAGCTGGAGTAAATATCTCCATCAGTATATGTACTACCCTTACATGTGTATCCTCTTTAATGTTATCTCCACAATACACAATTTTGTCACTCAGATACATGGAAAAAATAAGTGTTATTTTTTTTTGGCTACCTGGCTAGAAACAAGGAGCATGTTCTCAGGTTATCTGATATGAGGAGTTTGTAGAATAAATGACTGTTATGTGCAGATAGCCTCCTAAATTGTAATCTGCATATAACAAGATTTGTGTTTTTTTTTCATGTAAAGCTTTCTTTAGGTGTTTTCTTATTATATTTATTCCTACTATTTGTCCATTGTGCACCTGTTAAAGATTGTTCTTTTACTAAAACATCTACAACAATCTAGTTCAGAACATGGGGTACACTAACATTTTACCTTGGATATATATAATAGTGATGTGATAATTTGACATTATAATGCATAAGGAAGCTGATAACTGATTAGTACAGTATACATATCATATTACAACACATCAAAACTTCTTTACATAAATTCTCTAACAAAAGAGATGAAAATTAAACATGCTTTTCACATTCTGCAAGTTTGCCAATACAGCGTGTGTTTATTAATGGACTTTTCATGTACTCCAGTTTTAGGGACCTATGTATCAAGCTGTTTTATACATAAAATTATGCAGAAACTGCAGTTTATGAATCATTTTTTGTATTGTAGCTATGCACTAATGGCACAATGTTGGAGATTTCATAGAAATCTCTGGCAAAGTGCTAATTAGCACTTCAGATCTCAGGACCTCATTCAGAGTCGGTCGTTGCAGCCGCTCGGTCGTAAGGTAAAAGGGGCCGGATATTCAAATGAAGCGTTCGCAAGTTGCGTCGTTAAGATGGGATCGTTAGCTGAACGAGCGAGGGGAGGATGCGGCCGTAAGACTAAAAATACGCCCCCTTCTTGTTCGCAATACATGTCATCTCCGGGCATATAAGGATTAATCAAGACCATCGGGAACCATCGGAGCTGGTCATAGAGCTTACGGTTGACCATACCCTCTCTTAAGCACTACGAACAAGTCAGTGTAAAAACCTCCCATGTCACATGTGCCATGACACTACTTAGTTAATTATGCACTCCCATAAAACGCCGTTTGCATAGTCAGGTACGCCTGCGTTCGGATCTCCACTCCCCCGTTCACAAGGACCTTCCCCTGTTACCACCCACAAACGCCTCATCCTGTCACTCAAACTAACGACCTGGCTGTGTTCAAGGAGAGAGCAATTTCTGATCGGAATAGCTAGTTTGCGCACGCGCATTGCAAATTTTACGCATGCGCAGTTTAGCGAACATCAGTGGCGTACGACCGAGTGGCCGCAACGACCGACTCTGAATGAGGTCCTCAGTCCCTATTATTATCAGTGGGGACTACGATATGATCCCTATGTACTAAACACCAAAAAGCAAAGCTTTTCGGAGTTTAGCCCCAGTAGTTTACACAATCTCTAATATGGGTAGCTCACGTTAACTCATGAAACGTAGATTGGACTGCATTCTAAGATTTTAGAATACAGTGGAGGGAATCAAGCACTATTGACACTTATTTTATCTATTTTTAATGTACTTTACATTTATTACGTTTGAAAACATAAATAAAACCAGAGGTGAACGTGCCCTTGGTTTTCTTTGTGCTGTCACTTTTAAGTTTTTGATTCCAACTTTAAATACTATTATACATATGTTGAAGCATTGACGTTTATTTATTGTCTGTTATATGGCGTGTGTTCAGTTTATGTGCTTTTCTTTTATTTTCACATTGCCTTGCTGGAATATGCTAACATTAAACATAGGCCCCTATTTAACAACGAAGAATAACCCCTTTACCGCTCGCTAAAGGGGTTATGCCACCCTTTCTGGAGTTAACAAATGGCTGTAATCTAAGATTACCGCTGTTTGTCAAGCATCGCTCTCGCCAGCTTTTAGGTGGCGAGAGCGATGTGCTCCCCATTGCCGGCAAAGCCTTCCAGGCGCTGCCGGGTCCCCGTGTCATGCACAGATGGACCGCCGCGCATTCGCATTACACCAAGCCCTGTCGCTGGCAGCATTAGGCTGCCAGCAGTCCAGCGGAGGTCCTCGCCGAGGAGGAAGACTTTGCGCGACTTCACCGGAGGGGTAAGTATTTGGTAAATACAAATGAATATTTTGTTAGTATCGCAGTGATGCTAAACGAAAAATTCCACCGGCATTTGCCTTCGTTGGTAAATGGGGGACATAGTTTGGTTGGCATTGTAAAACCATGTAACACTAGAGTACATGACGGAATGACATATATTACATTTTCAGTGGATATGCATTATATGTATACATCCACCTTAGGTTATGGCAGGAAAATATGTCTTGACATCTTTATAAATAGTCAACTACTATTACTGTAATATAGGGATTTATTTGCATGTTTATATACAAATGCTGTTTACATTATTTTATTGATAATGAATTGCTATGCTGACTATATATACGGTATAAATGTGTTTAATTATTACTTCTTGATAAAAATAAGCTAGCTGTACGCTATATATTGAGTAGCAGGGTATTTAATCTAAGCTCTGGTGTGCCATCATTTTATTTTAGTTCTTACTGTTTGAGAGCTTGTCCAACAAAATGCTGTGTAATATTTGTTTGAACAAATGCTTGTAAGCAAGGTTCATTGCCCATAGTTATGACTGGCAACTTGCTTGCATTAGATGCTGTGACATACTGATGAATTGCTGTTATTTCGAGTAGGTATAAATGTGTGCTTCTTGGTATTTTAGGTTCTTGGTGTCTTTTGCAGTTGTTGGCTGGTATTCTGAGAAAGCGGTGAACCCAGTAAAGGCCATTGTTATTTGCTGTTCTTGCATGATTTATTCTAGACATTTAAAGGCTGGGGTCAATTTCACCCAACTGTGCAAATGCAGATTTATTAGTCTGACTCATTTCTAATTATATTGCTCCCCTTCAAATTGAGACAGAGAGGCCACACAAATTACAGTGCAATTGATGTGTAGGCCAAATGCTTAGAACTCACTTTTAGCATATTTTGTCTATTTATTATATATCCTGTTTAGAATAAATGACTAGATCATCAGTCAGCCATTCAAATGATGCTGACTGTGCAGCAACACCATAGTCTACAGCGTGACCCCTTTAACCTGGTACAGAGTTCTCCTAATGTACTATTGCAGTTACCTGGCTGAATTAATAATGGTGCAACAATGTTGTTTTTACAAAAAACATCTGTTAATTCAGCCCAAGTAACTGCAATAGTAAGTACTATAGCAGAGCATTTTGTACAATGTGGAAGGGGCCATGTTGTAGGATCACGCTTATAACGCTAAATAAACTGTTGCAACATTTCTGTCTGTCCTTGTGTAATTTGCATCATGATATATTAAATGATATCACAAATAGAAAGTTCTGTAGCAGAGCATTTTGTACGGGTTGGGTATGGGACGCTGGCTGGCAGAATCCCGACACCGGCATCACGATAGGGCTATCATACCGACACTTGTTGTTCTGTATGCTAACCCTCCCTCTTTGGTGCCTAAACTTCCCCCCACCTCGGTACTTACCTTCGGCATCCCGGCGGTCAGGATGCTGGCCTCGTTATTGTGAGAGGCGTCAGGAGTCCGGCGCCAGCGATATCAGCGCCGGCATCACGGCTGCCGGGATACTGCCTGTATCCCATTTTGTACAAGCTGAAAAGGGCCATATTGAACGATCTCGCTTTTAACACTAAATAAACTTTTGCAGTACTTCTGTCTGTCCTAGTGTATTTTTACATATCATGATATCTTAAATTATATCATGAATACTAAGTTCCAGCGATATTGTCTGTGCAGAAACACAAGAGGCTATGCAGACAACTTTGTAATATTTGTCATTTTTATTTTCTGACTGACCTAATGAATTTTATTTGTTTCCGCAGTCACTTCAGTTTTTCCAGGGGAAAATCGTCATTGTGTGCAGAGTTTCATATTAAGTGCATGCAACGCTTAAACTGTGTACACTCTATACAATGTATTATATCATGTATATCGTTCCGATGCGGATTGGAACGATATATCATACACATCGTACAGTGTGTACGCCCGATCCGTCCTTCCCGGCCATCGTTCATTGCATCGTCCCATCTTCTGTCCTGCACAGCAGATGGGATGAAGCAATGAACATCTAGGGAAAATAACATGCAGCATGGAACGATACATTGTGCCATCGTACGGCGGATCTGCAGTGTGGACGTCGCGCGTGATGTGTAATTACATCAGTCGCCGCATCACTGAGACGCACCATCGTATGGTGTGTACCCAGCTTTGCTGAAATCACATTAGAGGAGCTCTTCATGCAACTTTGTTGGTTGCATCAGGAAATTGTATGAAAGTCACCTGGATACAGTGTGTTTGACACAGAGTAAAGTTGTCAGGACAACATCATGTCTAAGATATGTTAGTGTTAATGTATGTAAATAGTAATACACCCATATGAAACATTTGTGCTAAGCAAAACGTTTAATATTTTTGCTTGCAATTGTTGGAATGATATGTATAAGTAACTGCAGGTTTATAGCATTTGTGGGCTGCGTAAGGCAGTGGTTTATGTGTATGGAAATATCACAGTTACAGGCTGTATGCAGCACTGAATGCCATCGAGCTATAAAGGTACAAGTCAGAGAGGTGCTTGGAAGTTTTTAGAAACTATCAGAAATAATTGTCATTTTTTTTTTATTGAATAAAGTTTATCTATTTAAGGGACATATGTATCAAACTGCAGTTTCTGCATATTTTTATGTATCGATCCTATGTACTAATAGCACAATGCAGGACATTTCACAGAAATTTCCAGCAAAATGTTAATTGGCACTGCAGATCGCAGTCCCCATTATTATCAGTGGGAACTACGATCTGACCCCTATGTACTAAACTCCAAAAAGCAAAGCCTTTCGGAGTTTAGCACCGGTAGTTTACATCATCTTCAGATTGTGTAAACTACTATTTGTCTATGGGGTCTCCAGGGGAAGGAGAGAGATCTTTCGATCTCTCCCCCGCAGCCCCTGGCCGGCCCTGAAGGCTGATGCTGTGAGCATGCGTAGTGTCAGCATCCCCTGGGGAAGTCTTTCAGTTCTGTGAACGACTTCCCCCTAAATGCCAGGGATATAACTCGCGGCGAGCAGTGGTTACCGCAACCACTCTCCCCCAGCGAGTTCCTGGTAGTTTTATTAAAAATGAAAATATCTCCGGCGAGTTCGATCGTTAATCGCGGCAGTACCACGAATATTAATACATAGACCCCCTAAATGTTTCCACACTTTATCATTTCAGTTTCATATGTTTCTTTTTACATAGCTATTTATTGTTGATCTACACTTTAAAAACAGAATTTGTATGTATCAATTGATAAAAACATTTACAAATGTTAACTTTTCTGCTGTCCTCTGAGAGAAAAAATCATTGTTTAGTAAAGTTTTCGGTGCAGAATAATATAGTTAGAGCTCTCATGTCTCATTTGCCCTATAACTACAACTTGGCAGTCAGCCAGCTATCACTGGTTCTCGAGTTTTCATAGCAGTTACCCTAAATCTGGGTACACACCTTATGATTGTGCGACCCAGCGATGCTGTGGGCGATGTAACCAAACATTATGTGATTTGTCGCCGTACAACTGTGTGGTGCATTGTTACATGCTACATGTAAGTACAATGCGTCTTTCGTTTAATCGTCCCATTGGACCTTCGGATATGACAAATTGGATGTACACAGAATATGATGTGCATGATATATCGTTCCAGTCCGCATTGGGAACGGTATATTGTATGGTGTGTACCCAGCTTTAGGCTCCATACCCATTGGCATCAACTTTGTGCACTATACTGGGGTGTGGTATAACAGTTACATTGTGAATGGCTAAAAGTCGACATTTGCAATGTCAACATTCTCTATATCAACACTGACATAATGTTGATCTTGTGAGAATGTCCACCATATTATCTAAGCCAGTGTTTTCCAAACTTATTTCTCAGGGAGCACTAACAGTGCATGTTTTCCAGGTCTCCTCACAGAATCACAAGTAAAATAATCAGTTCCAACTGTAGTTCTTTTAAAATGTATCAGCCAGTAATGTATACACCTGTGCACCATCTAAGCCTATCCCTAGCTGCTATGTTCATAATGGAAAAATGTATAATGTTGACAATTTTAATGTTGATCTGCAGAACCATTCAACATTAGATTGTTGTTATTCTGAATACAGACGAAATAACTGCATATCCAGACTAGACAATGTATTTAATAATTGTCCAATGCATAGGAATGGGCCTCAAAATGGAGTATGTTGACTCTGTAGGCAATACTATTTGGGAGCATTGCAATTTTACAAACTGTTTAAAGCATTGAGCTCCTACAATTTCACTGGCATCTGAAGAATTAATTGCAGACCCTGAAAACCTCCTGTATATTCTTAGCCTTAGTTTCCGTGGTGACCAAAAGGGCCCCTGAGGCCCCCAGCTGTCACATTCTGTTCACTTTATTTATTTATTTATTTATTTATTTCTTCCTGTATCGTTTTACTTTATTGCACTGTAGATAGGTTACAATAAGTCAACTTTGAATCTGATTTTAATTGCTATTAACCCTCCTCCTCTATAATTTGGTGGGGGTGGACCAGGCAAAAAGTGGGGACCATGGGGGAGGTCCGGAGGAGTGGGGGCGGGCCCACCTGTCATAAGTGCCTCAGGCCCCCTGAAGGCTTACTTCGGCTCTGATAAACAGCGAACTATTTGCTTTTCTTTAATTCTACCCAGAGATACTAAATCTACATTGTGTGAATATCAAGAGAATGAGTGGTTTAGATATTTCATTTTCTCTGCTGAGGTAAAATGGAAATGTTTCCTAGACACCAATAAAGGTGTTTGCTTGATATTACTATGAAATAAACTCTCTGACTTAAGAGTATCCTCATGTTATATAAGATAAAGAGCCGTGCAATAAATGAACTCCTTTCAGGAAAAAAACACTTTATTGGTATATTTCTTTTACCATTTATAACAAATACCTCTACATGACATAGTCAGGTGCATAAATATTGGGACATTGACAGAATTTTCATATTTTGGCCTCTATTCACCACTACAGTGGCTTTGAAATGAAACAAACAAGATGTGCTTTAACTGCAGACTTTCAGATTTAATTTGAGGGTAATTACATCCAGATCAGGTGAACGGTGTAGGAACTACAATGGTTTCTATATGTGCCTCCCACTTTTTAAGGGGTCAAAAGTAATGGGACTATCAACTCAAAAGTAATTTCATGGACAGGTGTGGGCTATTCCCTTGTTGTTTCATTATCATTAAGCAGGTAAAAGGTCTGGAGTTGATTCTAGGTGTGACATTTGCATTTGGAATCAGTTGCTATCGACTCTCAATATGAGATCCAAAGAGCTGTCACTATCAGTGAAGCAAGCCATCATTAGGCTGAAAAATCAAAACAAACCCATCAGAGAGATAGCAAAAACATTAGATGTGGCCAAATCAACTGTTTGGAACATTCTTAAAAAGAAAGAACACACCGGAGAGCTCAGCAACACCAAAGACCCGGAAGACCACGGAAAACAACTGTGGTGGATGACAGAAGAATTATTTCCCTGGTGAAGAAAAACCCCTTCACAACAGTTGGCCAAATCAAGAACACTCTCCAGGAGGTAGATGTATATGTGTCAAAGTCAACAATCAAGAGAAGACTTCACAAGAGTGAATATAGAGGGTTCACCACAAGATGTAAACCATTGGTGAGCCTCAAAAACAGGAAGACCAGATTAGAGTTTGCCAAACAACATCTAAAAAAGCCATTACAGTTCTGGAACAACATCCTATGGACAGATGAGACAAAGATCAACTTGTACCAGAGTGATGGAAAGAGAAGAGAAGGAAAGGAACTGCTCATGATCCAAAACATACCATCTCATCAGTGAAGCATGGTGGTGGTAGTGTCATGGCGTGGGCATGTATGGCTGCCAATGGAACTGGTTCCCTTGTATTTATTGATGATGTGACTGCTGACAAAAGCCGCAGAATGAATTCTGAAGTGTTTCGGGCAATATGATATGCTCATATTCAGTCAAATGCTTCAGAACTCATTGGACAGCTTTTCACAGTGCAGATGGACAATGACCCGAAGCATACTGCAAAGGCAACCAAAGAGTTTTTTAAGGCTAAAAAGTGGAATGTTATGTAATCCCCTGACCTGAATCTGATTGAGCATGCATTTGACTTGATGAAGACAAAACTGAAGGGAAAATGCCCCAAGAACAAGCAGGAACTGAAGACATTTGCAGTAGAGGCCTGGCAGAGCATCACCAGGGATGAAACCCAGCGTCTGGTGATGTCTATGCGTTCCAGACTTCAGGCTGTAATTGCCTGCAAAGGATTTGCAACAAAGTATTAAAAAGTGAAAGTTAGATTTAGGATTGTTTAGTTTGTCCCATTACTTTTGGCCCCTTAAAAAGTGGGAGGCACATATAGAAACCGTTGTAATTCCTACACCGTTCACCTGATTTGGATGTAATTACCCTCAAATTAAATCTGAAAGTCTGCAGTTAAAGCACATCTTGTTTGTTTCATTTCAAAGCCATTGTGGTGGTGAATAGAGGCCAAAATATGAAAAATCTGTCAATGTCCCAATATTTCTGCACCTGACTGTATATCGTAATTAGAGAAGAGATTTTTTTTGTCAGCATTTGTTAACATTGTATGAGGCTTATTTAGAGGTGGACACACACATCCTCCATGAATATGTCACGTCATGCCGCTACAGGCACTCTGCATGCCGAATATAGGTGCCACAAGGCAGCAACGGTGCCCCCCTAGGCAGCGTCACTCCTTGCCCTACCCCCCTAATAATGGCCATGGGCACACGCACGCACGCACACACGCGCGCGCTTAGAAGGTTTTTCTTTAATATTGCACATTGTTAAAAAAACAAAACCAGTAGCATGTGTTCCAGATAGAACGAGTGTTGTATACTTATACCCCATGTTACTAGTAAATGCAAAATTCTAATTGCCCTCTCTGTACACAATATAATAATTGCATGAGCATGCCCTTCATTACTTCAGGTGTCAGCAGGCGCAAGTAAGCCAAAAGCTAAAGGCTTCATACAGACGTACTGTGTGCATACACCTTTTAGCTTTGCATGCACCGTACTAAAATGCTTGTCTTGTACAAAGAAAAAAAAAAAAATATATATATATATATATATATATATATATATATATATATATATATATTTTAAATGCACACCTGGATTTTTATTTATCTGTATATACTGTAGTTACAGTTTTGTATAAAACTCCTCCCTAATTGATCCAACATCACACAAGCCATAAATGTAACATAATGTACCAGAGTGATGTTGCAGCCTATTTATTTGTTTGGTTTATCTTGCAAGATATAATATAAATACATATATTTTCTTTTAAATGTTTAATAACCCTGAGCATAGGCTACCCATCCAATGTATCTATTCTATTAATGAATGGCACCTGCCTTATTGCTAACTTTGTTAATCAGCAATGAGCAATTCCTCCGGTAACCGAATCACCTTTCTACAGTGATAAACTGTATTCCTTATACGGGATGCGGTTAACATCCCGACAACCGGGATGCCCTCTGCCGGAATCCCAGGGGTAATTAGAATTATGGTGCATACACACGGTCAATTTTCTTATCAGATATGAACGATAACAATTGTAAAAATGGTTCATATCTTTGACATGTAGGGCATGCATCGATGAACGGCGTTCCCGCATGATCTCGGACATACTGTGTCTGCAGTGAGATTTTGATAATTTCATTCATTTTAATACTGTCAGAAATCGTTCATCTGACCGTGTGTATGCACCATTAGGCTGTGGCAGGGGGGAGGTTAGGATTAGGCTCCAGGCAGGGGGGGTTAGGTTCAGGCACCACCAGGTTAGGCACGAAGGGGTGAGGGTTAGGTTTAGGCACTTACCGGGAGGGTTAGGGTGCGAGTTAGGGAGGGTTAGTATAAGGCTGCAGGAAAGAAGAGTTAGGGGGTAAATAGGACAGGGGAACATTACTTCCAGTACCCCTGACGGGAATTGAACCATCGGGATGCCGCTGTCATGAGACATGTTACTATGTGTGTGTACACAAAATTGATACATTCAGCTTCCAGAATTATCTCGATTTCCACAATTTTATTGTACGATGGGGACATACAGGGGATACATCTACATACATTTGGTAAAAATATGACAGTTTGAGTAAGTTGGGCGCACTTTTATTAATAAAGTAACGGAATCACCATGCTGTGGTAATGGAATCACCAAGTGGGTAATGAGCATGATATGCATTAGTAATTAAAATGTACTGATTCAAATGCTATCAACATGGCTCAATACTTGGGATACCTGTGATTAAAAGTTGACATAAACATAGGAGGAACAAACAGATTCAGACGCATAGACGTGCAAATCAAAAATCTCAGCTACAAATCATACTTGCCTACTTTTGGTTTCTCTTCTCCAGGAGAAACCTGGAGAGAAGACGTAGCTGTCCACTTTAGTGGGCATGGCAGACTCGCGTCATTAGGCTCCACCCCCACCGCTAAGGAAGTACATTCATGAAATGTAGCCTTTACTGATCCTCTGGTACAGGAGGACTAAAAAAAATGTCTCCTGTTATCGATATTAGTGTGTTGCAACAACTTTAACTTCTGAACTATTAAATACTGTATGCCTCTTTACAAATTGAAATATGTAGGTAGAGTTAAATTGCTATGCTATATATTCACTAGAAATACACAATATGGACACAATTATTTGGCCACACCTGTTAATTATTGAATTGAGGGGTTTCAATGAAACCTATTGCCACAGGTGTATAAAATAAAGCACCTAGCCATGCAGTCTCCATTTGCAAACATTTGTGATACAGATGGGTCGTTCTGAAGAGCTCAGTGACTTCAAGCGTGGTACTGTGACAGGATGCCACCTTTGCAATAAGACAATTCGTGACATTTCATCCCTCCTGGATATTCCACAGTCAACTGTAAGTGATATTATTAGAAAGTGAAAGCGTTTAGGAACAACAGCAACTCAGCCACGAAACGGTAGACCACGTAAAATCACACAGCGGGGTCAACGACTGCTAAGGCACATGGTGCATAAGTCACCAACGCTCTGCTGCCTCCATAGCTGAAGAGTTCCAAACCTCCTCTGGCATTAATGTAAGCACAATAGCTGTGCGGCAGGAGCTTGCAGCTGCATGCAAGCCTCACATCACCAAGTCCAATGCCAAGCGTTGGATGGAGTGGTATAAAGCACACTGACACTGGGCTGTGAAGCAGTGGAAACATGTTCTGTGAAGTGACGAATCACGCTTCTCTGTTTGGCAGTCAGATGGGCGAGTCTGGGTTTGAATGCCAGGAGAACGTTACCTGCCTGACTGCATTGTGCCAACTGTGAAGGAAGGATAATTGTATGGGGCTGTTTTTCAGTGAAAGTATGCTGAAGCATTAAGATTGCCCAAAACATTTTGGACAATGCTATGCTTCCAATTTTGTGGCAACAGTCTGGGGAAGGCACTTTTCTGTTCCAACATAACTGTGCCCCAGTGCTCAAAGCAGAGCCCTGACCTCAACCCCCATCGAGCACCTTTTGGGATGAACTGGAACGGAGATTGCGAGCCAGGCCTTCTTGTCCAACATCGATGCCAGACCTCTACAGAATGATTGGGCACAAATTACATTATATATATATATATATATATATATATATATATATATATATATATGACCAGTCTTGATGGTTGGCAGAGGGTTAGAGTTTGGAGAGCCTGGGCTCAACCCAATACAGCCAGAGTACTGAAGAATGATTTATACTATTCTGGCGGTCACAGGATGCAAATAGATGTTTTTTGCTCAAATTATATGTTTTTTACAAAGGCAGTTGCTCCACAGCATACAAAATGATACAGAATTACATTATCTGGCCGAATTAGGGCTCCAGAGGCAAAGTGACCAAATCCCCAGACAGCAGCCTCCTTACTACCAAGCTGGCGCCTTTTAGGGCTCCAGTGAAACAATTAGCTGGCTGGGATGGTCAGCTCCTCCCTGCACCTCCTAAAGTCACCCCAGTCTGTCAATTTTTCTCAAAATATGTTGCAGCAGCTACTCTACTGAGCAGACCCATTGCAGAGTGATTGACAGGAAGTACTGTTTGTGGGTGGGGACTGGAAGGAGGAGTCAGCAAAACGCAGGCGTGCCAGTGCGTTTGAACGCTGTTATAGGGGCATGCCTTAAATTAGCCACTGCGATGCCTTACACAGCTTGAGGACTGAAGTTAGCAATTTCTGAGTAAGGTCTGACCTTGTGCTAGTGTGCGTGAGGCTGCGTTGGTACTCTAATGTACCGATAGTTTTGTAGTCTTGCTAAACATTACGGATGTGTGTAAGGTAAAGTGGGCGTCCTTATGTTATGCTGCGGGGGCATAGCGATTGCAATGGATTAGCATACTATCGCAGTTGTAATCGCTATTGCAGTTACGATCGGTAGTGAATCAGGGCCAGAGTGTGTGTTCTTTCTACCAGGATGAGACAATATAAAGGTATTTCACTATTCAGGGTATATTGAAGTGTGGGTTTTTAGAAGTGGAGATGTTGCCCATAGCAACCAATCAGTTTCTAGCTATTCTAGAAGGTGCTACATAAATGTTAAATAGATTCTGGTTGCTGTGGGCAACATCTCCACTTCTAAAAACCCGTACTAGTAAATATACCCCTAAAAGTCCAGACAGCCTCCGAATAATGTGCCAGGCTCTCAGTGGAAAAGTTTCAGATGTTCTTTGAAACTTCCAGCTTTAGGAACAGAACTTTTACCATTGCTTTTCAACACGATAAGGACCTAAATCACCTTGATAAAGATCCTAATTGGGTTGAAATGTGTCAGACAAATTCATCCTCAGATGTTCGCTTTTTTTTCCACAGCCATAGCAGTTCATGTCAAGTTGGCGCGCTGGTGGTATCTGAGTACTCGCAGGGACAGGACAAAGCTGTTGCTGGCCAAAAGCACTTGGGTTGATGGACACGTGTTTTGAGTAGCAACGAGCATGAGACTGGTGTCCGCCTGTTAGTACAGCCCTTTGGGGTTGATAGCTGTTTCGGCGCTTTAGCCCTTGTGGCCAAATTGCCACATAATTGTCTGCAGGTCTAGCACCCACTCCTTCACCTCTGAGACACACCTGCAGTAGAACTGCTTTTGGCACATCAGGTTGAATAGTTCATCTCAGCTGGTGGCACTTTCACACATGTCAACACTTATGGTGCGTACACGCGGTAGGATCAGTCAGCAATAACGATATTGCTGTCTGAACGTCCTACACCTTCCCGATGTGCTGGATGATCGTTATCGTTCCTATGTAACCTGGTCGATATCCACCAGGTTGGCCTGCATGCACGGGCGATGGTAGATAACGTTATCGTTCATATCGTGCATTTTTATCGTACCATGTGTACGCACCATTAAACTGGCCATACATCAGACCAACTTTCCTCCCACCGTTCAACTAAAAAGGTGATTCCACACATCTAACCAACGTTTCATAAGACCAGCAAACTGACTGCCCACTTCTGCTTGTTTTGGAAAAAAATAAATATATATATATAATGTTTTAAAGTTAACTTAGGGCCTGATTCAGACCCACTCGCGAGCAGCTGTCCGCTCGCAAGTGGGTCGATTTTCTGCACTGAGCATGCGCACAACGGAGGGAGCTCCGTCCTGCGCATGCGCGACGAGCGAAGGAAAGTCCTTCACTCGTGTCTGATCAAAGGGGGCGTGCTGTCGATGTTGATTGACAGCACGCCCCCTTTGGTGGGCGTGCCGGGGGCGTGCCTCCCTGACGGGGGCGTTCCTTAGGGAACGCCTACCGTCAGAAGCCGGCCCACTGACATCACTAGTGATGTCAGTGGGAGTGATTTTGGCTCTGATAGAGCCAAAATCACTCCGGGCCTTGCGGTTGAAAACCTCAACCGCAGGCTCCGGCTCGCAGTTTCGATGGTCGCGATGGTCAAGACCATCGCGGCCATCAAACTGCACGCTCGTATAGGCTGTGGGTGGTGACCCACAGCTATACGAGCGTCCAGGAGGACGCTCCATAGTTATGGAGGACGGCCCTCATTCAGAGCGTGCGCTCTGCTCAGAGCGTACGGCTCTGAATGAGGGCCTTAATTTCTATAAAAGCAGGCGGAAACTTTTATTTTGCACTTGCTTTTAAATTAAGTGATCATGAATAGACCCCTAAAAGACATTGTTTTTTTTTCAACTTCATATCTTTGGATACATTGTATTTTATCCTTGTTCACAAAAACAATATCCACGGACATTGACAGTATTGTGTCTTCAAGCTGTCGGGATACTGGTGCCGGGATCCCGACTTGTCGGGATTTCAGCTTCTGCATCCCGCACGCCGGGATGCCGACTACATCCCATTGAGAGTGTTTAAAATTTAGTATAGATCCTTTATTAGTAAAATGTACAGTTATAAATACAATCTCAAAAAATACAATACGATCAGATCCTCTTGAGGAAATGAGACTATGGCCCTCATTCAGAGCCGTACGCTCTGAGCAGAGCGCACGCTCTGCATGAGGGCCGGGCTCCATTTTCATGGAGCGTCCTCCTGGACGCTCGTATAGCTGTGGGTCACCACCCACAGGCTATACGAGCGTGCATTTTGATGGCCGCGATGGTCGTGACCATCGCGACCATCGAAATTGCGAGCCGGAGCCTGCGGTTGAGGTTTTCAACCGCAAGCTCCGGAGTGATTTTGGCTCTATCAGAGCCAAAATCACTCCCACTGACATCACTAGTGATGTCAGTGGGCCGGCTTCTGACGGGAGGCGTTCCCGTGGGAACGCCCCCGTCAGGGAGGCACGCCCCCGGCACGCCCACCAAAGGGGGCGTGCTGTCAATCAACATTGACAGCACGCCCCCTTTGATCGGACACAACGAGCGAAGGAAAGTCCTTCGCTCGTCGTGTCTGGCGCATGCGCACGACGGAGCTCCCTCCGTCGTGCGCATGCTCAGTGCAGACCATCGACCCACTTGCGAGCGGACAGCCGCTTGCGAGTGGGTCTGAATCAGGCCCTATATGTCTGATATTGTATATAACTTATATATAGCGTCCCAAAATAGGATAAGAGTTGTAAATATTCTGGATGTACTAAGCAGTTATATCCAATTTTAGCTGTCTTTCAAATGAAGGTATATTGCAGGATTAGCTTTCAATCCATAACACCATGTGGAGGTACCAGCATAATAAGTTACTCCACGACATGAAGTGTCAGATGATTACGCTGTTATACAGTCCCCGAATTCAGCCTACAGCGCAGCACCCAGTTCAACCTCCCCCTTTCTCCAGCACTCATCAGTGAACAACTGATCTCCATACCCCCAGCCAGGATGCAATGCTGGTCTGAGGTCACACACTGTAGTGCAGGGGAGGGCCCGCGCAGATGTGGATTCCGGCTTGCAGGTGACTGATGAAAATTGGCTGCGTCCTCAAGGGGATGAGTCACACAATCATCCCTCTGAAGAAACTGCCGTTAAGGAGGACGAAGAAATGTATTTAGGGTCCAGTGTGCAAGCCTTCAATGCCTGGAACAGAGGTGAACAGACCTGTTCCAATATTCCTCAGGTGGATCTGATCGTATTATATTTATTGAGATTGCATTTAACTGTATATTGTACCATACTTGCCAACTCTCCCTCATTGACAGGGAGACTCCCTGAAATAGCAGCAATCTCCCTGAACAGTCTGCCAATCTTCCTGATTGCATTTTACCTCCATTCTGTTATATAAAAAAGAGATTATATATATATATATATATATATATATATATATATACATACATTCAATTGTAATCATGCATTGGTTATAAGGCACAATGGGGCAGATGTATGAAGCTCTGGGAAGTGATAAAGTGGAGAGTGATAAACGACCAACCAATCAGCTCCCAACTGTCCTTTTTCAAACACAGCCTGTAACATGACAGGAGCTGAGTGGCTGGTAATCATTTATCACTCTCCACTTTATCACTTCCCAGAGCTTCATACATTTGCCCCAATGGTCCCTATGGCTACATGCATTTTCTGAAAAGTATTAGTGTGTTTTCATCAACAAATAGATCTTACTAACTGCTTTGGGGCTCATTTACATTTGGATGTAAGTAAATTTTATGACACTACTCACAGCGGTACATCCACTTTACCATGTGCTCATAGGTGCTGCTTTCACAATCTCCCTGAAATGCTTTTTCAAAAGTAGCAATAGGTAAGTATGCTTTTACTATTAAAGGAACTACAGCATATTCATTTTTAAACCGTCTCAATTATTATTATTTTTTTTTAAAGATCGTAAATACTTTTAATTCTATGCTTACATAAAGTGCCTGCTTGGGTAAGTGATGCAGATACCTGTCAGTAGTCATAACAATTGCAGGTACTTGAGAGCTGATGCAAATACATTGACAGCTGCCAGCTCTAGCTAGCCGCTGCTGATGGCTGATTCACCACTGGAGCTTTGTTCATTACCTGTGCCTATATTATATGATTTTGTCTGCATACAGTGTTTTGTTTTGTTTGCTTCTTTGAGTTGTTCACAAGAGGGAAGATTATACCTGCTATATAATTTTTGCTCAACTGCAAACTTATAGCAAATGTGTTTTGTTCTATGAAACAAATGTTAATATTTTTGTTTGGTTTATAAGTTGGTTGGATGTAAATGTTTCTGGGTATAAGTACGTGTAATGTAAACCTTTCTCGTATGTTACTGGAGCAGTGCTAGAGGCATCTTTAGTGGCCCTGAATATGGTTGCTATTTTTGTGCAGATTGTTAGAGCTTACGTATGCAACGGAGATTGCAACCCTGCTGCCTGTAGCTGTGCTGCAGAGCTGGCCATAGTGTCCTTTTGACGTTCCTGGTAGAGATGTTCGGTTCTCCAGAAATCCGAATCCACCCGAATTTCGTAAATCCGAGTCGCGGTTCTAATCTCTTGAGGAGATCCGGGTAGATCCGGGTCGCGGTTCTTATCTTTTTGCGGTTCGTAATTCGGATTTTAAATCCGAATGCAGGGTTTTGGATTGCATAAATTACAGGATTTTAGCTGTTTCTAAAACTTTTTATCCATTTATTATTTAAAAAATCCAGAACCAAAACACTTGAGGGTGGTTTGGAAAACCAAATCCAGATCCCAATTCTTAAAGGAGATACAGATCCAAAACACACCTAGTTCCTTGCTTGTAGCCTATACAGCCGCCCGGGGTGTCCTAAGAACACTCCGGCAGTGCTGTACATGCTGGTGGCCCGGCCCCTTCGGTGTGACATCATGACAAATTTTTGAGGGCAGCACTGGATGTAAAATCTCCCTGCTGAGAGCTACTGGGTTACATAGTTTTGTAAAGTTCTGCAAGTTTTGCAATGTCTCTTATTTGGCCACTGCTGGTGTAAATACATTTAATCTGTAGAAGATAACTTATTTAGATACAGGCAAGAAAACATTTTGACAGTTGCTGTTACATACAGATATACAGAAAATTAGTTATTCCATAATATTTTCTATCAAACTACACATAACCAACCAATATGGATTGTGTTATTTTAACTGTGGCACAGTTACATAGAGTTAAGGCTAAGGAAAATATTGTGTCTCTGTAAGAGTCATTATGCATTGCCAATTTCATGGATATTATTTTCAAAATGTGCCTTAAAGAGAACCGTTGTATCAAAAACTTCAAGAAGCATATTTTGAAGTCGCTGCTAATTTTTCTTTATTAGGTCTAGCAAAAATAATAGTTTCTACATTTCTAATATTCTTATATTACCAAGTCTTTTAGTCTTGAGCCTTTTTTTTTCTTTTATTTATTAAATCCATAGTTTGTTGCATAATTACTTTTGCACTTTAATTGATTTTAATATTGTAATAAAATGTTACATCAATCTAAGTAATCTGATGACTTGCATGGTGTTGATGAATATGCCTTCCATTTTACTACAGTAGATTTTTTATTACTAATTAATATACATTTGCCTTTTATGAAGTAGTTGGACAGTAGTAAAATAGTGGAATTGGAGTTGACGGTTTTGACTTCACACCAGTATTAAACTATTGTTGTTTTTTTCCTGTTCAGACATGCATGCTAGCTATGATATTGTTTTAGGGTCCATGTGTCTTTATTTGATTTGTTAATATCAAATTTAGTGTTGCAAACTAGCAATTCACATATTTAGTGGTTGTATATATACACCTTTTGCTAAAGGTTACATAATTAATTTTCAATGAAAAGAGCACTATAGAATTAGCTAGGCAGAGTGCCATACAACAGAGTCCTCCAATATGGAAAAAGTGATGTGCCCTTAGAACTATGTGACCTGTTACAGTGGTGTTGAAGTTCTATGTACCTTGTAACAAAGGGAGTTTCACCACTTGCCATTGGTGTCTGGTCTTGCCGAGATTCATGTGATGAGTCTGACTGCCTTTGCATCAGAGTCCCCAAGCTAAGACATTTACCACAGAGGCATTCCAGTGGTTTAAAACATCTAGTCTGTTCTAACCATACTTGCCAACTCTCCCTGATTGTCAGGGAGACTTCCTGATATAGTAGATTTCCCTGAGGAGTCTAGCAATCTCTCTGATTACACCTTACCCCCATTATGTAGCTGTTATATTTAAAAAAGCAGAGCTATAGATACATTCAAAATGGAATCATTAGAATAATTTCCCTGCGTTGGTTATAAGGCACAATGATCCCCATGGTTGCATGCATTTTCTGAAAAGTATCAGTGTCCACAAGTAGATCTTACTAACTGCTTTTGGGCTCGTTTACATCTGAATTTTATGACACGCCCCTCAGATGCAGCAGTACACGTCCACTTTACTGCCGCGCTCATAGTCGTTGCTTTCACAATCTCTCTAAAATACTTTTTCAAAAGTAGGCAAGTGTGGTTATAACTGCAAAGTCCGAGCAGGGTAGTGTGACCTGGAAGTTCCTAGTCCCAATTTAAGGGGTCAATCCTATTAGATGCGAGTTGCGATTTTCACTTCGAATTCACATAGCGAATTAATTTAGCAATCCAATTAGCAACTCTAACTGATCAGTCAAACTGAATCAACAACTTTCACTCGCACCTCCCTGAGGGTGAGAGATGGAAAGGAAAATCTTTATTTTAAGTTTAAAATGTCAGGGCACTGTGCTGAACCTCTTGGACACCCTGCCCCCCCCCCCCCCCCCCCCAATGACCAATTAGGCATTTGGAGGTTCACTCTAAAAATTACATGTAATTTTTTGGGGTAAAAAAAGTCTTTAAATTACCCCAAAATCAACTTTTTTGTTAGTTTGGGAACCCAAAGTTAATTACAATATTTTTTAGGTTGAAAAATAATTGTTTATATTTTTCAATGGGCCCTCAAAGTACCCCAAAATCACCCTTTTTCCTAATTTTTTTTTTTTTGCATTTTTCATTTAATTAATTTGAGATTAAACGAAAAAAGTTTTTTTTTTTTTTTTTTTTTTCATTTTCTTGCATTTAAAAAAAACAACAAAAAAAACACAAATCAGCCATTTGACGCCATTCAAAACCTACAGTAACTTCCTAATTGCCACAAACAGCCGTCTATATGATCCTGCTAACGAAATTATCCATTTTGGGGGGTCCAGGATGGTCTCCCCACATTTTCATGCATTTCTCACAAATCTCATTTGGCAGTCAATTCGCACCCCTCCGCTGCGAGTAGTGCGAAAAGGCATTTTTAATTGGATTGGAGAATTCTCGGTAGTGCGCTTCGCGGCGAAGTGTGCGAGTTTTAAACAAACTCGCAATTCGCACCGAATAGGATTGAGCCCTTAGAGATGTTATTGAATAGACTAGAAGAGAACAGGGAGAATTTTTCAGCAGAAGCAGCCATGACGGGGCAGTACTAGTTAGGTTCTGTTCAGCTCGCCGCTTAGAGAGAACTTGAAAAGCCCCCCTAAAAATAACCATAGTGTCATAGTCCTGCACAGTTTTCTGCATCAAGTAGGAACAACTAATTGCATTCAGAAACAAGTTTACGAATTGTAGTGCCTGGAATTACCTCCCCTTCCCCCACCCCCTTATTTTCTCTTTACCCCCACATCTTTCTCTCACTGCTCACACTTCTCAATGGCCACTCATTCCCACACCCCTGCATTCTGTTTTTTTGCACCAGAGTCGCCTTCTACCCCCAGTCGCTACAGGCCATTGTGTGCAGT
This sequence comes from Taudactylus pleione, assembly GCA_031769625.1. NCBI lineage: Eukaryota > Metazoa > Chordata > Amphibia > Anura > Myobatrachidae > Taudactylus > Taudactylus pleione. The sequence continues at coordinate 14,903,545 of JAUIMM010000608.1, forward strand.
CACTGACACTGGTGGTGTGAGCATCCTCTCTCCCTTCTTCCATAACTTCTGTATTTTTTTTTATAATCTTTATCAGTACTTTATTTTTTTTATATAACTGTTGTCCCTGGTGCTGCCTTTTTTTTTTTCTCCCCCTCTTTCTATCTCTTTTGTCTGCGCTTCACCCCCCACTTTTTTTCCTCCTCTCCCTCCCCCTCTTATTTCATCTCCCATCCGTCTCCTAGTAGTCCTCATCCGGATTTGGAGAAACCCTCCATTTCTCACTTTCACTGTAGCATGTACCTATGCCCCATAAAAGCCCTTGTAATGCAGTTGTTCCACTATAACCTGGCATCGATCATGAAAATTAATCTTCAACCACTTTCATCCACCCATAACATTGAGTCAAGGAAGGATGTCTAGTTCTTTTAGTGCTGCCCCCAGGAGCACTCACCTGGCACAGGCTGACCTGCAAATGGGCAGTGCCCAACTCATACTCTGACCTCTCCATGTACCAAAGCACCTGTTAGAAACAACTCTCCATTTTGTGTTTGAGAGAGTTTTTTTCTTAAACACACTCCTAAAATCATAATAAAGGGCCAAGTTCCTAGTGCTGTTGAATTTCGTTATCAGTTGTTAGTACATGCCCCTAACCACCAAAAAATACGATTTGCTCTGGACAAATGCAATTTATGTATTCTACTCCCTGTCTGCACGCTTTTGCTATTGGCCTATATTTGAATGCATCCATCCCACCAGACTCAAGCAGAATAGCGCAAATCGTCAGCTCTGTGCATGGCCAGAAAAGTGAATTCATGCAAGATACACTACCCCAACTGGCAAGCCCAAAATGACAGGTCACTTGCGGACGCTATGAACACTAGTTAGTGATTGCTCTGTGAGAGGTGGTAGTGAACAACAATATTGACAATCGAGCTGTCTGCAAAGCTTCGGAAAACCCAGCAGATGCAAGATGTGAAAGAACAGTTAGGGTCTGCATGCAGAATGCTGAGGACAGAGAAGTGCCCAGTCAGTTGGCCTCAAATGGGTACATTGTACAGTGCTGGAAGGCTAAAGCTGCCCATCCACTAGGCGATTAAACCTAGCGATTGAGCGATAATGACCGTCGTTATCGTTCAATCGCTTGGAAATTGTCCGCAAATCGTGCAGTAAAATGCCCTAAACGACCAGCGATGCGCGATCCCGCCGGTCGTTTGCGTCGTCCTGTTTTGCCTGTCAATTAGTCATTATTGGACATCATTATCGTTCCATCGTTCATGCAACGGTCGACGTTTTCAAAGCCGGAACGACCAACATATATAGATTTAAATAAATATTTCAGCCCACCTTTATTAACAACTGCTTTGAAAATTGTTGGTCTATGGTCTTTGGACGTTTTGTGCAATCGTTCATGCACATGAACGATAACTAAATTTGTGAAGATCTTTTGATCTTTCATCTTTCAGGGACAAATCTGCTAGTGGATGGGCAGCATTACAGTTGTGCTGAACTACCAGAAGGATTATGGCCAAAGGCCAAAGGCAGATTTGGGCAGTAGAGAAAGGTGAGGACTGGCTGTGTGTATTAGATCGGCCAGCTGGTGAGCGATGGTGTGCACATCGTAGATGCATTGGGTGCCCAGGGATCAGAATCACTGGGACGTGCTGGACATAGTTAGGGTCTTCTGATGCTGTGCTGCATCTGGTTAGTATAGAGCATATAGTAGCAGCAATAGAGGTTCATTGGTGTCCTCCAAGGATATTCTGTTTGGAGATGGTCACTGGAGACACTATTTATGTTGGGCTGCATAGGTCACAACTCGGTGGTGCAGGATTGGAAAGAGCAATGGCATATTAGGGAGGCCAAGATAATTAAGGACCTCAATTTACAGAGTACACGCTTTCAGGGGGACTCCGATGTTTACATTGAGCTGGTTTGCGATACAAAAATGTGTTGGCAAACCTCCAGATGACTTCACAGAATTTTGTTACTTTTTATTATTGATGTCCTTTGAAAACACTCATTTGATCCATAGTTCTGCTCTGCTAGATATGATAAGCATTTCTGAATAAAGCATTCTAAAAGTTGCATTCAAAATAAGTCTCTGAGCACACTTTATTAAAATAAATTCTAAGAATACAATTTGATCTGTCATGCCTTGAGATCACTTTGTCCCTTTAAGCCTTCTCTTTCCTCGGCCCTGCATCTTATATTTCAGCAGGCTTTTTACAGTATAATGGAATGTGTCTCCTCTCTGACTAGGAAACCTCAAACAAGTAACACATTCCTTTATCTACAAATAGACTACGGCACCATTTCAGCCAGGGAAATATATAGAGAAGAAGTTAGTGATAAACAGATATTCATACCAGACATATTTCAGATTACTAGACTTACACGGTCGTTCATTTCTGTGAAATTGAAGTAATTAATTGCACTTTAGTGGTATTAGTCTCATATATTATATAAGATAATGGCCCTGTACATATAGTTTCTGGCTTTCACTTTGCATCATTGTTGACATTGCCAGGACACTTGGTAAAATACAATAAAATTGTAACTGGAGCGTTCGTTTACACTAAGCTGTAGGAAGTTTTGATGAATGTGCTTCTGAAGTTATTTTAAAAGTAAGGACAAGTAACTAAGTTTGTTTTTAACCAGCGTGTGTTTTTAACTAGCCCTTATTTTTCCATATCAAGGGGCAGAATCAATTAGCTGTGCAGTTCCGCTGCACACCTTTCTGATTATTACTGTAGTCAAAACCTTGCTTATTTTTGATCAAGCCTCTATGGGGCGCAAGCAAATTAAGCAAGGTTTTCCTACCTTACGGGTAGTCTAATTAAACTTCCCCTAAATTTATATAGTTACTGTACTAAAATGGGTATAGGTTGGAGAGAAGTGATACATCCCACCAGGATATGTGATTTTGCAATGTTGCTGCTCAGTTTTAAATACAAAATGTAAAGCAATTAATAAACCAACCTATTTTTATTATTCTTTATTACCAGTTATTTATATAGCGCACACATATTCCTCAGCGCTTAACAGAGAATATTTGGCCATTCACATCAGTCCCTGCCCCAGTGGAGCTTACAATGTAAGTTCCCTATAACATACACGCGCACACACACTAGAGTTATTTTTTGTTGGGAGTCCATTAACCTACCACTATATTTTTGGAGTGTGGGAGGAAACCAGAGTACCCGGAGGAAACCCACGCAAACACAGGGAGAATATACAAACTCAACACAGTTAGGGCCGTGGTGGGAATCGAACCCATGAATTCCGTGCTGTAAGGCATTAATGCTAACCATTACACCGTCTGTTTTTATAAAGCTTACCAAGGATACATTTTGAAAAAAACTTGGGCAATTGTAAAAAGTTGGAAATTGCCTTAACTGACATACAATTGTTTGTAATTTGAGCTTTTTGACTTTAAGAAGTGGTCTAGCAATTGCTTCCTTTAGTGGTTCTGGAAAAATGCCTGTCTGCAAAGAGCATTGAACTATTTTTGCATTTACAGGGCCAATCATGTCCATACACCCTATGGGGAAGCTTGATTGAGGCAGGGTCGCAACATTCGGATAATTTGAGCAATGTCTTTTGCATCCATTATGTTAAAGCTGTTCCATGAAGACAGGTGGGTTACCTTGGCAGGCTTGGTAGTTTGCCACTCCTTTGATGGCACTGTGGGGATTCCAGCCCGAATGGAGGATACTTTATCTGCAAAGAATTTTGCAAACTTATTGCATCTTAACTGGGAGAAGGTTTCATCAAGCTCCAGGCATGCTGGTTTGTAAAGCATCTCCACTGTACGGAAAAGCTGAGCTGGCCTGTTCGCTGCCTTGATCTCATTTGAAAGTTACTTTTCTTATGGGTGATTGTTGATTGATATTCTCCAATAGGTTTGATTAGTTTTAACTTATCCTCTACCAGGTTTGTCTTCCTCCATCATCTTTCAAGTTTACAACCCCTTTTCTCGAGTTCACCAACACTATTGTCAAACCAAGGGGCTTCACGGTGTGGTATGCGGGGTCGTATATGCACAATGGCGATATCCATTGCAGCTGTCACATCCCTGTTATAGTAATGGACTAGGGAACAAAGATCTTCACAGGCCCCCATTCCCGCAGAGAGGTCCAGGTTTGCTGCAAGAGCCTGGGGAGTCGTACCCCTTCTTGGACGATACCTTGTCAACTCCATGGGTAAAGATCTATTTCGAGGGGTTGCGACTGAGAAGCAAATTGAGTGGTGGTCTGACCATGTGACTGGGTTTATATTTAGGTCAGATACTTCTAATCTAATCTGGAAGACAAGATCAAGAGTGTGACCACTTATATGTGTATCAGAAGGAATGACTTGTGTGAGGTCCAGAACATTAATTGTGCACAGGAGGTCTAGGCCAAGGTGTGAGAGCTCATCAACCCATGCATTGAAATCTCCAAGGATCAGCCATCTTTGATGTTCCAGAACAGGTCCAGCAACAATATCTGCAAATTCTTGTAGAAATATCTTTCTATCTCCAGGGGGGCCGTAAATGAGAAGTACTCCGAATCCTAATTCTGTAGAACTCCGAGCAGCACTCAAATCAGCGAGTATTTTACATTGGGTGGACCCAAAGTTCAATGCTTTTTTTTTTTTTTTTTTTTAAGCATATGGCCACTCCCCCTCCCCTACGGAGAAGTCTTGGGTTGTGAATGAGTAATTTGTTGGAACTGCAATTTCAAAGATAGGTGCTGCATTTTCGTCTCTGTAATTCAGGAAAGATCTGAAGATTCAATAAGGTCAGCAATTGTAGCAGTCTTGGTTCTTATAGATCTGGCATTACAAAGGATGGACCTGATTGGGCCTGTAGTTTTATTATATTGAGTGTGGGGGCTCTGGAGATGTCAGTCACAGAGCGAGAACTTACAGATCTGTTCTTCCAAGCACAGGGCCGTTTGTTAATTACCACTTCTATTCGTCTCCTATATGAAACTAGTGAGCTGTAAGATTTTTGGCTTGGCTTCCCACGACTGCCCCGTTGACTTTTTCTGAAAATGCCAAGGGATTAAAGCTATTGACCCTGTCCTGGGTCAATAGGGACTGCTGCTCGTGGTGGGCAAAGTGAAAGCATAAAGCTGGAGCATGTGCAAAAACTCCATAGACAAAAAACAGCAAACTTTTTACCATCTTAGAGCAGGTGAAAGTTGTGCAAAATCCCTATTTTTGTTTGAAAATGTGGGGACTTGGTTCAGAACCCCTTGGACACTCCTCCTAATGATAAATTAGGCAAAATACATTTTTAATTACCTTAATTTTAGGGTGAAAAAAAAAAGTGTTGGAAAATGGGTTTAAAGTAGTGGGTCTGGTATTTTGGGGGGCTGTACCAGGTGAATTTTTACCATTTTTTATTTTTTTTTACTTAAAAATATACTTGCAGCCTATCTGTTATACCACACCCATTATAAGCATCTTGGTTACATCTCTACATGCTGCTTAATGAGTGTATAGCAGCAATAGGGCATTTGCACTAGGCTAGGTGGCCGAAGGCCCATCATGGGTGTGTAGGCAGAATTGCAGGCTATTCATAGGTGAGGTATAGGACTGGCAATAATGTGTACTTCACAAGCTGATGGACGGAGTTCAAATTCTTGCACCTCTGAATAAGGCCCTGTGTGCTTTTTGTTTTGTTTTTTGTTTTTTTTTCTTCCCTGTCCCTCTTAGATTGATAGTTTCTTTGGGCTTTATTGCTAGCTGTAGACTTAAAGAGCCAAAGTATATATAAAATGTACCTTTATGGAAAATGTATTCATGAGCTGATCAGCTTTTGAAAAGGGTAGAATTGTGACTAATGATGAATATTTGTTTGATTTACACAGAAAATGCCAGAAGGGTCCAAAGACCACAACCACTGGTGGGCAATTTGAGTCCCATCATATTTCATCTTAATCCAGCATCAGTCCTATGATGGCACATAGTCAGCAGTTTGACATCCAGGTATTAAATGATCTTCAGCAACGCTACCCTGAGATTCCATTGGAAGTGGTATCTCAGTGCATGATGCAGGTATGTCTTAGTGTAAAGCATGTAGTCACAGAGCTTATGTATTTTGTGTAATATGAGTTGCCTACCTTTGGACATACTCTACTACTATGGGATGCCCTACAGTGTGTCTCTTTGTTAATGCTCCCCTGTCAGGTTACTGGCACACACTGCCGGTGTTGACAACTGCACTGGAGAGAGTTGTCCGCCCTGGTGGTGTGACTGTGTGGAAGAATGAAACTGTTGATTGATATGTACAGTATATAGCCACATTCACTGCCCCCTCCTCGCTGTATAAATTGCCAGGTTGGTTTGAGTCTGCGCTCTCCTCTTTTTTTTCACAGGTTTGTGCTACTATTGAGTCTTTTATTTTAGAAATATGGCCTTAATTCAGTGATACTAAAATTGGTGTTCATTCTAGCACCCTGCTCCTGTTAAAACCTGTGCAGTTCCTCTTTCTACTTCAGGGTCCATAGGGGGTCCACAGGGTTGACCTTGGGGTATAGGTTGGGAACCAAATCCGGGCACCACGCAGTTAAAGCTTTTAGCTCCCAGGATGCACTTGGGTCCACTCTCCCTATAACCCCACCCCCAAGCCAGAGGCACCTCAGTTTAAGTTGGTGCCCGGCCGGAATCGGGTCACCGTTTAGTGCAGTGGGGAGCTGATTAGCAGCCCCTAAGCTTTATTTTTTCTAAAGGACAAAGTTTTTTATTTTTACTTTGGATTCTTCAGAGCGGCAGCGTCAGACTGTCCATAGGACGTCTAAGCTGCCGCTCCGTCACCCCGCTGGCGCTGAGACGCCAGTACAGATCTGGGGATCTCAGCGGGACCCCAGAGTCTGTACTAGCCGGACTCTGCGGGCGCCCAGGACTGCTGCCGGATCCACGGGGAGCAGGTAAGGCGCGGATCACCGCTTGCGGTGATCCGCGCATTTGAAATGCAGTCCTGTGCCTCCGGTCTCTGGGGACAGACCGGAGGCGTCGGCAGTGGCGGCGGGCCTCCCATACCCCGTGTGTCCACTAGACCACCAGGGACTTAGTGTTCGGTGCAGGGAGCCGGCGTCCCGGGGGTTAATAGCCGGCCAGGGGAGACAGCCTTCCCTGTTACAGCGGCTCCTCCCCTCAGCTCAGTGCGCCTTTCAGTATCCATAGTCTGGCGTCGCTGAGCTGCTTCCTCCGCGGGCCACGCTTCTTCTGAGGTCTCCAGCGGCCATTTTCTCTGTGGTGCAGCAGAGATCTCCGGAGATGGCAGTGAGCCCAGTCCCCCTGCGTACCTCACCATCAGGTCAGTGTACACAGCGCTGTAGCCATCCCAGACACTGAATCTGGGTAAGTTGCATGCAGTGTAATAGTGCAGTATATTATATGACATGTTTATGTATATATGTGTATATCTGCATTGTATGTGACTTATGCTAGTGCTGACTGTCTGTACTTTATTCTCTCACCTGTCAGTGTATATCTATCCCTTTCCTTATCTGCCCTAATACAGCTGTACTTGGGGTGGTTCTGAGACTCACATTTATATACTTGTTAATATTTGTGAGGTTTGTCACATACTGTTGCGTGCTGCACGTTGCCATATTTTGAGTGGAACTGTGTGTTGCATACACTGAAAATGGGTCCCTGCAGCTAATTTTTAGTATCAGTCAGGACCAGTATAGCGTTGCTTGATATTCCCGCCAAGCTTGGTCAGATATGTCTGACCAGGAGATAGAGCGTTATACTGCACCCATTTTTACTATCCTGCAAGCCATGTGCTGCAGGTGTTAGTGCGGAGGATTTAACTCTTAAAGGGTTCTGTATGTGCCGGCCCCTTTCACGACCCCCTTGGGCAGTTTGTTTTCTCGGGATCCTCTCAATTGCGGATCGCCGGGTGGGCCCCATTGTTGTACCTCACTTGGGGTTACTCCACCATACTGCCCTTTTTCATCTCAGGGTATCTCGCAGTTTCTTGCACATCCCCTGTGACACAGACTACCGCTCCCTACAGGGGTTTTTCGAGTATATGAATTCCCCCTGGTGTCACAATAGTCTGTCATGCCCCTTGCAGGGATTCCCACGGCCACCCTGGGTGGATGTCGTTTTTCTATGAAACGCAAATTGGCGTGGTTGACGCCCTGTGGTTACTTCCCACTTGGCTCTGCCGTGAACTGGATACTGTTTTGGGCTCTTTCCCTCTTACGGGGGGAAGCCTATCTCAAGTATTATTATCCCTGTTTTAGGGCTGGTAGCAGGTCCATTCTGGTTAGAGTGAATGTTGACCTGCACCTGTATCATACACCCTCAGTATTACGTGCCTTCTGGTTCCCTGTTGCTGACTAGCGGGTGGAACGCATGGCGGGACTCTGGCTGTTGCCAGATATGAGGTATTACAACAGTGTTTGGTCTCCTGTCCCAAATTCCCTGAGGGTCATCATGAGCCCCTCCTGGGGTGGATGGGCATGTTACTCGTCTGATTACAGACGTTACTACGCATCCCATTCCTGTGTGGTCGGATTCTTCTGATCCGTAGGTGGTAACTCTGCCTGAAATCAGTATACTCGCTTTCAGGGGTTGTTACCCATCCTACCATGGCTATAGCATGGTTGGTTAATACTATTGCATACTGAGCTGATGCATTTGTAATGTTTTTTCCCCTCCAACACGTCTGGGGTTCAAATGTATTTGGTCGCTCACGTAATATATGCAGTTGTCATAGGTGGACATGCCTATATTGGATACCAGCTCCTAACTTTCAGAGTTCCGGCTGCGACGGTATCCTCCGTAATACCCTATGGCTGCGCTCTGGGAATGCAGAGGTGCAGATACCATCTATAGGGTATATCTTGTTGGGTCCTGACCTTGACAGTGGCAGTACAAATTTCCCGCCTTCAGCTATGCTCACTATAGGGCCTCAGACTATTAAGTCTTTTTGTCCTCTGGGTCAGCCTAAAGGTCTGTTTCTTCATAGACTGTCGGCCTTTACAAGGGCCGACATATCCAGTTCCGAGCAGGCCTGGACTGCCAGCCGATCCTGCTTCTGAACCTACGGATATATCGTCAGCCTGACGAGACAGGCCTACCACTGGGAGATTGGCGATTTTCTCAGTTTGCCCGGTACTAGTGTCTAGTTGCCGCGGCTACGTGGGTAGGAGGGTACGCACTCTCTTTGCTCAGGCGGCCTATTTCCATGTGATGGTACTCAGGCCCTTATTCGGAACAGGGCCTTACAAATCCAGAAAGCTATACAGTTGTTGCGGTAAGCGGAGCTAATTGGGCCATCCCCACTTTCTCAGCGAGGGACTGGTTGTTCTGCTTTCTTTCTGGTGCGGTGGCTGAATGGTCCTCTTTGGCCTATTCTCTGTCTCATTTCCCTGAACCAGTTCCTAAAGCTACCTGGGCTCAGGTGGCAATCCCTATGCTCCATCATACTATGTTTGGAACCTGGGGACTTTATGGTATCACTGGATATACAGGACGCGTGCCTACGGGTACTTACAGAGACCTTACCTCAGCATGGACTGAGGTTTGCTGTATCACAGCACTTACGATTTTTCGGGCTCTGCCTGTTGGGACTGCTCTCAGCCCCACAGGGGTTTACCAGCGTTTTGGATTTTCTGACAGTTCTTCTGTTCAGTATATCCCAATGCTCATGTACCTGGATGGCCTCCTGCTCTTAGCAGGATCACCGGGGTACTTTACAGCCGGGTCAGGTTGACTGTGGCTTCTTCAGGGTGCAGACGTTTAATCAATGGGGAAAAAGTCCTCCCTGCATCCCTTTCTGGGTATTCTTCACCTAGGAGCCCTGCTGGATTCTCAGAATCTGAGAATTCTTCTGGCGTAAGACGGCATCTCCACTCTTCCATTAGGAGTACATGGATGTCTGCGCAGTCGACATATGTCTTTACACTCTGGGATGCATGGTCCACTATTCAGTGTCTGCCTTTGGAAGGGTGGAATGGGCTTAGTTCCATTCCAGGCCTTTCCATAATTGGCTTATCTCCAGATGGAACAAGTTTTTTCTGTCTGATCACTGTTCAAACGATGATGCTCTCCCCGGAGGCAAGTCGGTCCCTTTTCGGGTGACTATGGCCATCTCGTCCAGGGTATTCTTTGCTAAGGACAGTGTCTGGTTCGCATCCATTTCAGTGCAGTTGGATGTCTGTCGATTCCACCCTGTCAGTTAACTTGTTGGAACTTTAGCCTGTCTTGGGCCTTCACTCTGGCATAGCCCTTGTTTCCCGGTGAACCTGAAAAAGTTCAGTCCGACAGGGTCAGAACAGTGGCTTCCTTTTTAGCAATACTGTTCGTTGGGTGGCAATGTCAGGTATGTCATACATTCGGACATTGTCTGAGGGTCTCCTCCCGACCATCTCGACAGTGTTCACTTCAGGTGCTCTCCATTGGGAAGCGGGAGTCCTCAGCCATCACGACGTGCATCCAGGGGACTAGTCTCTTCCCCAAGAGAGGTTTCATCTCCTGGTGAGCAGGGGGGGGGGTCCTCCTGAGGTGACCCTCATGGCCTTCTGACTCTATCACACTATGGTGTTACAGTCCAACTCTGGGGATTCTGAAGCAACCTTCAGTGACTCTTTGTCGGTGAAGTGGTTCTTCCAATTTGCGTACCTGTGTTCTCTGGTCTCCATTTTTCCTCGAGGGAAGTGTTTCAATCGAGACGGAGATGCTTTCCTGCTGGTGGCTCCTGATTGCCCCAGATGTCAGGGGTACTTGGTTTTTCGGAGTCTCTCCATCGATACTCCATTCCTGATGCTTCACTGCCAAGACCTGTTGTCTCAGGGTCCTGGGGTTTGCCTTGGACCTGGGTAGTTTGTCTTTGACTGCGTCCCTACAGTGGTCTTACGGCTTCCCTGGCTTTGTCATCGTTGGAATGATTAGAGCACATGGATCAGCTTTTGCTGGGACCTACCACAAACTGTGGCAGCCATAATTCTTATGGTATTATACCTGTCGATATGATCCTCTGGGGTCCAGGATTTCCAGATATTCTGGCATTCCTTCCGGCTGGCTTGGGTTTCACCCTCGGCCTGGCCTTCCTGACAGTGCGGATCTCTACACTGTCAGTATGATTAAGATATGGAATTGCTCCGCTCTGATATCCAGTTCATCCTTTGGAGTGTTTTCTGGATTATGCCTCCATTTGTCCTCCCTAGGGACTCCTTGGGAGTTAGTAGTGGTTCTTCGTTAACTCCGGGGAAAGTTAATGGAACCGCTGGTTGTGATAGCCATTACATGGTCTATTGCTTTGGCTTTCTCTCTTTCTCTCAGGGAGTTTATATCACCCAGGTGAGTGTCGGAATTGGGAGCGTTCTCATGTGGCTCCCTCTTCTGGAGGGCATCTTGTCAGGGTGTGAGTTGCTCTCACCCTGTGTTTCTTCTTAGTGATTTTTAGGTTCCATATTATTCTGGAACTTATGGTGAGGCCATTCAGTCCCCAGTCCTCTCGGCTGGTGTGGCCTCATTGACTGTGGTCCGGCCTCTGTGGATTTATGTGATCCGTTCAGGTTCCTGACGGAAATCGGACTCCGTGGTCTGAAATTTCTGGTTTTAACAGGAAAGGATGGCCGGCCTATGGCCAAATGTTGGCTGGACGGCCTCATATGTCTTCTTCAGGGGCCTACCCATGGGTAGGCCTTTCTGTTGTTGATGCTTGTTTTTTCTCGGGCCATGTAACCCTCGTGGGTGGCTCGCTGTGGCGCCTTGGCTGTTTTGCCTTGCTAGATGGCCACGTGGTCTTCTGTCCACACCTTTTTAAGGTTCTAGGCATTGGTTTCCTTTTGCCACTCCGGATGCTTCCTTTTTGGCGGCGGATTCTCCTCTCAGCACAGGAGCGTCCCCTCCCTTGGTTGAACTGCTTTGGGACATCCCCAAGGTCAACCCTGTGGACCCCCTATGGACCCTGAAGTAGAAAACAAGAGAGATGGTAAGAACTTACCTTTGTTATCTCTGTTTCTACGAAGTCCATAGGGTCCACAGGGCGCCCGCCCTGACGCACCTGGCTTCGAATGGGCTGTGTGGCTGGTCACCGGTTTTCCGTCTCCCATTTCTGTGAGTATGGTTATCGAGTGTTCCAGTTTTCTCTCTCTTTTTCTCTCCTCCTCCGGCCTTTGGCTACTTACAAACTGAGGTGCCTCTGGCTTGGGGGTGGGGTTATAGGGAGAGTGGACCCAAGTGCATCCTGGGAGCTAAAAGCTTTAACTGCGTGGTGCCCGGATTTGGTTCCCAACCTATACCCCAAGGTCAACCCTGTGGACCCTATGGACTTCATAGAAACAGAGATAACAAAGGTAAGTTCTTACCATATCTCTTGTTTTCCTGTATAGGGTGTCGATCTGTTCTGATGCTTCTAGCACACAAACTGCTGAATTACAGCAGTTTGTTGCAACAGCTGAGCGTGCTAGAAGCACCAGAGCAGAGCGAGACACCCCAGACAGGATAGAGGATCTGCATGGGTTGTGACAGGTGCAGGGTGCTAGAATGAAGACTACTAGGATGATTATTATTGCACCAAATTTATAATTTATAATTAAGTATGTATGCAATGCTCTGTTTCACCTCACAGCAGCATGTTAGGCGTGAGGTAACTTTCTAACTAAATAGGTAGACTGCTTGTCAGACTTTCTCTGCTGAAATGCGTTGTGTTAATTCATACACGGAGGCACAGCAACACAAATAGTGCAATGGGATGGTAATACCTTTTACCAGAGCTGCAGTAGAATTTCCGGTTACCTCTTACCTCATGGTTCATATTCGAACACCCAGTTTTGGATTAATTGGCCATTTAACATATATTTGTATTTATTTTATTTCTTTATGGATTATTAATAGATTTATTATTATCATTGTGTGCCATAACATGTGCATATATACAAGCCTTGCTCACTTACATAATATAGGATATGAGGATGGAGCTAGGGGCACGAGGTCCCTAAACTCCACCCATATGACACATTATACATAGGCTAGCTTCCCACAGCATTTTCATAGTTTATTGCTTTGCTACTATAAAGTCCAACATTAAAAGTGATATATGTAACCAAATAATTGTATTAATAAGGTCTACATAAACCTACTCATTTGCCTAATTTGCAGACTTAGGAAAGCATCATGTAAGAAGGTGACACTGGGGGATGCAATCGGGAAACCGGCTGACGTGATCCCGACAGCCGGCTTCCCGACTGCTTTATCCCGGCGTGGGTTAAATGACAGGCGTCTATATCTAGACGCCTGTCATTTTCCCAACGCTGGGCGCTCCGAGCGGACAGCCGCGGGGGAGGAGGGTTAGGTTTAGCGCACCCGGGGGGGACTTAGGGTTAGGCACCCCCCCGGAAGGGTTAGTGTTAGGCACCCCCCCCCCCGGGAGGGTTAGGGTTAGGAACCCCCCCCGGGAGGGTTAGGGAAAGGCAGCGGGGAAGGGGGGGGTTAGGCACTTACAGGGGGGATTAGGGTTAGGCAGCGGGGAAGGGGGGGGGTTAGGCACTTACAGGGGGGATTAGGGTTAGGCAGCGGGGAAGGGGTGGGGGGTTAGGCACTTACAGGGGGGATTAGGGTTAGGCACTTACAGGGGGGAGGTTAGGGTTAGGCACCCCTAAGGAGGGTTAGGGGGGTTAGGTTAGTTATTACTTACTGAGGACGATCAGGATTTCCAGCGCGGTTGGGCTGCCGCTGCCGGGAATCGAACCGCCGGCCATGCACCCGGCGGTATTTCATACCGGTTCCACAACTGGTATATGCAGAACAAACCCTATATATTATTTCAGATATTGTAGGGGAGTAAGAGCTGTTTGCTTACACTCCCTTACAATTCTGATGTTGTTTACAACATGGTGCTGGCGTATTTCTGTGATGATTACCCCATAACGTTTATTGCTAATTAGAATCAATGATTAGGCTGCCCCAATAATGTGTGCTGCTGCCAGGACTGGCCTTTCTATCAGTCACTGTGTGCACTGTGCCTATGGCAGGGCTGCCATCAGAAATTATGGGGCCCAGGACTGACAAAATAGACAGGGCCCCCACAGGGTAGGGGGGGAGGGCATGGCACAGGTGGGTGGAGCTACACCAGGGGTTGGTACACCAATTTGTTTAAAAAGCCAGTAAAAAAATGCTTTAAAGCAATGTTGATTTCTGATTTTATAATATAAAGGCTTCCTGGATTAGTGGGGGAAACACAGTGTAGAGAAGGCTGGCAGGCTGGACGGGAAGGCTGGCAGGACTAGGAGGGAGACAGGGAAGGTTAGCTGGACTAAGAAGGAAAGCACTGGGCAGGGAAGAATGGCTGAAAAGGGGGGGGGACAGGAAAGGGACGGCTGGCTGGACTGGGGGGGAGCACAGGGCTAGTGTACCTGTGGAATTTCTTCAACTTGCTGCGCCAGCACAGCCAGCCAACCAGCATCAGTGCCGAGAGAGCCTGGGTGGCTCTGACAGCAGTGTTACATTGGTGACGGCATTTCAACTATGGTACCTGCTGCGAGCCAATCACAGCTCGCTGACCGGCAGCCAATCAGGAGCAGCCGCTTCTAATAGGCTGCCATCCCGCGAGCTCTGGCCAGTTCGCGGCTGGCACCATAATGGACATGCCGCCCGCGGCCCTGTATTTATCAATTTAATTATAGGTGGGTGCCACCGGCGGTCCCCCCTTGATGGTGGCCCTGGCCTATGAGCTTCGAGGCCTCCAACTAATGGTGGTGTTTTATAATTCATATTATCCATGTTCATGACGAACTCCCCCAGCCCCAAACTATTCCATATCCTCTGCATTACAGGGAGCTTTTCACGCTCTTCTATTTCTACCAGGGCAAATAGAATGAGACCCGCAAGATAAGTTTTTCCCGACACCAACACATCTTCTTAACCATAGGTGTGCTTTCATTTCTTATGCCCCTACCTATATAAATAATATTACTTCATTCCACTAACCTGTATATGTAACACATGAAAGGGCAGTTCATATCGTTCACAATATCGTTCCATGTGTATGCAGCTTTACATGCAAGTAGGGATTACATGAAAAGGGGGAACTGTCTTGCTTTAGTGACCTCTCATGGTTATTGATAAAGAAGATAACTTAAAGTCACTAAGGGGCCTAGATCAGGACTAATAAACATGTGGGTTGAGACTTCACAAAGTTTCCAAAATTAATTTTGCCAAAGTTAAGAAGCATGTTCGACACTTGTGCGATTCCACGTGTCACATGTCTTGTTTTGAATGTTTTCCAACTAACCATTAATTTTCCTCTTAACATTTCATATGAACCCTACAGTGGGAACAAATAAGATGTGGGCGGTAGAGATACAAAAAAAAAACATTTTTCTTCATCTGGTCATAAAAGTTGGTGCTATTGAAGGCTACTCATAATGTGACTGGAATTGGTATTGCAATCACATTAGCGCTTTCCTAGAATACCAGAACTCTCTGTGTTGCTTTATGTAATAAATCCTGCAGTACCTTTGTACATTACCAAGTGGTTTTTAATTGCTGAGTTTCTTCTTAGACCATACTTGCCTACTTTTGAAAAAGCATTTCAGGGAGATTGTGAAAGCAGCACCTATGAGCGCAGCGGTAAAGTGGGCGTGTACTGCTACATCTGAGAGGCGTGTCATAAAATTGATTTACATCCACATGTAAATGAGCCCCAAAGCAATTAGTAAGATCTATTTGTTGAAAATACATGTAGCCATATGGATCATTGTGCCTTATAACCAATGCAGGGAAATTATTCTAATGATCCCATTTGAATGTATATATCTCTATTTTTTATTTTATACAAGTGTCATAATGTGGGTAAGGGGAAATGAGGGAGATTGGTAGACTTTTCAGGGAGACAGGGAGATTGCTGCTATTTCAGGGAGTCTCCCTGACAATGAGGAAGAGTTGGCAAGTATGTCTTAGACGGATCAAGACAAATGTACGTTGTACTGTATACTTATACCTTGCAGCAAATCCTGACCTAGAGTTGCCTTCTAAGAAAAACTTATTAAATTCACGATTATCAATTATTTGTCAATATCTGCTTTGAAATAAATCCATTACGTTTGCATAATGCTAACCCAGATTGCACTTGCAATGCATGTCTTTCAGAATTGCCTCCCTCTGATCAACAGAGTAAAAAATCCTAATCCAGGCTCTATATTAGGTATTTCTAATTTTGTTTTTTGTTTTTTTTTCAATTGAAGAACAACAGCAACATTGAGGCTTGCTGCAGAGCTCTGACACAAGAAAGCTGCAAGTACCTTTATATGGAGGGTCACAACCCAGAGGACAATAGATCAAACAGCAATCTTTTGCACATTAACCTTGGTATCAATCCAGGCACCAATTTCCATGGAGGAGATGGAACACAGGTGAATGGACGTCCTCTAGTTCATAGCTCAAGTGATGGGCACATTGATCCACAGCGCACTTCTGGCAAGCTTATATGTGTGGTTCAAGAGCCCCATTCTGCCCCAGCAGTTGTGGCGCAGAATTACAATCCATTTTTCTTGAATGACCAGAGTCGAAACTCGCCAACTCCACCCCCAATGCCCCTTCAACAGCACGGTGTTAATACATCAGCTATGCAAGCTTCTTTGCCAACATATATGCACATACCTCGCTATACTACAAATCCTATAACTGTAACTGTGTCACAAAATATACCTTCTGCTCACAATGTGCCAAGAGCTTTGCAGATTCTTCCTCAAGTTCAAGGCAATCCCTATGGGACTCCAAATTCTATTTACATAAGACAGTCATCACAAAATTCTCCAGGCAGGCAGACTCCTCAGAACACGCCTTGGTCACAGTCTTCTCCAGTTCCTCTCAATAACTATAGCCCTTGTCCTCTTCCTGTATATCCTCAAACTTACCAAACTCCGCCATATTCTCCAAAGCAGTCTCAGCTTCCACAGTCTGCTTTTCGTTCCCCTCCTACATCTCAGTGTACGTCTCCTTATAGCTCACCACAGCATCAAATACAACCTAATCAACTAAGCCACCAGACCTCACATGTTTTTATGCAACCTAATCCCTCAACAGCTTCACCTCATTCTTATCCGCAAGCTCCACCTCCTTATCCAAAGCCAAGTGGCCATTCTGTATCCTATCTTCCTTATGGACCTAGCATGAGCAAGGCTTCTATGAACAAGATTGAAATTACAGTGGAATCACCACAAAGACCAGGAACTGCTATGAATAGAAGTCCTTCACCAATAAATAATCAATCTTCCCAACGGAGTCCACATTCTGCATATTCCTCAAATGCACGGTCAGGTTCTCCTTCGAGGGTGATACCTGGCCAGCCAAAGACTCCATATGGTGGTAACCCATTATATATAACTTACACACAACCACCAGCCACCACTGGTGCTCCATCCCCATCTCCCCATTTATTGATGTCCCCACCTAACCCAACTGTTTTTAAAATTACTGTTGCCCGGGCCCCCACTGAAAACCTTTTAAATATTGTGGACCAGGAGCAGCATCCTGGAGCTCCAGAACCCATACAACCTATTTCATTAATGCCAATAACAGGTGTGGAAAAGGGAATTCACAAATTCCATCGAAGTTCCAGTTCTGGCTCGGATGATTACGCATACACCCAAGGTACTATTTATTTTTTGCTTTTTAAGAAAGTTGATCTGAATTTATAAAATTTGTATAGCTGTAAAACATTGTTTGTAATTTGCTCTTTTGTGGCACTTGAATGTAGTGGGGAAAAAAATATCATGTTTTTGCATTCAGTAGCTTTTTAAACTATCCAGCCAGATGTACATAAATTAGTATGACCGTTTTTTTGTTTTCTGTAATGATTCACCTGATTTATGAAACCTTGTGTTAACACCATTAGAATTGTGCTTGTATTGCAAATATTTTTAAATTTTAAAAGCTTTCAAATTCTAAAATGGAAGACAATTTAAGAATGTAAATTATATTGATATGAGACGGCAATATCTGCTAAAGAAATGGGCTTCACGTTTCTATGATACTGTGAAAATGTTTCCTATGAGTCAGAAGTATGTACTCTGCTTAATCCGTAATCCGTATGGGATTATGTTTGTAATGCAAGTATGCACATACTGAAAATAAATATGATTTACAATATGTAAGAAAGGGGTAGCTTCATTGGCTTTAAAAGGTATGTATTATTGTCCAGACTCTTTCACATTAGCTTGTTCTTGATTGCCTGTTGTAATGTTTGTAGGAAAATGCTTTGGATTTAAGATTGCATTGACATGGATGTGCATAGTGAAGAAGTGAGAGTGCATTTCAAACTAGAGCTTCAGAGATGCAAAAATAGGTTTAATCAGATTGTCAGAGGGAGGCAGACATTTGTTAGGCATTACTGGTAGCATTTCTTAAACTGGTAGCAGCATTTCTGGCTGACAGTTTGTTTGCGTATTGATTTTAAAACACATTTCATTCTATTCTTTTTGAGTATAAATTGTTTCTGTGAGTATACTGCTTTGTTGGGACTTAGTCCGTGGCTAAAAGATCTTCATGAGCAGCGATACTGGAAGTGACACCTAATGCTATTGTACAATGCTGAAAGGAGATGACTACATGTACCAGTTCAAACTATATGTTATCTCATGTTCAAATAGATACAGTACAAAGATTACATTTAATTTTACACAGTTTAAATATTTTGCTATTCTCCCTTCTTTAACGCGAGCCTCACTGTAGACAAAATAATTTTTGCTTTTGCATATTGCCTTGTGTTACAGTAGACCAATAAACGATGATATTGAATTATTAATTGAGCAGAAGAACAAAAAAAAAAACATTAGTTGCTAGTATAGGGATAATGAAATGATGGTAAATAACATATCGTAAACTAATTGTTTTGGGTATAATCTCCAAAATGTAAGTTTTTTTTTTTTGTTGTTGTTTTTTTTAATGAGAGACTGTATGAAATCTGAAAATACAACTTTTCTAATATAACGGATGAAAAATAAAGAATCTTTTTGTGCTCATGTACAGCCGATTTCTCACTTATTTTTGTAGTACTTATCGTCCTGTATCTTGACCATGCGCTTTCCTTTCATTGTTTGTCAGAAGGTAAAAGTAGTAGCTTATATAAAGCTTTGTGAATGAAGAACGCCATTCCTTTATGATTGCAATGGCTTGTAGACTACAGTGCCAACTTTGAACCAATACATTATTTCTAGCCTTATTATTGCACCAACGTGCAAGAATGGAAAGACTTGCAAAAGAACTTAAATTTGAAAAAGAGGGACTGGAGAAGCTGAAAGCAGAAGTGAATGGAATGGAGCATGATCTGATGCAAAGACGCCTCAGAAGAGTGAACTGTACAACATCGATCCCAACTGTAAGTTGCCTACTAGGTCTCTTGCACTATTTCCATCTATGGAGGCAATACAATTCTCGGCGATGTGCAGCTGCGTACATCAAAGATAATTATGTTACCCTGACATTGCACATCTTCCTGCGTACTACTATGGGGGTACAAAGGAAAGTGTGTGATGGATGTTGGTTGGCCTGACATTCTTCACGGCCATCACCGCTAATTGAATTACCCCTCCTACAGTATATCTGAATTACACTGAAGTAAGCATAAAATTCCCTCACTGTTGCCCAATATTTGTTTTGCCTTGCCTATAACTAAAGGCAAGTCTAGCATTGTAGTAAACTCCTAAATATTCATTCAAATAAAGTGCTAATTCATTTCTATCTGTAGTATGTCTATATGTTGTGCAAGTTTCTTTGGTATGAATATAAAATTTGTTGGACACCCATATATGTACCGTTCTAACTCACACCCCACAGAGGTGCACAGGAGAATTTGCAATGCTGGGGCTACTGTAATTGGTCGATTCGTGTGTGGCCAGGCATTGCCTTGCCCCTAAGGGTTCATATCTCCTTTGTGTTGTGGATGTATTTTTGTGTTGAAATAAAGTGTTTACAGTCACTGGCACATACAAGGAATTCAAATGGATTCTCATGGAGAAGCCTACCATCTTCTATAAAAAGGCAAGGAACTTTAAATACACACTTACAAGCAGCTACATTCTATTACAAATGATTGTGTGCAAAAAAATAATTACTTCGTAATACTGTACATGGGCAAAAATAGCAATTAATCCAGAATGTAATTTCCATAGTAACAGGAAGAGACTTTAGTATTAATGGCTCCCTAAACTGCAACAGAGAGGGAATTGAATATATGCTAGTATGCTCTTGTGGCTTCCATTATATAGGGAAAATAGAAAGACATTTAAAAACTGTTCAAATTCATAATGATTCAGCTAGAAAGGAATTAGGAAGGTAGGAATTGAATAGAACTCATCTCTAAAGCTGAAGTCAAATGGATTTATAGCATGAAAACCGGCCATCAACCTAGATCTTTTACTAATGCAGAATTGCACTTTTAAAATAACTATTTATTTTTTTAATAAATTAATTTAGTATTAATTTGGTATAAGGAGTCCAATCCCTTCTTCTACCTAACAAAGCACTTAACAAGTTTGCTTGTCAAAGTCCATCCATGAATGAAACACGTTGGGTAGATACAATTTTGACAACTGTGGGCTTCGGTACTGTTAGGTCTTCTTGGATTCCACTGACCATGGTGTATTTCACAGCAGCAGTAATCCCGAGAGGGAGCTGGAAGCAGTAACTTATACAGAACTGCACAAACTTGTGACTGACAGGGCAAGAAAAGTATTCTGGCCCCCAAAGGAATGTAAATGTTTTATCAGCATGCAACTACATCTCCAAAGGAGCTATAAGTACCTAACCTGTTTGCATCTGCAAACATCTGTACGTGTGTGTCTCTCCAATACATTTTATTTAATAGCCAGCAATTTTGCACAACACATACACATCTGGTAGACTTTTTAGCACTGTATGTTTGTGCAAATAATTATAGGTTTACAACCCCCTTTGTCTGCAGCACCTATCACTCCTCACACTACCTGTCAGGAGCGCAGATCATATATTTCTAGCCGTGTAATGTTGTGGGTTTTTTCCTCTTTAAGATAGTTTTGTTCTATATATCGGTTACTCTCTCTCACTAGCTAGAGATGGGCAGAACATGCATTTAGGAATAAAATGGATTGGGACGTTGTGTGTGCAGCACAGTAACTGAGCATGTTCCGGCAGTAGTTAGTTAGTTGCTTGTGCTGCACATTGTTCCTTATATCTCTAAGGTTTCTGAAACTAGGCTATTTCATATTTGTTGTATGGAAGTTGATCAGAATCCTTTTACATTAAGTAACTACACATGATTTATTTGTAGTGGTTCTGTAATTAACTTTTTTGCTGCATTTTTTCATTTTTATCTGTCTTCTCAGCCAGAAGAGATGACCAGATTGAGGAGCCTAAATAGGCAGCTCCAAATAAATATAGATTGTACACTGAAAGAAGTTGACCTGCTTCAGTCAAGAGGTAGAAATTGAAGTTCTTACATGGCATTGATCATATAACGGCAATTAATAACACTGAAAAATACAGTTCAGAGTAATTGATGAGAGCAAGAGAAACATTTTAATAACAAAGTTGCACGTTCTGTATCTTTATTTATGTTTACTAATTTAAAATCATTTGTCTTTTCTATCAAACTATAGGTTATTACTGGTTTAAATGGGTGGGTATGTGTGTACATACTGTATGAGTATATATAATATAATATGACATTCTTGCAAATTGCTCTATACACATGGAAGAAAATCAGCGGAGACTGCATGTCATGAATTGGTAACATTTATATCCTAGGGTGAATTTGTGTTGGCATATAAATTTGGTAAGTATGACCACATAAATATACTTATACCAGTTGGGGGTTGCTACGTGGGCTAATTTGACATGTGTCCATGTGAGTACAGATCTTTGATTTGTGTCTTTATTTCTCATTGCAGTTTCCGGTTTCTCTTCAGGGTATAATGATTGGGAACGTGGTTAGGGAGCAGTAGTGTGGCAATGTCAGGTTGAAAGTGTCAGTTGCTTCCAGTGTGTATGTGACCAGAGAATGCTGAAACTGTGTAAAATAAGGGCATGGCAGACAAATTACTTTTATTTCTACACCAAGACATAGATACTTCAGTCTTGGCATTTATTCAATTCATAAAAACTCCATTTTGGTCTATATTGGATCGATGTAATTAGGTGCGATGGGGCAAAGTGCCCTCAGCTCACCCTGATCTCTCTCCAGACTTGCAGCTATTTGTACGTTGTGATCAAAAATCTGTGTGTGCAGGGCTGCTATAAGTGCCGCACATGCGTGCACTTACTCTCAGGGTAAGCCTAATTGAATCATTCGCTATGAGTGAAGCCAAGCAATACACCTTGGGACTATTGATGACCGCATTGTGATCCTAAAATGAACAAAACACTCAATACTGATCCTTCTTAAATCAATAGGATCATTATTGAGCTTGCTGGCAAATGCAGTCAGCTCATGTGTGCAGTCTTTACTGCCAAGCTAACAGGGCAGAGTTAAACCAAAATGATCCTCCATAATATTGCACTTTGGCTCTAATGGATAAATATTGTAGAAGAGAAGCATTCAGTTCTACTACTTTGACATCAGTTGACTATATAATTAATAGGTCAGGTATACCAGTGTATTAATGAAAGCTTAATCCAGAGCGAGATTCTAATGTTACATCAGGGAGCTTCAGGTCCAGACGAAATTTCTTATGTCAATTCTGGGCACTGCATCTTTTCTGTATCTCAGTCCTCAGATGAAGGACATTTAGGGTTTATATAGATTAGACTAGACTAGGGTTTAGTTTCTCCGAAAATGCATCTCTGTCCAATGTACATACTACTCTATTGGGGGAATTCAATATGGGAGCGAAAACTCAGTTTTTGCGATGTTTTCGCACCTATGACGTCATTAACGCAGGTTTTGCTTTTACACTGTATTCAATTTCAAAGACTTTTCGCAGGTTCGAAAAGTCTTTGAAAAAAAACGGGGATAACTTTTCACCATTGAATAGGTGGTGAAAAAACGTGCAGAATTGGAGTTTAGGGGTGCAGGCTTAAAAAAAATAGCCTGCACCCTTCAGAATGACCCCTGGAAACGATCTGTGTCAAAAAAAAAATCGGGACACCCCAAAAAAAAGCACTTTGAATTTGGGGGCCAAAAAAAAAAAAATGTTGGAACAAAGTTAAAAAATAGCGAACTTGACTCTGGGGGGTTCCCCAAGTATGCCCCAGGTGTTTTTTTCATTGCAGCTCCTTGCGCAAGTGGGTTTTTCACTATTTTTTCAAGTCTCTTTAGCAACTTTAAAATATGCTCACCCCCATTTTCAAGTACCCCAAATTTGCTGGGCATATTTATTTTTCCCCCAAAAAAAATTCTAAATGCTCTTCTGCACCACTTTCTTCAAAGTCGCATTTATGCACTTGCCGCGGCTATTAGAAACCCCGATTTCCTTCAGGAGTTAAAAATGGGGGTACCCATAGTGATCCCCCATGTCTAGACGACATTAGGGGGGGTCCCTAGAATATTTTCTGAAAATTCCCGTTTTTGTTAACCTGTAAAAAAAAATGTGTAAAAATGTAGAAAAAAAAATGACACAAGGTCCCCCCCCAAAAGCCAAACCAGCCCCAGGCTTGCCAGCCAGCGGTGGTTTCTAAAAATACGGGGAACAAAATGTGTAGGGTTCCACCGTATTTTAGAAACCAACACCAGGCTGAAGGGACTAGTGCTGGTTTTAAATATAGGGGGCAAAAACGACTTGGGGTACCCCCTATATTTAAGACCAGCACCAGACCCAACCGACCGGGGTGTAATGCCACAGCCCGGAGACCCAGTCACCGGCGCTCCAGGTCCAAAGCATTACATCCCAAGTAGGTCAGCGCAAGCCGGTGATCTCGGGGAGTCGGGGACCCCCCCAAAAAAGGGTCCCCCCTCTCCCGAGCACCACAGGCTTACGCT
Organism: Taudactylus pleione; assembly: GCA_031769625.1. Taxonomy (NCBI): domain Eukaryota; kingdom Metazoa; phylum Chordata; class Amphibia; order Anura; family Myobatrachidae; genus Taudactylus; species Taudactylus pleione. Next base: position 14,927,432 of record JAUIMM010000608.1, read on the forward strand.
GAAGCCTGGGGCTCTTCCCCATACCCCTTGCTTGGTGGGTATGGGGGTAATAGGGGGGCCAAATAATGTAACACTACCTTACAGTGGAACTATAAGTGCCAGCATGCCTGCCATTTTGCACTTGTGGAACTACAAGTGCCAGCAGACATGCGGCACCTGTAATTTCACTGTAAAATAAATAGTTAAAAAAAGACAAAACACACACACACCGTGCCCAGTATAAGTTTATTACATACACCTACCCATTCACACATACTTACCTATACCAGAAGTTTCTGTCCCCTTCTCCAGTAGAAATCCTTAAAACTTGGCCCTGTAAGGAAGGTTTCATACTCGCCTACATCCAGCGCTGGTCTCCGCAGTAATCCATGGGATTTAAAAAAAACCCCAAAAAAAGCATTTGGCCGATCCACGCAACACAGCTATCTGTATCCCGAATGGCAGCTACCGGCACTTCACGGGGCAGTGCAGTTCCGTCAGCGAATCAGCGGCCGCGCTCACTGTAGAGCGCCCGCTGATTGGCTCCGGCAACTGACAGTTCCCACGTGGGCTGACTCACCCACGTGGGAACTGTCAGTTGCCGGAGCCAATCAGCGGGCGCTCTACAGTGAGCGCTGCCGCTGATTGGCTGACGGGGTACATTGTGCAAAGAGGACATTGCTCATCGCCATGTTTGCCAGCTGGGGAGGGGTGTGGCAGGTGCCACAGCCCCGGAAATTACTACTGATATTGCTTATGCTAGCTGCAAAACAAATCTCTCATTCATGTTCCTCCTGCGTTTCCCAGCACATGTCAGTGGCCGGGCCCCAACCAGTTGTAGGGAAGCAGCCGTGGGGTTGTGGTGATACTGGTGAGATGCAGGGATTGGGGTGACATGACATAGGTTGTTATGAAATGCAGAGGACTGTGGCAAGTTGAAAAAGCTCCCGTGCAAAGCCAGGGCAAGTTGCTAGTTTTAATATAAATATTAATCAATGTAAACGATATTTATCTTAATTGACGTTAGTGTCCAGTGGTGGATTTTACCTAGGGGCTGCCGGGCTGCAGCCCCCAAGCAAAATCCGCTACTTCAGTGAGCCAGTTGCAGTTCGTGACTGCACTGGCTTCAATGTGACTGGAGGTGGCTTCCCATTGGAAGTGCCACCTGCCAGTCACGCACAGGACAGGCAGTCCCAGGGAAAGATCCCTCCTCCCACTGGGACTTCCAAGTTCGGGCTGCGATTAGCAGAGAGTGGCTTCCAGTGGAAGCTGCTGCTCTGCCTTTCAGGCAGCCCTACAGGGCTTCTCGGGGCTGCAACCAATGCAGTCCCCAGAAGTTGGTGTTATGCGCTGCACCACCGCCGCTCATGCACCGGACCCGACTTCTGCTCCCTTGCTGGCCAGACCAGTAGCAGCGGCAGCCCGCCTCAGGTAAGAGGGCAGGAGCCGCTGCTGGTTAGTCTTTCAAAATGATATGGCTGCTTAACCTTCGCTTTGAACAAATGAATCTCAGCCATTTTGGACATCAAATAGGACTGTGAGACTGTCACTTGGCACTGGATTGCAGCTTGTGTAGCCAACTTAGGGCCGTATTCAATTAGAAGCGAAAAGCTGTTTTCCATGGAAAAGTATCGCTGATCAGGGCTTTTCGTGTGGTCGGAACTTATCTCCAAATTCAATTCCAGACGGTTTTCGCCTACGCGGAAAGTCAGTACAATGTAATAGGCGAAAAAAAAAGATTGCCTAAGAATAGCGAGAGAAAAGAAGTGCAACATTTTTATTTTGGGGTGCAAACGTGGGGAAACTATTCAGAACCCTTGGGACAGTCCCCTAAAGGACAACTGTCAAAAAAATCCAGGGGAAAAAAATGTAAAACCCCCCCCCCAAAAAAGTACATTCTTTTTGGGGGCGAAAAAGTAAAAAGTATGGGGACAAGCATAAAAACTACCGAATAGCCTTCTTAGGGGTCTGCAAGGATGGGTCAGATGTTTTTGGAATTGCAGGGGCATGCAACAAGTCCGTTTTTCACGTTTTTTTAAACTTCACTTTTGAGATTTTAAAAGATGCTAGCACCCATTTTCAAGTACCCTAAATTTGACTGGACTACTTATTTTCACCAAAAAATCGTGTTAATGCTATTCTTCACCACTTTTACAATGACGCTAATAAAAAGGAATTTAAACAACTGCAGTACCCCAAATAGTTTTATTAGGGCTTGTGGAACACTTCTACATTGATCCCCAATTTTAGTGCATCTTTTTGGGGGTTCAGACTGATTTCCCCTATTCTAACAGTACTTTTCGCCTGTTTTACATTTGCCACTTTCCATTTTCGCCTGGTTAGTAATTGAATAGGGTGAACAGTGGGGACGCGCATGATAAGTTTTTGCATCCAAAACACGCGATGTAGGCAAAAAGTTGGGTAGGCGTAACTTTTTCGCGGAGGCGAAACTAATTGAATACGGCCCTCATTTGTGGTTCGCGGTGACAATTTTTTTTTATTATTATTCAAAACAGGACTTGTTGGGGATACTTAAGGATTGGAGTTGAGAACCCCTGATCTAGTGAGAAAAGAGCCCATCTGAAATAAGAAATGAAAGTGTGGTTCAGAGTGAGGACTAAGGGCCTGATTCAGAGGCGCTCGCTCTAAATCAGGGCGGATTTAAATAAAACAAAATCCGCCTCCATGCTGCTCGCATTGCGAGCGGCCTGGCGATGGTCGCGATTATCGTGACCATTGGGCTAGCGACGAGACCCTTGTGGTAGGGTCTCGGTTCCCGCAAGCCCCAGTGAACTTTCTGCTCTAATAGAGCAGGAAGTTCACTACTGACATCACGAATGATGTCAGTAGGGCCGCCCACAAATGGCAGGTAATCCTTCGGGAACGCCTCCATTTATCCAGCCACCCCATCCTCCCCGCCGACAAAATGTGGCGAGCTGTCGATCAACATCGACAGCCGCCCCGTTTTGTAGCGAGCCCCGGAGCGAGTGGTTCTCGCTCGCTCCGGGGCTCGCGCATGCGCACTGTCTGACCATCGACCCGCATGCGAGCGATATGCGCTCGTGAGCAGGTCTGAATCAGGCCCTAAGACCATTGTGAGGGTGTACTGGTGTGAGTGGCATAGGAGGGAACATGACAACATTTCAATATATGATTTAATTAAGGTCCATCTGGGTCCAAACATTACTTTCGGTGTATGGGTGAATTGTTGCATTCATAAGCAGATCTTTTCTAATGTTAGCCTTTCTTCTTGTTCTTTTCCTTGTGTCCATGCTGACCTGATTAATAGCCACGTTTTAGAACATGTATTTTAATTGTGTGATGTACTGATATCTAATACAATTGGAATAAATGTTAGACACTTCTTACTTATAATATATATGGTGCACAAGAGCATGAATGTATAGAAGAAATGAATGTCCCTCATCAAATACAAGACTCATGTTCATAAGTGTTTAGGACAACAATGTACAATCTCATTAGGCAAAATCTATTAAAGCACAATCAAATCTATAAATGCGGATCAATCAATGATAGATGTAAGATTAAAGCTAACATAAGGGATTATCACATCGTACATGTTACTTTTGTTACTGTGGATTACTTTTACATTAACATTGATTAAATATATAAACCTTTTATTTATTTGATATTCATGGAGTGGACACAAATTTGAAACACCTGGGTAAGTGCTACCACTCTGGTGTGGGTTATATATAATTTAAGCAAACCGCATCAGTACGGCCCTGGTTGTCTATATAATTATAGCTGCAATAGGAGACCTCATTCACTCAAGGAGAGGTGATTGTGTGCACGCATTTGGCAGGTTCAGTGACCAAGACGATGAAATTGCTAAAGTTTTATATGTAACCGTATCTAAGAGAGTGAACAAATGATGGTATGGCGTACTGTCATTGATTGTTTATCAGTTAGGCTGCATTTACTGGAGCACTTATAAACCTATATGGATATCTAAAATAATGTTGGAATGGAACTTGGAGGGGGCAAACATCATCAACAAAGCTCAACCGTGGGAGTAAACGCATACTCAAGGATGCTTACACTGATCAACACTCATTTTATTGCCAGTCATATTACACCGGTCTTGGGGTAACTTTGTGGTGCCAATTCCAAATTTGACATGTGTTTTTTCTCCGTGTATCTATTAAAACCAAATAGACCACTGTCCACTGACTGCTGTTTGAGTGGCCGATCACTTCTATATGGAGGGGAAATATTCTAGAATGATCGCAGAGTGAACACCTAGAATATTCGTGTCTCACTTTCTAGAATGTTCCAGTATATTCCCATATGCGCTTGTTATGGCTAAGTTCCCTATTACTCAAGGGTATCCATTATCTCAAGAACTAGAGCCAATTCTAAAAATAAAAACTACTTTCATTTTTTTTTAAACTAAATTTGGAAGTGCAGAACAATTCAGACAAATGTGGCCTGTAGTGTGAGCAGAAAACAATATCGAGGCCGACACTTAACTCGGATTTTTGCTTGCATCTCAGGAAGGTGCGAGCAGAAATCCTGTAGTCTAACTTAACAGCACAATTAATTCAATAGCCCTGGGAATTCCTTCCCGGCGCTATTCAACATCGCGCTGAACTGAATAGCCCCCATGGATAAGCCTGATGTTATCCATACTTTAAGGTCTTCTGTCACCAGTTCTGAGCCAAGTAAAGCGTTTATAGGATATTCTAGAACAAAGCCATAACAATCAATCACTTTAGTGACTTTCTTGTGGAAGAATGCTGCTGAATTCATCCTACACAATTCTGGACAATGAAAGATTTAATGTCATTGAACATACAGGCAGTAATGGCCCAACACTCTAATAAGTGACTTTTTTTTTATTGGTGTTATCATTTGTTGTCCACTACCTGTATATTCACATTTATTTATATCTATTTCATATGCATGTTTTTGTTACTATTTTTGGAATATTGTGGCAGATGCATTAAGATCTGGAAAGTGATAAAGGGGAGAGTTATAAAGTACCAACCAATCAGCTGCTAACTGTCACTTTTCAAACAGGGCCGTATTCAATTAGCGGCGAAAATGGCAGTTTTTTTTTTAAACCGACAAAATTTTCGACGAATGGATGAAAACGGCAACAGGCAAAAAAAAAACTGGAGAAAAGTTTTCTCCAGGCCAGACCAGGAGAAAAAAAATGCAAAATCCCCATTTTGGCTAAAAATGTAGGGATTTCTTTCAGAACCCTTTGGATACCCCCCTAATGATAAATTACCAGAAAAAAAAATGTAAGTTGCATACTTTGGCGAAAAACGACCGCATACACTTTGGGCGAAACAAAAAAATTGTTGATAGAAAGGTATTTTTTTTCCAGGAAATGACTGTTCCACGTAAATTGGGGGTACGTTAAAAACGGTGCAAGTATATTTTCATGTGATAAAAACGCAATTTAAAAAAACGTAAAAAAACCCCTCCTGCTGCGACAGCGTGCGATGTTTAAAACACTTGACGCATCCATCCCGCCCCCTGAAAAATCAGACCCAATACTTTAAAACCATTTTCAACAATTTTTTTTTTTTTGCCCAAAATTTGTGCGGTTGTTTTTTTCACCAAAGTATGCAACTTTACGAAAAAAAATTCGGTAATTTATCATTAGTGGGGATGTCCAATGAGCTCTGAAAGAAATCCCCACATTTTTAGCCAAAATTATGGATTTTGCATTTATTTTTCTCCTGGTCTGGGATGGAAAAACTTTTCTCTAGTTTTTTTTTTGCCTGTTGCCGTTTTCACCTGTTTTTTGGCGAAATTTGTCATTTTTTTGGGGCAAAAAACTGTAGTTTTCGCCGCTAATTGAATATGGCCCACAGCCTGTAACATGGAAGTTAGGAGCTGAGTGGATGGTAATCTTTCACTCTCCACTTTATCACTTTCCAGAACCTAATACATCTGCTCCTATAATCTCTTTAAATACTTATCCATGTAAATACTTAATAGGTCACCCTCACAAATGTTTAGTAAATGTAATATAGGCATTTTTTTTTTTTGTTCATTTTATCTTTTAGTAAATCTTAAATTTTCCAAACTGAACATGAATTTACAAGAAATGTGTGCTTTTTCAAGTTTAACTTTTTTGTACAGGAAATCCCTTGAAAAATCTATTTGTGTTATGGTAATTGGCCCACTTGCCTCTAGTCCTTTGCCTAGGTGATTAACACCTAAACGTGATGCTGGATCTTAAACATGCATAAAATTGAATCTATTGCTGAGGTTTGTCATTGCTGCACAACATCTCCTATGAGTAAGGTTTCATTTAGAATTACAAAATGTAGCTTAGAAGGAAGTGTCACCAATATGTACAAATGCCAATGTGTTCTTAGAGAAATGTGCTAAAGTAGGATTGTAATTATGCTTTGTAAAATGTAATAGACATTTGTTAATTATGATTTCATAAGACAAGTGCATAATTTTTATAATTTTATATACTCAAGGCGCACATCCATTACACAATTAAAATGAACAATATAACAAAATAGTTCATTAATCGTTCGCAAATCGTTCATTAAAATGTCCAGCGATGCGTGCTCCCACTGGTCGTAGACATCTATCATCGAGCAAACAAACATGCTGGACAACCTGACGATAACGTCAGGTTGAGCATGTTTTAGGGGATGATTGATGTGCCTGCACTGAACGACTGCTCGTTCAGTGCAGGCTCATCACAGACTGACAAACGACTGCACAACTACAATGTCGTAATCGTGCAGTTGTTTTGAGGTCTGCTAGTGGATGTGCCCCTTTACTCTGCCCTTTCAATTTGCGTTATTGTGTTAAGTTGTGTTGCGTAGATCATTTTTAATGGCATGCACCACGTTAAATAATACATTTGAAGGTGCATTTAAAAGTCTAGCAAACACTTATTTAAATGAAGGTTTGCATTGTATGTCTTTTTAATATCACTCTACCCCACAATTATTGGAGTTCTGTAGTGTTAGACCACTCCCCTCCAGCACTCCTGACACTAGCTAATGATGGCTTAAATTTAGTGAGGGAAAATAGCATTTCCTCAGCGTGACTACTCGACCTCAACACCTGCACAATGTGGGAAAGGGAATGTATGATTTAAATTTGTTTTTTTCTTTTTTGCCATTTATTTTTATTTTAATGCCTAGATTTTCTTTTTCTGTAGCCCACCCTCTACTGGCAACCACATCAATTCAATTGACTAAATGAGAATTAAGATCACAGATCATTGTAATTGCTTAACATTTCAACAACTTATTTACATTTTTGTTTTTGATAGAGCACAGTGCACAGACTTCTGAATGTACATTTCCTCCTCTTGCTTGAAGTATTGATGCCGAATTTGTTTTTATAGGTATGGGGAAGCTTGATGTGAAAGCAATGAGCAACTTCTATGATAACATAGCTTCTGGTCCTGCTGTACCTCCCAACACATGTAAAAAAGGTAACTCTAACATTGCCTCACTGGGTGACGTTGGCGCAGCTATACTGTGGAGAAAAATAAAATGGGGCAAGCTTAGTAGAACTTTGGCCTAAGTGCAGAATTTGAAGCTAAGTGCACTATGCTGCACTGAAAATGGTGCACATGCAATTTTTTTATTGCGTGCAGTGTAAATGCTACATCTCTTTATACTTCATTTTAGAGTTAGTCTAGGTCTTGCACCTCTCAGAAAACTAATCTACATTTTCCCTTCTGAAGCACAAGGTGTAGGTATTGTACCTAGTAGCTGTATATGCTCCTAAATTGGCCTCTTAAATACAGTGAAATGATAAGAAGTACAGATATTTGCCTAGTGTGGGGGTATGAAATGCCAGCCTGCCCTCTCTGGTGATAATGATCTCCAAGACCAAATATATTTACTTATAAATAATATATGTAATTGTGTATAGTATATAAATGTATGTATAGAATACTTTAACTTTATAACAGAACACAATGCCACCCATGTATCACTTAAGCATTTTGCAACTACATACAATGCTCACTGGTAAACAACTAGTTGGTCAACTGTTCATCCTACAGCAAGATAATGACCAAAAGAATGCTTCCTTCCATGTCAGAACTAGAGATGAGTGGGTTCCGATTTCCACGCAAAGTTCGTATTTTTCCCGCAAAAAAATGGGACTTAGAAAGAGGCAAAATGTCTTCTTTCATGGACAATCCTCATTCCTAGCCAAAAGTCCAGGAAAGATGATGATTGTCCATGAAAAATTAAGTTTTGCGTCTTTCTGAGTCCCGTTTTTTGGCGGGAAAAATCCGAAATTGGTGTGGAAATCCGAACTAATCCAAACCCGCTCATCTCTAGTCAGATCTACCTATGAGAACAAGACCAAGACTGTAGGTTTCAAATCATGAAATGGCCAGTACAGTCTCCAGACTTAAACGCCATCAAACTCCATCATTGTAGAAAGAATGCCAAACAAATGTATTCTATTATTTAATTTTTATCTCTAGTTGTTTGTTTAATGCTTTACATGAGTACATTGAAACCGCAAACTGCACACATAAAAACTGGAAAAATATTTGACTAGTAGTGTCTATATAGAAAATATTTTAAAGTATAGGTGTACATAAATCTAAACTTTATGTTTAAAAAGTACCCTACAGTACCATACAAACAAGTTCTTCTCGTTGATTAACTCTAACATGCATTTTAGTGGACTCTGTACTCTAGGGAAGATACTTCTTCAATTAAACACAACTAGTCAATAAGCCATTGACCAAACCTGGTCTATTCTTTGGTATCATTGAAATATCTTTTAAGCTTTATGGAGGATCTGAGAGGTTATGTAATATTTCCATGACTCATGGGCCACATAGCAATCCCACAGTATGTGCTTGTTCCCAGGGGTTGGGTACGGGAAGCCGGCACTTTTGATCGCAGCTGTCACCTGTCGGTCCGTATCCTAACCCTACACCTCCCTCCCCGGTGCCTGAACCTAACCTCCCCCACCACGCACCCTAAACCCGATGCTCCCCTCTTACTGCGTAACCCTCCCCCCTAACCCCAGTACTTACCTTCGGGATCCTGGCGTATTCTGACTCTGAATGCCGGAATCCCCATGGTCTGGATTATGACCGCATCCCGTTCCCAGGCCTGAACAACATCTGAAACACAGAGGAGAAGATTGGTATCAAAATATAGAAATTTCTCTTATTCTACAATTGTACTCCCCCTTTTTTTTTTTTTTTTTATTTGCCAAAAACATGGTATTCTTGTTTCTATGCAATTTTTCTATGTATGGATGAGTACAATGTTTGCTTTGGGATTCCATTGTTTTATAAATATATCAGATATTCAGGTATTTATTTTGGGGAAAAAAAAAAAAGTTTTGTTATGTAAGCTATAATTTTGTTCTGTTATGTTTGGTCAGAGTCCTCCGATCCTTCATCGGGAGAAAGAAAAGCCAGAAGAATAAGTGTGACCTCAAAAGTAAAAGCAGAGCCTCCTGAAATCCCGAACCCTGGTGCCGGAGATGTTGGTAGGTATTAATGTACTCATTCCTACAAAACTTTTTAATAAACAGTTGTTCTCCTGATTTAACACTTATAGGTCAGCCAGAGCGTTTTAAACACCTATTTGTGGCTTTAACTATTAGATGAGGTACTAGTTGTACTCAGTCCAAGCACAAATAACCTCCTCTTCCTGTTCTACAGAGGATCTTGCAGAATTCCACATTTTGGGTGGAATTTTTTAACAAGTACGCTTACCCCTTGTACATGTTTAACAGGACTGTTGGGGTCCCAGCCTCTGTGCTGCTGTTGCATGTTGAAATAACTGAAAAAACTTTGCTCCCACAGAGGAGTACCAGTTTGGATTAGGTCTCAGCAGAATTGTATGTCGTCTCCGCCCTTGTCATAATGGCATTTTAGGCTGCTAGTCTCTAGAACATTGACATTTGGGTTATTTTTTTTTTCTATAAACTTTTCACTTTAAGGTGGAAGTATTCTAGGGCCAAGGTGAAGTGTGTAGAAGAAGGCTCTTAGGTCCAGAATTTAACTTTTTACTTTTTTTCCCCATATAATATTTGCAATGGATATTATTTTTATATATATTTTTGAACAGTGGGAAGTTGTGCATTTGTAGAACATAAGTAGTGTTTATTCTAGCACCCTGCACCTGTCACAACCCGTGCAGTTCCTCTCTTCCTGCCTGGGGTATCGCTCTCTGCTAGAAGCACCAGAGCTGAGAGCAACACCCCAGACAGGAAAGAAGATGTGCAAGGGTTGTGACAGGTGCAGGGTGCTAGAATGAACACTAATAAGGATAACTGTAATCTAAACTCTTCGGTCAGATCACACCTGGTGGTAAACTGCGCTTGTCTAAAGCCGGGTACACATTACATGATGTGTGTACCCAGCTGACCCATGATGCATTGGACGACATATTGTGCGGTCATTTGACACTGCACGATATGTCATTCACCAGTAGCATTTTGTTGCTCATCAAATGTCGGACCACGTAGGGTCGTCCATAGTGGGTACACATTTGCTGATGTGAACAATATGTCAGCCCGATTTGCTGGATCATATTGTCTAATGCGTACCCACCTTTAGTGGAAAGTTCAGTTAACAAAGGGTCATGGTGACTTTTTTTTTTTTTTAGATGAAACACATTTCTGAAAAAAGTTTCTTTTAAGGTATATCAACACTTCCAATATTGTTATCTTTTGTATATGATCTAGTACAATATTATATAGTGTATGAACAATTTATAATATACTAGTAATATGGACCCAACATATGCCAGGTGACCTTAGCCCGTCCCCTATACTTACCCTTTTTGCTGGTAAAATGGTCATCCTCTCCTATCGATTGCAGCATGTGTGTCGCTCTCACAGATGGAGATGGGACAGACCACCAGTCAGTTTATACAGATTACTATAAAGTAGAGATGAGCAGTTTTGGATCTGAAAACGAGCATCTTATTGGCTATCCGGCTCTCGTGTTTTGGCTAGCCGATGAGATAAATCTGAACTTACGCTAATTTGACAAAGAACTGAACCGCTCATTTCTACTATAAAGTATTAATAATATAACTAAATCATGTAATTTGTACAGAGCTACACAGTAAATAGACATTTAAACAATTAACACACAGCGATTTAAGCTGGCCACACACATAGAGATATTTTACGCGATTTAGCCAATTTCGACGAATCGTGACGACAAATCGTGTAAAATATGCCAAAATCGTAAGTCCCCACTCACGATCGCGATGCGCGTCCCCGTTGGTCGCACATCGCATCGTCATATCTGCCGTGCTATAGGGCAGATCTGACAATCTAGGAAAGAAATGCCCTATGAAAGTCTGGATGCAGGAGACATCGTATGTAGATTGGACACCAAATCGTGTGCAGAGCTGCCGGGGAGAGTTTCAAGGGAAATCGTACACATCGGCTGATCGTGAGAACATCACTATATGTGTAGGCTCACTTAGGCAGACAACCTTATGTATGAATGCATATATAGCCTTGTGAGTTACAGTTTCTAATAATTTCACTCTTTTACGTATCTTACATGTCTGCATTAATTTAGTCGTCTTTTGGTGCAACATTTTCACCCTTAGGGACTGATTCCATTGCGAGTGGCTTTATGAGATTACTAGTTGGCAGCTTGTCAAAATGAAAAGTCTTGTTTGACCCAGCTGAAAGGGGTCACTTCTGCTTGGCAGCTCGGGAGGCTGCTAATAGAAATGTCCGCGCCGGCAGCTGTACACGCCCAAACGGAGCACCTATTGAACTGCGCTGCCCCCTTTTATGGTATTGTCCACCTAATAGACCTGTCCTCTGTATAGTGTTGTCCCTTGTTTAGTATTGCCTCCCTGTATAGTGCTTTCCCCTGTATCGTGCTGTCCACCTTTATAGACCTGTCAATGCACACCCGAATGGAGCAACAATTGAATTGCTCTGTCGGGCACCATCATTTTCCTCCTCCCCTCTCAGATGCGATGTGCCACCGTTCTGAGCAGTCTCTGACATTGCTGGTAATTGAAGTGGCCCCTTAGGGTTGTGTCACAAGCTAGCACTTTTCCAGCTTACGAAATGCTCATGCCTCATTTTATGTTGGAGTTTTATACATTAGCCTTTAATGATCAGTTGAGACTAGTGTTACATATTTGGGGTTACCTCAACATCTAATGTAAATAGGGTGGAGTTATAGCCGGAAGCAGAGGGATTTCCTCAAGAGAATGTGGAGCAGATGTATTCAGCTCTGGAAAGTGATGAGAGCTGATTGGTTGTTATTTTAGCATTCTCCACTAACTGTCATTTTTCAAACACAGCCTGTAACATGACAGTTAGGAGCTGAGTGTCTGGTGGTTTATTACTGTCCAGTTTATCACTTTCCAGAGCTTAATACATCTGCCCTTGTGTGTATTACTAACTGCAATGCAATTTAGCTCTTACTTGGTCGTTATTCTTAGGGGTCATTCACACTGTTGTGTTATAAATAGCATTTAACACTTGTTCACTAAAGTATATTCAAATAGAACAAATAAGAGTGCATTTTGCCATTCACATCATTGTGCTCTTAAAATTTTAACCCTGCATTTAAAATGTTCTAATACAGTGCACACTTTTTCTCATGTATTAAAGCAATGCCAGCACAATAGATTTTATTGGTAAAGGCTCACCACATGAAAATGCACATCTAAGGCTTAATTCTATGTTGTGTTCTTATCCATTTTGCCAGCACATTGTGTAATTGAGCTATGAGAAGTAACGGTTTACTTTATATGACTTGTGCAGGGACTTACAAACCACTCTTTACCATACAGTTTGACACTTTCATGCATACATATATGTGGTTTATGCATAATGTATCAGTTTGTGGATTTTCTGAGATCCCAGTGTGCGGCAGTGTCAGACAGCCACAAGCGGTTTTCAGCAAAGTACTAATTTGTAATACAAACTACATTGCAAAACCATGTGTTGAGCAAACACAGTATTATGTTGTGGTTTTCAAATGACTAACGGAATACACAGATTATGGCATGATTAAATATCTTGCCACTTCCACATTATTGTTAATCCAGCTGAGTGTCAGGACAGGAGAGGTAGCTATAGCTCTCAATAGGCCAAAATCAGTTACTGCGGTTTCTATGATATGCTTAGCCATCGGGGAATGTGATAAATTAGGTAGGCTACTTTGATCAAAATGTATTTGTTTTTTCCCCAGCTCAACGGCACAGATCCGGCCAGAGACCAGCAAGAGATGAAGATTTTGAAGGGTCTCCATGGAACTGCAATAGCTGTACTTTTCTCAATCACCCAGCACTAAACCGCTGTGAGCAGTGTGAGATGCCTCGGTTCACTTGAGTTCACTGCCAGCTGCTTTACTTTGCTTGAAGTTTTTATACAGATACTATCTAGCATGCGAGAGAAAGTAAGGGACCTTACTCAACTCAGATGTAGCCGCAAGCTGAGCCTAACTTCATTGCTGCAGTTGGAAATGTGTTGGTCACTCGTGAGACTAATCAATGACAGGACAGCCCTGTTGGTGATCTTGAAAACCCCTCTCTGCAAATTTGTGCCTGAATGATGGAGGTTTCAAAATGCTGGTCATTTGGTTTCTTCTCCAGAAGACAGAATGCTGTGGAGGGGCACAAGGGTCACAGTTTTGCAGACCAATTATTTGGATTAATGAAGTGGAAGACAGTTGACATGAACAAAAATAAAATATTTCTGCTTCCCAGAAGTGTCCTACTGAATGAAGACTTTTTGGTGGGGAGCAGGTGTTGTTGTATAAAACTATCTTATGAAGCATATTCAGAGAGAAGTAATTGCTGCTTTCTTCAGGGTAATTAAGTCCATATGAAATGAAAAATGCTGTTATAATATGTTGCTGGTGAAATATTGAGGTTGTAGCCTTACCTTTTTAGATCACATTATCTGATGTGATAATGCAGTCCTTTTTTGTTTGTGTTGTGTCCAGCAAGCTCTATCATTAAACTACTGTTTATGGTCACACCTTTAATATATAACAAGCTGAAGATGGATATATTAGTGCATGTATTCAGTCCGTATTCCTATTGAAGTGATTCCCAAAAGCTGATAGGCACATTAAATGTGACCCTCTTGTATGATTACCTAGTAAGGTTTCACGGCTCCTATGCCAAAATACTGATTTACTTTGGTGCGCTCCTTATTAGAGATGTATACAGTAATATATATATTTATCGCCAGTTAGGAGTAAAAACAATATAGTCCACCATTCTTCTGTGTATAGGACAGCATTATTTATCTGTTTGCTTAATTGTGATATTTCACAAATAAGTGGACTTTTGCAGCCCTGTGTGTGAATGTGTGTGTATGTGTGCCTGTGCGCGCACATTGTGTTTTTCTCCTTTGTTTTTTGTACCCACTTCTCAGTTAGTCCTCTCTCTCTCTCTACCCTGCTGTCCAGCTTCCCAAGTTAAGACAAAATGCTTGATGTTTACAGCACAGAAGGTACTTTGTGCCCTCAATGGACCCACTTGACTTTAATTAAAATAAAACGCCAGAGTCAAAATAGCTGTATTATTTGCACATTGTTATCAAGTCTGCTAAAAGTGAAGGCAGATTTAAAATGCTGTGCACTGCATATTTTTTAAGGTAATATTTATAATGTGTTTTTCTTTTTTTTTTTTTTTGTTAGAACAAAATACATGACAAATTTGAGAAGAATATATGGTTGAAAAAAAAAATAATTCTGGTACTTTAATGCATCTAAATTCCTGTATTGTAAAGGTGATTGGTTTGCATCCTGCAAGTGGCTGAAAAAAAATAAAGCACCCAATTGTTTTGTGAAAACACCACACCTGAGTTTTAACAACTGTATAATTTTGTTGTGTGTTAAGAACACTATATGCTTTTGAGAAGCTATAAGTTTGACCAATCCCATAGAGGTTGCATCCGTCCAATGTGTTCTGACATCTAAAAGTGATGCCGTATAAGAACTATACATTTTTTTCTGACCCTTACCAGTGGTCCTGAAAGGACATTTGCAGAGGAGCATCACAACACATTATGAAATGCGCACGAGAGTGGTCACTCCAGTAGCTAACAAATCTGCCACTGTGCTCACTGATATCAAAATCTCTACAAAGAGAGGCACTTGTTTTGGTCCAGAGGGCTACACGCGGCAGCCCATTGACTTTATGTATTTTTGCTTACATGGAAAAACAGCATATTGTGATTGATTTCTGTGCACAAATGAGTAATATTCTGAAAACCCTAAAGGACATTTTGGAAATCTTGGGGGCAACATTTTGGCCAGTGTAGAAAAGGACTCTATCCCATAACAACCAATAAGACACATTCTTCAGTTCTTATATTCTAGAAATCAAACCATTAGAATCTTATTGAGGCTTCCATTTTCCCGTGCAGCAATTTTTAATAATATTGCTCTTTGTGTGCCGTAGATGACAAACATTTGTGATTCTAAAGGCATCATTTAGTGTTCTCTCTCTGTTTTTCAAACACAGCCTGTAACATGACACTTTAGGAGCTGAGTGGCTGGTCATTTATCACTCTCCAATTTATGACTTTCCAGAGCTTAATACATCTGCCCTTGTGTGTGTTACTAACTACAATTAAGCTTTCACTCGGTCGTTATTCTTAGGGGTTATTCACACTGTTGTGTTGTAAATAGCTTTTAATGCTTGTTCACTAAAGTATATTCAAATAGAACAAATAAGAGCGCATTTTGCCATTCACATCATTGTGCTCTTAAAATTTTAACCCTGCATTTAAAATGTTCTAATACAGTGCACACTTTTTCTCATGTATTAAAGCAATGCCAGCACAATAGATTTTATTGGTAAAAGCTCACCACATGAAAATGCACATCTAAGGCTTAATTCTATGTTGTGTTCTTATCCATTTTGCCAGCACATTGTGTAAATGAGCTATGAGAATTAAGTATGTCTACTTTATTTTTGAGGATTCGTAAGAATGCACTGCACTTACAGTGCCTATTCTACAATAATACTCTGGTGACGCAAAAGGATCAGCGACCATTGAAAAGCTCTTTATGACACACATGGTTTTGGGTTTCTAATTTGGGGTCAGAGCATAGAACTGTCCCAGCTAGGATCAGTATGCTGAAACTAAGATGGTTTCCACTCAAAGTGGAATTTCCCGGAAATAAAAAGTATACGCCTTGTTGTGGCAGGTTGGTCAAAGATTCCCTCCCATGTCTTTACACTCATCGTAAACTGCAATAGGCAAAGGCCCTGCAGGTTTAGAAGTTGCCAATAAGGATGGAGCACTTGAAGGGATGCCATCGACAAATAGGTGACATAAGATAAGAAGTCAGTGGAATATATTTGTGATACCTCATTGTGACAAAGTATCAGAAGAGCTATCAGAGATAGTGGGCATTCTAGCACCCTACACATAATCAATGGAATATTTTCATTGTGATGGTCAACGTTTTAGACGTGATGTATCACTATTACTACTTTAGCTGTAGCGATACGCCGTGTATTAAATTTTGCACTTCAAAATAAAAATATGCCCTCATTGATTACATGCAGGGTGCTAGAATGAATGTTATGGGCTATTTAGAAATAGAGATGTTGCCAATAGCAACCAATCAGATTCTACTTAACATTTATCTAGCACCTTCTAGAAAATAGCTAGAATCTGATTGGTTCCTATTGGCAACATATCCTCTTCTATAAACCCGCACCTTAGTAAATATACCCCTAAGAGAGATGGAACCATGAGGGGTGACTGACATCTGGAGTGTTCTATGAAGCAAGTGCCATAACAAAGAGATATTTTGAGCTGTCCTGTACTACTAGAACAGCAGTGAGTATACATAGTCAAAACACTGACAGTGTAGTACCAATGAATAAATCACAAGACAGATGTATTGTCCACTAAGATATGGAGTTGAGCCTGACCTTAATACCTGCTGACAGGTTTTGCTAATGGCCACCTCCTCTCAAATAATCCATATCCAGCTAAATGTTGTGAATAAGCTAAGAAAACAAATCCAAATATGTAACCCATGGCTAGACATAGGATAGATTTCAGGAGTCTTACATAATATCATAGATTTCAGGAGTTCTTACATAATATCATAGATTTCAAGAGTCTTACATAATATCACTACTCTTGTCCACTTGATGGCTAATCCATAGGATGGGATCATATAAAACACAGCTAGTTTAACTGTGGAAATGAACTTTAGACACTTGTCACCAAGCCAGTCAGTATGCTGGAGCTATAAATAAATCCTTGAAGTATAGTGAACCTGGGTTCTAATATAATCTAGGGACAAAGCCCCAGGTGAAACTCGCATTGGATGTTTCCCAGGGACCTTTGCGCGCACAATGGTAAAATGGAGGCTTTACCAGAATGATGTGCCTGAGGAGCATGTAGATGGTATATCGCCGGAGGCTCCGGAACCTCAGAGCACTGCTCACTCCGCATGATTCCGCTATGGCGTTACCACTTTCACACTCAAGTAGAAGATGTCTCCTGGCATGGGCCAATGATAGGAGATATATGTTTTAACTGGTGCTATGTTTTATGATTGGAAATAAATTGTTGTTACGTTTTACACTATTTGGAATCATATTTATGTTTTCCATGTGCATGACTTCACAAAACGTGCAGAGGAAAGATTCACCAGAAAAAGGGAAGATATTGTTTGCTATCCTTGCTGCCATCTCTATTATCTCCTTTATTCCCACCTCCTCCCTTTAGAATATTGGGGTCAGCACCCAGGATCCAGTAATTTATTGTATATTACTTGTTCATTTATTTAACCTTTTCACTGCCACACATTTCATCCTATTAGGTACACTTCACCTCTATCCCTCACCATTTTTTTCTCCCTTTATAATTTTAGGATTAAACCTTTTTACACCATTTTTTTTAAATATAATATTTGCATCAATATGGTATTAACTGTTATATAAATGCATATCTATTCATGAACAATTGTGCAATATATTTTTTTTTCTGGCTCATGTGCTAGAAATATCTAACAATGTGGTCTCTACTACCCCAATTTTAAATTGACTAATAAATATGTGTTTTATTGTATAAATAGTTCTGCCCCTCCAATAGGACTACCTTTGTTTCTCTCTTCCCTTGTCTGCTTTCCCTATGATAGGAAGGTGTCAAAACACATCGCAGCTTGGCTGTATAGCCACAGATCGGGCAGAGAGCCCATACTAACCCCTGTTAACCGCTGAATGAGCATACAATAACAGACATGGCACTCGGAGAATGTGCAAGCATAGATAAAATAAGGGTATTTTCAAAACATTACAGTTCAACCTTCAGGCTTGATACAGCATAGTTGTATGGCTTAATATCTACACAAGGAAGGCTAACATTTTAAGTACGGCTGAGCATCCTGTTCTCAAGAACGTAAGTCAGTGGTATTGAATCCTGAAACATCTGCCTTCCTGTATCGACTCTGAATGCTATAATGTTTCGAAAATACACTTCCTTTTTTTTCGATTTTTGCAAGTCCTTGGAGCGACACGTTTATTATTTGTAACATTGGAATTAATTGGGTTATCTTTGTGATGGTACCAAGGTAGATATGCTGCGCTGGTTTTTAGTGCCGGTCATAGACTTTAAGCTATACAGGTTGAGTCTCCCATATCCAAATATTCCGAAATAATTTTGGCATGACTGAGCTAATGAAACCTTTGCTTTTTGATTGTTTAATGTACACAAACTTTGTCCAAGGCACAAATTATTAAATATATTGTATAAAATGACCTGCAGGCTCTGTGTATAAGGTGTACAGGTTGAGTTTCCCATATCCAAATATTCCGAAATACAGAATATTCCGAAATATGGAATAATTTTGGCATGACTGACATAATGAAACCTTTGATTTTTGATGGTTCAATGTGCACAAACTTTGTCTAAGGCACAAATTATTAAACATATTGTATAAAATTACCTTCAGGCTGTGTGTATAAGGTGTATATGAAACATAAATGAATTTCATGCATGTACACAAACATTGTTTGAGCCACAAAATTATTGAAAATATTGTACATGACCTACAGGCTGTGTGTATAATGTGTATATAACACATAAATGCATTCTGTGTGTATATTGGGGTCCCATTCCCAAGATATTTCATTATGATATGCAATTATTCCAAAATACGGAATATTCCGTTATCCAAAATACCCCTGGTCCCAAGCATTTTGGATATGGGAGACTCAACCTGTATATGAAACATAAATGCATTTCATTTCTGTACACAAACTTTGCTTGAGCCACAAAGTTATTGAAAATATTGTATAAAATGACCTGCAAGCTGTGTGTATAAGGTATATATAACACATAGATGCATTCTGTGTGTATATCGAGGTCCCATTCCCAAGATATTTCATTATGATATGCAAATATTTGGAAATAAGGAATATTCCGTTATCCAAAATACCCCCTTGTCCCAAGCAGTTTGGATATGGGAGACTCAACCTGTATATACATATGTAATGATATAATGGTAATAACAGGTAGAGATGCTTAAGTGAATGTGATGTTGTTGCATTTAAATTTTTAAGCACGACGTATGTGCCAACTCTAATATAATTAGAAAGGAAAGACTAAAACTATACCCTTGAGTTGATTGACCCCTCTTAATGGAATTTCCTGGTCCATCACTAGAGAAAATAAAACGGCGATACATTTTTTTTAAAAGTGTCTACTTATTGTGTTTGGGGAATGGGAACCCTTGCCTCACTGCCGAAGAGAGAACAAAGTTTGAAGTTACTACTGGATGTAGACGACCTGAAAGTTGGTTCATTGCACTCACATCCCACTATTTGTACATGATACATGTAAAAGTGGTTTTACGTAAACTCTTACCAGACTTCCATGTAGGATAAGGCTGCCTATTGGGTTGACATTACATTTTCAGTGATGTGTGTGTATTGCGGATGGTATAATGGTAAGGGTATGTGTGTAGTGAATGTTACATGGTACTTGGTGCACTGTAATGTTACATAATATGAACTGGGGTGCTGCAATGTGGCACAATATGAACTGGAGGCACAATAGCATGGCATAAAATGAATGGGCCGCCGTAATGTGGTACAATGTGAATTGGGGGCAGTGTAATCTGAACTGGGGGAACTAATGTGGCATATGAACTGGGGGCACTGTAATGTGCCATAATATGAATTTAAGGCACTGTAATTTTGCACAGTATGAACTGGTGCCACTACAATGTGGCATAATTTGATCCATGGGTACTTCAATGAGGCATATTGTGAACTGCGGGCACTGTGTGGCATAATGTGTACTGACAGCACTACAAATTGAGAACTGGGGACAATGTGAAGTAGGACTCTAAGATGAGGCATTGAATTAACTAGAGGGCTACTATGGGGCATTAAATGAACAACCACTGCAGAGCGCGTTGTCTATAGAAGCAATGGTGTGTTGGCCCCTTCAAAATTTTGCTATGGCGTCCACAAAGTTCTGGCTACACCCCTGATTAGCAGATGTACATAAGTACGAACCAGGGCGGATTAGTCACTAGGCAGTCACATAGGGCCCACTTGACACCCGCCACTGGGAAGACTGCCTCTTATTTTTAGATGTCCTCCAATGTTTAACATAAACCCCTGACTAGGTCCACCCATGATAGGAGGGTGCTGCTGCATAATATTAGTGATGCCAGTGCCTCAAGGGTTAAAGCATTTTGTAGAGGTAATTACACTGACATAGGGCTTGATTCAGAGCCGCTCGTAAGCGGCCGCTCGTTCGTTCCGAGCAATGTTTGCCCAACTGCGCATGCGTACGGATCATAATACGCATGCACGAACCAGTCATTGTGGCCGAAAATCGTTTGTTCGCTAAATTGCGAATGCCTGCTATTTTGAGTGACAGAATGAGGCGTTTGTGGGTGGTAACGTGAAGGTGCTTGAAAACGGGGAGTGGAGATCCGAATGCAGGCGTGCTTAAATGTCAAAACGGGCGTTTTATGGGTGTGCATAATTAATACAGCAGCGTCATTGACCACGTCACTGGGTTATTTTATAGTCAGAACTGCTCGCAAGATTGTGGTAGGAAAAACCAACCACAAGAATAGCGAGCAGTTCATATGCTGGTCGATGTACTCGATTAATCTAATAAATAGCGGACATGACGTAGGATGTGAGCGGCCAGGGGGCGTAGTTATCCAAAAAACAACCGCAAGTTTTGTTCGCTCGTTCAGACATAGAGGCGTGAACAGACCGCAAAGAGCGAACTGTTCATTTGAATAGCCACCCCCTTTTCCTGAACGACCGTCCACAAATTGCGTCCGGCTCTGAATCAGGCCCATAGTTAGCAGAGGAGGTACATGCCTGCAGCTCTGACACTCTGCTGGCTCACTCTCAGGCTTACCGCCGTGGCCAAACGTTTTGAGAATGACACAAGTATTGGTTTTCACAAAGTTTGCGGCTTCAGTGTTTTTAGACCTTTTTGTCAGATGTTACTATGGTATACTGAAGTAAAATTACAAGCATTTCATAAGTATCAAAGGGTTTTATTGACAGCCCTGGCATGCTGCCAATCAACTTCTGGGCCACATACTGACTGATGGACACCCATTCTTGCCTAATCAATGCTTGGAGTTTGTCCATTGACCACAAGCTCTCAATGGGATTCAGGTCTGTGGAGTTTCCTGGCCATGGACCCAAAATTTCAATGTTTTGTTCCCCGAGCCACTTAGTTATCACTTTTGCCTTATGGCAAGGTGCTCCGTCATGCTGGAAAAGGCATTGTTCGTCACCAAACTGTTCTTGGATGGTTGGGAGAAGTTGCTCTTGGAGGATGTTTTGGTACCATTCTTTATTCATGGCTGTGTTCTTGGGCAAAATTGTGTGATCCCACTTCCTTGGCTGAGAAGCAACCCCACACATGAATGATCTCAGGATGCTTTACTGTTGGCATGACACAGGACTGATGGTAGCGCTCACCTTTCCTTCTCCGGACAAGCGTTTTTCTAGATGCCCCAAACAATCTGAAAGGGGATTCATCAGAGAAAATAACTTACCCCAGTCCTCAGCAGTCCAATCCCTGTACCTTTTGCTGAATGTCAGTCTGTCCCTGATGTTTTTCCAGGAGAGAAGTGGCTTCTTTGCTGCCCTTCTTGACACCAAGCCATCCTCCAAAAGTCTTCGTCCTGTGTCACCTGCCCAATCTGCATCTACATATCCTTGCCATTCAGGTCTACCTCCTGATGATAATATCAGGTACAAGTCCTGCATGTGTTTAAGGTACTATATTACTCTCTTAATTGCATTCCTATGAGACATAGCTACTGAAATATCAGGCCTTGTAGTAGCTGCCACATATAAAAGTGTCTCCATTGCTTGTCTGTACTGTTCAATATTTGTAAGGGTGGGTTTTGTCAAGTGAGCAAAACAAAAAGTGTTTTTCTCACTTGACAAAACCCACCCTTATAATCTACTAATATAAGCCCTGGGGAGCACCACCAACACTTTAATATACAACCTGGCATTGTTCCATTAAAAATCATTAAGTTATGTTGGTAAACAATATACTAAATAATCAGTATTGATCGTATGGAAAATAAGAAGTTTGGTGCGGGTATTTTTTTTGTTCTTTATACTGTTCAATATTTGGTAAGAAATCATCTTCTAATTTCAGATATGATGCATCCATTGGTGTTATATGATATGATGCGTCACACCTTTTGTTTCTGACATTACAAACTGATTGAGAATTGTACCAATTTTAGCAGACTGAGTAGAAAACTGTCATCTTCATCTCACTGTATGTGGAATCCTAGGTTGTATGTCTCCTCTTCAAGGTATTTAGTATCAAAGTGTGAGTCTAGACTTTTACTTAGTTTTGTGATCTCTTCTGCTTCATGGGCAATATTCAAATCATATATACCAGATATAAGAGCCAGGCTTGGACTGGGCCGCCGGGGAGTCGATAATTCCCTGGTGGGCCCCACGTATTTTAGGTCATGCCCCTTTCTGAAAGGGGCAGGGCGTAGCGGGCCGCGAACGGGGGATGGGGCTTTCCCCTGCCACAGCAACAAACCTAGATGTCTGGAGCATGCTATGTTGTGTGATACACTAGTGGCACCCAGCCCCTGCTGTCCCAACTCCTTGCTCCACCTCCTGTGGTATGTGTGTGCAGAGGCTGTTAAGAAAAGAGAGCTCAGCACAAAGAGGAGCTGTAAGGAGAAGAAGGAAGGAACATATGTGGCCCAGGTCCAACCCAGCTGCCTCCATCCACAGTCAGCTCAGTAAAAGTAAGTTAAAGAAGCTGGTGATGGTATTGGTGGATGTCCTTCTACCGCAGGTATTAACGCCCAGCCTTGCACTTTAAACTCGAAAGCTCAGAGTAGAAAACCCACTTTGGCAACCTCGAGTCATTGCACACTAGGTGTCCACACCATCTCAATTGGCCCTTCATAAGCAAACACTCCAAGCCATTCATCTTAGTCCGACGAAGAATCTCGGACTTCGGGACATGATCCTGCTAATTCACATGCAGAATTGCCCGAAGGCAATTCAGGTGGAGGCTGTCCATGTCTTCCCTGTAGAGGCACCAGGTCTCAGAGGCGTACAGCAATAAGGGTAGCATGATTGCTTTATATGCAGCAAGTTTAGTCTGCAGCTGGAGATCGTGAGACTTCCATATTCTCTGATTGAGTTTGCTGAAGGCAGCAGCAGTTTTGCCAATACGTGTAGCAATTTCGGACTCGAGGCGATTGTCGTTTTGCCAATACATGTAGCAATTTCAGACTCGAAGCGATTGTAGTTTTGCCAATACGTGCAGCAATATCGGACTCGAGGCAATTGTCGTTTTGCCAATACGTGCAGCAGTTTCGGACTCGAGGCGATTGTCATCGCCTATGTCGAAGTCAAATAATTGGTTATGATCGTTTAGAATTATTATCTGACTATCTAGTAGTTTATGGGCTGATAAAGAGTAAATCGGACGCTACTCTGCATCGGAAGCAAGCCGATGCGCACAAATTCGTGTGTATGTATATATATATATATATATATATGTCATTCAAGGTTTAGTCAAGTGTGTGAGAAGCAGGAGTATGTCTGGGACAAGTAATTAAAAATACACAAAGATACTGTGAGTGTTTGCATATATATTGAGAAGCTCCGCATACAGATACAGTATGTCTGTGGCAATTGAAGTGTAACACAGACACTGATATGCTCGGAGGAAGTGTTCTGAATGTAGAGTTAAAAACAATTATCAGAAGTTTGACCATCATTTGCAATTGTGTGCCTTGTGTCCAATGCTGATGTGGTTAAGAAATACTGACAATTATTCTAAATAAGCATGAGAAAGCCTTTGTTGAAGTTATCAGACTTCTTAACTATGGCCAAGGCTTGCCCCACCTGTGAGCAGGACAAACTTCATTTTATATGACCTTTTGTAATTAGATTCAGACAGATATAATATCAAAAATACCAGTTACTGGATAAAGCTATATATATATATATATATATATATTTTAATCCATGACACAAACACTAATGCACATTTGCACACACACAGACAATTGTATGTGTTCCACAATGCGAACGCATAGACGCTCTTACGCACATACCCTGTAACTATTTTAATATGAAGACGCACAACGCACATTAGCATATGTAAGATAAAATGCACAAACACACGGCATAATTGCATTGTGCACAATACATACACGCACCGCAACATTTGCGCTGTGCTCAGACGCGCAACGCATACTTATGCATTTCTGTAAATATCT
Organism: Taudactylus pleione; assembly: GCA_031769625.1. Taxonomy (NCBI): domain Eukaryota; kingdom Metazoa; phylum Chordata; class Amphibia; order Anura; family Myobatrachidae; genus Taudactylus; species Taudactylus pleione. The sequence goes on from JAUIMM010000608.1 coordinate 14,952,153, forward strand.
CTCTATTACTTATGCAAGCACATATAGAAAAGGTTTTATTAGACAATTATTATGGTATAAAGTGTGCATATATGATATTTAAGATATACAACATGGTAGACATGGCATGTTTGGTACTATACTGACACCCTGTTTATTTCCAGATATTCAAATCTATCAGTGAGGGAGTCGCATCTTGCATTAAGTGGTTATGGATTATAGGAAATTATTGGTTAGAATGTATACTCTGTATGTATACTGTCTTAAACCAGTTAAAGAAAGACAATGTAATCTCAAGACATTGTTAGAGAATTGGGACATACCCCTAGTGACAACATATGAACTGCCCTATGAACTATAGCGTACTACAAAGACCAAGAACCAATGGAATTATGTTGCCAGGCTACCTGTGACGCTGATTGCTGAAGCACAATATGAGAATGCAGCTGCTGTACGTCCGCCCCAGCAGTTGTTTCCTGGCTCCTAGTCCGTCCTGTGCTTGGTGGCTGCCAAATACATTGCCCCCACAAGAAAAATAAAACACTGCCCCAAACAGGGAAAAATTCAAACATATTGTTGCCACAAGAAACAATACAAACACATTGCCCCACATAGAAAAAAAATCATATACATTATCCCCACAGGAAAAAAACACATTGCCCCACATAGAAAAAAAAATCACATACATTGCCCCCAAAGGGAAAAAACGCATTGCCCCACACAGAAAAAAAAATCATATACATTGCCTCCACACAGAAAAAAAACATATACATTACCCCCACAGGAAAAAAAAACACATTGCCCCATACAGAAAAAAATCATATACATTACCCCCACAGGAAAAAAAACACATTGCCCCACACAGGAAAAAAAACTTATACATTGCCCCTACACAGAAAAAAACATATACATTACCCCCCACAGGAAAAAAATACATTGTCCCACACAGAAAAAAAAAACACTGCCCCACAGAGGAAATTATTCAAACACATTATCTGCTGACAGAATGCCCCCCTATCTCCCCACCCACAGGACTTTGCAGGTATGGTACTGTTGGGACGATAGATATTTACCAGGAGCAGGCAAGGCAGGCAGACAGGTCACAGGGCTGGTTTGACTGTGCTGGGCTGGCAGTGTTTTTCTTCCCTGCTCTGTTTTCTTTTATCGCGCCGGGGCTGCGAGCCCCTTCATATCGGCGGGCGCTTGGACCGTGCACCGGCTGTACCACCGCTAGCTCAGATGGACCATTTTAGTTGCTGTCAGCTGCATGGTAGCCAGAGCCGCCATCCAGATAACCCCAAACCTCTGCCGGGTCTGGGCCTATGCTTGGAATGCCCCTAGGCATTTGCCTATGTTGCTTATGCCTAGGGCCGGCTCTGCATCATGCCATCATGGAATTGGCTAACTAAGTTAATCAACCTCGCAGGACATCCAATCCTCTCAAGCATAATCCAGAGAACAGTCCGCGGTACCCTGTCAAAAGATTTCTCAAGGTCAACAAAGCACATATAGAGAGCCCGATGTTGCAGGCTTTTTTCTTGGAAGTTGCTTAACAACAAAGATTGCGTCAACCATGCCTCTATTAGGACGAAACCCGCATTGACTCTCTGGAAGAAGTCGCTCTGTCAGCATGCTCAGTCGTTTGTTAGTGATATGACTCAGAACTTTACCAGCTGCACTAAGACGCGCTATGCCCCAGCATGGTCCGCAAACCGACAAATTGCCCTTACCTTTGTACAGTTTACATATAGAAGTGTCTTTCCATTCCTGAGGTATGGCTTCTGCCTCCCAGATATTCAGTATAAGCTCGTATAGTCTGTTTTCTTTTATATTTGTACTGCCATACTTAAAGACTTCTGCTGAGCCAGGTGTTTTAATATTTTTAAGTCGGTTCACTGCTTGATGGAATTCCTAGAAAAATGGTGGGTCTTCAAATTCTGATGCTGTTGGTAGAGTCTCAAGCAAGCTTATGTAAGGAAGGTCTACTCCCTGACTGCCAGGGTTTAACACTTCATTGAAGTATTTGGCCCATCGTGCAAAAATGTCCTCGGGATCAGTAAGTCACTTGGTTTTATCACGCGAGTAGACTGGGGCTGTCTTCTCACATCTGGGTCCAAAGACACTTTTGAGCCCTTCAAAGAACTTTGCAGTCTGGTTGGTATCTGTAAAATGCTGTAGTTCCTCTGCCTTTGCAAGCCACCACCAGAATTTTCAGTTCTCGCACCTTCAATTTGAGTTCCTGCTGGATGATTCTGCATTGCTCATTATATGTTGAATTCTTTAAGATGCACCTTGATTCCTCAACAAGCTTCGGTATTTCAACATCATATTCATCAAACCAATCCTGTTTTTTCTTTTGCAGTCTACCAATTACTCGCTGGCAAACTGTATGTAGGGATTTCGCATAAATAAGCCATCCTTCATCGACTGATTGTTACAAGTCCAGTCCAGGACTTGTCTCCTGCCAGTATTCCTCCTGCTTCTGACCATGCTTCTAGGTTGCTGGTTGCTAGGAGACCCAGACATCAGAGGATTTCACATGTTTCCTCCTAGTGTTGCCTGATTGGCAGCTGATCCTATTTGAACTTCCTGGACTGTCGCCGCCCTGTTGTCTATAGAGTTTTCATGTGGAAGTTTTGGTTATGCACCTGCTCTCTGTGCATCCAGACTTCCAGCTATAATTTGTACGTGCTGCGTGTATTCTGCTCACCGGCTTCTAAGTGACCCAAGTACCCTGGGTCCAAGCAACGCTGTCTCCAGGGCCCTCCAGGCCATACAGCTATCCTGCTTCTATACCACGTTTCAAGTAACACTGTCTGCAGGGCCCTCCAGGCCAAACAGCTAGCCTGCTTCTATACCACGGTTCAAGCAACACTGTCTACTGAGATTTCAGGCCATACAGCTATCCTGCTTCTATACCACAGTTCAAGCATCGCTGTCTACAGAGCCTCCAGGCCATACAGCTCTCCTGCTTCTATACCACGGTTAAAGCATCGCTGTCTACTGAGCCCTCCAGGCCATACAGCTCTCCTGCTTCTATACCACGGTTCAAGCATCGCTGTCTACTGAGCCCTCCAGGCCATACAGCTATCCTGCTTCTATACCACGGTTCAAGCATCGCTGTCTACAGAGCCCTCCAGGCCATACAGCTATCCTGCTTCTATACCACGGTTCAAGCATCGCTGTCTACAGAGCCCTCCAGGCTATATAGCTATCCAGCTTCTAAACCACGTTTCAAGCATCGCTGTCTACTAGGCCCTCCAGGCCATACAGCAATCCTGCTTCAACATCACGTTTCAAGCAACGCTGTCTACTAGGCCCTCCAGGCCATACAGCAATCCTGCTTCAACATCACATTTCAAGCACCGCTGTCTACTAGGCCCTCCAGGCCATACAGCAATCCTGCTTCAACACCAGGTTTCAAGCATCGCTTTCTGCTAGGCCCTCCAGCAATCCTGCTTCTACACCAGGTTTCAGGCATCGCTGTCTGCTAGGCCCTCCAGGCCATCCAGCTATCCTGCTTCTTCACCACGTTTCAAGCATTGCTGTCTACTAGGCCTCCTGGCCATTTAACAACTTTAGTTTGGACTGTAAACCTACAGTATATTCTATTAACTGTCCTATGGTTTCAGCTCCTTATTGCACCATTGACATGTTGTGTTTTCACTGGTCCATCATATAATTTATTTAGTAAACTGCCATGATTTAAATATTCTTCTTGTGTCTGTTCTTTGATGTGCCACGTATCTCCAACACCTCCATCTCGGTCCTAGCAATTGCTAGAGGATCGTAACACTGATGCGCCCTCTTCAGGTATGGGTGTCATCATATTACCAAATTCAGCGTCCAGTTTATGCCGTGTCTCCTCATCATGGGCAAGTTTAGCAAACGCCAGTCTAGATGGAATTTTATGTTCTGCTCTGCATGAGGGCTTGTAGTTTAGCCACATTTTAGATCGTATAAGACATTGATATGTCCAACCTTGTGCAGCACGCATGGCTCTAGTTATCACCCGTCCCTGAGATCTTTTCATCTGACAATGACATAATCAAGAAGGTACCAGTGTTTAGATCGAGGGTGCCTCTTGTATTTATCAAGTAGCTGGAAATGTGTTGGTGATACTGTTGAATTCCGCTCACAGGGTTAGCAATGCAATGCCATTCGCATTGCAGTTCCCAACGCCATGCCATCCTATCACATCAGTCCAGACATCGTGCTCAGTTCCAACATGTGCATTAAAGTCACCAAGCAGAATAATTTTGTCACTGGAAGGGATGCTTTGCAAAACTTTACGTAGGTCATCATAGAATTGGAGCTTATCTTTTTCTAACAAGATCAGGGTGGGAGCATAAATACTTATTAAGTGGAGGTGTTGTCTCTGGGTTGTGTGAAATCGCATTGTCATGAGCCTGTCGTTGACTCCCTTTGGGGCTCCGAAAAAGATCCAGTGATATTGTTCCGGATCGCAAAACCAACACCACTGGATGATCTCTGTCGCATTTTTTTTCAACCCATTAGTAGAGAGCCTCACAGAGCTCCCCACTATCCACCAGGTGTATTTAACTACTTGCAGCAATGTCAATGTTATAGTGGGACAGTTCTCTAGCAATTAATGCTGTTTTCCTTTCAAGACACAAGTTGCTGTCACTATCAAGTAAATATCTTATGTTCCAGGTCGCTATTATCAAGGATTGAGCTTGTGCCTTCTTATGTTTCTTTTTCGACTGCGATAGGTTGGTGCCCAGATGGCCGCGGTTTGCCATCTGGGGAAAGATTAGATGGACTATGTCTAGGACACCTTTTCTAGGCCCCTCCCCTGAGTGGGGAAAGCAGAATGGTCCTAAATAGGGCTGCTTTGTCATCCCTTCTATCGATTCCAGGAGCAACCACTCTTGTCGGACCACCTACGTGCAGAGAATCAGCTAGGAACCAGACTTACCAAAGTCCATATTACCCCCACCAATGCTCCATTGCCATAGGGCTTGCACGCATAGTCCAAAGATCTCGCCAGGGGTCATCAGCGCGGGAATATATTATAGTGGACAAGGTCCACTCTCTCGTCCTCTAATTCTTGTATCATTTTTTCCGCTCCATTGATACCAACTGACTAGAAAGAGAGGATGCAGTGACTGGTCGCATGCCACTAAGAGGATCCTGACGTGCGCACTTCATGCATGTCACAACGCCCTGCTGTATTGCCAAAATTGCCTAAAGCACTTGCCATATCGACAGTGTCTGCCATCCATACCAATGCAGTCTTCATGTACTATAAGGGGTATCCAGGATTCGGAGGACCCTGTACCGGCCCTCGAGAAGGTGCCCTAACATCCAAATTTGGGGGTGTGGCCTAATTACCTAATTACCATAGGCCACACCCCATGTGCCATTATTTTGAGGCGTGCCCGCATGGCATGCCTCCAACTAACATCAGGCTGGGGGTAAAGCCCAGCACTCAGTCACTGGCTGGGCTTCCCCCAGCCCTCTCCAGTCAGTGAATGGTTGCCGCACGCATGCGCGCGACATCCATTCACACTCCGGGGGTCCGGCACCGCCGCACAGCTGCGGCGGTGGGGGTCCCCAACCTCCAGATTTGACCACCCGCGGGCCGCTTCGGCCCACGGGTGGAACAGCTGAAAACGGGAGGCGCCCCGGTGCGACCGCATTGGTCGAACACCCCTAGAGCCGGCCCTGGGGGGGATCACCTGACTTTAGTAACTATAAGGTGTTCCCTGTACTATGACTTGTGTCTGTTTCAGTTCTGGCTTTCCACAGTTGGATCTGAATTAGATGCCTGGTCCCAAAGTGAAACAAACAGGAACAAACACATGCTGCAAACTTAACATGCTGTTTTCAATATGGAGGAAAGGAAAGAAGGAACACACATCTATATCAGAGTGTGGATGAGGACACCCCCTAGCTACCTTCTATTTTTTTCGTTTAAATCTAACTTGATCAGCAGCTAAATACTGATATCATGGGCATGTGCAATATAAGCACAGCTGAGACTAGTGGTTGTAATATCAAAATGACATGTCTAACATTGCATATATAGAGGACAAGCAGTGATAAAGAGGGGTGCTTTTCATGTCTCTCAATTCATAGTGACTGGTTATACAGTATTTCCACTATTTGTTTCTGCGAGATAATGCTGGTTGTTAAAAAGTACAGTAGTAGTAAGTGTGAGTAATAGGCTGCCCACTTCCTGCATTATGTATAGTGATGGGCTCTTACTGTATGACCACATAAGTTGCACTAACAAGTCACAAAATGCAAATATTGTACAATCCATCACCGATGCCGGGAGAGTACAATATACTTTACAGAGCTGTCCTAAAGGAGAGAAAGCTGGATAGAGATGAGAGATGGGGCAGGTGAGTCAGGAATGAGAGAGCGGGGGACCTGCAATCTTGTTTAAAAGCAATGCTTGATATAAACTTTTTGACATATCTACATAGACAAGAATGAGTTTATGATGTATATTAGGCACTTTAACTTCCATTAATCAATTAAATGTGAGCTTGCTAAAATAGTGCACCTTTATAATTAAAAAAATTCTACTTTATTTTACTTTTCTAGAAGTTATAAGAACTAGAAATGAAAATACACATATCAATTAGTAATCTGACTATAACAGCAGGAATTACTGACTTTTCAAGAACAGTAACTATTATTTTGTAAAAATTTCAGTGGCCATGACAGCTCCTCCTGCTTGTATTTTAAGGTATTTTTAAGGCCCAGTATAGATGAAGCAGACTAGGCACCCCCTCAATCTCCCCTGCCCCCCACTCTCCGAACCATGGACAAAGAGGTTCATTGAGCCCTGTTGCCCAGAGCAAGCTCATGCTAAGATGCCCCTTCCTACATGACCCCTCACACCACCAAAGCACCTCTGACCAGTCGAAGCATGAACAAAAGTGTCCTGTGTTAGCTGCCACCAAGACGTTAGCAGCAGATCCTTTAAGTCCTGTAAGTTGTGAGGTGGGACCTCCATGGCTCAGACTTGTTTTTCCAGCACATCCCCCAGATGCATGATTGGATTGAGATCTGGGGAATTTGGAAGCCATGTCAACACCTTGACCTCTGTCATGTTCCTCAAACCATTCCTGAACAATTTTTGCAGTGTAGCAGGGCTCCTTATTCTGCTGAAAGATGCCACTGTCATCAGAGAATACTGTTGCCATGAAGAGTTGTACTTGGTCTGTTTAGGTTGATGATATGCGTCAAAGTAACATCCTCATTAATGTCAGGAACCAAGGTTTCCCAGCAGAACATTGCCCAGAGCATCACACTGCCTCTGCCAGCTTACCTTCTTCCCATTAATGCATTCTGGTGCCATCTCTTCCCCAGGTAAATGGCACATGCGCACCTGGCCACCCACATGATGTAAAAAAAAACATGATTCATCAGACCAGGACACATTCTTCCATTGCTCCATGGTCTAGTTCTGATGCACTATGTGTTTTGACACATATCTATCATAGCCAGCATTAAGCAATTTGTGCTACAGTAGCTCTTCTGTGGTATAGAACCACGCGCATCAATGAGCATTAGGCGCCCATGACCTGGTCACCAGTTCACTGGTTGTCCTTCCTTGGTACTAACCACTGCATACCAGGAGCACCCCACACCTATTGGCTGCTCTTTCTTTCCTAATGTCAGGAGTGGGTGAGACAGTAGGGCCCTGTATACACTGGCATTAAAGTTCTGCATTTCTAATTATCTTGCAAACAAGTTTCCTCATTTGCTAGGATTTAGCATTATGTCTTCTCTTACTATCTATCGTGTATAATTTCTGTTGGCTCTATATAAAGTGATCCCTTCCATGTATAGCACTATCACTATGTAATATGTCAGTGCTTTATAAATTAATGATATGATTAAAAAAGAAAAACGGTTTCGTTTTGTAACTGACAGTATATGTATGCTTGCTGACAATTGCAATATTATGTTTTCAAATTCAGTACGTGTTTGATGAGTACCTTTTAGTTTGTTAGTGTCTGAAAAGTGATATGTACTTAATGAATACAACCAGAAAATTATGAATGCAAAGGGAAAATTCAATATAATGAATCACTGAGAAATACACAAAGATAAGCAAATTTGGCATTTTATTAAAATAAATAAATACACTTTTCATATTCACAAATAAATATTGTATAGACTACCAATAATGATCAATAACCGAATGAATATTATTAATTTAGCTGAGCAAAGAACACTAATTGCTGTTGTCTGCTCATAATTGCTTGGCATTTTTTGTCACAATTGTCTTCAGCATTTAAGTCCAGGCCATGATAATTTTTCTGAAGTTGACAAATACTCCTTTGTTGGGTTTGCTGATAGAAGAGAATTAAAACATAGTTAGCTGGTGTTACAGAACATACAGTAGCACGCAGGGCCTCATTCAGATTGTGGAATAAAGTAAGAAAGAGAAAGTAACTATGCCTCTTGGTGAAACCATGCTGCACTGCAGGGGGGGGAATCTAAATTGCAGTGTAATAATAAAGCTATCCAGCATTTGTGGGCTACATGGGAAAGCAGCCAGTATTTACCCCACATGTCAAAAAAAAGTATGTATTTGCACCCCCAAATACAGAGGCATGCAGACAATAACATAGTAATTCTGAACCAAATAATGACTTTTTTCAATACTTTCTTACTGAAATATCCTAAATGTTAATAAAAACATGAGTCATTGCATAGAATAGAAAATGTGCAGAGACAAACGTAGGGTTTCTAGAGGCACATTTCTAAATGTTTACATGCTGAGGAGGTGTTATTCAGCCAGTTCAAGGGGTGTGACTGTAATTTAACAAGTACTGTTATCAACCAGCCCACTACACTCTTCCCTGATTAGTGTGTATGACTCAGGTACACTCTGGGAAGAAGGCATGCCGGCGAAGGCAGTTTGATGCTATGGGCAATGTTGGAAACATTGGGTCCTGCCATTCATGTGGATGTTACTTTAACATGTACCACCTCCTTAAACATTGTTGTAGACCTAGTACATTCACTGATGTAGTGGCCTCTTTCAGTAGGATAATGCACCCTGCTACACAATAAAAATTGTTCATGAATGGTTAGAGGAACATTACAAAGAGTTTAAGGTGTGGACTAGGCCTCCAAATTCTCCAGATATCAATCCGATTGAGCATCTGTGGATTTGCTAGGAAAACAAGTCAAAGCCATGGAGGCCTAACGTCACAATTAGTAGGACTTAAAGGAACTGCTGCTAACATCTTGGTGCCAGATAGCATAGAACACCTTCAAGGGTCTTGTGGTGTCCATGCCTCAACGGGTCAGAGCTGTTTCGGCAGCACGAGGGGGACCTACACAATATTAGGCGGGGGGTTTTAATGTTATGGCTTATTGGAGTACAGTATATCACAGTGCTTTACAAAGATCATTTGTCATTCACATCAGACCCTACCTAGTGGACCTTACAGTCTACATTCCCTAACACACAAGCACATACACACAGACTCTAGGGTTACTTTATGGCAGAAGCTAATTAACTATCAGCATATTTTTTTGAATGAACCAGAGAAACATGGAGAACATACAAACTCCACACATATAGGGTATTGATTTAACCCATGACCCCAGGGCTGTGAGGCTACAAGGATAACAACTATGCTGTTGGGACAAAGTCAAGGCTATGCTGGACTAAGTAAAAAAAAATATATATACACTCCGGTAATTCATTTCTTCATCACTCCCTTTTATGGTCCATTCTCTATATATAAACAAGACCTATAGCAGGCCAGGGGGCTGGAAACGGCAACTTTAACCCACCTAGGTGTGTTTTTATCCTCGCAGGCTGGTTCAAAACCCCATTAGTAATTTACTATGTGTGCTTTGCTGTAAAACACAAATACTTTCACAGTATTTTTAATCATATGAAACCCTCTTTTGCTGCCATGCATCATCTAAACCACGGGTTCTCAAACTCAGTCCTCAGGACCCCAAACAGTGCATGTTTTCCAGGTCTTCTCACAGAATCACAAGTGAAATAATTAGCTCCACCTGTGGATCTTTTAAAATGTGTCAGTGAGTAATGAGTACATCTGTGCACCTGCTAGGTGACATGGAAAACGTGAGCTGTTTGGGGTCCTGAGGACCAATTTTACACTGATATATACTAGGGATGTGCAGGCTCGGATAGGTTCGAGTTTGCACGTGGAGTTCGGATTTTTCCCTCCAAAAAAACGGAACTCAGAACGAGGCAAAACGTCATCTTGCATGGACGAACATCATCATTCCTGGACAAAAGACCAGGAATGATGATGTTCGTCCATGTAAGATGACGTTTTGCCTCGTTCTGAGTTCCGTTTTTTTGGAGGGAAAAATCCGAACTCCACGTGCAAACTCGAACCTATCCGAGCCTGCACATCCCTAATATATACTAATATTATAAGAACGTTGTGTCTGTCTGTTTGTTCCAAGTTGGCTCGAAAACTACTGAAGTGGGCGTTCTGGGCAGCTTGATAATGTGATTCACGCTGAATAGCCTAATAATGGCCAACATTTTGACTGTCGACATTCTGAATATCAACTTCAGACCATGTCAATATTCTGGTGTCTGAATGTCAACATTTTGACTGCATACCGAGATATGTATATTACTACTAATGAATATATTACTGGACATTAATACTAATTGGCATATTAGTGTAATTCTATTTTTAAGTGTATTGCTGGCATATTACTACCAAAAGATGTATTACTGGACATTACTACTGGTGACATACATAATACAACTAAAGGATACATTACTAGTATTTTAATATACTTTTGCTGAACATATTGCTACTGCTGAGCTTACTACTGGTATTATTATGAAGGGTTCGATTTTACATTTCATGTTAGCAAGTACAATTAATAGAAATACCAGTACAGGGATACTCTGGTTATAGGATTGGTGGCAATTGTGGCTACATAACATACTGGACTATATGGTATGTTGTGACTGCATGATAAGGGTCTGATTATGGTCAGTAAAATACATTATACTGTATTATGTATTCTAAATTTCAGTTACTTCTATCGATTTCTTTTTAACTTTAACATATGTTCTGCAAGACTAGTGCAAAGGAAACTGGTGGTCACTCATAGCAGCCAATCCAATTCAGTTATTTTTGTGCAGTTTATAAAATGAAAGCAAATATCTGCATGGTCGCTATGAATAACGTTAAATTTTTTCTTTGTAATATTCATCAGAAATGGCCGCCATTTTGTTTACATATGGGATAAGGCCTCTGGGTTGTCAAGGCAAAATCATAATTTCTGTATTGAAGCCTTCTACTAGCTTGCTCTGGCCACAAGTCATTACATTTGCGCTAAAGTGCTCCCAGGATTATTATGTGGCAGAATGCTAAATTCTTTATTGGAAAACAAAGAAACATACAAAGTCAGACATGAAGACACCTTGGAAGTCTACTACATACTAAAGAGTCTATTTACTAAGCCTTGAAGAGAGATAAAGTACCAACCAATCAGCTCCTGTCACTTTATAGGCTGTGTTTGAAAAGTGACTGTTAGGAGCTGATTGGTTGGCTTAGTACATAGACCCTTAAACCTTTATCCAGTGCTATTATCATGTGTTTAATTAATCCAATTGTATGCAGACATACATGTATCACTTAATAAAGTATACATTATTTTACAAGTATGCTACACTATGCATATCATATTTTGTAGGGAAAATAGGCAATGTGCAACACTTTACAAAATACATGAATACATGAGGCTCTTAGCAAAGAATAAAAAAATGAAAAAGCAAAATATTACTTCTCTTACCAAACAAAATATCGAACTCCCTGGAAAATGCCATCATGTTTCCCAAGCTCACCACCTTCCAGCTCAACTCCTAGGTACAACTCCTCCCTCCCCGGGAGGTGGCCCTTGTACTGGATTGTGCCTTTACTTATTTTACCACCTGGACGCGAGAATTTCACAAAATCGCCAAGTTTTAAATCAGCAATACTTTTAGGAGCAAATGGACGCCGCGGTAGCACTGCTAAATGTGGTCTATAAACATGGGAAAAAGTAAATAGAATACAACAATATTAACATTGTAGTTTAACATTAATTTAACATCAAATTAAAGAAGATCCTTTATAATAAATGAGTTGTACAGTCACATGACTACAAGTAATTGCAATCAAAATATGAATAAAACACAAAAATATTTGTCATGTTTTGCTCCTTTTTTAAATCATGATGAAATACCAAATATTATAAGCCTTTGACATTTTGATAATGAGATAATTTTTATCAATGGTCATAATGGTTATAATTACAATAACAACCAAAAACAATGATTTGCTAATGACAACCTTAAAAATATATTACTACATACAGATTGCAGATAGTTTAAAGCACATTGTTAGAGCAATATTTTTCAACGATGTAAACTTGGAGCTTCCAAAGCACCGGAGCTAAATATTTATGTAAGGAGCATTTTTCAGTTTTTATTAACTAAAATAAAAAAAAAAGCCTGCAGACAAATAATGAACTTACACTAAGAGAAGAGCCTAGTGGTTCGCAATAAAAATATCTGGAACAATAAGTGTGTCATTTGTATTACAGAGAAATCTGTAGACTGTTTAGAGCAGGCATGTCAAACTAAAAATACCAACCGGGCCAAAGTTTCAAGGTCTATGAGTGAGTGGGCCACCAAAAAAAAAAAAAAAAAAGTCTTATATGCAAATTTAAAGATTTATTATTAATAAAAACCAATGCATTGCCCCCTGTAGAAGTGCCCCTTATGCAATTCTACCCTGTATTACAGCCCCTTTTGCAATGCCCCCTAAATTTGTGCCCCTTATGCAGAGCCCCCAGTAATGCCCCTTAAGTTTTGTCCCCAGTAATGCCCCTTATGCAGAGTCTCCAGTAATGCCCTTAGTACTGCCCCCATTAATGTCCCTTATGCAGATCCCCCAGTAATACCCCTTTATGCAGAGCTCCCAGTAATGCCCTCAGTAGTGCCCCATTAATGCCCCTTTATGCAGAGTCCCCAGTAATGCCCCTTATGCAGAGCCCCCAGTAATGCCACTGTATGCAGAGCCCCCAGTAATGCCCTTAGTAGTGCCCCCAGTAATGCCCCTTTATGCACAGCCCCAGTAATGCCCCTTATGCTGTGCCCCCTCCCAGTATAGAACAGACCCCACTTACCTCTATCTTACTTACCTCTCTTCACGCTGGCCGCTGGGCACCACTCACTGGATCTAACTACATCCAGCAGGGCAGGCCGCTCACATAGCGGGTGACGCAGGTGACGTCACCCGTGAACTGCATCTCTGGGAATGCTGGCCTATGAAGCGATCAGAGGCTTCTCGCTTCAGAGACCAGCGTTCCAACACAAAAATTATGTGGCCCAGTCACTCCTGCCGTGATCGGAGATGAGCTCCGATCGTGGCAGGGGTGGCTTGGCCGTATAATATATGTATTTGGGCCCACATGGTTGGGCCACATAAATAGCTTCTTTGGGCCGCATGCGGCCCGCGGGCCGAGAGTTTGACATCCCTGGTTTAGAGGGTTGAATAGCCACTGTATAGATAAATAAAAGAAGTTTGTTTGTTTCTTTGTTTGTTGGTCAATATCTTCCACAGCTCTCAAGGTAAAGCTGGCAAATGCTACATAGTTATTTAGTATTGAAAAAGTAAGCTATTAGACCACATAGTGACAACGCGACAATGCAACAGAGCAACAAATCTTCTATATAAAATTCATTGGTATGTTTGTTTGTCTGTCCAGTTATGCATTCGCACACCCCTGCACCGATTGGGATGAAACCAATGTGAGGTGGTCCAGTTGGATCCTGGCCAGGTTTTAGGGGGGTTAGGGTCCCAGTCGGACCTCTCGTTGACAGAACTTTGATCCAGGGGGCTTGTACTGAGCCTTCCACTGGATGCATTTGGATGAAAACTTCATAGAGTGGTAACATTGGCTCCCAGAAGACATACTAGGGGATTGAGGTCCCGGTCGAATCTCCCTTTGGTGTACACTGGGCAGAACTTTGACTTGGGGAGCCTGTTCTGGGCCTTCCACAGAGGGGTGGCAATTGGTCTGGGATGCGTAATGGAGTGGTTGGGGTCTTGGTCAGATCTCACGGCAGAGTTCACCGGGCAGAACTTTGACCCAGGGAACCTGTTCTGGGCCTTCCACTGGATGGATTTGGACGACATCACAACTTCACTTAGTATAATATCATCCTACTCCTTGGTGCCAATCCTCTTAATGGAAATTGGGAGAATGAGGTTGTAGGAGGTTTGTATAAATAATAGACATCCAGGATGGCACTCATAGGTCTTCATCACATCTTGAAGACAGGGCTCTAAGTAGCCCAGAAATGTTGATGGCAGAGGTTAAATCTTAATACATTTATTTAAAAGCCTATGAGTGCCGTCTTAGATTTATTTTGTTTATACAAGCCACATGTCTGTTCTCTCTCTCTCTCTCTATATATATATATATATATAGAGTAGAAAGTAAACCAGTATTCCTTTCTGTAACAATTCCTGGGTGCCCTCCAATTCATGGAACTTAGACACAAGGAAGAAATTCAGGCAATCATGCCCCCATAATCCAATTTTTCTGTTTTATGTAAACTTCAACAGGGACGAGAAATACATTGAAAAACACCTTACCCTTATTCTGTACTTCACCCAAGTGCACTGCATGTCACTAGACAGGACCTGGTGACAGCAATGCACCGATTATGACTCTACCCAGTAGTCATCTAAATCATGTGAATACAACCCATCTCCAACATACACAGAAATATAAGGTAAAAAGAAGAACTATGGCCACAAAGATTAACATAATAATCTTGTATCTATCTGCAGTAAACTATTGCATATAATTACCCAACAGGGTAACCTGCTGAAAAACATCCCCTGAAACTACGGTAAGCATAATGACAGACCATCTGATCGTACTCCCACGTTTAAAAAGGATGCTGCTTAAAACTGCTGTAGGAGATAATACACTGAAATACACCACATTGCGTATCTTGAAGTTACAGGAATAGTCTCCCTTACCCCCAGTCTGCCCCCTATGCACTATGGGCCTGGTTCAGAGCTGAACGCTCTGACCAGAGCGCTCGCTCTGAATCAGGGCCCTCCTCCATGAAAATGGAGCGGCCTCCTGGACGCTCGTATAGCTGTGGGTAACCACCCACAGCTATAACGAGCATCCATGATGATGGTCGTGATGGTCTTGACCATCACGACCATCGGACTTGCGACGGAGACCCTGCGGTAGGGTCTCCCTGCCACAAGCCCTGGAGTGATTTTGGCTCTATCAGAGCCAAAATCACTCCCACTGACATCACTAGTGATGTCAGTGGGGCCGGCTTCAGACTGTAGGCGTTCCCATGGGAATGCCTCCGTCTGGCAGGCACGCCCCTGGCACGCCCACCATAGGGGGCGTGCTGTCAATCAACATCGACAGCACGCCCCCTTTGGTGCGAGACCCGGAGCGATGGGAAGCCAGTCGCTCCCCGGGTCTCGTGCATGCGCACGACGAATCTCCCTCCGTCGTGCGCATGCACAGTGGGGAACATCGACCCGCTTGCGAGTGTACTGCCGCTCGCGAGCGGGTCTGAATGACCCCCTATGTACATAGCCTCTACATCAACATATTCGATGGGAAGGGGTTGGAGCCTACACACAGACTACTTACTAATAACATCAAATATGGAGGACCTGATATATCATTCATTTTGAAACTACACAAACTGACACCAGAAATTACTTTTTTATTCAACAATAATGTTTTCATGCAATTGCAGGGCTGTGCCATAAGTTCCCGTGTAGCTCTGGCTTTTGCTAATGCATACATGTTTGAAATAAAAATTAAAAAAACATGTTTTTTCTGGATCCTGACATAGCAAGTAAAATCTTTTCCTCACGAGGTACATAATCTCTTTGTTGTCTGGATAGGTTCTCAAGTGGAATTTGATAACATGAAGCCAGAATCAATAGCCTGGATGAAACAATAAAATTCACCTGCCAGATCAGTTATATATTTGTACACTACTTGGATGTTCAGGTCTCCTTAGAGCAGTGATTCCCAATCTCGGTCCTCAAGGTACGCTAACAGTCCTGGTTTTAGTGATGTCCATGCATTAAGCACAGATGGTTAAATCAAAATAACTGAGGTACTGATTAAATCACCTGTGCTCAGGTATGGCTATCCTTAAAACCTGGACTGTTAGTGTGCCTTGAGGACCGTGGTTGGGAATCCCTGCCTTAGAGGGTAATATGCTTCATACCAACATATATCAGAAATCTAGCAACGGGCACACCATCCTGCATGCAGCAAACTATCATCCTACATCTACAAAAAGAGAACTTCAGTAGTCTCAGTTTTTAAGAGCAGATGCTGTAGGATCTCTGATGATATAGAAGTAAACCACTCAGCAAATAGATAAAGTGATTTTCTGGCAATGGATACAGTTACAGAGACCTTATTCATGCCAAAAATCAAACTACTGGCTATCCCCAGAGAAAATTCCCTGGTTTCCCACACACACAGAAGAATGATAGTAGACTTAAAAAAAAAAGTATCATCGCCAGTGGCGTAACTATAAATTTTGCTCCCTCTGCCAAAAAAGTGTCATTTTGGTAAAACGAATACAGGTCCATTTATAGGCAATTTGGCTCCCAGTGTGAAGTTAAAAATGTGCCCCACCCCCCATAGACAGTCTACATTGTGTATTTTTTTCTCCTTATAGTAATGCCCCTTACACATTATGCCACACACCCTAATGCCCATTACACATTATGCCACACACCGTAATGCCAATTATACAATATGCCACACACCTTATGCCCAATACACATTATGCCACACACCGTAATGCCCATTACATTATTCCACACCGTAATGCCCATTACACATTCCACACACTGTAATGCCCATTAAACATTATGCCACACACCATAATGCCAATTACCCCAAATACAGTTATGCCCCTGACACCATTTTATGCCCCACAGTAAGGCTTCTAGTTACTTTTAAATTACCTGCTTGTTGTCAGAGGTTCCATGCTCATTGCCAGGGGTTTCGTGCTCATTGTCAGGGGTCTCATGCTCATTGTCAGGGGTTTCACTGTAGAAGATGCAGCTTCTGGCACTTCCGGGTAAAGCTAGGCAAGCTGCGCTTCCCTGACAAGTCAAGTAGGACCTCTAGCATCTGTCTCCTTTTAGGCGGCAGACATTTTTGGAGGGACATTTTCAGCAGATTCCAATGCAGAATTTGCATAAATACTGCCCCTAAGCCACCGCGCCACTCAAGCCAACACACCCCCAAGTCACCGTGAAGGCCTGTTCATCGCACAAAACTTCCATACTTCCAGTGATCAAGCAAGCAACACTGCCAAAAGGTTATGATAGCTACAAATGCAGATTTCCCGGGTTTTAAAGATACTTCCCTGATGCACTCTTAAGGCATATGATTTCCCTTGAAAATTCTACCTTTGACATTCTGTATGATTTGTGTTGAGAAAAGGTACGATTGTACAAACGACAATACAATCCGATGTATTATGTGTCACATCGTACTCGATAGGTCAAAATCTTTCTGCAAAACCATTTGATCTACGATGCCTATACATGACTGCGGGGACGCGCATCGGCGTCGTAATCATCTAGATAACGCAATTTTTTACACAATTGGTCGTTATGATCGGTCGAAAACGGCCATAGCGGGTGAAAAATTGCCCCGCGTATGGGGGCCTTTACTCTAGGGGATGGAAACTTAAGGACTGGCTAGTCCATAATGATATATCAGCTTGCCATCCATCTAGCACTAGAAATATTCTTACTAGGATACCAGATTGTTACAAATGTACTGGGTGCACTATGTGCAGGTGTTTACAAAGGGGTGTCCCTTTACCCCCGTCCACCATCCTCTGCATTCTGGTCAACATATCCAGATTAAGCACGTCCTCACTTGCACCTCTAAATTTGCATTTTATTTCATCCTCTGTCTTTGTTGTCTCCTCTATGTGGCGAAGACCATAAGGCAGTTCTCAACCAGTCAGTAACCAGGCATTTTAAAAATGCCAAATATTGTCTGGCCACGTTACGGTACAAACTTATAGACCATGTGCCTAAGCCAGTATTTCCCAAACTGTTTTGAATTACAGCGCCCTAGAGTATCAGCATTGTTTTCACCCCTAAGCCAAATGTTTGTTATTGAGAAATTCAGAAGAAAATGTAGTGAAGTAGTAAAGTGATGTCAATTTTGCTATCCTGTCATCCTTAGGCTCAGTTATGTGGTGCTGGAGGACAGGTTTGCGCTTCTGTTTGTCTATATATTTACATTACATTGACCATAAATAGTTTGATTTGGAGCTGGACCACCAACCTGAGGCACCCCTGTAAGTGTCCCGAGGAACCCCAGGGTGCCACTGTACTCAGGGCCTAATTCAGCAGTGCACGCTAGTGCACTGCTGAATGCAGATTCTCGAACATCGGGAATCTGCGCAGGCGCCAGACCCGTTCTGTGCATGTGCAGAACGGGTCTGCGAGCCCCCGCACGTAAACTGGCAGCAGACTGTCAGTGACTGCCATTCTGCTGCCGTTTGGGGGCAGGGAGGGGGCGGCTATGCCCTACATTTTATTTGTAAGTGTTGTGGTATTTAGCAGAATTTAGGTATTTCATTTTCTGTTTTTCTAATTTTGATGAGTCTACTGAGAAGTACACTTATAAAAGCAATCCATTGATTTATTGGCATGTTCAATTTGTTATTATTGTTTATTTGTAAGGACCCATGCTCGACAGCACCTGTAATAACTAGGGGTGAGCGGGTTCGGATTTCTGAAATCCGAACCCCCCCGAGCCCCCCCGATCCGAGTCCGATCCGAGTCAGGCTCGACTTTTCCCGCCTGACTCGGATTCTGAAATCGAGGCAAAACGTCATCTTCCCGCCTTCCGAGTCTCGCGGGTTTTGGATCCTATATAAGGTACCCACGTCGGCGCCATTTTCTCACTCGGCTGTGGACAGTGAAGAGGGAGGGTGGGAGTTAGGGCTGTGTAGTGTAGTGTAGTGTAGTGCTGCTGTTGTCCACTACTTCAAAGTCCATAGGGGCTGGCTGTGTTGTGCTGTGCTGCTGTTGTTAATAGGGGATGTGTCCACTACTTCAAAGTCCATAGGGGCTGGCTGGACTGTGTTGTGCAGTCAGTTCTCCATAGGGGCTGTGTCCACTCCAAAGTCCTGTGCAGTGTCCCAGTCCTAAAGAGGTGCTGTAGTGTTGTCCAGGGGGTGCTCTGTCCATCAGGGGTGCTCCCCCCAAGTGCTAAAAATATAATATATTTTCTGTGTTTGTGAATTGTGTGCGCAGTAGCCGCACGTGCATCAACAAAGTAGTGCCAAGCGTGCGCCTGTGTCATAAGTAAAGGGCCGGCTGGCTTGACCGTTAAAGGGTGCTGTAACCCCCGAAAGTACACTCCAGTCCAAACCAAAAAAAAATTATTTTCTGTGTTTGTGAATTGTGTGCGCAGTAGCCGCACGTGCATCAACAAAGTAGTGCCAAGCGTGCGCCTGTGTCATAAGTAAAGGGCCGGCTGGCTTGACCGTTAAGGGTGCTGTAACCCCCGAAAGTACACTCCAGTCCAAACCAAAAAAAAAATTATTTTCTGTGTTTGTGAATTGTGTGCGCAGTAGCCGCACGTGCATCAACACAGTAGTGCCAAGCGTGCGCCTGTGTCATAAGTAAAGGGCCGGCTGGCTTGACCGTTAAGGGTGCTGTAACCCCCGAAAGTACACTCCAGTCCAAACCAAAAAAAACATTATTTTCTGTGTTTGTGAATTGTGTGCGCAGTAGCCGCACGTGCATCAACAAAGTAGTGCCAAGCGTGCGCCTGTGTCATAAGTAAAGGGCCGGCTGGCTTGACCATTAAAGGGTGCTGTAACCCCCGAAAGTACACTCCAGTCCAAACCAAAAAAAAATTATTTTCTGTGTTTGTGAATTGTGTGCGCAGTAGCCGCACGTGCATCAACAAAGTAGTGCCAAGCGTGCGCCTGTGTCATAAGTAAAGGGCCGGCTGGCTTGACCGTTAAGGGTGCTGTAACCCCCGAAAGTACACTCCAGTCCAAACCAAAAAAAAAATTATTTTCTGTGTTTGTGAATTGTGTGCGCAGTAGCCGCACGTGCATCAACAAAGTAGTGCCAAGCGTGCGCCTGTGTCATAAGTAAAGGGCCGGCTGGCTTGACCGTTAAGGGTGCTGTAACCCCCGAAAGTACACTCCAGTCCAAACCAAAAAAAAATTATTTTCTGTGTTTGTGAATTGTGTGCGCAGTAGCCGCACGTGCATCAACAAAGTAGTGCCAAGCGTGCGCCTGTGTCATAAGTAAAGGGCCGGCTGGCTTGACCGTTAAGGGTGCTGTAACCCCCGAAAGTACACTCCAGTCCAAACCAAAAAAAAAATTATTTTCTGTGTTTGTGAATTGTGTGCGCAGTAGCCGCACGTGCATCAACAAAGTAGTGCCAAGCGTGCGCCTGTGTCATAAGTAAAGGGCCGGCTGGCTTGACCGTTAAGGGTGCTGTAACCCCCGAAAGTACACTCCAGTCCAAACCAAAAAAAAAATTATTTTCTGTGTTTGTGAATTGTGTGCGCAGTAGCCGCACGTGCATCAACAAAGTAGTGCCAAGCGTGCGCCTGTGTCATAAGTAAAGGGCCGGCTGGCTTGACCGTTAAAGGGTGCTGTAACCCCCGAAAGTACACTCCAGTCCAAACCAAAAAAAAATTATTTTCTGTGTTTGTGAATTGTGTGCGCAGTAGCCGCACGTGCATCAACAAAGTAGTGCCAAGCGTGCGCCTGTGTCATAAGTAAAGGGCCGGCTGGCTTGACCGTTAAGGGTGCTGTAACCCCCGAAAGTACACTCCAGTCCAAACCAAAAAAAAAATTATTTTCTGTGTTTGTGAATTGTGTGCGCAGTAGCCGCACGTGCATCAACAAAGTAGTGCCAAGCGTGCGCCTGTGTCATAAGTAAAGGGCCGGCTGGCTTGACCGTTAAAGGGTGCTGTAACCCCCGAAAGTACACTCCAGTCCAAACCAAAAAAAAATTATTTTCTGTGTTTGTGAATTGTGTGCGCAGTAGCCGCACGTGCATCAACAAAGTAGTGCCAAGCGTGCGCCTGTGTCATAAGTAAAGGGCCGGCTGGCTTGACCGTTAAGGGTGCTGTAACCCCCGAAAGTACACTCCAGTCCAAACCAAAAAAAAAATTATTTTCTGTGTTTGTGAATTGTGTGCGCAGTAGCCGCACGTGCATCAACAAAGTAGTGCCAAGCGTGCGCCTGTGTCATAAGTAAAGGGCCGGCTGGCTTGACCGTTAAAGGGTGCTGTAACCCCCAAAGTACACTCCAGTCCAAACCAAAAAAAAAATTATTTTCTGTGTTTGTGAATTGTGTGCGCAGTAGCCGCACGTGCATCAACAAAGTAGTGCCAAGCGTGCGCCTGTGTCATAAGTAAAGGGCCGGCTGGCTTGACCGTTAAAGGGTGCTGTAACCCCCGAAAGTACACTCCAGTCCAAACCAAAAAAAAATTATTTTCTGTGTTTGTGAATTGTGTGCGCAGTAGCCGCACGTGCATCAACAAAGTAGTGCCAAGCGTGCGCCTGTGTCATAAGTAAAGGGCCGGCTGGCTTGACCGTTAAAGGGTGCTGTAACCCCCGAAAGTACACTCCAGTCCAAACCAAAAAAAAATTATTTTCTGTGTTTGTGAATTGTGTGCGCAGTAGCCGCACGTGCATCAACAAAGTAGTGCCAAGCGTGCGCCTGTGTCATAAGTAAAGGGCCGGCTGGCTTGACCGTTAAGGGTGCTGTAACCCCCGAAAGTACACTCCAGTCCAAACCAAAAAAAAAATTATTTTCTGTGTTTGTGAATTATGTGCGCAGTAGCCGCACGTGCATCAACAAAGTAGTGCCAAGCGTGCGCCTGTGTCATAAGTAAAGGGCCGGCTGGCTTGACCGTTAAAGGGTGCTGTAACCCCCAAAGTACACTCCAGTCCAAACCAAAAAAAAAATTATTTTCTGTGTTTGTGAATTGTGTGCGCAGTAGCCGCACGTGCATCAACAAAGTAGTGCCAAGCGTGCGCCTGTGTCATAAGTAAAGGGCCGGCTGGCTTGACCGTTAAAGGGTGCTGTAACCCCCGAAAGTACACTCCAGTCCAAACCAAAAAAAAATTATTTTCTGTGTTTGTGAATTGTGTGCGCAGTAGCCGCACGTGCATCAACAAAGTAGTGCCAAGCGTGCGCCTGTGTCATAAGTAAAGGGCCGGCTGGCTTGACCGTTAAGGGTGCTGTAACCCCCGAAAGTACATTCCAGTCCAAACCAAAAAAAAAATTATTTTCTGTGTTTGTGAATTGTGTGCGCAGTAGCCGCACGTGCATCAACAAAGTAGTGCCAAGCGTGCGCCTGTGTCATAAGTAAAGGGCCGGCTGGCTTGACCGTTAAAGGGTGCTGTAACCCCCGAAAGTACACTCCAGTCCAAACCAAAAAAAAATTATTTTCTGTGTTTGTGAATTGTGTGCGCAGTAGCCGCACGTGCATCAACAAAGTAGTGCCAAGCGTGCGCCTGTGTCATAAGTAAAGGGCCGGCTGGCTTGACCGTTAAAGGGTGCTGTAACCCACAAAGTACACTCCAGTCCAAACCCAAAAAAAAATTATTTTCTGTGTTTAGCCGCACGTATATATCAAATCGATATAACATAAATGGAGGACCAAACTTTCTCCGATAAAAATAAAATAGAGAAAGATCAAGAACCACTTCCTCCTAGTGCTGAAGCTGCTGCCACTAGTCATGACATAGACGATAACATGCCATCAACGTCGTCTGCCAAGGCCGATGCCCAATGTCATAGTAGAGGGCACATACAATCCCAAATGGCAAAGTTCAGGAAAATGACCTTGAAAAAGACATTTAAATCAGCTGAAGAGAAACGTAAACTTGCCAATATGCCATTTACGACACGGAGTGGCAAGGAACGGCTAAGGTCGATCCCTAGTATGTTCATGACTAGTGGTTCAGCTTCACATGACGATGGAAGCCCTCCTCCCACTAAAAAAATCAAAAGAGTTAAGCTGGCAAAAGCACAGCGAAGAACTGTGCTTTCTAAGAAGATATCACAAATCCCCAAGGAGAGTCCAAGTGTGGTGGTGGTTGCGATGCCTGACCTTCCCAGCACTGGACGGGAAGAGGTGGCTCTTTCCACCATTTGCACGCCCCCTGCAAGTGCTGAAAGGAGCACCCACAGTCCACTTGCTGATATGCAAATTGAAGATGTCACTGTTGAAGTACAACAGGATGAGGATACTGGTGTAGCTGGCGCTGAGGAGGAAGTTGGCGAGGAGGATTCTGATGGTGATGTGGTTTGTTTAAATCAGGCTCCGGGGGAGACAGTTGTTGTCCGTGGGATGAAAAAGCCCATCACGGTCATGCCTGGGCAGAAGACCAAACATTCCACCTCTTTGGTCTGGCAATATTTCTATCCAAATCCGGACAACAACTGTCTTGCCATATGTACCATATGTAAAGGTGAAATAAGTAGGGGTAGGGACGTCAACCACCTAGGAACATCCTCCCTTATACGGCACCTGCAGCGCGTTCATAAAATGTTACTGTCAAGTTCAGAAACTTTGGCTAAGACCGTAAGCAGTCCAGGGACACCTAAATCCCGTTGTCCTGTTGTATCCAAGCGCCTGCAAACCACACCGTCAACTCCCTCCTCGTCAATTTCCTCCTTAGTTAGGATCGGAAGTAGTCCTGCAGGCCATGTCACTGGCATGACTGACTCTCCTATCCGGGATTCCTCCGGAGGATCCTGCATTGCTACGCCTACTGCTGCCGCTGCTGCTGTTGCTGCTGCTGGGAGTCGTTCATCATCCCAGAGAGGAAGTAGGAACACCACTACTTTTACTAAACAATTGACCCTCCAACAGTCCTTAGCGAGGAGGATGAAGTACGACAGCAGTCATCCTGAAGCAAAATGTATAACTGAGGCCTTGACTGCTATGTTGGTGTTAGACGTGCGTCCGGTATCCGCCATTAGTGCAGTGGGATTTAGACAATTGATGGAGGTAGTGTGTCCCCGGTTCCAAATCCCGTCTAGATTCCACTTCACTAGGCAGGCGATACCGAGACTGTACAGAAACGTCAGAAAAAGTGTCCTCAGTGTCCTGAAAAATGCCGTTGTACACAATGTCCACTTAACCACGGACATGTGGACAAGTGGAACAGGGCAGACTAAGGACTATATGACTGTGACAGCCCACTGGGTAGATGTATCACCTTACGCAGCAACAGCAGCAGCGTCACCAGTAGCAGCATCTCAGAAATGCCAGCTCGTTACAAGGCAGGCTACGCTGTGTATCACCGGTTTCAGTAAGAGGCACACCGCCAACAACCTCTTAGAGAAACTGAGGGAAATCATCGCCCAGTGGCTTACCCCACTTAGACTCTCCTGGGGATTTGTGATATCTGACAACGCCACCAATATTGTGCGGGCATTACATCTGGGCAAATTCCAGCACGTCCCATGTTTTGCTCACACAATAAACTTGGTGGTGCAGAATTTTCTGAAAAGCGACAGGGGCGTGCAGGAGACGCTTTGGGTGGCCCGAAAAATTTCTGGCCACTTTCGCCATTCAGCGACTGCGTGCCGAAGACTGGAGCGCCAGCAAACACTCTTGAACCTGCCCCGCCATCACCTGAAGCAAGAGGTTGTGACGCGGTGGAACTCAACCCTCTATATGCTTCAGAGGATGGAGGAGCAGCAAAAGGCCATACAAGCCTATACATCCACCTATGACATAGGCAAAGGAGGGGGTATGCACCTGACTCAAGCGCAGTGGAGAATGATTTCCGTGTTGTGCAAGGTTCTCCAGCCCTTCGAACTTGCCACACGTGAAGTCAGTTCAGACACTGCCAGCTTGAGTCAGGTCATTCCCCTCATCAGGCTTTTGCAGAAGCAGCTGGAGAAAGTGAAGGAGGAGCTAAGACGGAGCGATTCCGCTCGGCATGTGGGACTTGTGGATGAAGCCCTTCATTCGCTTTGCCAGGATTCCAGGGTGGTCAATCTGTTGAAATCAGACCACTACGTTTTGGCCACCGTGCTCGATCCTAGGTTTAAAGCCTATGTGGTGTCTCTCTTTCCGGCCGACACAAGCCTGCAGAGGTGCAAAGACCTGCTGGTGAACACACTGTCAGCTGAAGCGGAACGTGACACGTCAACGGCTCCTTCTTCATTTTCTCCTGCAACTGGGGCTGCCAGGAAAAAACTTAGGTATCCTAAGCAACCCGCTGGCGGTGATGCAGGGCAGGCAGGACCAAGTTTGGACATCTGGTCCGGACTGAAGGACCTGGCAACAATTTCTGACATGTCTACTGTCACTGCATATGATACTGTCACCATTGACAGAATGGTGGAGGATTACATCGGTGACAGCATCCAAGTAGGCATGGCAGACAGTCCATACCTGTACTGGCAGGAAAAAGAGGCAATTTGGAGGCCCCTGTACAAACTGGCTCTATTTTACCTGAGTTGCCCCCCCTCCAGTGTGTACTCCGAAAGAGTGTTTAGTGCAGCCGGGAACCTTGTCAGCGAAAGGCGTAGGAGATTGCTTCCACAGAATGTGGAGAAGATGATGTTCATCAAAATGAATTATCAGCTCTTCCAGGGAGACCAGCCTCCAGAAGGTACAGAGGGACCTGTGGTGGTGGATTCAAGTGGGGACGAGTTAATACTTTGTGAGGATGAGGATGTACACACTGAAGAGGGTGAGGAATCGGTGGATGAGGAGGATGAGGATGACATCTTGCCTCCATAGAGCCAGTTTGTGCAGGGACACATTAATTGCCAGCTTGTTTTGTGGGGGCCCAAACGAACCAATCATTTCAGCCACAGTTGTGTGGCAGACCCTGGCGCTGAAATGATTGGTTTGTTAAAGTGTGCATGTCCTGTTTATACAACATAAGGGTGGGTGGGAGGGCCCAAGGACAATTCCATCTTGCACCTCTTTTTTTTCTTTGCATTATGTACAGTTTGGGGCCTAGTTTTTCAAACTGCCATCCTGTCTGCCACTGCAGTTTCACGCCTAGATGGGTCACGTGTTTGTGCCGCCCACTCGTGTCGCTTAGCATAGTCATCCAGCTACCTCGGTGCAACGTTTTGGACATAAAAACACTATTGTGAGGTGTGAGGTGTTCAGAATAGACTGGAAATGAGTGGAAATTAAGGTTATTGAGGTTAATAATAGCATAGGAGCAGAAAAACCTACAAATTCTGTGATTTTAGCTGTTTTTATGCTTTTTTAAAAAAAAATACAGATCCAAAACACAAAACCCAGAACCCAAAACACGGAAGGGTGGTTTTGGCAAAACCAATCCAGATCCAAAACACGAAGAAAGATCCAGATCCAAAACCAAAACACAAAACACGAAAAGTGGCCGGTGCACACCCCTAGTAATAACTAGGGGTGAGCGGGTTCGGATTTCTGAAATCCGAACCCCCCCGAGCCCCCCCGATCCGAGTCCGATCCGAGTCAGGCTCGACTTTTCCCGCCTGACTCGGATTCTGAAATCGAGGCAAAACGTCATCTTCCCGCCTTCCGAGTCTCGCGGGTTTTGGATCCTATATAAGGTACCCACGTCGGCGCCATTTTCTCACTCGGCTGTGGACAGTGAAGAGGGAGGGTGGGAGTTAGGGCTGTGTAGTGTAGTGTAGTGTAGTGCTGCTGTTGTCCACTACTTCAAAGTCCATAGGGGCTGGCTGTGTTGTGCTGTGCTGCTGTTGTTAATAGGGGATGTGTCCACTACTTCAAAGTCCATAGGGGCTGGCTGGACTGTGTTGTGCAGTCAGTTCTCCATAGGGGCTGTGTCCACTCCAAAGTCCTGTGCAGTGTCCCAGTCCTAAAGAGGTGCTGTAGTGTTGTCCAGGGGGTGCTCTGTCCATCAGGGGTGCTCCCCCCAAGTGCTAAAAATATAATATATTTTCTGTGTTTGTGAATTGTGTGCGCAGTAGCCGCACGTGCATCAACAAAGTAGTGCCAAGCGTGCGCCTGTGTCATAAGTAAAGGGCCGGCTGGCTTGACCGTTAAAGGGTGCTGTAACCCCCGAAAGTACACTCCAGTCCAAACCAAAAAAAAATTATTTTCTGTGTTTGTGAATTGTGTGCGCAGTAGCCGCACGTGCATCAACAAAGTAGTGCCAAGCGTGCGCCTGTGTCATAAGTAAAGGGCCGGCTGGCTTGACCATTAAGGGTGCTGTAACCCCCGAAAGTACACTCCAGTCCAAACCAAAAAAAAAATTATTTTCTGTGTTTGTGAATTGTGTGCGCAGTAGCCGCACGTGCATCAACAAAGTAGTGCCAAGCGTGCGCCTGTGTCATAAGTAAAGGGCCGGCTGGCTTGACCGTTAAGGGTGCTGTAACCCCCGAAAGTACACTCCAGTCCAAACCAAAAAAAAAATTATTTTCTGTGTTTGTGAATTGTGTGCGCAGTAGCCGCACGTGCATCAACACAGTAGTGCCAAGCGTGCGCCTGTGTCATAAGTAAAGGGCCGGCTGGCTTGACCGTTAAGGGTGCTGTAACCCCCGAAAGTACACTCCAGTCCAAACCAAAAAAAAAATTATTTTCTGTGTTTGTGAATTGTGTGCGCAGTAGCCGCACGTGCATCAACAAAGTAGTGCCAAGCGTGCGCCTGTGTCATAAGTAAAGGGCCGGCTGGCTTGACCGTTAAAGGGTGCTGTAACCCCCGAAAGTACACTCCAGTCCAAACCAAAAAAAAATTATTTTCTGTGTTTGTGAATTGTGTGCGCAGTAGCCGCACGTGCATCAACAAAGTAGTGCCAAGCGTGCGCCTGTGTCATAAGTAAAGGGCCGGCTGGCTTGACCGTTAAGGGTGCTGTAACCCCCGAAAGTACACTCCAGTCCAAACCAAAAAAAAAATTATTTTCTGTGTTTGTGAATTGTGTGCGCAGTAGCCGCACGTGCATCAACAAAGTAGTGCCAAGCGTGCGCCTGTGTCATAAGTAAAGGGCCGGCTGGCTTGACCGTTAAGGGTGCTGTAACCCCCGAAAGTACACTCCAGTCCAAACCAAAAAAAAATTATTTTCTGTGTTTGTGAATTGTGTGCGCAGTAGCCGCATGTGCATCAACAAAGTAGTGCCAAGCGTGCGCCTGTGTCATAAGTAAAGGGCCGGCTGGCTTGACCGTTAAGGGTGCTGTAACCCCCGAAAGTACACTCCAGTCCAAACCAAAAAAAAAATTATTTTCTGTGTTTGTGAATTGTGTGCGCAGTAGCCGCACGTGCATCAACACAGTAGTGCCAAGCGTGCGCCTGTGTCATAAGTAAAGGGCCGGCTGGCTTGACCGTTAAGGGTGCTGTAACCCCCGAAAGTACACTCCAGTCCAAACCAAAAAAAAAATTATTTTCTGTGTTTGTGAATTGTGTGCGCAGTAGCCGCACGTGCATCAACAAAGTAGTGCCAAGCGTGCGCCTGTGTCATAAGTAAAGGGCCGGCTGGCTTGACCGTTAAAGGGTGCTGTAACCCCCGAAAGTACACTCCAGTCCAAACCAAAAAAAAATAATTTTCTGTGTTTGTGAATTGTGTGCGCAGTAGCCGCACGTGCATCAACAAAGTAGTGCCAAGCGTGCGCCTGTGTCATAAGTAAAGGGCCGGCTGGCTTGACCGTTAAGGGTGCTGTAACCCCCGAAAGTACACTCCAGTCCAAACCAAAAAAAAAATTATTTTCTGTGTTTGTGAATTGTGTGCGCAGTAGCCGCACGTGCATCAACAAAGTAGTGCCAAGCGTGCGCCTGTGTCATAAGTAAAGGGCCGGCTGGCTTGACCGTTAAGGGTGCTGTAACCCCCGAAAGTACACTCCAGTCCAAACCAAAAAAAAATTATTTTCTGTGTTTGTGAATTGTGTGCGCAGTAGCCGCACGTGCATCAACAAAGTAGTGCCAAGCGTGCGCCTGTGTCATAAGTAAAGGGCCGGCTGGCTTGACCGTTAAGGGTGCTGTAACCCCCGAAAGTACACTCCAGTCCAAACCAAAAAAAAAATTATTTTCTGTGTTTGTGAATTGTGTGCGCAGTAGCCGCACGTGCATCAACAAAGTAGTGCCAAGCGTGCACCTGTGTCATAAGTAAAGGGCCGGCTGGCTTGACCGTTAAGGGTGCTGTAACCCCCGAAAGTACACTCCAGTCCAAACCAAAAAAAAAATTATTTTCTGTGTTTGTGAATTGTGTGCGCAGTAGCCGCACGTGCATCAACAAAGTAGTGCCAAGCGTGCGCCTGTGTCATAAGTAAAGGGCCGGCTGGCTTGACCGTTAAAGGGTGCTGTAACCCCCAAAGTACACTCCAGTCCAAACCAAAAAAAAAATTATTTTCTGTGTTTGTGAATTGTGTGCGCAGTAGCCGCACGTGCATCAACAAAGTAGTGCCAAGCGTGCGCCTGTGTCATAAGTAAAGGGCCGGCTGGCTTGACCGTTAAAGGGTGCTGTAACCCCCGAAAGTACACTCCAGTCCAAACCAAAAAAAAATTATTTTCTGTGTTTGTGAATTGTGTGCGCAGTAGCCGCACGTGCATCAACAAAGTAGTGCCAAGCGTGCGCCTGTGTCATAAGTAAAGGGCCGGCTGGCTTGACCGTTAAGGGTGCTGTAACCCCCGAAAGTACACTCCAGTCCAAACCAAAAAAAAAATTATTTTCTGTGTTTGTGAATTGTGTGCGCAGTAGCCGCACGTGCATCAACAAAGTAGTGCCAAGCGTGCGCCTGTGTCATAAGTAAAGGGCCGGCTGGCTTGACCGTTAAAGGGTGCTGTAACCCCCGAAAGTACACTCCAGTCCAAACCAAAAAAAAATTATTTTCTGTGTTTGTGAATTGTGTGCGCAGTAGCCGCACGTGCATCAACAAAGTAGTGCCAAGCGTGCGCCTGTGTCATAAGTAAAGGGCCGGCTGGCTTGACCGTTAAAGGGTGCTGTAACCCACAAAGTACACTCCAGTCCAAACCCAAAAAAAAATTATTTTCTGTGTTTAGCCGCACGTATATATATCAAATCGATATAACATAAATGGAGGACCAAACTTTCTCCGATAAAAATAAAATAGAGAAAGATCAAGAACCACTTCCTCCTAGTGCTGAAGCTGCTGCCACTAGTCATGACATAGACGATAACATGCCATCAACGTCGTCTGCCAAGGCCGATGCCCAATGTCATAGTAGAGGGCACATACAATCCCAAATGGCAAAGTTCAGGAAAATGACCTTGAAAAAGACATTTAAATCAGCTGAAGAGAAACGTAAACTTGCCAATATGCCATTTACGACACGGAGTGGCAAGGAACGGCTAAGGTCGATCCCTAGTATGTTCATGACTAGTGGTTCAGCTTCACATGACGATGGAAGCCCTCCTCCCACTAAAAAAATCAAAAGAGTTAAGCTGGCAAAAGCACAGCGAAGAACTGTGCTTTCTAAGAAGATATCACAAATCCCCAAGGAGAGTCCAAGTGTGGTGGTGGTTGCGATGCCTGACCTTCCCAGCACTGGACGGGAAGAGGTGGCTCTTTCCACCATTTGCACGCCCCCTGCAAGTGCTGAAAGGAGCACCCACAGTCCACTTGCTGATATGCAAATTGAAGATGTCACTGTTGAAGTACAACAGGATGAGGATACTGGTGTAGCTGGCGCTGAGGAGGAAGTTGGCGAGGAGGATTCTGATGGTGATGTGGTTTGTTTAAATCAGGCTCCGGGGGAGACAGTTGTTGTCCGTGGGATGAAAAAGCCCATCACGGTCATGCCTGGGCAGAAGACCAAACATTCCACCTCTTTGGTCTGGCAATATTTCTATCCAAATCCGGACAACAACTGTCTTGCCATATGTACCATATGTAAAGGTGAAATAAGTAGGGGTAGGGACGTCAACCACCTAGGAACATCCTCCCTTATACGGCACCTGCAGCGCGTTCATAAAAAGTTACTGTCAAGTTCAGAAACTTTGGCTAAGACCGTAAGCAGTCCAGGGACACCTAAATCCCGTTGTCCTGTTGTATCCAAGCGCCTGCAAACCACACCGTCAACTCCCTCCTCGTCAATTTCCTCCTTAGTTAGGATCGGAAGTAGTCCTGCAGGCCATGTCACTGGCATGACTGACTCTCCTATCCGGGATTCCTCCGGAGGATCCTGCATTGCTACGCCTACTGCTGCCGCTGCTGCTGTTGCTGCTGCTGGGAGTCGTTCATCATCCCAGAGAGGAAGTAGGAACACCACTACTTTTACTAAACAATTGACCCTCCAACAGTCCTTAGCGAGGAGGATGAAGTACGACAGCAGTCATCCTGAAGCAAAACGTATAACTGAGGCCTTGACTGCTATGTTGGTGTTAGACGTGCGTCCGGTATCCGCCATTAGTGCAGTGGGATTTAGACAATTGATGGAGGTAGTGTGTCCCCGGTTCCAAATCCCGTCTAGATTCCACTTCACTAGGCAGGCGATACCGAGACTGTACAGAAACGTCAGAAAAAGTGTCCTCAGTGTCCTGAAAAATGCCGTTGTACACAATGTCCACTTAACCACGGACATGTGGACAAGTGGAACAGGGCAGACTAAGGACTATATGACTGTGACAGCCCACTGGGTAGATGTATCACCTTACGCAGCAACAGCAGCAGCGTCACCAGTAGCAGCATCTCAGAAATGCCAGCTCGTTACAAGGCAGGCTACGCTGTGTATCACCGGTTTCAGTAAGAGGCACACCGCCGACAACCTCTTAGAGAAACTGAGGGAAATCATCGCCCAGTGGCTTACCCCACTTAGACTCTCCTGGGGATTTGTGATATCTGACAACGCCACCAATATTGTGCGGGCATTACATCTGGGCAAATTCCAGCACGTCCCATGTTTTGCTCACACAATAAACTTGGTGGTGCAGAATTTTCTGAAAAGCGACAGGGGCGTGCAGGAGACGCTTTGGGTGGCCCGAAAAATTTCTGGCCACTTTCGCCATTCAGCGACTGCGTGCCGAAGACTGGAGCGCCAGCAAACACTCTTGAACCTGCCCCGCCATCACCTGAAGCAAGAGGTTGTGACGCGGTGGAACTCAACCCTCTATATGCTTCAGAGGATGGAGGAGCAGCAAAAGGCCATACAAGCCTATACATCCACCTATGACATAGGCAAAGGAGGGGGTATGCACCTGACTCAAGTGCAGTGGAGAATGATTTCCGTGTTGTGCAAGGTTCTCCAGCCCTTCGAACTTGCCACACGTGAAGTCAGTTCAGACACTGCCAGCTTGAGTCAGGTCATTCCCCTCATCAGGCTTTTGCAGAAGCAGCTGGAGAAAGTGAAGGAGGAGCTAAGACGGAGCGATTCCGCTCGGCATGTGGGACTTGTGGATGAAGCCCTTCATTCGCTTTGCCAGGATTCCAGGGTGGTCAATCTGTTGAAATCAGACCACTACGTTTTGGCCACCGTGCTCGATCCTAGGTTTAAAGCCTATGTGGTGTCTCTCTTTCCGGCCGACACAAGCCTGCAGAGGTGCAAAGACCTGCTGGTGAACACACTGTCAGCTGAAGCGGAACGTGACACGTCAACGGCTCCTTCTTCATTTTCTCCTGCAACTGGGGCTGCCAGGAAAAAACTTAGGTATCCTAAGCAACCCGCTGGCGGTGATGCAGGGCAGGCAGGACCAAGTTTGGACATCTGGTCCGGACTGAAGGACCTGGCAACAATTTCTGACATGTCTACTGTCACTGCATATGATACTGTCACCATTGACAGAATGGTGGAGGATTACATCGGTGACAGCATCCAAGTAGGCATGGCAGACGGTCCATACCTGTACTGGCAGGAAAAAGAGGCAATTTGGAGGCCCCTGTACAAACTGGCTCTATTTTACCTGAGTTGCCCCCCCTCCAGTGTGTACTCCGAAAGAGTGTTTAGTGCAGCCGGGAACCTTGTCAGCGAAAGGCGTAGGAGGTTGCTTCCACAGAATGTGGAGAAGATGATGTTCATCAAAATGAATTATCAGCTCTTCCAGGGAGACCAGCCTCCAGAAGGTACAGAGGGACCTGTGGTGGTGGATTCAAGTGGGGACGAGTTAATACTTTGTGAGGATGAGGATGTACACACTGAAGAGGGTGAGGAATCGGTGGATGAGGAGGATGAGGATGACATCTTGCCTCCATAGAGCCAGTTTGTGCAGGGACACATTAATTGCCAGCTTGTTTTGTGGGGGCCCAAACGAACCAATCATTTCAGCCACAGTTGTGTGGCAGACCCTGGCGCTGAAATGATTGGTTTGTTAAAGTGTGCATGTCCTGTTTATACAACATAAGGGTGGGTGGGAGGGCCCAAGGACAATTCCATCTTGCACCTCTTTTTTTTCTTTGCATTATGTACAGTTTGGGGCCTAGTTTTTCAAACTGCCATCCTGTCTGCCACTGCAGTTTCACGCCTAGATGGGTCACGTGTTTGTGCCGCCCACTCGTGTCGCTTAGCATAGTCATCCAGCTACCTCGGTGCAACGTTTTGGACATAAAAACACTATTGTGAGGTGTGAGGTGTTCAGAATAGACTGGAAATGAGTGGAAATTAAGGTTATTGAGGTTAATAATAGCATAGGAGCAGAAAAACCTACAAATTCTGTGATTTTAGCTGTTTTTATGCTTTTTTAAAAAAAAATACAGATCCAAAACACAAAACCCAGAACCCAAAACACGGAAGGGTGGTTTTGGCAAAACCAATCCAGATCCAAAACACGAAGAAAGATCCAGATCCAAAACCAAAACACAAAACACGAAAAGTGGCCGGTGCACACCCCTAGTAATAACTGGTGGTGAAAATGGAGATTATGTAAAACAGGAATTTAAAATGTATACAAAATACAGACATGAAAACCAGGGGTGTATCTAGGGATCCAAGCGCCCCTGGCAATGTAATGTACTGGCGCCCCCTACCCCCCTTATGCAGTGCCCCCAGTAGTAATCCCCCAGTAGTAATCCCCCCTATGCTGTATTGCCCCCAGTAGTAGCCCCCCTATACAGTGCCCCCAGTAGTAATCCCCCCTATGCTGTATTGCCCCCAGTAGTAGTCCCCCCCATACATTGCCCCCAGTAGTAGTCCCCTATACAGTGCCCCCAGTAGTGGCCACCCTTATACAGTGCTCCCAGTAGTGGCCACCCCCATAAATTGCCCCCAGTAGTGGCCACCCCAATACAGTAGTGGGCACCCTCCCATAAAGTGCCCCAAGTAGCGGACACCCCTATTTCAGTGCCCCCCCCTTGCCAGGCTTACACACACACACACACAAAGAACAAATAAAATTCAACTTCCCTGGTCCCCGCTTCTGACGCGACCGCCGCTGCCCGAGTCCCGGCCCGCTGTTCTCCTGGGAGAGACCCCATAACGTATGACGTCTCTCCATCACATGCTGTGGGGGGAGCCGGAACAACTAGCTCATGAGTGAGCTCCAGCCGGCTCCCTCCGCGGACGACGCAGCAGCTAATGAGAGTCAGGCAGACTCTCATTAGCTGGCTGCTATTACAAACACACAGCCGCCGCTGGCGGCTGTCTGTTTGTAAATTGTGTAGAGCAGACCGCTCTCACTGTGGTCTGCCCTACACTTGTGGGGCCCGGGGGACTTGTCCACCCCTTGGCTACTGGTGGCACTGACGGGCGGCGCCCCCCCTTTGGTCGGCGCCCCTGGCGAGTGCCATCCTGGCCAATGGGTAGTTACACCCCTGATGAAAAACAAGGTTAGGAAAGATCATTCACAATCTGGTGGATGTGCATGAAGGTTTAAGATGCATTAGCAATCTCACTATTTACGTAGCAGGCTTCCTCCATTGATGTCTACAAAGATAGGCCTGATTCACTACAGATCACTATTGCAATAGCAGCTGCGATTACGCACGCAGGTCTGCTGCAAAAATATGCTAATGACTGCAATCGCAAAGCTAGTATAGAGACGCCCATAGCCAGCATGGAGACACTTGCTACCGCTTTCACACATCCGTAATACCTTGCAGTCCTGTGTATACATCAGGAACATTGAGTAGCATCGGCTCCTCACACAAAATGACAACAGGTCTGACCTTACTCAGAAATTGCTAACCTCCTTGCACGCAGTGAGTACACAAGCTGCGTATGCCGCTGCAGTGGGTAATTTATGCACGTGCAAGTAACAGCGCTCAAACAGACAGGCAGGCCTGCGTTTCTCCAACCACTCCCCTGTCACCACCCCCAAACACTGACCTGACGTCACTCACTCTGCAATGGTTTTGTATCTGCATAGGCGATTGCATGGTGATCGCAATTCTAACTCATGCATGCGCAGTACGCACCATTGACCAATCCGCGTATGCTGCTGCAATTGCGATCCATGATAAAGGCCCAGTGATGTGTCACTGAAGCTTTATTTACTAGTCATTTTGCTGATAAGCACAATTACACAAATCAGTATTGATGGTTGTTAGACAAATTGCCATTTCAGGTAATTAAGCATTATCAATCTAGGTCATATGCCCTGAATGAATGTACTAAAGTCACATGCACTGAATGAATGCACTTATATTTATTATTATTTATTACCAGTTATTTATATAGCGCACACATATTCTGCAGCGCTGTACAGAGAATATCTTACCATTCACATCTGTCCCTGCCCCAGTGGAGCTTACAATCTATGGCCCTCATTCAGAGCCACTCGCTAGCGGCAGTACGCTCGTTCCGAGCGATGTTCGCACATCTGCGCATGCGTACGGATCGTTATACGCATGCGCGAACCAGTCAGTGCGGCCAAAATTCATGTGCTCGCAATATAGCGAATGCCTGCTATTTTGAGTGACAGAATGAGGCGTATGTGGGTGGTAACAGGGGAAGGTGCTTGAAAATGGGGAGTGGAGATCCGATCGCAGGCGTGCTTAAAGGTCAAAACGGGCGTTTTAAGGGAGTGCATAATTAATACAGCAGCGTCATTGACTACGTCACTTGGTTTTTTTTAACTCAGAACAGCTCGCAAAATAGCGGTTGAAAAAACCAACCACAAGAATAGCGAGCAGTTCATACGCTGTTCGATGTACTCGATTAATCTAATAAATAGCGGACATGACGTATGGTGCGAGCGGCCAGGGGGCGTTTTTAACAAATAAACGAGCGTATGTTTTGCACGCTCGTTCAGACTTAGAGGTGTGAACAGACTGCAATTTGCGAACGGATCATTTGAATAGCCACCCCTTGTTTTTGAACGAACGACCGCAAATAGCGAACGGCTCTGAATCAGGCCCTATATTCCCTACCACATGCCCACAAACATACACACTATGGACAATTTTGTGGGGAGCCAATTAACCTACCAGTATATTTTTGGAGCGTGGGAGGAAACCAGAGTACCCGGATGAAACCCACGCAAGCACAGGGAGAATATACAAACTCCACACAGTTAGGGCCATAGTGGGAATCATATGCCCTGATTGAATGTACTATAGTCAAATGCACTGAATGAATGCACTTATATCATATGCACTGAATCAATGCACTAATCATGTTATATGCCCTGAATTAATGCACTAATGTCATATGCACTGAATGCATGCACTCATGTCATATAGTATGCACTAAAGTCATATGTACTGAATTAATGCACTAATGTCATATGCACTGAATGCATGCACTCATCATATGCACTGAATGCATGCACTCATGTCATATAGCATGCAGTAAAGTCATATGTACTGAATGAATGCACTAATGACATATGTGCTGAATGAATACACAAATTACATATGCATTGAATGAATGTACTCATGCCATATTCACTGAATAAATGCTTTCATATCATACAGCATGCTCTAATATCATATGCCTAAATAAATGCACTAATGTTATATGCACTGAATGAATGCACTAATGCCATATGCACTGAATGAATGCACTAATGCCATATGCACTGAATGAATGCACTAATGCTATATGCACTGAATGAATGCACTAATGCCATATGCACTGAATGAATGCACTAATGCCTTATGTACTGAATGAATGCACTAATGCCATATGCACTGAATTAATACATTCATGTCATACTGTATGCACTAATGTCATACGCACTGAATGAATGTGGATTTTCAAGTAACTTCCATACATCCTAAAGATACCAATAGAAAAAAACTGACACAACTGATGATTTAAATTTATTATTATGAAATGAGTGATAATTTGATGCCATGATAAATAAATGCTGTGCCATAAATTCTTTGACTGCAACTATTATTAATTTATAAACTAATTATATATTATTATCAGATGTTAAAGCTGCTTTAAATTGTCATATATCATTAGATTATGTAGATTCCCAGATTATTTACCTTCTGCCAGCACCTGTCTTGCTGGAAGCAGCAGAGTGTATGGAAGTCTTTGCGCTGTGTGAAGAATTTGGTAGGACGCTGTCTCTGATTTGACTTATAGAGGTCAAGTCATCATCATCATCATACAGCCCATGTATTTCTTTACATTCACCAACTGCAATAATCTCAACATTATTCAGTGGACACTTGCTAAAGCTAAGAGAGCCTTTAGACACTTTAGGCTGCATAAAACAGAAAACAGGGACATTTTTAGTTGGATAACATACAAATTAACAAAGGGCATGTTTTTATAGTTTAGTAATCTTCCATAATCCCAGGACTATTTGTAAATTAGAGATGGTTATGGTTGCCCAGGTACTTTATGCCACTTCTGCCTCTTCAGTCTGCCAGGATATTGGTCTGGGTCACAGTGCCAATAGCAAGAGACAGTCAAAGCTAGCAATGTGCCCTGTTGCTTAGCAGCAGCCTAGAGAGGGAAGGGAACCAGGGACAGAGCAGGGTCACATCTGAGGCAGAGAGTGAGAGCCAGCCTCCAATGAACCCATGAAGATGCCCTGATGCAGACACAGTAGCCAGGAAGGAGCCGGGGGAGGCATAGATATCAGGAACTTAAAAAAACAACAACAACCATTTGAAAATCATCTAAAAATGTCCATTTCATGGTGGCAAACATCGGACCGCTACAATCAAATGGTAAAAACACTTCCATGGGAACAAAAACATTAATGGTAAGTAACTATCGGATTCCATTGTCCATCCCTACTCTGAACCTGCAGGCGGACTCCGGGCCACCACTTCTCCACCATGAAGTGCTCCCTCTTCAGCGTGATGTTCCCACTCAGTCACACGCCCTCGGTGAACAGGAGGCACCTCTTTTCTCGGACAGTGACACCATAGAGAGGAAGCTAAAAAGGAAGCCCAGGAAATACAAGGTACATTGTGCAAAGAGGACATTGCTCAACCACATGTTCGACAGCTGGGGAGGGGTGCGCATGGAGGCTGTGGAAATATGCACAGGTGCCCCAGCCCTGGGGACAATGACAATGCTTACGGTAGCTGCAATACAAATCTCTCATCCATGATCCTCCTGTTTTTCCCAGCACATCCCAGTGGACGGGCCACAGCCAGCTGCAGGGCAGCAGCAGAAGTTGGGGTTGTGGTGACACTGGTGAGATGCAGGGGGCAGGAATAAGAAGCATGGGGTTATAGTGAGATGCAGGGGGCTTGGGTGAGATGAAATTGCTCTATTGTGAAGCTGGAGCAGGTTGCTGGCATACTATAAGTGAATGGATAGCGGTATTTACACTAATTGATATATACTTTTTCTTCTGGGATAGGATATTTTGCAGTCACTAAAATGTGTTTCCCTACACAATGGGTAGACTTTTTATAAAGTTTTAAACTATGGTGTCTATGTACTATGCTTTGGAAAGAGATAAATGTAAAATACTATTATGTCATCGTGAGGACACAACCCCCAGAGTTTAATAGGAATCACTTTCAGATAAATTCAATCACTTATAAGGTGCCAAGTGTCATCTACAGACCCCTACTACAGCTGCAGTGGTCAGACGCACTGTTGGATTTTTAATTCATCACATATCTTTTATTGAAAAGAAGAGAGAGTTCAACTGTAGAGATGTATTTTATCCACTTGCTGGAAACCCATCAAATAAATAATTCCCATCAGCCTTCAAAAAATGTACGTGTAGGCAGCCTATAAAATGGGGACTGACAATAGCCACCGACCCTATCCCCTCCTGTAGCAGGAAGGATTAATTATGGAGACTAATAATGTACATGATATATATTGCTTTCATGCTAGAAGAGAGAAGGTCATAAACGTATAGGCATATTCAATTAACGCAGCTGTGCGCAAGTTTATTTGTATCTAATTAGCTGTGCAAATGAAGCCACGTTAACTTTCCATAGGATTTAATGCAGCTTTTTTCTTGCAGCCTCTGAGCATGTGAAAAGTTTTAAGGTAAAAATGTTGGGACTTGGTTCAGAACCACAGCAGGGGTGCTGAGAGGGGGGGGGAGCGGGTACTATTTACCCATGCCGAAGCTTGTTGGAGGGGCCCGGCAGTGGCGTATCTATCCATTGGCCAGGATGGCACTCGCCAGGGGCGCCGACCAAAGGGGGGGCACCATCCAGCAGTACCACCAGCAGCCAAGGGGTGGACTACCCCCGCTAGTCCCCAGGCCCCACAAGTGTAGGGCAGACCGCAATGAGAGCGGTCTGCCCTACACAGTTTACAAACACACAGCCGCCAGCAGCGGCTGTGTGTTTGTTATAGCAGCCGGCCAATGAGAGTCAGACAGACACTCATTTGCTGCTGCATCGTCCACGGAGGGAGCCGGCTGGAGCTCACTCATGAGATTCATGTTCCGGCTCCCCCCGCAGCATGTAATGGGACAAACGTCATGATGTCACTCCCATAGTGCAAGAGAAGAGCCGGAACTTGGAGCGGACAGCGGCGGTTGTGTCAGGAGCGAGGATCAGGTAAGTTGTATTCTTTTTTCTTCTGTGTGTGTGTGTGTGTGTGGAAGCCTGGCACAGCAAGAGGGGGGGGCACTGTATAGGGGGGGCCACCACTGGGGGCAATTTATGGAGGGGTGCCTGCTACTGGGGGCACTGTATAGGGGGGCACTACTGGGGGCACTTTAGGGGGGGTGGCCGCTACTGGGGGCACTGTATAGGGGGGACTACTACTGGGGGTACTGTATAAGGGGACTACTACTGGGGGCACTT
The DNA here is from genome assembly GCA_031769625.1 of Taudactylus pleione. Taxonomy (NCBI): domain Eukaryota; kingdom Metazoa; phylum Chordata; class Amphibia; order Anura; family Myobatrachidae; genus Taudactylus; species Taudactylus pleione. Next base: position 14,992,269 of record JAUIMM010000608.1, read on the forward strand.
TATAGGGGGTACTACTACTGGGGGCAATGCAGCATAGGGGGACTACTACTGGGGGCACTGTAAAGGGGGGACTACTACTGGGGGCAATGCAGCATAGGGAGGATTACTACTGGGGGCACTGCATAGGGGGGGCACCGGTCCATTACATTGGCAGGGGCACTTGGATCCCTAGACACACCCCTGGGGCCCGGTTATGACACCATCCCCCCTCCTCTTGTCTGCAGCCCAGCACAAGCTTCTGTGTGCTGGGATCTAGTGAGAGACCAGGGAGACTGCTCTTTTCTGCCTGTGGGAAGAAGCGATCACACAGATCACGCCCCCCCTGGATTTGCATCGGGCCCCCTCCCCAGTGCCGCGAAATAGGGTTTATTTCTATATTTTCTAAGGGGGCATGGCCATGCCTCCCGCGATTAGGCCGGGCTGGCTCTTTACAGCCCTGACCTATGTAAATGTAAATACATTTAGTCTGTGCTTTTGATATTGTAATTTAAGGTATCTATTTATTTTGCTGTTTGTTTATGTGACTACTATTACCATTACATTCAACGATATATGGGAATTATGATTAAAGAGTAACATTAGTGGAAAAAAACATTGCTAAGGAGTCTATATGGTTTGATATGGGAGTAGGTCCATGGAGGGTGACACCAACCCTAGTGACGCTACTCAGGGGCGGAACTAGCGGCGGTGCAGCCGATGCCTTGCACCGGGGGCCGCCTGCATCCAACAGAGCCGCTGCCCGCTGACCTGGTCCCCATTACCTAAATGGTTGGAGCTGGAGCGGGCACGCTTCGGCCGCTCCGGCTCCAACATGAGAGACACCCACCGCGGCCCAGCCCCTTGCTCCAGCAGCCCAGCCCCTTGTTATGACACGGCGCGCGTGAGGTCATGAAGTCAAGCGTGCCGTGTCATAACAAGGGGCGGGCTGCTGGAGCAAGAAGATCGAGAGGAGCCGCGGATCGAGAGGAGCAGAAGAGGAAGAAATAAGGTAAGTGGTGGTGGTATGGAGGGGGGAGAGTGAAAGAGGCTGACACACACACTGGGGGGGAAAGAGGTTGAGACACACGCTGGGGCTGGTGGGGGGAAGAGGCTGAGACATGCTGGGGCTGGGGGTGGGAGGAGGCTGACACACACTGGGGGGGAAAGAGGCTGAGACACACGCTGGGGCTGGGGGGAAAAGAGGCTGACACACGCTGGGGCTGGGGGGAAAGAGACTGACACATGCTGGGGCTGGGGGGGAAAGAGGCTGACACACATGCTGGGGCTGAGGGGGAAAGAGGCTGAGACATGCTGGGGCTGGGGGGGAAAGAGGCTGAGACACATGCTGGGGGGGAAAGAGGCTGACACACACACTAGGGCTGGGGGGAAAGAGGCTGACACACACTGGGGCTGGGGGGAAAGAGACTGACACACGCTGGGGCTGGGGGGGAAAGAGGCTGACACATGCTGGGGGGGGAAAGAGGCTGACACACACACTGGGGCTGGGGGGAAAGAGGCTGACACACACTGGGGGCTGGGGGGAAAGAGACTGACACACGCTGGGGCTGGGGGGGAAAGAGGCTGACACACATGCTGGGGCTGAGGGGGAAAAAGGCTGAGACATGCTGGGGCTGGGGGGGAAGAGGCTGAGACATGCTGGGGCTAGGGGGGAAAGAGGCTGAGACATGCTGGGGCTGGGGGGGAAAGAGGCTGACACATGCTGGGGCTAGGGGGGAAAGAGGCTGAGACACATGCTGGGGCTGGGGGGGAAAGAGGCTGACACACACTGGGGCTGGGGGGGAAAGAGGCTGACACACATGCTGGGGGGGAAAGAGACTGACACACACACTGGGGTTGGGGGGAAAGAGGCTGTCACACACTGGGGCTGGGGGGGAAAGAGGCTGACACACACTGGGGCTGGGGGGGAAAGAGGCTGACACACATGCTGGGGGGGAAAGAGGCTGACACACACACTGGGGCTGGGGGGGAAAGAGGCTGACACGCTGGGGTTGGGACACACGCTAGCGGGAAGAATGAGGCAGAGACATGCTGGGGATTGAGGGAGAATGAGGCTGACACGCTGGGGCTGGGGGGGAAAGAGGCTGACACACACTGGGGCTGGGGGGGAAAGAGGCTGACACACATGCTGGGGGGGAAAGAGGCTGACACACACACTGGGGTTGGGGAGAAAGAGGCTGACACACACTGGGGCTGGGGGGAAAGAGGCTGACACACACTGGGGCTGGGGGGGAAAGAGGCTGACACATGCTGGGGGGGAAAGAGGCTGACACACACACTGGGGCTGGGGGGGAAAGAGGCTGACACGCTGGGGTTGGGACACACGCTAGCGGGAAGAATGAGGCTGACACACACTGGGGGGGAAAGAGGCTGAGACACACGCTGGGGCTGGGGGGAAAAGAGGCTGACACACGCTGGGGCTGGGGGGAAAGAGACTGACACATGCTGGGGGGGAAAGAGGCTGACACACATGCTGGGGCTGAGGGGGAAAGAGGCTGAGACATGCTGGGGCTGGGGGGGAAAGAGGCTGAGACACATGCTGGGGGGAAAGAGGCTGACACACACACTAGGGCTGGGGGGAAAGAGGCTGACACACATTGGGGCTGGGGGGAAAGAGACTGACACACGCTGGGGCTGGGGGGGAAAGAGGCTGACACACATGCTGGGGGGGAAAGAGGCTGACACACACACTGGGGCTGGGGGGAAAGAGGCTGACACACACTGGGGGCTGGGGGGAAAGAGACTGACACATGCTGGGGCTGGGGGGGAAAGAGGCTGAAACACATGCTGGGGCTGAGGGGGAAAAAGGCTGAGACATGCTGGGGCTGGGGGGGGAAGAGGCTGAGACATGTTGGGGCTGGGGGGAAAGAGGCTGAGACATGCTGGGGCTGGGGGGGAAAGAGGCTGACACATGCTGGGGCTGGGGGGGAAAGAGGCTGAGACACATGCTGGGGCTGGGGGGGAAAGAGGCTGACACACACTGGGGCTGGGGGGGAAAGAGGCTGACACACATGCTGGGGGGGAAAGAGGCTGACACACACACTGGGGTTGGGGGGAAAGAGGCTGACACACTGGGGCTGGGGGGGAAAGAGGCTGACACACACTGGGGCTGGGGGGGAAAGAGGCTGACACGTGCTGGGGGGGAAAGAGGCTGACACACACACTGGGGCTGGGGGGGAAAGAGGCTGACACGCTGGGGTTGGGACACACGCTAGCGGGAAGAATGAGGCAGAGACATGCTGGGGATTGAGGGAGAATGAGGCTGACACGCTGGGGCTGGACAGACTGAATTTACTGACTGGGGGGGTAGTGAGGGGTGGTGAAAAACAAGGCTGGGGAGCAGGACAGACACTGTATTTAATTACTGGCGAGGGGTGGTGAAAACACAAGGCTGGGCAGCAGGATAGACACTGTATTTAATTACTGGGGATGGGTGAGGGGTGGTGAAAAAATGTTGGAGTCCCAGGAATGGGTGGGGTGGGGTGGGGGTGAGGGGCAAAGCATATTCTTGCACCTGGGCCCACCACTCTCTAGTTCCGCCACTGACGCTACTGGTGCTATGACAGCCCCCTCTTTCAACCCTGGGCTAGACATCACTTAAATCAGCTTCCATGCAACCAAGTACAAATGCTGCACTGCCTCCCCTGTCTACCTTTTCCGCACATCCATGATCAAAACACACCAAATTTCCAGCACTACATACTACTGTACCGTTGTATAATGCTCACATGAACCCTCGGGTTCATATATGTATCTGTAAATCTGGCTCTGACACTAGCCAGTGCCTCCCCAGCCATTCTATCATTATATTATTATTACCGTTTACTGTAAATATGTATTATCTTACATATAATGGTTCATCTGACATTTCATAAATTATTTTCCATCTCACCACTGGTGTCTGCATGGGGAGTTTTGCAAAAGCCATCTTCAGAAGCCATGATAAGGACCTCTGTATTTTCACTGGTCAACGAATATGGAGAACTGTGACGTTTAAAATGTTCTTCATGTCTGCCTAAAACAACAATCACAAAGTTTTCTCTATTAGAAGTATCTGAGAAAGCTGGTACCGTCTCCAGTGGTATAGGATAGATTCTATACATGTATATATATGTATACATAGCGATCTCTCTCTCATCTCTCTTTATCTGAGCCAGTAGAGTGTCAGGCATGCAGACTTAGGGGCTGATACAGAGTTGCATGCACGTTTGTTTTGGGGACAGATCTTAAGACTTTCCACAAGTGTCCAAGCCTAGCATATGCTGCTTTGAGCAACTACGGCTGATTCAAAGTCATATACAACTCTACTTGTGGCTGAGTAAATGTAGCTGGGTGGCAATTTGGCTCCCGCACACTAAGGGGTGTATTTACTAAAGTGCAGGTTTTTATAAGTGGAGTCGTTGCTCACAGCAACCAATCAGATTCTAGCTATTATCTTCTAGAATGTACTAGATAAATGACAAAAATCTGATTGGTTGCTATGGGCAACAACTCCATATCTAAAAACCCACACATTAGTAGATATACCCCTTAGTGTTCTATGGGCATGTAGGCAGAATTGCACGATGCTCAGAGTTGAACATAAGCCAAGATCCATCTGATTTCAGACTGATCACAAGGTATAGGGCTGATGTAGATGTGCACTGATGGTGATGCAAACTCAGAACGGATGGATAGGGGTGCTGCAAAAGCTGTCTATTATCTGAGAACTTGTAACTAGAAATAAAAACACAAGACACAAGTATTGGGATTTAAATGGGGTCACAGCTTTTATTCATTTGATATATAGATAGAATAAAGGTGGTCTAAGAAAGTATTGAGAAACTCAGCCCTGTACAAGAAGTACTTCACTAACAATGGGGGCGGCTGTATGCTTCTGACGCAAACTGAGTTGCAAAGGCCTACACTCCGCTCTCTATTGGCATTCACTACTGGGGCCCAATGTTAACATATAAGACCAGGTTCCCCCTTTGAGCAGAGACAGCTCACCCAGCAAAAGGGAGAGTGCTCCACAGCTGCTGCTTGTGCCCTTTATTGGCCACTGAGAAGCAATGCTTTCCCGCTAAGCTGAGTCTTTGCTAGTATAGAAATTGAATTCAGACAAGTAAGCTACCACTTGCAACACACAACACATCAAAAAATCAATAGGGAAGGTCAGAGGCCTAACAAGGGTAGGGCATGTGCCCCGGGTGGCAGCACTGTGGGGCACTTGTGTAGCCTGCCAGGTATTGAGATCTCTTCTATCTGTGTTGGACTGAACCCCCGCCCACTGTCTCAGAGCCCTGTACTCTACTGTGTGGGAATGAGGCTGTAGTCATCTGCAGAGTTACCGCAGCTGCTCAGCCTCTCACTGTAGTAATTATTATTATTATTATCCTTTATATGGCGCCACAAAGGTTCCGCAGCACCTTACACAGTACATAAATGAGCACACAAGAAAAACAGTTAAAAGTAATACAAAACAATACAGGACAAGGACATGGTTTATAAACATAGCTGCATAACACAAGTAGCAGGACATCAGCAACCAGGTGTTAGGTGCCGTTGTGGGGAGTTAGGAATAAATTATACTATAAGTAGGGGGAGGAGAAGCACATGAGGGACGAGGGCCCTGTTCGTGAGAGCTTAGATTTAAAGGGGAGGGGCAGACAGACAGGGGTGACACAGATGGGGTAGATAGTGAGGAAGGAGCATGGAGCAGTGGGTTAGGATATGTGCTGCGGAGTGTGTGTGTATAAGATGACCTGATGTTATGTCAAAATTAAGTCCTTCATTCATCTATCTCTATGAACGAAAATAGATTTTAATTATGTGTTATTTACATGAGAGATGTACAAAATAAAGTAGAAGCGCTTTAATTATTGTGTGTTACATTTTAGCATCTAAATACATCCTGACAAAAATGCAGCTACTATGGGACTGTCCTGCCATCCGGATACAGTAGTGACTACTTTAATCCCAGCTGCTGGGTGCAATGCCATGCTCCTGTGAGTGGGTGCATCTCACATGCTAGACCCACCCACAAATGGGTGCAGCCATGCCCATCCCATCTACATAGTGCATCCCCCCTTTGGGCTACAGACAGTGGTTGAAGTGGGGCGGTATACGGCGGTATGACATACCGCCACTTCCCGGCCCCACTTCATTTTAGATGTAGAAGAGAATGCACCAGCGCTGGGATCCAGTATGGCAACAGCTGCGGCATTGTGTAGAGATGTGTCCCGCAGGGGACACATCTCAATCGGGGCAGTGGAGGCGCTGACATGTAGCCGGGCAAAGTACCTGGTCCCGGCTGCACTGTAAGCACCACGCACTGGGCGGCTGCCAGCCAATCATGAGGCTCGCAGCTGCCAACCAATCGCGGGACTCGTGGCCGCCAGCCAATCGCAGGGCTCGCAGCCGCCAGCCAATGAGAAGCTGCCAAATGGCAGCTTCTCATTGGCTCGCAGCTGCGCCAGATAAACTGTAGTGAAGACCCGAGGATCCCGTTGGCTCCACTCCAGCAGCGCAGGTAAGAGAGAATTAGAGAGAGGGGAGGGTGTGAGAGAGGGAATAAAGAGGGGCAGACAGAGGCAGGCTAACTATTGTAGGGGGTGAAAGAGAGAGGGAATCAGTAAGGGCAGGGTGTGAGAGAGGGGAGCAGGCAGGGAGAAGTGTGAGGGGGGGTTAGAAGTACAATGGGGTGATATGGAAGCAGGGGCCCATACGGGGGGAGATTCAATCTTCATACCCCCACCTCTAAATTACCACTTCGAGCACTGGCTACAGATATGAGAGTGGGAGGAAGCTGAAGCAGGTGTGGACTCAAGGAGACAGGATCAGTTCCAGACATGGAGGCGGAGCTTTGACAAGACTTGGGGGAGGATCAGAGGTCATTCTGGACCATTATTGTGGCACTATGGATCATCCATTTAATGTGTCTTAAAGGCAGGCCAGGCGACTGCGGCAGTGGATGAGCTGGCAAAGGCAAGTAGTGAAAGTGAGGACATAAGCTGAAAATTAAAGATAGTTAAGTGAACACATGAGCTGGGAATGGCAGGCAGTGAAAGTGGGGACATGAGCTGGGATTGGCAGGCAGTAAAAATTGGGACATGAGATGGGAATGGAAGGCAGTGAAAGTGGGGACATGAGATGGGAAAGGCAGATAATGACAATGGGGACATGAGCTGGGAATGGCAGAGAATGAAAGTGAGGACATGAGCTGGGAATGGCAGGCAGTAAAATTGGTGACATGAGCTGTGAAAGGCAGATAATGACAATGGGGACATGAGCTGGGAATGGCAGAGAGTGAAAGTGGTGACATGAGCTGGGCATGGCAGGCAGGACATGAGTGAGGACATGAGCTGGGAATGGCAGGCAGTTAAAGTGGGGATATGAGCTGGGAAATGCAGATAATGACAAATGGGACATGAGCTGGGAATGGCAGAGAGTGAAAGTGGGGACATGAGCTGGGAATGGCAGAGAGTGAAAGTGGGGACATGAGCTGGGAATGGCAGAGAATGAAAGTGGGGACATGAGCTGGGAATTGCAGGCAGTGAAAGTGGGGACATGAGCTGGGAAAGGCAGATAATGACAATGGGGACATGAGCTGGGAATGGCAGAGAGTGAAAGTGAGGACATGAGCTGGGAATGGCAGAGAGTGAAAGTGGGGACATGAGATTGGAATGGCAGGCAGTGAAAGTGGGGACATGAGATGGGGATGGCAGGCAGTAAAAATGGGGACATGAGATGGGAATGGCAGGCAGTGAGAGTGGGCACATGAGATGGGAATGGCAGGCAAAGTGGGGACATGAGATGGGAATGGCAGGCAGTGAGAGTGGGCACATGAGATGGGAATGGCAGGCAAAGTGGGGACATGAGATGGGAATGGCAGAGAGTGAAAGTGGAGACATGAGCTAGGAATGGCAGGCAGTGAAAATGGGGACATGAGCTGGGAAAGGCAGATAATGACAATGGGGACATGAGCTGGGAATGGCAGAGAGTGAAAGTGAGGACATGAGCTGGGAATGGCAGAGTGAAAGTGGGGACATGAGCTGGGAATGGCAGAGAGTGAAAGTGGGGATATGAGATGGGATGGCAGGCAGTGAAAGTGGGGACATGAGATGGGAATGGCAGGCAGTGAAAATGGGGACATGACATGGGAATGGCAGGCAGTGAAAGTGGGGACATGAGCTGGGAATGGCAGAGAGTGAAAGTGGGAACATGAGCTGGGAATGACAGATAGTGAAAGTGGGGACATGAGCTGGGAATGGCAGAGAGTGAAAGTGGTGACATGAGCTGGGAATGGCAGAGAGTGAAAGTGGTGACATGAGATGGGAATGGCAGGCAGTGAAAATGGGGACATGACATGGGAATGGCAGGCAGTGAAAATGGGGACATGAGATGGGAATGGCAGAGAGTGAAAGTGGTGACATGAGATGGGAATGGCAGGCAGTGAAAGTGGGGACATGAGATGGGAGTGGCAGACAGTGAAAATGGGGACATGAGATGGGAATGGCAGGCAGTGAAAATGGGGACATGAGATGGGAATGGCAGAGAGTGAAAGTGGTGACATGAGATGGGAATGGCAGGCAGTGAAAGTGGGGACATGAGATGGGAGTGGCAGACAGTGAAAATGGGGACATGAGATGGGAATGGCAGGCAGTGAAAGTGAGGACATGAGATGGGAATGGCAGGCAGTGAAAGTGGGGATGTGACCTAGGAATGGCAGGTAGCGAAAGGCGGACATGAGCTGGGAATGGCAGCTCCCCCCTTCACCTTCTACCCCCTCTACACCCTGTCTCTCTCTGTACCTCTCTTATTCCATCTCTCTCTCTCTTCCCTCCTCTCACCCCCTTAGCCCGCTACCTCTCTCTCGTCCTCTCTTTACCTCCACCTTTCCTGTCTCTCTCTCTCATCATCTTTTTTCTTAATAATATGCCTTGAAGATCAACTATTTAAAAAGAAATGTAATTTGCCATGGCACCATCAACCCTAACTACGCCCCTGCAGAAAGGTGGACAGGGAATCCTGAAGAAAAGAGGAAGTGAGTAACCTGACCCTCCCTTATATGAACTACCCTGCTACACTACAATAGGCTAACTGGTCCCAACTACACATAATAACCCATTTAAACTCGAACAACTAACTCACCTATCGGCTCCAAGTCTAGTCCAGGGGTACCGAGAGGTGGTGGGGGGAAAGCAGGTACTAATTACTCATTTGGAGGGACCCAGACCAACTGCTGATGGGGACAAATATTTCCCTTTGCAGCGGATATATTTTACTCCTTTTGGTGTGGTCATGAATCCCAGCACACCCCGCTCAATAACCGGGCCTCATGGATGTCTCAATGGCCCTGGACTAGTCAATTATGTAGCATTAGGCTTATACAGTCTTCAGATACCTTAGAGGTGGCAAACTCTGTAGATCCACATTTATTTCCAAGCATGCAATGCGGCTAACTTGAATGCACTGTGACTCAGCCTTTTATTCTACAGAAATGCATTGTCTGCATTGATGGATTCATGCACAGCGTTCATAATGCCTTAGCTCAGGGGTATACAACATGTGACAAACAATCTGGTATCAGAATAATGGTAATTAATATGCAGTATTTAGCATTTTGCAGAAGTGCCATGGAAGCTTGCTGCAACAATCAGAGAGAAACTTCAGTAGCCACCTCCAAGACCATTATGTTAACAACTTACTGTTAATTTCTGTGTTTTAGTACACTTAAATAAGCTATTTTATATATGTATTATACTGTATGAAAAGGTTAACATTTCTTAGGCCAGCTTAGTAATGACTTTATTCAGCACAGGTAGAATAAATATAATTACAGCAGCAGTAGCCTGAGACCTGAGTCTCACTTTTACTCATTGGTGCATGTAAAACAAAATGACTCTTAGTACTTACTGTCCCAGGGTTCTTTAATGTTCATAGAACCTAAGGCTGCTTTGCATTTTGAAAGTGTTCCATCAACATTAATGGTATCATTCCTGTAAAGATTAAAAGATGAGATGCGGGAGTCAAAGTGGCACTTAGTTATCACAGCCTAGTACAGATGTATCATTATGGTCACTGCAAGGTACATTTTTATTTTAATAATTCTTCTTATGAGCTTTTGAATGTTACAAGACTTTGGTTACTATAAGCAGCCCTAAACACAAGACTGGAAACTATTATAGTATGAGAAGTGTTAACGGAATGATAAATCATACATTACTATCTTTAATTGTGCCATAATTTCTGATCTAGGGCCCTATAGGGGCTGATAATTAACATTCTTACTCGCCACGTTTACTGGAGCAATTCACTGCTCCTTTTCTCAGCAGTGAATCTTTTCACTGCTCCTGTTGGAGCACTGATGGGACTGCGCATGCATGACCTACATGTCACGCTTGCGCACAAGAGCCCCGACGTCAGGCGGAAGGAGCCGGACAGGGGCGGAGGGATCCGAAAGGGTTGTGATCCCGGAGCAGGAGCATTCGCCATCTTCAGATGGCGAATGCTCCAGCAGTCAAGCTCCAAACATATTATATTTTCGGAGCTTGATGAATTCTGTCCCCATACTAGTGTATGGTGACAGCGGGCCATTCCGAGAGAGGAAGGTAAGTAGGCGATATCTGTGATATCTCCTGCTTTACCTTCTTGATGAATGACCCGATAACTTAATATTTACAATTGCAGGTGAGAATGTGCATTTTCACATGCTTTTGTGAAAAATAAGTGATGATGAACAGGCCCCTGTCTTAGCACACGCGATCCGCACACAAAGCCGATGTATCTGTAGTTGAGCGATTTTTAGCACAGCGCATGTGTGATAATTATAAAAAAAGGCTGTTACTGCGCATGCTTGAAACAGAATATATGGACAAAGTTGTGGTGATTGGGACAGATGGTATAGAAAATGGGGCAGAAAAGTGATGGGTGTTACTGGGCATTGACCTGGAGATAGGTGGAAGTGAAGGCAAAAGAAAATCTGTCTCATGGGTGTGTTATGGGACACACAGCTGCACCCTTAGGAGGCCAGAGTCAGACAATTAAGTGTGGTAAATAGCTCATAGATAACAATTTAATGTAAAGGGGCACATCCACTAGCAGACTGTGAAATGACTGCACTATTACAACATTGTAATCATGCAGTCGTTTCACAGTCTGTGCTGTGCCTACACTGAACGTGCAGTCGTTCAGTGCAGACACTCTCCCTCATCCCTGAACATGGCCAATCTGTCATTATCGGCAGATTGACCAGCATGTTTGGGCGATGAATGATGTCGGAAACGACCAGCGGGAGCGCGCATCGCTGGTAGTTTCTGAAATTAATGTGCGCGATTTGTGCCCGATTACGATGTCGTAATCGTGCAATCACTCAGTAATGTCACGTAGTGGATACGCGGCATAACACCAATTAAAGATTTGCCTGAAATTCTGTTTTTTTCGGTGCTCTAGAATTCAGAGTGGAGTCTACAACATAACAGAGATACTGCTAGGAAATAAATGTATCCCTTGCACAGGAACTGATGGAATGTTCCAGACATCAGGGCGGTAACCTCACACAGCTACATTCTATATTCTTTACCCTCTTGTCCATAAGAGGTATACTTGATCATAGCATTATTTGTTAGTTATTAGAGCTTGCTGGATGGATCCTTAGTAGCAATGAATATAATCACAGCGGGAAATAATGGTGGCAAGGAGAATAGTAGAAGATCAAATGGCAACATATATAACTGGTCCACCGATATAATGGTGATATATAATCCACAGGTTCCAACATTAGATGTACCTGTTCCTTTCTGTGTGCCAGCTGTTTGATTGGAGTTTCTCGACAAAGGGACCAGTGAAGAGACTTGCAGGCCAGTCATCTACAAAGATGAGACGTTCACATCAGCAGCAATATTTCCAAAAATTAGATGTCCTGATATAATATTCTGCTGCACTTTTATTTCATACTGTATTGCTGTAATTAATCTACAGTAGTTGCATTTTTACACTGGGATTATATAATGAAAACTGTAGAATAATTGAAAGTGCTTCTAAAAATGTACCACTTTACCAAATGTTAAACCACAGTGATGTACTACTTATTGCATTAATATTATGATGTGCCTGTCTTAACTGTCAACTTAATGTTATTTCATGGCAATGCTATGTATGCTGACAAGTGATATGTTTGCTACGTGTTTTGATTCCTACTTACTCTCAGTGCCAACCCCATCCATTTTTCCTGCAAGCAAATGTTGATACTGCATTTTAAGATCCCACAAGTCTTCTTTTAGTCGGTGGTTTTCCTCACTTAACTGGTGACTTTGTGTCCTCAACCGTCTACATTCGCTTCTCAGCTGGGTAATTTCCTTTAGAAGGTCTTCTTGGTAATTATCAGGTTGAGTTAATCTAAATGAAATCTGGCTCATCTTTAATTTAAAAAAAATAAATAAACAAATTTGATACAAAATTCATATGAATGAGAAAATGATCAGGAATCAGTCATGCAGAAGGTTAGTCTTTCTTGTCTATGACATCTGTCATGTGTAGAATACCTCTGCATGGTGTTGATGTGTTAATTGGTGTTGATGTGTTAATAATATAATTTCATCTATGTGATCCATGCATTCTCTGAGGAAAATAGGCCCATTTTTGAAATTTCATCCCAAATGCACTTCACAGGCTATCCTGGTTAGTTGTGTTTGAACCTATTGACGTGAGTGATAATACTCTAATGAAGCTATGCTAATTTGGTATAAGTGTCACACCCTTGTTAGATAAGGGAAATGTGGACAATTAATTTTATATTTATAGTACACAATACCTATGGACTAAGGGCCCTATTTAACAACTCACTAAAGAGTTTATGCCCTCCTTTCAGTATTTAACAAACAGTGATAAACTAAAGAGGCACATCCACTAGGCAATATTAATGAGCAATTGCACGATTACGACATAGTAATCGTGCAATCACTCATTAATCGTGCACAAATCGTGCACTATAATGTCGGAAACGACCAGCGGTGCGCGCTCCCACTGGTTTTTTCCGATATCAATCATAGCCCGAACATGCCGGCCAATCTGCCAATAACGTCAGATTGACCATGTTCGGGGATGATGGAGTGTGCCTACACTGAATGACTGATCGTTCAGTGTAGGCACTGCAGGGGATGGGGAACGACGGTACGATTACGATGTTGTAATCGTACTGTCTTTCCCTAGTCGGCATGTGGATGTTCGCATTAAGATTACTACTGTTTGTCCCTGTATCACTTACACCATCTATATATGGTGTTATGGTCCCCATTGCCGGCAGGGACCCAACAACAGCCTTTCCAGCTGTCCACCTTCAGCGAAACCTTTCAGATTGCCGTGTCCCCACCGGGTGAAAGTGTAATGTGCATGCATAGACTGGCCGTCACTTGTGCGCATGACACAACAGCCCGTCGCTGGCAGCGGTAGGCTACTAGCAACAGTGAGGAGGATGCCGCCGAGGAGGGTATCGTTGCTGGACCTCGCTGGAGGGGTAAGTAATGTTAGATACCAGCAGCATGTTCACTAGTATCACCGCGATACAAAACAAAATATGCTGCTGGTAATAAGGTTTATTGTTAAATGGGACCCTAAGATTTTGTACTATTCCTCTTGTTAATATTGATTACAATGATGTTGCTAGCAGGGTTGGGTACGGGATCCTGGCGGTCGGTGTGCCAGCGGTCGGAATACTGACAGCAGCATCCCGGCAATCAGAATCCCGATGCCTGAATGTAAATAGCCTAACCCTAACCCACCTTTCCTGGCCGCAGTCTAATCCTAACCCCCCCCCTCCCGCAGCCTAAGCCTAAACCCCTCCCCCCACAGCCTAACCCTATCCCTCCCCCTAGTGCCTAGCCCTATCCCCTAACCCTGCCCCAAACCCTAATACATACCATTGGGATGCCAACGGTCGGGATTCTGGAGCTGGGATTCCGATTGCTGTAGGGATTCCAGTGCAGGTATTCTGAGCATCGGCATCCCAACCTCCGAGATGGTAACTATATCCCTGATAGCATGGATAATGGCATCAATGTTAGACACCATCTTTGGAAGATTATAGTTTGTGTATAGAGCATTAAAACATTAAAAAAATATTATATTTCATCAAATTTAAAATGAGCCATTTACTCAAACAAAAATGGGACCTGATTTTCTGTTAAAATGGGAAACATATAAATTTAGGTGGTGATGCAAAGATGGACGTACCCTAGTTTGTGTAGCACAAAATTCAAACATTTCTATTGTTCATGCCAACAAAAATCATCACTTCTGGAATAGTTAGTTAATTCAGTTATATGGCTCTTTATCCAATTGATCTAATTTGCTAACAATGATTCAGGGCAACCAGATGCGGCACATACCTTTGGTGTATTAACATTAAGCTGAATGGGTATGATATCTGAATCCTCCCATTTACCCCCTGCAATGCAATTCATGTACAACAATGATGGTAATACAATTGAGTACTGAAGTGCTGACATTTATCTAGTTTTATGGGTTATTGTTACTAAAGAACCAACTAGTGTAAAACCTATTGTCATGGAGAACCACAGAGCACTAACGTCCATTTACCTGATTGTGCTATAATGTTGAAGAGCTAAACTGTATCTAGTTCCCAAAGATAACTAGGTTACTGTGCATGGAATCGCTTTGACACAAATATTATTATTTGAACTAGGCAGATATTCATGACCCTGGAACAAGTGAAGATTTGTGAAAGGGGAACACGACCAAGCTAGAAATAAGCATGTAAAAATATAAAGGGAAAATTAGCGATGGGAGGGGGAGAGCGAGCTTAGACTCATAGGGCCTGATTCAGAGTTGGGTGCAAACTCCATTGCAACTACACCCTTGTACGCAGCAACTGTGCAAAAATATGCAAATGTTACAGCCGCCAGGATTTGTAATGAGATGCCCATCGGCGACTTCGCAATTCCAAGTGCTTGCATACAAATACGCAACATTGGAGGCAGTTCTGTCAATTATCGAAGTTGAGAGAGAAAATGGTTGAATAAGATTATGTTATAGAAGTGCAGGCCAGGTTAGGTCTAGGCACCCAAGGAAATTGCCTTTGTAATGTGATGTGGGGTTGATTGGGAGTGATTAATATATTGCTAGGGCTAATAATACAAGGGGCTAAATGGGGGAGCTTGTAGTTTAATGACCAGGGTAGTTTGTGTGAAGGAGCTTTATTTATTAAATGTGGTTGTTATTGAATTAATGGCAGGGTTGGTTGAGTGTAGGAAGCAGTGGTCACTTAGTACTCTGCTTTTTAGTAAGGAAATAGTACTTATTACTTTTCCAAACTGAGCTCCAACATTCCAGGATCCAGACAAGTAGCTAAACAACTTTCAACACCGGCAACAGATAGTGAAACCTGCAAGAACATGCAGATTCTGGTAATGCAATCCCAATTTTGTGGGACTCTACTTTATGTACGTCCCACTGGCAGGATTTCTTTCCTTGCTGTACTGCTTAGTGAGGATGAGTCAGAATGCTGCACTACAATCATACTTCTCAACTCTCCCTGATTGTCAGGGAGACTCCCTGAAATGGCAGCAATCTCCCTGACTCCCTGAAGAATCTAGCAAGCTCCCTGATTACACCTTACCCCTATTATATAGCTGTTACATAAAAACAGAGATATATAAATGGGATCATTAGTAAAATTTCCCTGCATTCATTATAAGGCAAATGCTGTTCATAGCGGTTGGTATAGCAATCGTTGTGTCTCTCAGGGGTGCATTAGAAGTAGCAATGCCGCTACACGTGGATGATCAATTGGCCCCGTGAAGAGTGAGCTCCACTTTCTGGTTACAGCGTCACAAGCCCCTCAGGCAAACAAGTAACAGGCTATCGTGACACTGTAACCAGCCGCTATCAACAGCAATGGGCTGGTGGACGTATATTCAGACAGGAGTACCTACACCCGGGATACCCATCCCGAGGTCCCATGAATCACAAGGTGCGGCCAAACTAAACATTCAGGAACTGTACTGGGACGCCAGCACAGATACCAGGATCCATTTTAAATACAGGTACTGTTTATTAAGTCTGCCACAATTTGATTTTCAATATGGATCTGTATTTGGATATATATATACAGGGTTCTAGACCTTAAAGCACACCTGGGAACTTTTTTGTTATAAGCTATTTTTTCAACACAATTCCAGATCTCAGATATTCATTAGGTGCTCAACAGGCACATTTGAAGATTTTACCTAACTTTAAACAGCAACATTGTATGTTTGTTTCTTTTTATTGTATACTATGTAATATTTTTGTTCATGTGTATTTACACGTCTGTATTTCAATCTCAATAGTAAAAATATTGTTTCATATTATAATATCTATATGAAGTGTGTGCATTATTTATCTGTGGAGCTTATATACTGATTATACATGATGACACTTCCTTAAGTTGTGACTTAGAGCAGTGTATATATACAGTTTTTTGCTACACATCCAGATTTGCAGTATATTATTGTTATTGTCGATTGCAAAAGATTTACTGTTTTATATCATATATATATATATATATATATATATATATATATATATAGATAGATCTTTTCCAGGAAAGCACTTTTCGGGGTATCACTGTTCAATACTGTAATATTTTGAAGTCCTACAGAATTCCCTGTCCCTGTGTGTGCTGAGGTCTAGGGGAGAGAGAACTTCTTCCAGGTAGCAGCGGCGACGGCCGCTGTGATGGTAGTGGTCACGTATCCTCCCATGGAGGTGTAACAACCCTGACGCTAGTGCGCTATTGGGATGCTTTCTGCCCCCTCCCCATTGTCTGAAAACAAACCTCAGCTGACTTTGAGTGTGCCTTGCAACTTCTTCCTGCGGTGCCCCTAGGCTTTAGCATGGTCAATCTTATGAATAATATGGCCCTGCTTCTACCCTGCACTTCCCCATCCTCCAATATCCCCATGCCCATGGGTGCCTCTGCCCCCCATCTGCCTGAGTACCTCTGCCTCCCATCCCCATGGGGGCCTCTGCCACCATCCGCATGGGTTCCTCTGCCCCACCTTCCCAAATGAGTAACTCTGTCCCTTTCCCCAATGTATGCCTCTGCCCCCCCTCAAAATCAGTGCCTCTTCCACATATCCCCATATGTGCCTCAGCCCACCTTTCCCTTGTGTGCCTATGATCCCTTCCCCATGCCTGTATCTGACCCTCCCCCCCACCTTTGCTATGGCTGGTGGCTGCTGATCAGAAGTATTTTCTCTGTCTGGGTTGAATTATTTGCTTCAAAACTCCTTGAACTTATGGGAATTCCATCCCTGCAGATTGCTGTAGGTTGTGAGATATTTAAGTGCACTTAATTTGTCTTCATGCTACGGCAACCGGCTTCTGATGTTACAAAAGGGAAACTTCCTTTTATCGATCAATCTACAGTATGCATCTTGCACCAGTATTTTATAAAGTTATATGTGTTTAGTGCTTTTTGATATAAACTCTTTTTATTTCATGCCATATACTATTTATACATTTAAAATAATGTGATGTTAAGCCTGGATGTACATGTATACTATTATATATTATTGCAGCAGGATTTCATTGTAGATGTGAAGACATAGTATGTAGCTGGTACAGTAACATAGTTGGAGACAATGGAGAAATCTTATAGCCAGAGAGACAGTTTATGACATGAAAGCATTGAGAGTATGAGGAGTGAAGATGATGAGGATGTAATTAGAGAAAATGTGGAAAGACCACCATTTATATTGTGTTTTGACACACTTTCTGGGACCTTAGGAATACACTGATTTATATTATTTTGGGAAATCAGTTTTCTTTTTAGCATTCCAAGTTTTTTTTTTTTTTAAATATGATTACTACAATCCACAGATGATTTGGTTATATGAATGGCATTCATGATATTACATTAATTAATTTATTATCTTTCAAATAAATAATGTATTCATTAATTAAGTAGGGTATATTAGGTCATATGAAAGGTTCTACATTCAGTCCGCAATCTATAATTAATGCCAAATTTCTATATTTACTGTGTACTTTTTATGTTTGCTCTGTACAGTACATGTATAATCAGTTGTTAAGGTTAATATATCCTGCCATGACTTATATTGTGCATTCATTGAGTTTATAATGTTTCCTAACGAATTCAAATGGTCACTGCAGAATAAAGACAAATCTATCAAAGAAAATGTATTATTTTGGGAATGCAGCCACAGGCTGGACACACCGCCAACTTATACAGGAGATGACTGAATTTAGCACCCGCTGGTATTGACCATTTTAGTTTTGCTACGGTGGACATTTGTTTCATTAAAACTGACCATGGTTGTTATCCTGCATTACTACAGACACTCCAGCATGTTGTTTGGAATTCCTTGGTTTTGCCCACTTGCAATTTTACATATTTTTGTCCTATTTATTTTGCTAATTTTTTCATATTGCTATTTGGAACCAGATTGTTCTGGACTTGTTTCCTTCCGAGACTTTTATATCTTGTTTTCTGGATTTCCCTGTTTAGCCAATTTGCATATTGGCATGTTTTTTATCCACTACATTTATTTTATTCCAGTGTTTCATGTTTTGTCTTTTCTTACTATTATCTCTTACACTTGAGGTGATGTTGTATCTTGTTTATAGGTCTACCTTAATTTTCACTTGGTATTTCACTTTCAATTTACATGTACTCATCGGGATGTAGTCAGTTTGCCGGCGGACAGGATGCCGGCTGTTGAAATCCTGGCATCGGACCACCGACCCGGGACTAAACATAGGTGTCAAAATCCCAACACCAATTTAGATCCCAATGCCGGAATCCCGACAGCCGCCATCCTGATCGTAAGTACAGCCACGGCCAAAAGTTTTGAGAATGAGTATTGGTTTTCACAAAGTCTGCTGCTTCAGTTTTTATGATGGCAATTTGCATATACTCCAGAGTGTTATGAAGAGTGATCAGATCAATTGCAATTAATTGCAAAGTCCCCATGACATTGAACTTAATTCCAAAAACAGCATTTCCACTGCATTTCAGCCCTGCCACAAAAGGACCAGCTGACATCATTGCGATCTCTCGTTAACACAGATGAGAGTGCTGACGAGGACAAGGCTGGAGATCACTCTGTTATGCTGAGTTAGAATAACAGACTGGAAGCTTTAAAATGAGGGTGGAACTTGAAATCATTGTTCTTCCTCTGTTAACCATGGTTACCTGCAAGGAAAAACATGCAGCCATCATTGTTTTGCACAAAAAGGGCTTCACAGGCAAGGATATTGCTGCTTGTAAGATTGCACCTAAATCAACCATTTGTCACATCATCAAGAACTTCAAGGAAAGAGGTTCAATAGTTGTGAAGAAGGCTTCAGGGCGCCCAAGAATGTCCAGCAAGCACCAGGACCGTCTCCTAAAGTTGATCCAGCTGCGGGTTCGGGGCACCACCAGTGCAGAACTTGATCAGGAATGGCAGCAGGCAGGTATGAGTGCATCTTCATGCACAGTGAGGCAAAGACTGGATGGCCTGGTGTCAAGAAGGGCAGCAAAGAAGCCAAGACATCTTGAAAAATGCTTGTCCGGAGAAGGAAAGGTGAGCGGTACCATCAGTCCTGTGTCATGCCAACAGTAAAGCATCCTGAGACCATTCATGTGTGGGGTTGCTTCTCAGCCAAGGGACTTACAATTTTGCCTAAGAACACAGCCATGAATAAAGAATGGTACCAAAACATCCTCCAAGTGCAACTTCTGCCAACCATCCAAGAACAGTTTGGTGATGAACAATGCCTTTTCCAGCATGATGGAGTACCTTGCCATCAAGTGGCTCGGGGAACAAGACATCGAAATTTTGGATCCATGGCCAGGAAACTCCCCAGACCTTAATCCCATTGAGAACTTGTGGTCAATCCTCAAGAGGCGGATGGACAAACAAAAATCCACAAATTCTAACAAACTCCAAGCATTGATTAGACAAGAATGGGCGGCCATTAGTCAGTATGTAGCCCAGAAGTTGATTGACAGCATGCCAGGGCAAATTGCAGAGGTTTTGAAAAAGAAGGGTCAACACTGCAAATATTGACTCTTTGCATAAACTTAATGTAATTGTCAATAAAAGCCTTTGACACTTATGAAATGCTTATAATTTTACTTCAGTATACCATAGTAACATCTGACAAAAAGGTCTAAAAACACTGAAGCAGCAAACTTTGTGAAAACCAATACTTGTGTCATTGTCAAAACTTTTGGCCATGGCTGTTAAACTGGGGCATCTTAGCTGTTAGCTGTGGGTTAGGTTTAGGCACCACGGGGGGGTTATGGTTAGGCATTGGAGGGGGGGTTAGGGTAAGGCTTTGGAGGGGGGGTTAGGGTTAGGCACCAAAGGGGGTTAGGGTTAGGCACCACTGGGGGGGGGTTAGGGTTAAGCACTAAGAGGGGACAGTTCAGTTTAGGCACCAAGGGTGGAGTGTTAGGTTTAGGCACTAACAGGTAGGGTTAGGGTGCAAGAAGGGTGGGTTAGGGGTAAAAGGGGGAGGGTTAGTATTCTTACCTGTCAGGATATCGAGCATCAGGATGCTGATGTCGCTATTTTGACAGCAGGCACCCCGACTGCTGGAATCGGTATGTAATGCCGCTGGATGTATTGCCAGTGGACTAAATACCGACACTGGAAGCCCGAAATGCCAGGATCCCAAATGGGGCTGGTGAGTACCCTAACCCTGCCCTCTTCCCCCACTAACCCTAACCTCCCCCTGGTGGTGCCTAACCCTAACCTCCCCTTCCCCTAGCCTAACCCACCATGGGGGGTGCCTAACCCTAAGTCCCCCTTGGGGTTCCTAAAAATAACCCTCCCACCCCCCTGTGGCTGATGACATCACTCCAGCATCACGCTCCCTCCCTCCCAGGTGGATGTACTTAGATGTACAGCTATATAAGGTATGTTTTCTTGTGTTTGTTGTGTTCTTGATAAAGGTTATATATATATATATATATATATATATAGTAACTGATTTCCATTTTATTAAAGAAAAGGAGAAAAACCCGGTGCTATAGTGCAAGTGTATCTCATAGAAAAATTACTTAAATATATGCAGTTAATCCAAATTAAATATGTGAAAGACATATACATATAAAGGGGACATATACATATAAAGCTGCTACTTCTAGCGGATTAGAGAGGTCCGCATATATGCTCAAAAACACACAAAGAAAGCAACATGTGTAGTAGAGTGCTAATATATAAATAATAATTACTGGTAAAAAAATTGTACCACTGGTAGGGCAGAAATTGTGATGAGGATGCAGTAAACAATGATGTATTTCGCCCCTCACAATGGAGGCATCAAAGAGATAAACGCGTCAAGACCGGCACCTTTACTGGATCCCCAACTAAATTGGTCTCTTGTGATCTCCTCTAACAACTTACCTGGGCCGCTGTAAAATCCTGAAGACAAGCTCATATATCTGGAATATGGTTTATGGGAAGCAGCATGCAGGATCGCCTGTGCTTCCATCCGACGTCGGTCAGAGGAAGTAGTGCGGCTGCAGCAGGTGACTGAGTCTCTCCATACCCAGGTGGCCACCCCATCATAGTCTATTTCTGGCATTGTTTGTACAGCTGGACATTCTGGTAATTATACCCAGCTTATGTGTCAGTTACATGACTTTTGGGACATTGTATTCCTCAAGTGTGGACTTTTAATTTAGGGACTTACCTGAGAGGAATTTTTCACTTGTCTTGCAGTTTAATACTGATTAATTACAATATTGTTCATATGAAAGCTGAATGCTTTGAATCTGGATATTTTATATTGTTATCTGTGTACATATTATACTTTTTAGATATTGATCTTATATATTAATAAATATTTGGAAAATATAATTCATTGTTTACTACGTCCTGATCACAATCTCTGCCCTACCAGGGTTGTTTTCCAGTAATTATTATTTATATATAAGCGCTGTTTTACATTTGCTGATTTACATTTTATTGGTCTACATGTTACCTTCTCTGTGAGGACCTTTACTTCTTCTTGGGAATCTTGTAGTTTTTGCCTATATTCAGCTTTGAGCTTAGACAGATCTTTTTTGTGCTGTGAAATCTCATCATCAGCTTTTGATAGTTCAAAAACGGCACTTTCATTGGCTTCCTGGAGGTCGTTAATCTGAATTTTAAGGTTCACTGTAACACAAATTTAATATAGCACATGGATGAGAGAAGCACAATCTCATGTTTGCTACTGGTTTCTACAAAACTACAATATTGATTCAGTATGATCATAGGATTTAAATTCTCTTTTCCCATTCAGTCTGCTATATAGTATTCACTCAGTCATAGAATATTTACAGGTGTCTGTAGGAGGACTTAACATACTACAATATGTCTTACTAGTGTGCAACACATTACCCATACAGACAACAATGTAGAGTATTTCCCAGGGAGCAATCCTAAACTGTTAAATGGTGTTAGACAGGCTAAGAGTAATTACTAAATTAGCCTGTTCACTTCTGAGACCAGTCTCAGTGGCAAGCTCAGGATTTCTAGTGGGGGGTTACCAAATGCTTGATTTTAGAATGAGTGCGGCCAGTCCATGAAGAGGACATAATTAGCATTTTACCAGCTTTAATATGTGTAATACAAAGTGTATTGTGTGTATGAATTCCAGCATATACAGGACCAGTGATCACAGTAAGACATTCTGCCTACGCTGAATGTAATTATTTCAGATGTAGGCTCCATTGCTCTGGGTATTGGAGCAAGTTTGTGAGTCTGGGGGAGCAGCAGAGTAACCTAGCACTACCCTGGACATATATGTACATATTGATCTGTAGCGGTGCACCCCTAACAGTGCATGTTTTCAAGATCTCCTAGTTGGTGCACAGGTGTATTTATTACTGACACATGTTAAAAATCTACAGGTGGTGCTAATTATTTAATTTGCGGTACTGAGAAGAACATGCAGCACTAGTAAATTTCTATTATATTACTATCTCTATTGTGGTCATAGTGTCTGCTGAGGAGGGGGGGGGGTTCCAGGCAACCGTAATCCCCCCACCCCACCCCTGCATTTTCCTATGAGTCTTTTTTTTAGAGTTATTGTATTATTTTGATGTAATTTAGGACCAGCCCTTTTCTTCTTCGGGGTCCATAGCCAATACGTTGGGGTATGAATCCTGGTCACCAAACAGTTAATACAAATGAGCTCTCTGCTCCCAGGATGCACCAGGTCCCTCCTCATATACCCCACCCCCTGCCTCAGGTAGCCAGTTCTTCCTGTTTGGTGAGTACGCCACATAGACAGTGGGACTGCAGGAGCAGTCCCACAGACGAGTATAACAAAAAAAAAAAAAGAGAGAGAGAGAGGTTTACTCTCCATCTAGGCGGGTGGTCTGAGCTGTCCTGGAAGCAGCTTCGCGTCTGATTGGACACGCACCGGCCACCCGCTACAACTACCTCCTCCGGCGTTGCACCGCTAGCCTTGGCAGGTCCATGGCTAGGGCTTCGGATCAAGGGGATGGATCTGGATCAAGGGGATGGCAGGTAAGCAAGTGGTCACGGCGGCCACTGACGCCGGGACCACGTGGCGGTCCGTCCTCCGGTGGTGAGACTGGCCGGAGGTCAGCTGCAGTCAGGGGCAGAACAGCCTGTCGCCTACACTAAACCGCCGTGATGTGATGTTCCTGACAAGCCGGGGCTTGTGGTGGCGGCCATGTCAGTTTACCGGGCAGGTCCAAGCAGCATAGGGGAGGTCCGCTTCCACGGCGGCCACTCCTCCAATCCACACGCTAGTCCAGTCCTCTGGCGCAGCGGGGTGGGTTGCTCCTCCCAGCCTCCATATAGGGCAGCCAGCGTGTATGTCAGTTGCTCTCTGAACGCCGCTCCTTCAGGACGCTGGGCAGTCTCCCTGTATACCTTTCCTACTACTACTGGTTCAGTTTTTTACACGGCTCTGGCCACACATCTAAAGATTATCTATCCAACCAGCCAACTAGTTGACTGGTTGGAATGAAAATCTGGTAAGGTATGAAGCAAATGAAAATCAGCAATTTGCTCCCAAATGCTGGAAAATAGACAAAAACTGTTGTTTGAACAAATAGTTTAGATCAAACATTTAACAAACTTGTCTGACGACCATTTTCATCCGTTTTCTGGCATTTAGGAGCAAATTGCTGATCATCATTTACTCCCATATGTTACCAGATTTTAATTCCAACCAATCAACTAGTTGGCTGGTTGAACAGATAATCTTTAGTTGTGTGGCCAGCTTAAGCCTAGCGCTGATTATGGTAGTGAGACCTTATATGCGTATGACTCACAGAAGTGTTTATGCATGACATGTGACTGTTGCCTGTGGATACTGTTTGTTATGTTAAAAGAACTGTAATTCCTGTATACTGTCACTGTCTCTCCCCTTATCCCTTACTACAGGTGTGTGGGTTGAGAGTAGAAAGTCAGGACATATACTCTCAGAACCTTGGCATAGTTGACATGTCTAAGGAGTCTGATGGTCAGGTGGCTGGAGTCCCGTTGCTGATATCCTGTATAACCTTCAAGGCTGGTTTATCCCCACAGGACTTTCTACAAAATGGGCTTTGTGGGAACTGTTTTAGACAGCCACCACACCAATTAAATCTGCCAATTACAGGCCCTGAGCCCCCTTGGGCATCATTTTCTCAGGTTATGGCTATGGCACCACCGGTTTGGGGTTTGCCTCAGCAGATGCATCCTATGCCCATGATGTGGCCGCCTTGGATGGACCCTGGTGCTGGTAAGGTTATGGCATCATCCTCTGGGGTTTTTAAGCCTCCTCAGGCGGTCAAACCAAAGCAGCCTAAATCCAGGCGCCATCTACCTTCTCACATGGGTGAGTCTCCAGCGCCTCCTCCTCTGAGGAGCAGGCAAAGGACTCTTCTCAGGAGTCTAGCTCTGAGGAGGGTGATGATCATTTCCCAGTAGCCGATGTCCCCTTTCTGATTAGGGCTGTGAAATCGGTATTAAATATCGAGGAAGGGGATCCTATGCTTAGGAAGGCACCCCTATTCAAACGCCTGAAAGTGGTCAAGGCAGAATTCCCCAAAAAACCACACAGTATTGATACTGAAGGAGCGCTAGTGTGAGGTGAGACTTCTATAATGAAAGCAGCTGTATGAAGATGTTAGTCAGACCTCTATATTAAACACACAAAAATACACAAATCACAGCGCTATTCTGACATTTTCACAAAGTGTAATTTAATAACATGTAAACATGTACCAATAAAATCAATATAACCACAATTAAAAAAGCATCATCCAATCCACCATATAGAAATGTTCCATGGGTGCTTATAGGTTGAATAAGGTTCCAAGAGTTTTTTACTCAATTGTTTAGGATAAGTCCAGACAAGAATAATTACCAAGTCCAATGTCCAACTTGAATGAGGGGTCCCAATTAGCAGTGCTGGCAGGCCTCCGCAAAAGGTCCGGTCCCCTGGACACAGGTATGGCGATGAGCTGGTATAATTCCAATGATAGGTCAATAAACCATATAAATAGCACTCCCTTGGTATAAAAGGCGGTGGAGAGGAAACACAACCAGGGTTTGATGCGTTTCGCTGTGTTAGAACCACAGCTTTATCAAAAGGCAGAATTCCCAAAGTCTGAGCATTTATCAGAACTTATGGAGGAAGCGTGGGTCTGTCCGGATAAGAAAAGCCATCCTTGTAAAAGAGTGGCGCTTCTATATCCTTTTCCAGCAGAGGACTGTGCTAGGTGGGAGAATCCACCGTCAGTTGATGCGCATGTGGCGCAGCTGATTAAGCGCACAACTCTGCTAATCCCAGCGGCTTCACTGAAGGAAGCCATGGATAGGAGACTGGAGATTTGCCTCAAATCAATCTTCTCACTGGCGGGAACGGCCACCTGTCCAGCTATGGCGACTGCTTGGGTAGCAAGAACTATTGAGGAGTGGGTTAAAACTCTAGCAAAGTCTTTACCAGATGCCTCTAAGGAGCAGCTGGACATGATCTCCTTTATTAGAGAAGGGGCGTCTTATCTGGGAGACGCCACCTTGGATGCAGGGATCCTTTCCTCTAAGGTTTCGGCGGAATCCGTGGTGGCACATAGGATTCTCTGGTTAAAAGATTGGAAGGCGGATGCTGGGTCCAAGAAGGCCCTATAATCTCTTCCATTCACAGGGGGAGTTCTCTTTGGTCCGGAATTGGATAAAATTGTAGTCTCCATGGCAGCCTCAAAGATGGCAGGTCTGCCATCAGCAGCCTCGTCTAAACTTAGACGGGTGTCCTTTTGGGGGTTTCAGCCACAGGGCAAGGCCAAGGGTCAGCCCTCGGCGAGATTTCCACCTAAAAAGGCGGGACCCAGGAGGCCCTGGCAGAACAATCGGCCAGGTTCGAGGGTCCAGGATAAACCAGTGGCCTGATGGGATGGGCCTCCCTCTGGGGGATCCCAGGGTGGGGGGGCCGACTGCTTTGGTTCTCAGAGCCCTGGAACCTCACGACCAAGGATGCCTGGCTTCGAGGAGTCGTCTCCCGAGGGTATGTCTTGACATTTTGGAGGACTCCTCCTCAAAGATTTTTTTGTATAAAACCACAGGAGGGTTCAGAAAGGGCTTTGGCCCTTCAGAAAGCAATTCTTGCGTTACTAGCATCAGAGGTAGTGGTTCCGGTGCCAAAGAATCAGTTCCGAGAGGGGCTTTACTCCAATCTGTTCTTGGTTCAAAAACCGAACGGGTCATACCAGCCCATTCTAAATCTGAGAGAGCTCAACAAATTTATTCGAGCCCCCGGTTTCAGGATGGAAACGTTGCGATCGATTGTGTTGGCAATGGAGCAGGGGGACTATATTATATCCTTGGATATACAGGATGCCTACCTCCACATACCAATCACACAGGCTCATCAAAAATTTCTTCGTTTTGCGTTAAGGGAGGAACATTTTCAGTCCAGGCCCTACCTTTTGGCCTGTCCACAGCCACTCGGGTTTCACCAAGGTGATGGCGGTGATGATGGCATGTCTCAGACGCCAATGAATCAGAATCTTGCCTTACTTGGACGTTCTCCTGTTGCTAGGACAGTCCCCGCAGCAGTTGCAGGATCATTTGGGGCTGACAGTATCATGTCTGTACAGTCACGGCTGGATCATAAACTGGAAAAAGTCGTCACCCTGTCCAGTACAACAGATGTGTCACTTGGGAGCAAGATTGGACTCCGTGGTGCAGAAAATATATCTGCCGGAGGAGAAGATTCTTGCCTTACAATCGCGAATATGCAGATTGCTCCGCAACAGATATCTGCTCTAGTGGCCATGCAGGTCCTGGGGTCGATGGTGGCCACTTTCAACAATTAATTCTGTCTCGCTGGAACAAGGATTACCGCACGATCAGGTTGCTGCGTCTCTCTCCAGAGGTGCGTTTGTCCCTGTCCTGGTGGTTGCAGACAAAGCATCTCAAGCAGTGTCGCACCTTTTGGGTGTCGGATTGGACGTTGCTCAAAACCAACGCCAGTCTTCAGGGCTGGGGGGCAATGACGGCGTCACACACTTTCCAAGGAAAGTGATCAGTGGCGGAAAGCCAGCTACCGATAAACATCCTGGAACTAGGAGCTATATTCAAAGCTTTAGTTCAGGCTCAGGAAATCCTAAAGGACAGGCCGGTGCAGATACAGTCAGACAATCGCACCGCAGTTGCATACCTAAATCATCAGGGGGGCACAAGGAGTCGGGCTGCCTGGGCAGAGGTATCAAAAATCCTGATGTGGGCAGAGGGTCATCTTCCCACGATATCTGCTATGTTCATTCCGGGGGTCCTGAATTCGGAGCCCAACTTTCTCAGTTGGCAGGAGATAAATGCAGGAGAGTGGGCCCTACATCCACAGGTTTTTTGGAACCTCGTGGACAGGTGGGGTCTACCAGAAATAGATCTTATGGCGTCAAGAAGGAACAACAAGGTTCCCAGGTACGGATCCTGGACCAGAGATCCGAGAGCCGAGTTTGTAGACGCACTGGCAGTAAAGTGGCATTACAAGCTGGTATATATGTTCCCCCATTTGCTCTTCTTCCCAGAATCGTTAGAAATATTAAACAAGAGGGCAGTACCATGATATTAATAGGCCCGGCATGGCCGAGACGGCACTGGTTCACAGATCTACAGTCTCTCTCCATAGACACTCCATGGCCTCTGCCATTGAGACCGGGTCTGTTGCTACAGGGTCCCTGCTGGTACCCGGATCTTCATCGGCTATCTTTGACGGCATGGCTCTTGAGGCCTGCGTCTTGAGGAAGAAAGGGTTTTCCGAGTCTGTTATACGGATGATGCTGAAGGCACGGAAACCATCCTCAGCTCATATATACTATAGAATTTGGCATACTTTCTTTCAGTGGTGTGAACTGAAAAGATATGACCCAGAGAAATTTCTGATCTCCAGAGTGCTTGATTTTCTTCAAAAAATTGCTCTGAGACCAGGTATAAGGGCCTTTTTTCAGGGGGTGTTGAGGATTCAGCCTCCCTTCGTTCCCCCAGTTGTTCCGTGGGATTTGACTCTACTTTTGAGGGTTTTACAGGCTCCTCCATTCGAGCCTTTAAATTCAATAGACATCAAGTGGCTAACAGAGAAGACAGTATTTCTTCTTGCTATAGCATCTGCACGCAGAGTGTCGGATTTAGCTGCACTTTCCTTCCGTGAGCCGTTCTTGGTGTTTCATCATTATAAAGCAGTACTACGTACTAGGGAGGGTTACCTTCCGAAAGTAGTGTCTAAATTTCATATTAATGAAGAAATAGTTCCAGCGTTTCAGGGCACTAGTCTTTCGACAGGTCTGTGCATTGAGAATTTATGTGAAACGCACGAGCAAATGGAGGAAGTCTGATTCACTCTTTGTGCTTTATGGTTATCATAAGCGTGGCTGGCCAGCCAATAAACGGACACTGGCCAGGTGGATTCACATGGCAATTTCATTGGCTTATACACAGGCTGGCATGCGGGTGCCGGATTCAGTAACGGCACATTCTACTAGGGCGGTAGGTCCGTCGTGGGTGGCCCGTCGGGGTGCTTCTGCTGAGCAATTATGCAGGGCAGCCACATGGTCTTCCAGCCATACCTTTGTCAAATTTTATGCCTTTGACACCTTTGCCTCTCAGGATGCCACCTTCGGGCGTAGGATTCTCCTCTCTTCTGAGAGTCAGGAGTGTCCCTGCCCATAGGGTTAGTGCTTTGGGATATCCCCAACGTATTGGCTGTGGACCCCATGGACCCCGAAGAAGAAAATAAGAGTTATGGTTTGACATACCTTTGTTAACTCTTTTTCTTCGAGGTCCATGGGGTCCACAGGACACCCACCCAGACACACCTGTAGTTCCGGGGGGGGTTTCCGGAAAATGTCTTCTCTTGAGAGTCTGGACTCATGAATATGGGTTTCTTCTTTCTTACCCTTTGTTTTGTCTCTGCCTGCTTGAGCTTAGTAACGAACTGGCTACCTGAGGCAGGGGGTGGGGTATATGAGGAGGGACCCGGTGCATCTTGGGAGCAGAGAGCTCGTTTGTATTAACTGTTTGGTGACCGGGATCATACCCCAATGTATTGGCTGTGGACCCCATGGACCTCGAAGAAAAAGAGTTAACATAACTCTTATTTTCTCTCGCACTCAGGTCGGTAGAGAGCCAGTCCAGGCCCCTTTACTTTCGTGGGCATTGCCTAATTGTGGGATGCATGGCCACGGCCTTTTAGGAAAAAAGGAACAATTATTTGCACAATGATGGGGGAGGGGTGCTGCTATCACTCCCCCCCACAGGAGAGCTGGGCTGCAAAGACACAAGGGAGCTGTGCTGGGCTGCAAAGACACAGGCTGCTGACAGGTAAGTGGGAGGGAGAGGGGGCGGTGGAAGCTCACTGTCTGGGTCGAGTGGCGGCTCCAGAGGTGGGGCTGCAGCACAGTCCAATATTCAAATAGGGGAGACACACCAGCTGCCAGTGATGTTTGGCAGCATTTGAAGTGGCAGTTGGTGTGACTCCCCTATTTGAATATTGGACTGTGCTGAGCCCCACATCTGGAGCCTCCACTAAAGACTGTGACTAGGCTTTTTATTTTTAGAAAGTCACTTGATTTGTATTTGGATATTGAAAACTTAACTTAATTTGGATTTCGAACATGGCAATTGAGTTTTTGAATGTTAATGGGGAGATGGTGCCTCACACCATAGTCCTCCTAGCAGGAGAGGGAGCCTGCCTGTTCTGATCCCTTTGCTATCTCATGTATGACACTTAGCAAATGGTTAGGGAGGTGCATGAGCTTATTGTGAGGCACGTGGTGGACAACTGGGAGAACTTCTCCATCATGTCCCACGACAGCGAGGGGAACAACTATACCAGCTCGGCTGAGTACCTCCTTAACATGTTCCCATAAAGCATCTGAAAACTATTCTAAAATAGCTAGTGCACCACACCTACAAGTGCCTGCACACCACATCCCTGAGAAAGGTCCATAATTTAAGGGGATGATGTATACATAAAACTGAGATTTATGTTGCAAATGTTGACTGATTTGGAGTTAAACATAAAAGTGAAAAATTAGTGACAATCTCTAAACGGCATCTCCATGTCTCAACTGTGTTGAAGTTACACGTGGACACTCCTGACCTACCTCTTCATGTGGGCGCAAGTATAAAATACGCTCAACTCAAAATACAGTGCCCCAAATTAGGACAAGTTGCATGTTTATGTTGTGCAAATTTATTTATGTCCAATTAAATATTATGCTACCAATATTTGGGAAGAAGCAGGGGCACTCGCCTCTCCACAGACTCAAACATACAAAATGTTCTAGTTGCAATCTAATTTACCTGCTCTCCAAGTCCCCCAGTTTTTGTCATGGCCTGCCCAGCAGGCAACATAATGGAAAGAAGAGATCCTTTGGGTACAAAGTATAATTTTTAATGTAAAAACGTGCGCAATGTTTCACATATGAGAGACGTTTTTATCTATGCACAGGATGGAATTGGTCCTTATGTGTGGAATCTGTCACCTCACCCATTTGTCATACTGTATGCTGGATGTTCATGGTTGTACCTGTTTGTATACTACATGTAAATATAAAATCTGGAGTCTACTCATCTTTAAGATCATCAAAGTGTAACTTCTACACAGTAACCTCTACACAGAAAGCAGAATCATTTCAGGTTTTAGGATTTGTTAAGAATTGTAATATAGAAGGAAAGCAATAGCATATTACAATAATGGTACTAAATAATGAGTGGTTGTGTGTTTATGCAGGATTGTAATAACATACTTATTTGTCTCTGAAGAACCAAGGGAGCGTTGGGATCAAATGAATGGAAAACATCCTGTTGATTGCTTTCTTTCTCAAATGTCACAGCCTTAAGTAAAACAGAGAAGTGTCAGATAATATGTGATAAATGCTCTTTACAGAAACTGTGTAACTGACTAAAACCAAGCATTCATTCAGCGGTCTGTTTAATTTACCTTCTTTAAGCATAAATTAAAAAATTGTGGATTAGAAAACAATTTTGGGTATGGAACTGCCATTCCACACTGATAGTGGGCCTGATTCAGCTTGAATCGCAGTTGCTAATACGCACGTAATCTGGCGATTGTTGCATTTTGCGCATGCGTATGCATCGCAGTGCTCGAACCGGCCACTGCAATCGGGACTGTGATTGCAGTGACTACGCAGACCCATCGCAGGGTGATTGACAGGAAGTGCCGTTTGTGGGAGGTGACGGGGGGGTGGTCGGGGAAACGTAGGCGTACCAGTGCCTTTGAACGCCATGGCATGGGCATGCATATATTATCCACTGCGATGCCATACGCAGCTTGGGGCCTCATAGCGTGCGATTCAGTTAGCAATTCCTGAGTAAGGTCTGACCTTGTGCAAGTGTGTGTAAGGCTGCGATGGTACTCGAATGTACCGATGTTTTCACAGTCCTGCTAATCATTACGGATGTGTGTAAGGTAAAGTGGGCATCCTTGTGTAGTGCTGCACTGAATTAGCATACTATCGCAGTTGAACTGCATGCGTAATCGCTATTGTAATCGCAATAGCGCTCCTTACTGAATCAGGCCCTATGTGACTTCTGCAAGTATTCATTTGTACATCAACTCTGTAAACTGACACTAGAAAATAGAGATGGATGAAATAATTTATCATGACTCATATTGTATGTTACCTGTTTCAGGGGCATTGTATTACCTTACTAAAATTGAAATTTGAAAAGGCATTTCATACATTAAAGCAAAGAGATACTAATAGAAGTGAATGGCCTGAATGTGTCCATGTAATCAATGTACTGGTCATGTGTGCGGTTATGATCAAAAAATGATTCCTGTAGTGGGACGTACTGCTCTCCTTTCCTTCCAAGAATGAGGGCACTTTTGGGGGTCTTTGTAATAGATGCTCATATGCACCCTCCCCCCATTCAAAATGCCTCCCCTAGGTGCTGTGCCTTCTCCCCAAGCAGAAGCGGAGGGTGTCACTCTCAATGCTACTGGTTCTTTATGGTAATGATGGGAAATGTGTTGCTCTATTTTGTCCTCAGTGATCTGGGGGAGCATCAACAGCATCACTAGACATTAGAAAAACACAAAGGGGCATATTTATCAAACAATATTTGGAGAATATACCCCAAAAATGGGTACCTGCAAATACTTAGGATACAATGGATGTAGGTATGGGAGACCCCCGCAGATATTGGAGATATCTAATGCAGTCTCCCAGTTACTATCGCATAATGGGAGTTGCTAAAATGCAGAATTTACTATGTTCCGAAATGCATTAGCCACTGTAGCCAATGGGCTACATTCCGCAAGTTACCAAGAGAAAGATCCTTAGCAATCACTTTACTTTTACACATTGCAGGGAATGGGCCCTATCCTTGAATGTGAACTGTTGCATATGCTGGCGATTCTTAATAACTTATTGCCATGATAAATGTCCTGATAATAAATATGACCCGGATGCAGTCCATGAACCCATTTATCAATGAGTTTTATCATACATAACAAGTTTTACAACTTGTTGCGTATGATAATGGTGCTCCAGCCAATCAGCTCCTGACATTTGTTTGAAAATGACAGTTGGGAGCTGATTGGATTCAGCACCATTTATCATACGCAACGAGTTTTCAAATTCATAGCGTATGATACAACTCGTTGATAAATGGGCCCCTATGTTTTAACCACAAAAACATATTCTGCTTTTGGAGATTGCCTGATTTTGACTATTGGCTGGATGCCTGGCCTGGTTAGGGAGTGGGTTTTAATGTAACTGGTGAATACATGCAGGTATATGGAATGTAGGTAGGAGTTCTGCATAATATAAGAGGAGGGTCTGCCATTGTGGCTGAGGGGTTCTATAGAAAGTAACTAAGTAACTGATGGTTTATTAACCAATCAGGTGCGACCACGCCAGGCTGGATTTTCCCTGACACGGTTGCATCTGATGTCAGAGGAGCTTGCCAGCGGCTGCTAGAAGCAAATCTTTCAGCAGCTGCCGCGCTTACCTCACCCGACTGGCCCTCGGCAATCTCTCCTCAGAAGGCTTAAGTATGGGGGGGCGATCTTAAAAGGACTGTCTTCCTGCAGCCCAAGCTCAGGAGAATCAGAGAAGCTGTAGCTTTTCTTGTCTGTATGTTAAATAAAAGGGGACGTGACTGAAGTTGCTTGGGGAGGTGGCCAAATGGATGGGGAGTCGGCCTGGGAGGAGATAGGGGCAGCCAGGAAATGCACTGGATAAAAGAGGAAACTACAAGTGAGAATGATTATAAACAGAAAATTGACAGGTGCCCTGCGGTGCCCTGTGCCGTGGCATATATCGCATTGCCCTAGTTATGGCCCTGGCAGCAGCCCCACCTCCCCTTGCTGCTGGGAGCTGTAGTTTATTTTGAGTTTTATCACTATAGTGAAGCGCCAGACACCAGAGCCAGTTACAGTAACAGTGACTCCTGTCTGTTGTTTCTTGTCCTCCTCTCATCCACGATGCTGCTGCCTGTCTCCTCCTCCTCCACAGATCCACTCCTCATGAAAACGGCTGCAAGCAACGATCCATCATCCAAGTTACAAGGGGAGGTCCGTCAGGTCTCCAGGGTCAGTGGCCGCAGTGACATTACAGCAGTGGGGAGGTCTTGTTTGTCAGGGACACACTTTCCTCCAGCCTTGGAAGACGCTACACAAGACGGGGAGGAGGTGGTGCACAGGGGAAAGGCAGCTGCAGCACTGCCCGCTGTAATGTGTGTATTAGTAGTGGTGTGCCCTTGCAGAGAACCAGCCGGGCACACCGCTACTATTATACATTGCAGCGGGCAGTCGCAGTAGATGAGAGGCAAACTAAAAGGAAATGATCGCGGGTGGAGGCGCCCGGTTCCACCCACATGGCATGTGCGGGCGCACCAGCCACACCACCCTAGGTACGGCCCTGCTGAGGCCAAATGATTTTGCTATACAATTAGAAATCTGAGTTAGATTAACACGGGTCTTTATTGGAATGAATGCAGATTTTAGCTTGCACCTCTGAAAAGTAGGTCAAAATCCTTATTTTAAAGCAGAAATGTTATGACAGTGCAGTACCCCTGTGATATCACTTCCAATGAATAAAACTGTATTTGGAGGATTTTAAATAGTAAAATCTGGCCATTAAAGCCATGTCATTTTTCATGTCATTTACTCTAAAAAAGCAGATGGAAAAGGGATTTATGTACTTACAGATAGCAGGTGCAAGTATTTTTATCCAACTTTTTACAAACTTGTGTGTACACTCTTAAATATCACTTAAATGTCAATATAGAGACATTTTAATGCACCTCAAAATACTCTAAACATGTTTATTTGCTGAAATATACTTGCTTGCTATTATTTTTACATAATTATTAAAAGTAGCAAAAATCAATCATTTGATGCTATTTAACTGCCTCCGATACTTTGCTAAAGGCCACTAACAGAATTCTACACTGTCCTGCTATCTTAAGGCACACATCCACTTAGCGATAATACTGAGCGATTGCACGATTACAACATCGTAATCGTGCAATCGCTCAGTAATTGTGCACAAACCATGCACTTCTATGTTGGAAACGACCGGCGATGCGCGCTCCCGCTGTTCGTTTCCGACATCAATCATCGCACGAAAATGCTGGTCAACCTGAGGATAACGTCAGGTCAGCATGTAGTGGATGGTTGATGTGCCTACACTGAATGACTGAATGTTCAGTGTAGGTACAGTACAGGCTGACAAACGACTGCACGATTACAATGTCGTAATCGTGCAGTAGTTTTCACGTCTGCTAGTGGATGGGCACCTTTACAGTATTTGCCACTTTTTTGTTGGTTCAGGATTATTCCCAACACTACGTTCATGCACTTTACACACTGCTGAGGTAACACGTGACGTGGGCGCAGTGCCATTTCAGGGGAATTTAGAGCGCACTTCATGAATATATCACGCTAAATGTGCATTAATGTAAAGTGGCATTTCACAGTAAGGAGCTCGTGGCTAATTGAATCCCCTCCTTAATCTAGTTGATGCTTCACTGCTTTCCTATCAATAGCCCCTCACAATATAAGTGTATATGGGTTCCGAATGTTTTGTCGACAGTTAGAATGTTGACATTCATCATGACAGCATTTCGTAAAATGGCTGTATTTCACTTGCCGACATTTGCAATGTCGACATTTTGCGGAAGTTGACATGTTAGCTGTCAACATTTCAACAATGTCGACATTGTTCTGTCGACATTATGGATGTCAGCATTGTGACCGTCAACATGCTGACCGCATCCCGTTACTTGACCTTTCCTTTATTCCTTTATTACTATTCTCACTCATTCACCTATGACAGTCAGAACTGTAATTCTGCACATTTCTTGATTTGTATTTTGTTAAAACATTAAATTCACAGTGCCCATTATCAGGGCTGCCAAGAGAAATTCTGGGCCCCGGTACAGCAAGTTCCTGGGGCCCCCTGGCCATACATAGAACATGACATTTCTGCGCCTATTGGAGGGGGGACACGGTAAGATCTAATTGGCCGCAGTGCATAGCAGCCAGATTACTGTTCCCGCTAGACCGCGGGCAGGGCACTGAGGTTTGCAAGCAGGGAGCCTTTGACACTCATGCTCCCGAAAAGGGAGGAGGCGTGTCCTTGTGAAACGCCCCAATTCGTCACACTTGGGGGCGTGCCCAGCACTTACATCGGTGTTGGGCTTCCCCCAAGCTCACCCCTCACGCGCACGGTGTCTATTCGTAATCGGTACAGGATGTGCTATAGCATGTATTATGCAATCACTATAATTTATATATTATATATATATATATATATATAAAAAATGAGAAGAATTGGCACTCACCAGGTAGCTGACAAGAAAATTGGTTTTTAATTAACCATCTTGAGGGAGAAAGTGCATAGAGCCATAAAGTGCAATAGTCATAGTCTACGTTTCGGTCCTATGTAGGACCTTCTTCAGGACATCACAGCAGACATGTTTCAGCTTGAAAACCAAAGACTGTCTTTGGTTTTCAAGCTGAAACATGTCTGCTGTGATGTCCTGAAGAAGGTCCTACATAGGACCGAAACGTAGACTATGACTATTGCACTTTATGGCTCTATGCACTTTCTCCCTCAAGATGGGTAATTAAAAACCAATTTTCTTGTCAGCTACCTGGTGAGTGCCAATTCTTCTCATTTTTTATATTTCATGGGCTGTTTTGTCCTTAATTGAGCACCCCCAAGTTGATTCTGGTGCTGCAAGTGCGGACACTCTGTATGATTATATATATATATACATATACACACACACATATATGTGTATATATAAACAAACAAAAACATATGCATATCACATATATATATTACACACATACACATTTGGATAGAACTATCATATATATATATATATATATATATAATGTAAATATGACATATATATATATATATATTTCACCCAGCCCAGCCTTCCTGTCTGTGTGGTGTCTCCCACCCAGACTGTCCCCGCCCACTTCTCAGAGCCTGCCCTGGTAAAGAGTGAGAGCCTCACGAGATGATGACGTCATCATCTCGCGAGGCTTTCACTCTTCAGCAGGCTCGGAAACCATGGCATTAGTTCCGCAGCGGCTGGGAGTTACATACTGTACCATACTGCACCGACGCAGGTTGTAATAAAGATTACCCTTTTTTTAAATAAAAAGGTTACAAAAAAACCCCCAACACGCGGTTATTGGTGTGCTGCGGCCCAGGCCCCCTGACATAGCCGGGCCCGGGTAATCAGTGCCCGCTCCCCCCCACTCTCGGCGCCCCTGCCCATTATAACCTTAATAGTTGCTCTGTAACAGCAAATAAGGGGTGTCTTTCATCTCTGTACACAAATTCCTAGTGTTAAGATTCATCTTACATACTTCCTCTCTAGGAGCGCAACTAGTTATATGTGGGCTCTATAGCAGTGACGGCTCTTAGCTTTCTTGAGGGGGGGCTGCCCGTTGTGCTGCTTTCCGGTGGGATGGACCTGACAGGCGGCGGAACTGGCGCATTCACACAAACAACCGGCGCACAAGCCTGGCTTGTAGGGACTGCATCAGCTGCAGCCCCTAGGAGTCAGCTGAGGGGATTGGCTTCCCACAAGGACTACAACTGGCTCACTGGAGGTGGTGGATTTTACTGGTGCAATATAATTTGTTCATAAATTCTTCTATCTATTTATTTACAGAAGTGAAAGGGCTTCTTGAATCGAACTATAACAATTATAAATACTTTGTATTTGTCACAAGCTGCCGAACTGCGTCTTCAGGACGAGGTGAACACCGGACGAATGTTCACTGAAACTCCTCCTAACTCCTGTCCGTCATGCTGGGACTGACCTTGATTGGTTCCTGTCTCTATTTCCTCCCTTTGTGAACGCTGCTCAGATGCCGGTGATAGAGTTTACACGTGTTTCCGGTTGTGGTCAGTCTCCTGTTGTTACCAGTCGAGTTCCTGATATCCAGTCTGCTGTGTTTCTTGCCTGCCGTTGTTCCATCGAGGCGGCACGTTCCGCTTACAGCAGTTGTTTGCCGCTTGTGTCATCTAGGCAGCACAGCCAGCATTCCAGCCTCCTGCCACTTGTATCATCTTGGCGGCACAGGGTGCACTCTCAATCCAGAGTGCATAGGGAGAGGAGCCCTAGATTGCACACCCTAAAAGTGCGCAAACCAGGGTCTGGGGGCTTGTGTCAACTTGGCGACACAGGTCATACTACAGCATCCTCATTTTGCAATCCATCGCACCAACGCTTGTGTCAATTCGGCAACATAGGCCGCACCTCTGCGTCATCAGTGTGCAATCAAGCACACCAACGCTTGTGTCAACTCAGCGACATAGGCTGCACCTCTGCGTCCTCAATGCGCAACCCAGCGCACCAACGCTTGTGCCAACTCGGCCGCTACCAGCCAAGACTTACCAGCCCTTAAGGCTGCTTCACAGCCCAAAGGCTGCATCTTGCTCTCGGTCTACAGGCCACTACCAGCCAAGACATAACAGCCCTCAAGGTTGCTACATGGCCCAAAGGCCACATCTTACTTACGGCTCACTAGCCGCAGCTAGCCAAGAGTCCAACCCTCAAGGTTGCTACACGAATTATAAGCCGCACCGTGGTTGCCACCTACAGGTCACTGTCTTCCAAAAACTTCCTGACTAATCCTCTGATCCCTAACAGTATTGGATTCTTTTCAAGCCTTAAGGCACACATCCACTTCAACGTCAGGTTCAGAATGGTAGTGGATGATTGATGTGCCTACACTGAATGACTGAACATTCAGTGTAGGCACAGCATAGACTGACAAATGACTACACGATTACAATGTCGTAATCATGCAGTCGATTTCATGTCTTCTAGTGGATGGGCTCCTTACACTGCATAAACAACTGGCCCATATCTTACACTGATGAGATATGGTAAAATCAAAACAGCCATCAGCAATACTAGCTGTACTGGATCTGTCATATTAAATTGTGGTTCTCTATGCATTTAGTAATTGTCATAAAGGACCACAAAGGAATGCATTGCATGCTTTAGCCCACAATTCCTAAAATGAGTATTCAAATTTTAATTTTCTAGTTCTGTGGGATAATGGTGACTGTTAAAAATAAGACTTTCACATAGCTAATTTATAAGATGTGTTTTACTGCTTTAAGCTAATGTAATTTTTGCTGTTCACTTTAAAAAATAGAAAATTACAGATACATTGAGACATGTTAATGTCTACCTCATATTCTCTTCGAAGCCTTTCATTTTTGGAAAAAAAAAATTTTTCTTCCTGCAAATGTGGATGTTCAGCCTGTACTTTCCTAATTTCTTTGCTGAGGTCTTTTAATTTAAAATCCTTCTCCATGAGTATTGATTTCAGGAGTGACCTAGAGATTCCCTGAGATCCATCAGATTCTGCAGCCTAGAACAAACAGAAATGTATATTTTAATCAGTACTGTGTTATGTATTGTACGAGTACAGCAATTTAGGCATAGAATGGACATTATTCACCAGAGCAAAACATTTAAAAGCATTGTTCTATTGACCAATAATGTAATTAATTAAGGAAAAACAATTACCAACTCTAATCTATAGTATATTAACAACACCAATAATTTCTTCTAATAGATGAACAAATTGTATACAGTAATTACTTTCTGCAAGATCACTATTTTTGGTGTCAGACTTAACATATTCATAATTAGTTTAGTATAGCGAAGCAGACACATAAGTAAAGTTGCCAGGTCGGAGGAATAAAACTTGGTAAGACAAAAGTAATAACAGACACTCTTACCCTATAAAGAGTACATTTCACAATAAATAAACACTGTCATTCAATAGTACATATCAAATAATTATATATCATACAGTCCATTTTCCCATGAATGCTGGCATTTCCTACTAATAACAGTGGGCTTAGTATGTGAGAGTGATTAAATAAATCCTAGTAATGAACAATATAAAAGGACAGCCCCTTCCTTTGTGCTTTGTGAAAATAAATGTATATATTTACTCAATACTGATAGAGTAAATTACTAAATAAAGGAGCACTTACCATGTCCAATACTTTAATTTTACATTTATATTTAATTGTATTAAGTTTCAATTAAATACAAACATCCATTATTTTCATTAAAATATCAGTTGTAACCTACTTTTGTGCTGCAAACAAATTGTAAACATCTAATAAATATTTTTTTATTTATTAACAGTTATTTATATAGCGCACACATATTACACAGCCAGAGCCTGAAACCTGAAGCACCCCCCTCCAAAACCCTTCAAACACACAGGCAACTCTATGTGCAACAACTTCACATGTAGAACTGTAATAATATGCACAATCTATAAATAAACCTATCTCATACTTGCTTACCTTAATAATTTCCTCTCTAGGAGAAGCCCGAAGAGGAGATGCAGGTGGGCGGTGCCGTACTATTTGCGACACTAGACCCAGCCACATGCGACTTGAGCATACTTAAACAGGGGGTTGAGCCAAAGTCAGTGGATTTCTGGTAAGATTCTGCAGTTCACTAGGAAGTGGACGGGGTGCGGGAGGAGTGCCTACTCTTCCGAGAGTGCGGGGGGCTACCCGAAAAATCAGCAGCCTCCTGCAGGTTCCGGGAGAGTAGGCAAGTATGATGTATTTACATCCTAAACAGCACTGACATTAAATAATTAGTACAGGTATTCGCATTCAATTACTAGGTCTCTTCCCCAAACAGATTTAATCAATAGCCCACAAATCACTCCAATATAAAAATGTATAGTGCCATTACCTTACCAATTATATTAAACTGCTCCCACCATCGAGTAAATTTCCACCCCCCCAATAAATTTGTTTTTCCCAACCATCAATAAACCATAAAATTAAATTAGCGGCCCAGTCCCTCAGCCTTATTACATTTAATGATTGACCCCCATCACACCATTAAATTCATAGACAAATCCCCCACCCCCATTACATTAAATGATTAAACCCCCCACCACACTATTCAGAGACAAACGCAGGATTTTTAGGGAAGGTTTATTGAATATTGAATTAATATTTTTTACGGAATTGAGCACAATTCCACAACCTAAGTCCACTCTCTGTGGAGAACTGGAGCAAGTCTTGGATTCTTTGGGTATGTACACATTGGTCTCCTTATACACTGGATAGTGTATGCAATACAGTAGTAACAATTAACAGTAGATGATTGATAGTATAAGCTACAGAGTAAAGAGTCTAAAAAACAAAACTGTTGGGCTTGTGCAGCAGCTCCGTTCTGGCCCATAAACTGCATGTTGTGGCCATAGCTCAAAATCATATAATATACTACTGTTATTGTGGTAATGATTTGAGTCACTGGCTATAGAGGGAAGGTTCTGGGAAACTGGAACCCTCCTCTGCTTTTTCCTATGCTATTAATAGCCCTGCCCCCTACTCCAATTCTATCTGCCAGAAATAAATAATTGATGGCAAATAATATAGGTCCTCATCGAGAGATTTACGCAAATTTTATATTTACTTAAATCTCCAACGTGTTCTGATCTGCACAGGAGCTGCACTGTGCATGTGCAGATCTGGTCCTGCAACGTCGGTTACAGTGCTCCAAAAGTCGCAGCATGATTGACATACTGCTGCCGTTTGTGGACAGCGACGGGGAACGTTACAGACAACGGTGGCATGTTGGCCCCATTTTCTGGGTGTGCCGAAGCCATTGGCTACATCCTTAGAGGCAGCTTCACTGGCCCCAGCAGCGTGATTCTGCCAGACATCCTGAGTAACCTGAGAGTTACAATCCACTCTAGGAGATATCTCAGAAAGTGATATAACATCCCCCCTCTCCTGCTGTTCCTCAGCTCTGCCTGACAATTCCCAACAGCACATAGCTGAGCTCAATATCATCTCTCTTCAGTGCAGACAGAGGAGAAACCCAAGCCATTATTCATCTCACTGTAAGGTAGGGTTGGCCATCAGCCGTTAATGGTTAGAAACCATAAACGGAAAACCACAGATGGTCAATAGTTTTACCATTGATGGCAGATATTCAGATAGTTTCCTGCCATTGATGGTAGCCATGTCCCCAATGGTTTTGAACTGCACTGCAACACAGAGCTACTAGGCTGTCAGCCAGCAGCCATGCGCCGCCCCCGGCTTACACACATTACAATATACAAAACAGTCAGTGTGACTGTGTGCCGGGATTGCACAGCTGTCAGTCAAGCAGACCAGCCCCAGCTCCAACTCACCAGTGACTGAGTGTCCCAGGATGGATAGCCCACCTTCGTTCTCTACCCTAAGCTAGCTGCAGACTTGACAGGCTCAGCTGTCAGTCAGTAGCCCCTCTCTGTTCATGTGCTCACTCACTGCTCAAGAGGACTCAGAGTCTTTTGGACTGTGGGCCTGATTCAGAGCCGGACACTCTGACCAGAGCGCTCGCACTGAATCAGGGCCCTCCTACTTAAACTTGGAGCGGCCTCTTGGATGCTCGCATAGTTGTGGGTTACCAGTCACAGCTTATGCGAGCGTCCATGATGATGGACCATCGCAAGACCATCGCAACCATCGGGCTTGCGACGAGACCCTGCGGTAGGGTCTCGGTGACCGCAAGCCCTGGAGTGATTTTGGCTCTATCAGAGCCCAAATCACTCCCACTGACATCACTAGTGATGTCAGTGGGTCCGGACCCAGACGGTAGGCATTCCCATGGGAACGCCTCCGTCTGGCAGCCACGCCCCCGGCATGCCCACCAAAGGGGGCGTGCTGTCACTCACCATCGACAGCACACCCCTTTTGGTGCGAGACCCATAATGATGGCAACCCCGTCGTTATTCAGGTCTCGCACATGCGCACGACGGAGCTCCCTCTGTCGTGCGCATGCGCACTAGGGCACCATCGACCCGCTTGCGAGCACTCAGCGCTCACGAGCGGGTCTGAATCAGGCCCAGAGTCACTAAGATCAGAGAGAACAAACACACAAAGTGGCATCACTATCCACCGCACATGCGCATGGGAAACTTATCGCGCTCTGACGTGGGCCAAGTCTATTCAGCGCATGTGCAAACCTATGATGGAGGCGGTGTCACATCATAGTTTCATAAAATCGATGGCACCTGTCATTTTCCCCATCGGTAGAGACCATGCACTGTCAGCTTGCTCCTCTAATTTTTGTTCCAACCATTTTTGTGTTGACCTTTTGACCCTTTTCACCTGTCTATCTTCATCCATGCCAACCTTTTGTGTGTCGACATTTTGTTCCTATCGACCTATTGACTATCTACCATGTGGGGTCTATGTAGATATTGTAATGTTCATTTAGATCTATTATAAGAAACCCATTATATGATAGAATGACATGTTATAATAACACCCACCACCACAGCCCAAACTTGAGAATTTTTAAACTGGTTTACACACCAATTGATGCCCCACCCCCTGTCCTGTCCAAATATATATTTTTAATTGTTATAATTCCCTTGTTCAAAATCTAGAATGAATGTCTGGTACAGTAGTTTAATCATTTGGATGAAACTGGGGGTTGTGAGAAGATTCTGGGACAGTGAAAATATATAAAAAGTGTAACTTCCACTATAAAATGAATATAAAACTGGCATAATGGAGGAGACTGTTGCCAACCTTCCAGTCCTATAAACACTGCCACCATTAATTAATTAAAAGTGAATAGTTGGATGGGATGACACCTGGCTATTATGCGCGGCAGGTGTCCAGCCACCAGGTAATCTGCTGAATAAAGTTAGTACCTGGCAGGCTAGCACACATACAGACTTTTATGCTGGGTGGCTACAAACATACCAGGCAATTCAAATCACTCTTGGCAGTGTTTATATGCCCCCATTAGCTCTGTGATATAGTGTGCCCTTTCCAGGACACCAGCCTAGGGCTGCAGAATACAGCTTGACAAACTTTTTCTAGTTTCACTTCCAACTTACCTGCTCACCAAGCCCCACACTTTTTACGAGAGCCCCACAGAAGAAGTACTTTCTTTGCATTAAATTATTCTTTTCGTGCCAAGATTATCACTTATGGGGCAAAACAGACTGGAAGCAACAGAAAATCTAAAGTTATGTCAGACATGCAATCAATTATATTCCTGAAATCCTTTATCTGTATATAATATTGGTACTTGGGACCTGATTCAAAGATGTACGCTATTCCGATATTTACGCAGTTGAGCGATCAGGTGTCTGCGCATGCGTCACGGTCGCACTGCACAAGCGCCAAGGTACCTGTGCGATGCCGCTTGCTGTGAGGGTTACTTCACAAAGTGATTGCCAGTCAGGAACTATTTGGGGAAAGTAACGAGAAGTGGGAGCAAACAACGCAGGCGTGTTACAGCCGTTTTTGGGGCGTGCCGTAGACTGCATCTGCGGTCCTGTAAGCAGATAATGTGGTTCCGATGTCTCAGTTCAGGGGCCAATTCTGCGTGACCATAGGGATACTCAGATGACCGATTATGGAATGATCTGTGACGGCGGCTGCGTATTTGTACGTACTTGGCTAGTATAGTTGGTTACAGCATTAGCATATTTGTGCACAGCAGCTGAGTGCAGTATGGCAGCTGCGATTGCATTAGCGTACAGCTCTGTATCAGGCCCCTTAGGTTTATATAGTAGTATTAATTGCAACATTGTATACACATTCCCTTTATATGAAATTTACAACTAGGACATTTTCAAGTCTGAAAAGATCAGTCTCAGGTCTCATCAGATATATAATCGGCAGGATGTACAAGAGTCTAAATATTTCTTATACTTAATATATCTAAAACAGAATTAATTATATTTCCACCGGCCAATAACAGTTACCAACCTGATATCT
This sequence comes from Taudactylus pleione, assembly GCA_031769625.1. Classification (NCBI taxonomy): domain Eukaryota; kingdom Metazoa; phylum Chordata; class Amphibia; order Anura; family Myobatrachidae; genus Taudactylus; species Taudactylus pleione. The sequence goes on from JAUIMM010000608.1 coordinate 15,037,060, forward strand.
CTATCACTGTTGATAACTCAACCATCCACCCCGCCCCACAAGCTCGCTGCCTTGGTGTCATCCTTGACTCTGAACTGTCCTTTGTTCCCCACATTCAATCTGTCTCAAAATCATGTTACATACATCTAATAAACATATTCAAAATCTGACCATATCTCACACAAGTCACTGCAAAAAATCTAATCCATACATTTATTATTTCCCACATTGACTATTGCAATAGCCTCCTTACTAGTCTTCCCAAAAACAGGCTATCGCCATTACAATCCATTATGAATGCAGCTGCGAAGCTTATCTTCCTTGCCAAACGTTCATCGTCTGCTGCCCCCTCTGTCAGTCCCTCCATTGGTTGCCGGTTTTCTACCGTATTCAATACAAAATACTTTCACTTACACATAAGGCTATTAACCAAACCACACCAACATACATCTCTTCACTCATCTCAAAATATCTCCCAACCCGACCTCTCCTCTCAGCACAAGATCTGCGTCTCTCATCCCGATGCAATACTTGCTCCCATTCACGATTGCAGGACTTTCTTCGGGCTGCACCCACTCTATGGAATACCCTACCTCGCACAATAAGACTTTCCTCTAGTTTCCAATCCTTCAAGCGTTCCCTGAAAACTCACCTCTTCAGGCAAGCTTATCAGATTCCAGAACCTCCCATATAACCTTCATAGCTTCCATATCTATTTGCATCCCCTTTTACAGTCCACATACAATCTCACACATCGTCTTTCTCTCACATCCTCATGACATTTGGCCGACATTCCTGTGTGACTGGATCATGCAGCCAGCCAAGAAACTGTGCATTCTGGCTGGACCAAAATGCAATATATAGCACTTATCCTTGTGTATCAATGCCTTTTTCCCTATAGATTGTAAGCTTGCGAGCAGGGCCTTCCTACCTATATATCTGTCTGTTATTACCCGGTTTTTTTTCTATTAATGTGTACAATTGTAAAGTGCAACGGAATATGCTGCGTTATATAAGAAACTGTTAATAAATAAATAAGAGTCATTCTTTTTGCACATTGCCTGCTTCGTGCAGTGTACACGCTCTTTGTCAGCATGCATGCAGTGTCATTGTTCAGCATACTCGTATAGCTGAATTGAATATATACTTGGCACAAAGAGCTCTGTGCTGCTGCTACAGAATACAACTGACTGTGGCCTAGCATTAAGTCTCTGCAAATATAGGTCACATACCCACATTAATGGCTGCTCAGAGAACCACCTCAAATCATACATTTTGTGACACTGTAATGTATTCTAAATATACATTACTATATAAAAATATCATTACAGTGTAAGAATCCAGTAAGATATTTTTTGACTGGAAATAGATTTTGCTAAACTTCGCAATATATTAGAATAAATATAGAATCCATACTCCAAATCATTGTATGTTCTATTTTAATAACAACTACATCATGTTGACCAACTCTCCTGAAATGTCTTGGACAGTCCCGAATTTTGGGGGCTCTCCCGTACTCTCAAAAGATTGTGCCAGACTCTCACATGCTATCCACTTTATGAGTGAAGTGAGCAGCCCAGATAGTGTAATTACACGATTCACATTAAATGGTGGTCCCACCCACTACTGTAAAATGCAGCAAATTTCAGCTTTGATCAGCGGGGTGGGTGGAGCCACAATGACATTGTCATGGCACAACATCCCATTTGCACATTGGACCTACTGTAGTTGCTTTATAGAACTCAGAAAGTACTGTACATACTGTGCATTAAATCAACTAATGGACCAGGAGTTCTACTTAAGGTGCAAAGTAGTTTTACCCTGATAAATTTAATCTGTTTACGCTATTAAACACAGTGAACACATATGATATTTAGGGAAATTTATCAAAGATAGGGGTCTATGTACTAAGCCTTGGAGAAAGATAAAGTCGTCGGAGATAAAGTACCAAACAAACAATCAGCTCCTGTCACTTTACAGACTGTTTGAAAAATGACAGTTAGGAGCTGATTGGTTGGTACTTTAGATGTACTAAGCTCTGAAAAGTGATAAACTGGAGAGTTATAGACCACCAACCACTCAGCTCCCAACTGTCATTTTACAGGCTGTGTTTAAAAAATGACAGTTGGGAGCTGATTGGTTGGTGGTTTATCGCTCTCCAGTTTATCATTTATCAGAGCTTAGTACATCTGGCCCCATGGCTTATTATATAGATCCCAGTGTCTCTGACAAGAGCCTGTCCATGCAAAATGTCAGTTATATCGTAATCACTATCACTTTACTGCTGGGTCCTGGCACTACACATGTACAAAAATACTGGGGATGCACCACAAGCACAAGTGTAATGCCCTGCTATGTGAAATATTACACCTGACCATGTGCATCAATTCTGCACTGCATGTGCCTGTCATGTCGGCAACCTCAGCAGCTGGTCAAGAGGACAGGAGCAGGTCACATGATCAGGGTCAGGTGGTAGGGAAGTGACAGTTTGAAGCTAGTGGCAGTTAGTCCGGCCACAGCGATGCTGTGAGTTGGTGCTGAGGACAGTTTTTCGAAGAGGTACCTCAGGCGGAGGCATCTGTGTTCAACAGCGCTCCTATCAGGTCTGCAGAGATCAGGACTTTGATACAGGCAACTGATCTGAGGGATACTAGAGCTGCCGAGGAACGGAGGGCTGAGGCTGACCCAAAGTCTAAAGGTGCATACACACTAGACGATATGCTCCCTGAGCGATATCGTCTAGTGTGTCCCCGGCAGGCTGTGCTCAATGTCGTTCATGACATTGAGCACAGCCGCTGAACGATATCATTAGCGATATCGTTCAGCACCGGGCTCTCTCCCCCATTCCCTGACATGCAGCAACCTGACGAGGTCGTCAGGTTGGCCTGCATGTCAGCGCGATGAACGATGATGACGAACGACCCGCGGGAACGCGCGTCGTCATCATCGTTCATCTTTTTTGTGTTAAAAATGGACGATAAAGTGGACGACTGAACGATAACGATATCGTTATCGTTCAGTCGTCCACTTTAATCGCCCAGTGTGTACGCACCATAAGGTGGGAGTGGCCAGAGAATTGATCACAGGAGCCGCTCCACCCCTCATTGTATCTGAGGCTTCATCCTATTCTGTGAGAGTTGAGGTAAATTGTCCCATCCATACAGTGCAGTGCCCCAGTGACTGGCAGTGGGGGAAGGCTGTAGTTTACAGGCAAAGTTTTCACCTCAATATTAAAAGTGGATAGTGACACAACTGTATCCCAACAGTGACTTTGTTTCAATAAGGAACTGCAGCAACTTATGAATCACAGCCAGTTATCAGCATGTGACAATAACAAAAAGTAAATGATAGTAAAGTATGTGCACCACCGCATCAGCTATTTAGTTGCAGCTAATAGGACTATTGTGATAAATGGTGATCTGGACTTTCAAGACAGCATATAAGCTTATAAGGATCTAAACAAAATGTATTGCTAGTATTGTTTTACATGTGCTGCAAAGTGTAACTAATATAGTGAGTAAGTAAAGGTAAAAGGAGCAGTTATAAAAGTTAGCAGCCAAGGATATAAAAACCAATAGAGAGTAGTGTAGTTAATTAATTTATACATTGTACTGCAGAACTGTGGAGGTAGTTTGTATATTTGTTTAACTGAAATACAACATTTAAAAAGAACAGGTATCCCAGCATTGAAGTCCTGAACAGGAGTTAAATAAACTTTTCTTTTTGCTCATAACAATTGTCGGTCACTGAGCTTGGGGTAATGGTGGGGTCCTTGCCTCTCTGCCATGGTGTGGTCTTAGCTAAGAGTTGCCACAGAAGGAAGAAGTGAGGAGGTGTCTCCACTACAGAGGTAACTCCAGCTTACACCCACTCCATTAATTATCCTCACCTTGGTGGAGTACCACACAAGCTTCAAGCCTGCTGGGGAGAGATCAGAAGATACCTCTATGACAATGCTCTTCCAATAGTAGCTAACACTATGGGCTCTATTTATTAACATTATTTTTACTAAAATAAAGTGAAAAAGGGTATTTTCACACCCTTTTCACATTATTTTAGTATCATCTGTATTTACTATTTACTAAAGGGCAATTGGAGTAGAATTCGTAAACTTCTACTCCAAGCCCTAATTATCACATATTTTCAGTAGTCAGATTGCATTTCCAATAATTGTAATGGGAAATGCGATCTGCCCGGGCTTTTACTTAAAAAAAAAAAAAAAAAGTGAAAAAATACTGGGGAAGCCCTGTGATAACACCACCTGGAGGTGGCGTTATCCAGGGTCTCCCCCAGTTACCGGACTCCTGCTCTGCTCTAACGGGCAGAGCAGAGCCCAGAGCCGGCCCCAGTGATCAGCTGTGTAGTCTAAACAGACCACAAGCTGATAACTGCTAAAACAAAAGTAAAAAAAAAAAACAAACTTACTTGAGTCCAGGGCTGGTGATCGGAGCTCCGGTGATGTCCTCCCTCTGGTCAGATGGTCTACAGGCTCCTGCATTGTGACCCGATCGCGGGGCGTGGGGGGGTAGCGGCGGCCGGTCGGCACATCAAAAGTAGTGATATGGCTGTGGATGGGATTTGCAGGGACAGAGCTTTATCGCAAACTCTGTCCCTGCAGGGGATTTTGATAAATCCTTGTGATATTGCGCGAATTCACAATGCGAATTCAGTCGGTAATATCACACTACAATCTGCATTTTAATGCAGATTGTAGTAAATAGGGCCCTATGTGATGTTATTAGCTATCAGGTCTACGCTATTCAAAGCTCAGTAAACTGACCCATACTGTGTTGAGCAGGTTTTGTTAAGGCATTACTTAAGGTGCTGGGCATACTAATGTTGTTTCCACATTATTTTAGCTTTAATGAATAGACCCCCAAGTCTCAAACCATTCTGGAGAAAGTTGTACCTGAGAATGGTCCGATTCTGTTTCTTCAGAGGGGACAGGACTGAGGTCTGCAGCTGATTTGCACTGATACACTAGGCCTTCAGTACCTGGTAATAACTCTGATGCCGACAGTTTGGAAGTTGATAAATCACTATGGGATAAGAAATGAGGAACATTGGCGATGTTGAGACAACAATCTGTTTTTTTCTCTTGTAATTGTTGCCTGGGAAATTTGAAGTTAATTTCATCTCCAACAATATCATCAATAATTTCTGGTCTTTTGAATTCAATTTGTTGACTTGGCCATTTCTGATTCTGTATAAAGCTTGCATTACACCCTATGGCATCTTGGGATTTGCTTGACTTCAGTATTGTCCATCCAGGACTCTGGATTGACACGTGAGAAAATATACTTTCAACTGAGCCTCCTATCCTGTATTTAGACTCCACTTTCATTCTGTCTTTGTGCCCCTGGTTCTTTTGCATGTTCATGAATTCTTGGGCATTCTTTCCCATAAATATGTTCTTGGCACTTTCATTGTCTAAATAAATCTTTTTTTCAGGGTGACTAGCTATATCCAGTGATAGACACTGGGCATTGGGAGCCTCTGTATTCATAAAAGGCTGACTCACAATTGTATTTGTGTCCATTCTCAGTCCTCAGTGTTAGCCGATGTAACAATCTGCCTCAAAATGTAATGGCTATTAACACTGCAAAAGAAAAAGAAAAAACATCTTCATAAACCATACAATTGTATATAGTCTTTCATGTTAACATAATTAGTGTGATTAAAAACTAGACTAGGGAATACTGAAGTCAAAAATATTGAGATGAGTCCACATGAATAATGATTTTAAGTGAGTTTAGAGCAGGTGTAGCCAACCTCGGTCCTCGTGAGCTACCAACAGTTCACGTTTTCCAGACCACTTAGCAGGTGCACAGGTGTATTCATTACTAACTAACACATTTGAAAAGATCCACAGATGGAGCTAATTATATCACTTGTGATTCTGTGAAGAGACCTGGAAAACATGCACCGCTGGTAGCTCTTGAGGACCAAGACACTAGTGGGTATTTGGTTCAGAGTGTAGTGCACAGCAATATTACTGCCAGCGTAATTACTTATGGTTAGAGGTGCCAGGTCTTATATACTCATTGTTTATTTGATTTGTCATATTTATATTTATTAGCAGATATATAACATATTACCCAGTGCTGTACAGAGAATATTTAAATCATTCACCCCAGTCCCTGAACCATTGGAACACAAAGGTATGCCGAAAGGGGAGGGGGGGAGGAGTGGGAACTAATTACCTGGGCCCGCGCTTGATGGAGGGGGTCGGCAGGAGCCTGCGTCTACAACCTGCCCCCGCCTCCCTTACCTGTCATCAAGAACAGCCTGTGCCTCCCCAGCCCAGCACACGCTGCTGTGTGCTGGGCTGTGGTGGAACAAGGGAGGCTGATGCCGCTGATCAGTAGAAGCAGTCTCCTCTGGCTGTGTGAGAGGGGGGAGCAATCCTGACTCAGGGGCAAAGGGCGCCACCCCTTGCAGATCGCTGCGCTGCTTCAAGGCACAGCAAATATTTTTTTTTTTAATTTTTAAGGAGGCATGGTGGCAGGGACGCCAGCTCCTGGAAGAGCAACAGTGCCCGGAGCATCCTCAAGGTGCTTCGGGGGACTATATAGGCTGCGGTGTCCATGTCTGGAACAGCACCGCTCGCACACCCCTATAATAGTCGAATCAGGTAATCACCACCACGATTTTGAATGATCGCAATCACTGTAATAGTTTCCTTACATATATTTTTATTAAAGGTTGACGTACTTTAGTTCTGTACAGTACTAACAAAGAGATCCCAGCAAAAGAAAAATAAATAAATAGCAATACATTCTATCAAACAGCAGAATAATATATAATATAAAAGGAGGATATTAATATATGATATACTTGTGCCAAGTAAAACCTTCCTTTTAAACCCCTTATTTGTCAATTGTCAAATTGTAATTTTGTATGTTTAACATTTTCGTTGATTTTTGTTATAATACATATAAAATTTATATTTCATTACACTTTTATTTGAGGTAACTTATTGTCTCTCTTTCTTTTAATTGCTAAGCTTTTATTACCATGCCCCTTTTCTCTATCCAAACAGTGATTTTAGCTGCTGAATTGAGAAAGAGAAACTGTAGCTACTTTTTACAACATGTAAGGACCAAAAAGTTATTTGTTTTAATAATATAATCCTGTTTCCAAACGAATCCTTTCTATCCGTGTTAAGCAGTATTTTACATGATTTTTTGTTTTGGTTACATTATTTGTTTAATTGTTCATTTAAGTTGATCTTAGCCTTATATCTACATCATTCCTTGCAAAAGGTATGTATAGTTCTTGCATTCCCGTATTCCAGAGAGCTAGGCTATATACAATTTATTTACTTGTTTTACTTTAAAAAGTAACTCTGAAAAAATGTAGTAAAGTACCGGTATATACTATGTTATGTCTACAAAACAGTAAACCATCTAATACAAAATGTTACAAAATAACAACACAAAAACACAACCCCAGTTTGCTTGGATGTGTGAAATGATAGTGTGTCCTCCCTAAAATCAGGTGTCAATGCCCTTTGGTCAAATGTCCAACTGTAGCTCAGTCTCTTACATACAGGAATAATAAGCAGGACATACAGCTGTGGCAGGTGAAATAATGCCAGACATAACTGATGAAAACAGTAGCACCAGCTTGTCTTCTTGAATAAATAAAAGTATATAATTAAGAGTAATAAAGTATTTTTTTACTTATTTACAGTCTCCATGGACGGTCTCTTATCTTAAAACATTCTGCAGTATTTAACTTCATCACATGTAACAAACGACAAATTATTTACAAGTGTATTACGCAATTTTGCTGCAATCTCTTTTTAGTGTATTTAAATTGTGTGTTTTCTTGTCCCTTCCACAAATGTGTGTGCGCTGTACATTACTGTTTGATCTCCTTTTAGTTTGTGCCAGGCTATGTGAACTTAATTAGAAACTGAGGTGGGTGATGTCAATTCCATATTACCTCAAACAGTTTATATGCATACATTTCTCTAATGTTAATAATGTAACATGTAATAGATTTGCACTATGATCTGCAAATGCCACAAAAGAATCATATACAACTAGCATATTCAAGTAATACAAATATTATTGTTCTAATTTGTGACAAAGTAAAGCAGTGTGTGACAAAAAATGTGGTGGTGGGGGGAGGGGTATACAGTCAGTTATACATAGCAACACTATGGCAGCTGCATATACTGTAATAGTAAAGAATTATTTGCTATACATATGTGAATTTGCTATAGAACATACAAAAATCCCAAAAAAACAATTACAACATTTTTTTTGTCTATAAATAGCTAACTTTCCTAAATGTAACACGAGCTCATACAGCTATAAAGTGGTATAAATGACCATGCATACAATTCATAAATGTACTTATTGCTATTTACCTGATGTAGGTGCAAGTTTAAACAAGTTACGCATCCTTTAAGTAAAAAAAAACTATTAAATAACTATATGCCTATTTAGACTATTTAATAAAGTACAAACAACATACCTATGCATTGACTTGTTTGCAGAAAAGTTAGGAGAGTGGAATTCTAAATCAGTTGCACTTTCATTAATAACAATCCATTTACTTGGGCTTTCTTATTTTCCAGGCTGCAGTTGATGCCAGTAAGTCCATTAGGCCGACTGCTCCTTCCTACAACAACTGAAAAGCTCCTGAGTGACAGGTATAAAGAAAAAACTTGGCCCAGGCTGTAGTCCTTACCTGTAAGCCGGTGTTTAGATGTTATAAATGTACACACAGAAACAGAGGGAAGGAGCTGCAATCCAGGCGGCAAGACAAGTTTGACCTGAGTGGTCAACAATACTCAGGCATAAGTAAACACCCTGGGGCATCAAGCCTATTGTCATTTATTATACTGTTCTTTATGTTTTTTTTTATTTTAAATCTGTTTATTCAAGCTACTGTATACCTGCAATGCACATGGGTGTGTCTCCAGAAATGTTCTGTTTATTTTCTGTGCTCAGATATTCATGTGAGCTTTATACCAAGCATAACCTTAGTGCACCTGCAGTCAGTTTACAACAAATAAATATTAAAAAGAGTATAAACATTTCTGTATACATTGCTGCCATGTGCAGACCTAGCATACACACAAAGGGCCTGAGTCGGACGCAGCTCATTATAAGGCCGCAAATGGCAAGCTTAAGAAAACTGCGTGTGCACAGAAGCAAATGTACTCGTTTGTGGTGTTTCTGGGCGATTCAGAGAAGACGGATTTTGATCGGATTTATCTTTGCGTGAAATGGGCTTCTCTGAGCGATGCAGTTGCATGCAAGAGATTTGTCCTGGAGTGCTGTTGGCATGTAGCTAGAGTTCCGTGCTGTGTTGAGTTGCACACACAGCAAAAGAAAGCTTCTTTCTGATGGTTCTCTTACACCCATGCATGGGTCAGGTGCAAGTGCCGATACTAATGTCGCTTTGGAAGAAAAAATAGGCACTAGCCTTACGGATATTGACATTAGCATAAGGTATAAAGACTCGCTTCTGTGGTTTCCCGAAAAATACAGCCACTTTGCAGACGACTCAGAATCAGGCCCATTGTATCACAGCAATGTACATATTGTTTGAATAGCTTGTACAGAATCGTCTCTACTGTTGTAAAATATGGAATTAGAGATTCCTTCCATTTTACATTTAAGACTGAAAAATATCAAAATCTGATTGCTGATCAATAAACCCCTCATGCAGCATCCAGGGACCTTCTACACTCTGTAAAGGTCCCCCCATCCCATCACCTCTGCTTTGGTGCTCTCTTCCCTGTGTCACTGTCCCTCTCCTCTGATAGCACTTTCTCCCCTGGGTCTCTGGGCCTCATTCAGACCCGGTCGCAAGCGCCAATGCGCTCGCAACCATGTCGATGGACCCCACAGAGCATGCGCACGATGGAGCCGGCTCCGTCGTGCGCATGCGCGAGACACGGCTAGCAACGGGCGCTCAGTCGCTAGGGGTCTCGTAGCAGACGGGGCGAGCTGTCGATGTTGAGTGACAGCTCGCCCCGTTTGCTGGGCAGGCCGGGGGTGTGCCCGGCCAAACGGAGGCGTTCCAGTCGGAACGCTTGCCGTTTGGGGGCGGCCCCACTGACATCATTGATGATGTCAGTGGGGAACTTCCTGCTCAAACAGAGCAGGAAGTTCCCTGGGGCTTACCAGTGCCCAGATCCAACCCTAGGGTCTGGTCGTAAGCCCCGATGGTCATCACCATCGCGACCATCACCCTGATCGCAAGCTAAGCTGTGGGAGTTAACCCACAGCTTAGCTTGCAACCTGGAGGTAGCACTTCAAAACAAGAAGTGCCCGTCCTCATTCAGAATGAGCGATCGCTTCTTGCGATCGACTCTGAATGAGGGCCACTGTCCCTCTCCTCTGATGGCACTCTCTTCTCTGGGTCTCTGTCCCTCTCCTCTGATGGCACTCTCTTCTCTGGGTCTCTGTACCTCTCCTCTGATGGCGCTTTCTCTCCTGAGTCTCTGTCCTTCTCCTGTTATGGCACACTCTCCCCTTGGTCTCTGGGCCTGATTCAGACCCGGACACAAGTGGCCGTTCGCTCGCCCGCCATACGAGCAGAAAAATTTTAATTCAAGCGCTCGCTCGCATGTTCGCTCGTAGCTAACCTTCCGCCCCATATTCTCCCAACCCCTCCTCTAGCTAGCGAACGTTCAAAATAGCGAGCGTCCGTCTCCTCTTTGGTTGCATGGAGCGCTCGCACAAGTCAATTCCGGAAGTGGCCCTGTCAGTTTTCGATTACCTGCTATTTCATTCTGCAAACATACTTGAATCGATTACTGGCAATCACTATATTAATTACCTTAATTGTTATTCACATGTTTGCAATCCTGTTTTTTTTTTCAATGTCAATAAACTTTATTCTTGTTAGTGTGTGTCATTTGTTCCGCAGAATACGTACGGTTTGACCAAGGGGATGGTTTTTCTAAATTAAAAGTTTGTTTGAATGCTACTATTGTTTTGCGTTTTTTTTTATAGCCAGATTTTACTACTTTAATTTTTATATTTAAATTAGCTTACGCATGTCACTGCATCAAGCCTATCATAACTCACATTATATTTGTAAGGGTGTAGGTCACATGACTCATACAATAACCAATAAAATTCTTCCTGTTAATTTACAAAGTACATTAGCCAATCAAATTTTTTGTAGGACCTTTATTAAAACTGTTTTGTGTAAAAAAAATCATAGCCATAATGAGAGCCACCGCTTTTTGTAGGCGTGAGCTACTGGTCCTCACTGAGGTGATGGACTAGCGAATAATGGATCATCCGCCCCCCATCGCCAACCTCCTGAAGTGGAGGGCCTACACGGAGGTGTGCCGCCTGCGTTCCCTCGGCTATCGCCGAAATATAGGCCAATTGGAACGCAGGTGGTCGGATCTGCGGCGCAGATTACCACGCCTGCTGGCCCTTTTGCGTCTCCGGATTGCCCAAAGTAAGTCTTTCTGTGTATGTTTTTCATTTTGTATTTTTTTTGGCTCATACCTGCGTGTGCATGTTTACAGTATATCCCTGTTGGTTTATTTTGGACATACCTGCGTGTGTATGTTTACAGTATAGCCCTGTTGGTTTATTTTGGCTCATACCTGCGTGTGCATGTTTACAGTATATCCCTGTTGGTTTATTTTGGACATACCTGTGTGTGCATGTTTACAGTACATCCCTGTTGGTTTATTTTGGATATACCTGCATGTGCATGTTTACAGTATAGCCCTGTTGGTTTATTTTGGCTCATACCTGCGTGTGCATGTTTACAGTATATCCCTGTTGGTTTATTTTGGACATACCTGCGTGTGCATGTTTACAGTATAGCCCTGTTGTTGTTTTTTTATTTTTGGATAAAAAAAAAAGTTAATTTGTAATTAAAAATGATTTTCACCATCATTTAGGGGCAGAGCGGAGACTCAGACGTCGCCGACGTGGGGCTCGTCCCCTATCCCCCACCCAAACATCCTCTGCCACTCTTCCCAAAATTCCCCCTCCACCCCAGAACTTGCCGACCGTCAGTCCCCTCCCTCTCCTCACATTACCATCCCTCCAACTTCCCCCTCCCCTCAAACCCACCCTCTCTTTTCCTCACACTCCACTTCATCCCACATTTCCCCTCCTCCTTCCATGAGCCACTGGCCCACGTCAGATGAGGAGGAATTCGGGGCTCCAGGCCCAGTCAGCAGTGTGCCCGGTATGTTTACATTTTAAATTATGCTTTTTTTTTTATTTTTATATTTTGGTTGATATTATCTTTTTGCCTGTGCAGTTCAAAATAGTAAAGTAGTTCAAATGTTTTTTATATATATCTTTGGGAAACAATGTCAAGGATGTTTTCCCCTTACACATATGACACATGTCCAAACAATCACACTTGTGTCTTTCTTGTTTACGGTACCAACAAATGTCGTAGTTTTGCTTAGTTTTAAATCTTTTTTTTTGCGTTTTTATTTCTTCATTTTGGGCCCTTATTTGTTTTAAATCTTTTCGTTTTGCATTCCTTTTGTTTTGGACATGTTTTGGTAACTGATGTTTTTTTTTTGGGATAGTCTGAATTTTTTGTTGGTTTTTAAAATCTAAATGAAGGTGTCATTTTAGTAATCCGCAAATTTTTTTAACCCACAGAGGACCAGAGGCGTAACGAGGCAATTGCTGGCGTATTGCTGGATCTCAGGGGACATGTCATTGCCATGCTTGTGGCATTGGACCACCTTTTGGCGATCCTGCGCCACTAAGTTTTTTAATAGCAAAAAACAAATTATCCCAAAAATAAAGGTTTTTTTAGAATTATTTAAGTCTCATTCCTTGTCTGTAAATGTTAGATTGTTGAACCTTACATAAGTCTACTATTTGTCCCTGAGTTTTTAAGTAATGTAAATTTGTTTGTAGAAAGCTCAAGTAAGTATGTAAGCTTACACATTAAACACATAACAATACCAATAGGTTTGTAGAAATAACCTCAAAAATCGATTATTTTTTGGGGGGGTAATGTAAAAATTAAAGCTACCTGCTTAGGCCTAGAATTGAAAACATACTGATTCACCATAATACCTTTGGTGTTTGGTTTTAGCAACAAAGCAGGGTACAAAAGTTTACAAATTATGAAATTACAGTATTAGGCATTAAGCAAGTTTGCATTTTTTTTAACAGGTTACACTTGGTTGTAATTTACGAAGGAAATGGTTGGTTAACGTAAAAAATAAATTTAATGCACACAAATAATAAACACCATGTGAATTGACACAATAAATTCACACATTGAAAACACACACAAAAGTCCAAACAACACCAAAATCCACCCAAAATAAAAAAAAAATCAGGAACTGTTTGAAGAAGTAGCATGCCAACATGAATCCACAAATGAGAAGAAATCATTGTTCCCGAAGTTATATCCAATGTGTCCACGTAAAGTAATTTGTGTTGATCAGGTAGTATGCATGTATTTGTATGGTCATTTTAGGGAATAAAACAAAAACAAAAAAAAGTTAAAAGTGTACATTAAAATATTACATGTCTACATTGTGTCAATTAAATTAATTTGTGGAAATAATTACCTAAAAAATCTTGCAACAACTTCATCGCATATGGCCCCCCCACATACTGACCTCCGACCAACCTCGGGGGGGCCTTCCTCAGGCAAGGCATCCTCTGGCTGCATTGGGACACCACTCCTTATGGCGATGTTGTGAAATATCCCACACAGGACCACAAATTTTGAAACCATAGCCAGCAAATACATGAGGTCGCCACCAGAGCGGTGGAGGCATCTGAATCGGCCTTTTAAAAGGCCGATACAGCCACCAGGCAGGTGGTGGAGTGCTGTAAGTGTGGAATTATACTGACTTTGTGGCCCTGGTGTGGGAACCAAATAAGGAGTGAGCAGCCAGGGCGTGCAAGGGTAACCACTGTCTCCTGTGAAAATATAAAAAACAACATCAGGACCATTGTGTACCAAGCTTTGCATTGGTTTCAACAGAAGGTGTCAACTTACCCAGAAGTCACGCATCACCAGCTTGTAGGTTGTTTAATTTGTGCCAAATCCCTGATTGCCGGATGACGAAGGAATCATGTGCACTGCCTGGGAATTTGGCATTCAGGGACAGGATCTGGAGGGAGGCATCACATACCACCATTACATTCATCGAATTAAAGTGCTTGCGGTACCTAAATATTGCCTCCAGACTTGCTGGAGGCTGAAGTGGTATGTGAGTGCCATCCACAACCCCTATGATGTGTGGGAAGCCAGCAATTTGGTAAAAATTAGCCTTCACCACATTAAGGGAACCCATATCCAATGGCATTTTAATAAAATGATGGAGGTGTTTAAAAAGTGCATCCATCACTGCCCTCAGGATCCTTGAAAAGGAGGATTGGGAGATTCCTGCCACTATTCCCACGGTGATTTGAAAGGATCCTGAGGCACAAAAATGTAACACCAACATTAATTGCGTAAGTGGTGATATTGCTGTTGGACTGTCAATTTGCCGTTCAAGAGCACTCTCTATTAATGAGAGAGTGTCTATGATGATTTGTGGCGGAAGACGGTAGCGCCTTAACACCTCATCATCTGGCATTCCAAAAAGGGTGACATGTGTTCTATATATCTGGGGCCTTGCACGCCTACGAGGCCTACGCCTGGGACGAAGTTGAGGTTGGTCGGGTTCTGGAACCATGGCCAGTATAATACGACCAACATCAACCTAAAATGTTAAGCCAGGTAGTTATTGTTTTAGACAAATGTGTGAAGAAAAATATACTTATCTTTTCAAAGAAAACCAAAGATTCTTACCGGCCTGGGTCGTGTCATGTGAAAATCCACCTACATTTCAAAAGTAGAAAATATTTTTATGATTAATTTAATAAACTAGGAATTAAGCCAAATATAGTTGTCGAAAAATTAGAGAAGGGAGCACACATTAGTTCGCAAAATAGTACGCTACATTTAGAGTTAAGACATGATTTTACACAGAGCAAGCACACATTAGTTCGCAAAATAATACGCTACATTTAGAGTTAAGACTTGATTTTACACAGAACAAGCACACATTAGTTCGCAAAATAGTATGCTACATTTAGAGTTAAGACATGATTTTACACAGAACAAGCACACATTAGTTCGCAAAATAGTACGCTACATTTAGAGTTAAGAAATTATTTTACACAGAACAAGCACACATTAGTTCACAAAATAATACGCTACATTTAGAGTTAAGACATGATTTTACACAGAACAAGCACACATTAGTTTGCAAAATAATACGCTACATTTAGAGTTAAGACATGATTTTACACAGAACTAGCACACATTAGTTCGCAAAATAGTACGCTACATTTAGCGTTAAGACATGATTTTACACAGAACAAGCACACATTAGTTCGCAAAATAGTATGCTACATTTAGAGTTAAGAAATTATTTTACACAGAACAAGCACACATTAGTTCACAAAATAGTACGCTACATTTAGAGTTAAGACATGATTTTACACAGAACAAGCACACATTATTTTGCAAAATAGTACGCTACATTTAGAGTTAAGACATGATTTTACGCAGAACAAGCACACATAAGTTCGCAAAATAGTACGCTACATTTAGAGTTAAGACATGATTTTACACAGAACAAGCACACATTAGTTCGCAAAATAATACGCTACATTTAGAGTTAAGACATGATTTTACACAGAACAAGCACACATTATTTAGCAAAATAGTATGCTACATTTAGAGTTAAGACATGATTTTACACAGAACAAGCACACATTACTTAGCGAAACATATGCTAAGACCAACACATCTAATTTGTTAATTAATAAAACCAAAAACACTTACCAAAAACAGACAAATATCCCAAAGTTAGAAAAGGTCACTTGGTCACAGCCAAAATAACTGTTAAAGAAAAAATAAAAAAAAATTAAAAAATTTGAAAACAATTTAATAATAAATATTTATGGGAATTATTGAAATACTTACTTAAAAATAAAAAAAATAAAAACAAAATGAAACGCAAAAATGCTAACGTAAACAAAGAAAGTAATAAAAAAATGCTCCTTCAAAAAAATACCAACTACTCCTTCATGAACCAACAAACAAAGAACCAACCACTACACCGAGAAACCTCCAACAATCCAACAATCCAAAAATCCAATCCTCGAATGGAGTCACACCAAGCCATAAATAGTCTTTATTTTCCCGCTCAAATTAAGGACGGACAATAGAAGCGCACAAGGAATGATGCGGCTGAATAATGCTGACGCATGTATAAAAATGTCACTGAAGGCCAAAATCGGTCTGCTACATTGAGAAAAGACAATGAGTACAGAGCAGCAAAGTACTAGCCAAGAGGCGCCATGTAATTATTTTTAAAATTATGTGAAAATGCTTTTGTTTAACATACATTTTGAAACATTTAACTTTAATTTTTTTTAAACCATTTAAAAAAAAGGTGTGTAGGATGCCATGGAAGAGGCTGCTGGGCCTAGTAGGCAAACTAGGGCCAAAAAAAAAAGGCAGCCACAATTCACAACAAAGGAGATGGAGGTTTTGGTGCAAATGTGCAACGACAACCTGGCACAGGCAACAAGGAATATGGGTGCAACCCAGAGATGGAAACTGTGCAACGACATAGCCAGTGCTGTCAATGGGGTGGGTGAGTTTGAACGTTCAACCCGGGAGGTCAAACGCCGGTACGTAAAAACTACATTTGACTAAAAAGTGGTTACAGGTCCAAATACTGCAGTAATAATGCCAACTTTTTAACCAACAGATGGAGCGACTTCAAATATCGGCTTAAACAAAAACTGGCTGATAGGGCTAGGCATTCAGGGGGAACAGGTGGGGGTCCCACCCCTGTGTCACTTGAGCTCACGGATTTGGAGGAGCTGGCCCAGGGGTGTGTGCAGGATGAGGAGGTGTTTGGCGTGTTGAACATGGATACCGACATGCCAGACTTTGCGGCTCCTCATGTTGCCCCAGGTAAATGTTGTAATGTTAACAACTCAGAAATGTGTTTTGTAAAATATCTCGATTTTAATTTTACTCTTTTTTCTCAGACCCGCTCGCAGGCGCAGGATGCTCGCAAGCGGGTTGATGGAGCCCTAATGTGCACGACGGAGGGAGCTCCGTCGTGCGCATGCGCGAGACCCGGCGAGCGACGGGGTAGCCGTCGCTCGGGGTCTCGCACCAAAGGGGGCGTGCTGTCGATGGTGAGTGACAGCACGCCTCCTTTGGTGGGCATGCCAGGGGCGTGGCTGCCAGACAGAGGCGTTCCCATGGGAACGCCTACCGCCTGGGTCCGGCCCCACTGACATCAGTAGTGATGTCAGTGGGAGTGATTTTGGCTCCGATAGAGCCAAAATCACTCCAGGGCTTGCGGCAGCGAGACCCTACCGCAGGGTCTCGTCACAAGCCCAATGGTTGCGATGGTCTTGACCATCGCGACCATCATCATGGACGCTCGCATAAGCTGTGGGTGGTAACCCACAGCTATGCGAGCGTCCAAGAGGCCACTCCAAGTTGAGGTAGGAGGGCCCTGATTCAGAGCGAGCGCTCTGGTCAGAGCGTCCGGCTCTGAATCAGGTCCTGGGACCGATGATGTGGAACTGATGATGAACTGAACAGAATAGAACTGGAATTGATGATACTGAATAGATGAGTAGAATTGGTCTGGGACCGATGATGCTGAATTGATGAGTATGGTCAGTTTGAGACTGATGATGCTGAACTGATGAGTAGAATCGGTTTGAGACCGATGTTTGGAGTTATCGGATGGAACCGATGTTTTGAGATATTGGATGTGACCTATGGGCCTGATTCAGAGCCGCTCGTAAGTGGCCGCTCGTTCGCTCTGAGCGATGTTCGCACAACTGCGCATGCGTATGGGTTGTAATACGCATGCGCAAACCAGTCATTGCAGTCGGAAATAATGTGCTCGCAAAATAGCGAATGCCTGCTAATTTGAGTGACAGAATGAGGCGTTTGTGGGTGGTAACAGGGGAAGGTGCTTGAAAACGGGGAGTGGAGATCCGAACGCAGGCGTGCCAACAAAGCAGCGTCATCGACTACGTCACTTGGTTGTTTCTTAGCCTGAACTGTTCGCATGATTGCGGTAGGAAAATGCTACCACAAGCACTGCGAGCAGTTCATACGCCTTTCGATGTACTCAATTAATCTAATAAATAGCGGAGATGACGTAGGATGCGAGCGGCCAGGGGGCGTTTTTTCAAAAAAATAGCGAGCGTATGTTTCGTTTGCTCGTTCAGACATAGAGGCGTCAACAGACTGTAAAGAGCGAGCGCTCTATTTAAATATCCGGCCCCTTTTTCTGAATGAGTGAGCGCAAATAGTGTCCGGCTCTGAATCAGGCCCTTTGGGCCTGATTCAGAGCCGGACGCAATTAGCGCTCGCTCGTTCAGAAAAAGGCGGTGGCTATTCAAATGAACCGTTCGCTCTTTGCGGTCTGTTCACGCCTCCATGTCTGTACGAGCGAACAAAACTTGCGGACGTTTATTTGAAAAATACGCCCCCTGGTCGCTCACATCATACGTCATGTCCGCTATTTATTAGATTAATCGAGTACATCGATCAGCGTATGAACTGCTCGCTATTCTTGTGGTTGGTTTTTCCTACCACTATATTGCGAGCAGTTTTGACTATAAAACAACCAGGTGACGTGGTCAATGACGCTGCTGTTTAATTATGCACACCCATAAAACGCCCGTTTTGACCTTTAAGCATGCCTGCGTTCTTAATTCTACTCCCCGTTTTCAAGCACCTTCCCCCGTTACCACCCACATACGCCTCATCCTGTCACTCAAAGTAGCAGGCATTCGCTGTATAGCGAACAAACGTTTTTCGGCCGCACTGACTGGTTCGCGCATGCATATTATAAACCGTACGCATGCGCAGAAGTGCGAACATCGCTCGGAACGAGCGTACTGCCGCTTACGAGCGGCTCTGAATCAGGCCCTATGTTTGAAGGTAGTAGCAAGTCTCAGTGGAAAAATCAGACTGGAGTACTAGATGAAATAGGAGACATGTACAACCAGACTTGGAACTGGAATGGCATGGACTGGAACCGCTCAGATACAGAGTACCTGGGAGCTCAGCTGAAGCTGTAACTTCAGCAGAAGCGACGTTGTACTGGCAATGGGAGCCAGTCAGGAAATGGAATTTATAGGGGTGGATCCCCAGGGATTGGATGCTGCGATCAGCTGGTCTGGGAACAGCGCTCTGAGTGGAGGAAGAGCGTCAGGTGACCGAGTCCAATATGGCTGCGTCCATAATGTGGTTTTGGAGGGAACTCTGGTGTGCAGCTTGTGTACCATCATGCTGAGGAGACACACTGTGTCAATGAAGGAGTCAGGAGCGAGGGTCCTGGATGTTCAGTCTCCTCATCCACAAGCATCGGATGTTGGCAAGACCTGACCTAGGGTGCAGAGTTTAACCTGCCGGGAGGTGTTCACCAGTGACCCCTCCAAGCGGGATATGGGTTTCAGCTGCACTCGGCAAGCAGGTCGCGGTCCCCAAGTCAGGGATCCGATGCGTGTGGGAATAGAGAAAGACACACCGCTTTGGCCCACTGAAAATATAATCTCTGTACCACTAGCTTCAGGAGATGTTTCCTGAAGAGGTGCTGTCGCAGACCAGAGGGAGAGAATCCACTGAGTAGGTTGTGCAGCTAGCACTGGAGGGAAGTGAGGATATGCTGCAGTCACTGAAGGAGAGTGGTGATTGCACCAGTTTGGATGACGTGGTTTCTGTACACTGATGCACGAGGATATTACACTGGTAAATAGCACACAGGCAGGGATGTTCTGTAGCACTGCCATACAATGATAAGGCTCTTATAAATACCAAAACAGGATAAAGGTGTTCTATCACACTGCTGCACAAGGATATGGCACTTTGTAAATAATACACAGGAAAAGGCACTTGAATTGGCACACACAGGCAAGGTGTTCTGTAGCACTGCTGTACAAGGATATGTAAATAGCAAACAGGCAAAGATGTTCTATCACACTGCTGCACAAGGATATGTAAATAGCAAACAGGCAAAAATGTTCCATCACACTGCTGCACAAGGATATAGCACTTTGTAAATAATCACTAGGACTCAGTAAATAAGAGATGTACAGAGCATATACTGGAAATACCACTGGGAAGAGTCTCTGGAAGATTCCATGTGAAGCCTGGACGAAGCAAACAGCAACCATCTGGGAATAACAAAGTTGATCAGGCAATTAACTGTTCACCTGGAGTCTTGTTTATACCCCCAGGTAGCTGTCCATTGACTGACACAGCTACCACTGGATAAGGATCCATCAGGTGATTCAGCCAAGATGGCTGTGCCCATGAGCATTGCTGCAGGAACTCCAATATGGAGGATTGAGTGACAGTCACCTGGGCCCCGGGGAGAATACTCATGCTAGTGAGAAGCCGGAGCTGCATTAAGTAACAGCTGATCCAGGGAGAATAGTCAGTAAGTCACCCACTGCAGTACCTGACGTCTCACTGCTCACGCTAGTGAGGGGAAGCCAGCGCTGCATTAAGTAACAGCTGATCCCAGGCAGAATCCTGACAGTACCCCCTCCTTTCAGGGTGGACTCCGGACACCCATAAAGGTTCGGCTGGAACTTCTCGTAAAGACACAAACATCAGCTATCTATCACAAAAAGTGAATATCTTCCAGATAATCTCTAAAACTCAAACCTCAAGATGCGAGGAAGTTTCCAAAACCAGTGAAAACTGACAATGGGATTTAGAATCAATTTGTCACAGAAAGGTTGGTCCAAATATAAAGAACGCAAGGAATTCATTGATTTTTCTTTCTTCTACTGGATCATTTTGGACCATTCGAAGGAGGAGAAGACAGTTTGAGAAAACACCTTAATGGGATCTACTGAAAATGGTATTTCATCATGATCAAGGTTGTAAGCAGAATGTCAGGGCTCAGCCGGGGATCGGCTCCCCCTTACCGCGCCGCCGGCTTCCCCTGTCATCCTGGGTGGTCGGGCAGCTGGCGGGCGGCGGGGGAGAAGCTGAGCATTCTCCCCCCATGCAGTGGCTTCCTGGTGGGCTGGTATCTGGCATCGCAATTCCGGACATGGGCGCCGCCATGACAGTCGGCCCATGTGACAGTATCTTCTTCCCAGGATAGGTGAGTGATCAACTGATGCTGTGCATCTATCAAAGGGTTCCCCTGGGTATATAACTGTTCCACAGGTTACAGGAAGTTGCCTGAACAACGGTTGTCTCCTAGCGTGCCTTAGTGAGTTCCCGGTCCAGGTTCCTAACCTTCCTTACAGCAGTAGTGTTACTATTTCTACCTGTGTGCCTCCTGTCTCTAGTGAACATCCGTGCAGCAGTGTATACCATCTCTACCTGTGTGCCTCCCGTCTCTGGTGAATATCCGTGCAGCAGTGTATACCATCTCTACCTGTGTGCCTCCCGTCTCTAGTGAACATCCGTGCAGTAGTGTATACCATCTCTACCTGTGTGCCTCCCATCTCTAGTGAACATCCGTGCAGCAGTGTATACCATCTCTACCT
This sequence comes from Taudactylus pleione, assembly GCA_031769625.1. Lineage (NCBI taxonomy): Eukaryota > Metazoa > Chordata > Amphibia > Anura > Myobatrachidae > Taudactylus > Taudactylus pleione. Next base: position 15,058,581 of record JAUIMM010000608.1, read on the forward strand.
GTGTGCCTCCCATCTCTGGTGAATATCCGTGCAGTAGTGTATACTATCTCTACCTGTGTGCCTCCGGTCTCTGGTGAATATCTGTGCAGCAGTATATACCATCTCTACCTGTGTGCCTCCCATCTCTGGTGAATATCCGTGCAGCAGTGTACACCATCCCTACCTGTGTGCCTTCTATCTCTGGTGATTTCTCAAGTAACCGTGAGTCTCTCTCCACTTGAATTTCTTATTGATATTTGATCTACGTGTCAAGGTATAGTTACTGTACGGTTAGGGTTATGCTAGTGCCTATCCAGGCATAACCTCTCTGGGCCACGGGTATTGTGTCTCTATTCCCGCAGGGCTTGGGTACCTGGTCAAAGAACCGCGACCTGCTCACGGGGTGCAGCTAAGCCCAAATCCCAATTGGAGGGGTCACTGGCGAACACCATCCTGTGGGTTAGATTCTGCACCTTTGCCCAGGTCTCGCCAACACTCAAGACCTGTGGATGGGGAGAACATATATCCAGGCCCCTCGTCTCCGTTTCCTCCCACAACCTAGTCCCACCATGTCTCCTACTACAGTCTCAGACGTGACAGTTTGTTCAGGTCCAATGGAGGCTGCAGGATCCCAAGGTACTGGGTCACTACAAGAGTTGACCTCTCGGATGGACAACCAAGAGGCGGCCCAACAACAAGTGGCTCAGTATTTACAGGAGCTCTCGAGGCAACTGGTTTCTATTCAAACCACGTTGGCTTCTATTCTTCTGGCTCCTCTGGCTGCAGCTCCTGCACCTTCTCCATCAGTTCCTCCACTGGTGGCTCCTACCCCCAAACCCCGACTCCAGTTAGCTACTCCGGATAGGTTTGACGGTGATCCCAGGCGGTGCCGCGGATTCATCAACCAATGTGAGATCCAATTTGAATGCCTTCCCCAGAATTTTCCCACATCTCGGGCGAAAGTGGCATATGTGATATCACTGTTAACAGGAGCAGCATTAGGCTCGGTCTCCCCTCTATGGGAATGGGCTGACCCCATTGTATCTACTTATGAGGAATTCGTTTTAGCATTTAAGAGAATTTTTGATGAGCCAGGCCGTTCTGCATCTGCATCTTCTGATCTTCTCCGTGTGCGTCAGGGCACACGATCCGTAGGGCAGTATGAAGTCCAGTTTCAGACCCTGGCATCGGAATTTAAATGGAATGAGGAAGCTCTTAAAGCATCCTTCCTTCATGGACTCTCTGAGAGGATGAAGGATGAACTCTCCTCCAGAGATTTGCCAGAATCCTTCGCTGACATTATCTCTCTCTGCATCAAAATTGACCTTCGTCACCGGGAAAGGTGGGCTAGTAGGGGAAGAGGTGAACGTCTACCAGCTCCTTCTTCTGCTGCCATTCCGCCTATGCCCACCTCAGCTAGTGAAGAGCAACCGATGCAGGTCAATAGAACCAAACTCACCCCGGCAGAGCGCAATAGACACTTCCAAAATAAATTGTGTATTTATTGCGCTGCACCTAACCACATTCTGAAGAATTGTCCTCTACTTGCGGAAAATGCGAGACCCTGACTGAAGAAGGGAGCACTCAGTTGGGGGTCATTCTCAAGCCATCCGAATTATCAGAAAGTCTTCTAGTAGTGTAGCATTCCCATAAGTCCAGGACAAGAAAGGTCCATGCTTTAATTGATTCAGGAGCCGCTGGGAATTTTATTGCAGAAAAATTGATTCACACTTTGGGTGTTCCAGTTGTTCCCCTACCTAATAAATTGTAACTGTCTGGTCTAGATGGCAAAACTCTGGTGGGGCTACCCATTTCTTCGCTCTCTGATCCTGTGACTGTCCGAGTTGGATGTTTACATCAGGAAATGCTGTAATTTTTTTGTATTACCCGAATCCTCCTATGAGCTGGTTTTAGGATTGCCCTGGTTGAAAAAACACAATCCTGTCTTCGACTGGGATGCTATGCAAATCCTATCCTGGGGCTCACATTGTTTTCAAAATTGTTTGACCAAGGTCATTCCAGTATGTAACCAAGCAACGGTTTCCAACTCAGCTAAGAAGTTCCTCCGTCCTGAGTCTCCAAGACACCCCCCCCCAGCCGGGGTTGCCCGAGGCTTATCTAGTGTTTGCTGACGTATTCTGTGAACAAGCCGCATATGAACTTCCTCCGCATCGACCATGGGATTGCGCTATCGATTTACTTCCCGGGAAAAGTCCTCCACGTGGCCGTGTTTACCCCTTGTCCGTGCCAGAGACCGCGGCCATGGAAGAATACATTAAGGAAAACCTTGCTAAAGGGTTAATTCGGCCCTCTTCTTCTCCTGCAGGGGCAGGTTTCTTTTTTGTAGGGAAAAAGGATGGAGGACTCCGTCCTTGCATAGATTACCGAGGCTTAAATCAAATCACCATAAAGAATCGGTACCCCTTACCTTTAATTTCAGAACTTTTTGACAACGTCCAAGGGGCTCAGATCTTCACTAAGCTGGATCTAAGTGGCGCGTATAATTTGATTAGAATTAAAGCTGAGGACGAGTAGAAGACCGCGTTCAATACCAGAGACGGGCACTTCGAGTACCTTGTAATGCCCTTCGGTCTTTGCAATGCACCAGCTATTTTTCAAGGTTATGTCAATGAAGTCTTCCGGGATATTCTTGATAAATTTGTTGTGATTTATCTCGATGACATCTTAATTTTTTCCAGAGATTTACAGAGCCATCGTCTTCATGTACGGGAGGTATTGTCCCACCTTCATGTTCATCACCTCATTGGAAAACTATCCAAATGTATGTTTAATCAAACTTCGGTACCTTTTTTGGGTCATATAATCTCCGGGAGGAGTCTCCAGATGGATCCTGATAAACTAAAAGCAATCTCTGAGTGGCCCCTGCCTACTTCTTTAAAAGGTACTCAGCGCTTCTTAGGATTCGCAAACTATTATAGGAGATTTATTCCACACTTTTCTACGCTGGTAGCACCCATTACCTCCCTCACAAGGAAAGGAGCCAATCCTTCTAAATGGTCTGTTCCAGCAGTACAAGCCTTTCAAAACCTAAAAAATGCCTTTTCTAGAGCTCCAATCCTCTGCCAGCCTCAAATAGACAAACCATTCATTGTGGAGGTGGACGCATTCTCTGTTGGAGTAGGGGCAGTATTATCTCAGACTGCTGAAGACGGGAAGACATCCCTGTGGATTTTTCTCCTGTAAATTTTCTCCTGCAGAAAGGAATTATATTATAGGTGACCAAGAACTTTTAGCTATGCGTTTAGCCTTGGAAGAATGGCGGTATCTTCTTGAAGGGGCTAAATTTCCTGTCACGATTATTACAGACCATAAGAATCTGATCTATCTGCAAACTGCACACCAGTTGAATGCCAGGCAGGCACGATGGTCACTTTTATTTTCTAGGTTTAATTTAAAACTTCAGTTTCGTCCAGGTGTGTTGAACAAAAAAGCTGATGCATTATCTCGCTCCTACTCAAGTAGTGTCTCTACCACCTGGAAACATTTTTGTACCTACTAATTTACGCAAAAAACTACTGGTTTGTGCTCATGCATCCTTGTTCGCAGGTCACACTGGAATCACCAAAACCTACCAGTTCTTACTTCGATCTTACTGGTGGCCTACCATGAAGAAGGATGTCAGGGAGTTTGTCCTGTCCTGTATTAAATGCGCCCAACATAAGACTCTACGTAGAAAGATGGTTGGTCCTCTACGTCCCTTATTTATCCCAGCTGCTCCATGGACCCACATCTCAATGGATTTTATTTCTGAATTACCTCGGTGCAAGGGGCATAACACGGTATGGGTGGTCGTGGATCGCTTTTCTAAAATGGCACACTTTATCCCGCTGGTTGGCCTTCGTTCAGCCCCTCAATTAGCAAAAATTTTTATTCGAGACATCTTCAGATTACACGGTCTCCCAAAGGAAATAGTCTCTGATCGAGGTGTTCAATTTATAGCCAAATTCTGGAGAGCCCTATGTAATACTTGTGGAATCAAACTGAACTTTTCCTCGGCCTACCACCCACAGTCGAATGGTCAAACGGAAAGGGTCAATCAAGAGCTGGAGACCTTCATTAGGCTCTTTGTGTCATCCTCCCAGGATGATTGGGTGGACCTCCTACCCTGGGCAAAGTTTTCTCATAATTTTAAGTACCATTCTTCCTCTAAATCCACTCCTTTTTTTACAGTTTTTGGTAGACACCCACGAGTTCCAGATTTCCAAAAGCTTCCATCTATGGATGTCCCGGCTGTAAACCAAGATATCCAATCCTTTTCAGTTTTGTGGAGTAAAATTCATAAATCATTAAAGTAATCTTCAAAAAATTACAAGAAATTTGCGGACAGGGGACGTTTGGCTGTTCCACTGTTGAGAGTTGGGGACAGGGTTTGGTTGTCCTCCAAGAATATTCGGTTAAGAGTACCGTCCATGAAACTCGCCCCACGTTTTATTGAGCCATATCGTGTCCTTAAGGTAATCAGTCCAGTAACTTATAAATTGGAACTTCCCCCTCAAATGAAGATTTCAAACACTTTTCACGTTTCTCTTTTACGACCTCTGGTGCTCAATCGTTTTCAGAGTTGTTCTCCTAAATTACCTCAAGTTAAGACGTTACAAGGCACTGAATTTGTGGTGGAGAGGATCCTAGATTCTCGGCACAGATTTAACACCCTTCAATATGTCATTGATTGGAAGGGCTACGGCCCCGAGGAAAGGGCCTGGATCAAAGCCTCTGATGTGCACGCTCCGCGACTAATCCAGAGTTTTCATAGGAGATTTCCAGATAAGCCTGATGGGTGTTCAGTGCCCACCCTGAAAGGGGGGGGTACTGTCAGGGCTCAGCCGGGGATTGGCTCCCGCTCACCGCACCGCCGGCTTCCCCTGTCATCCTGGGTGATCGGGCAGCTGGCGCGGCGGCAGGGGAGAAGCTGAGCCTTCTCCCCCCATGCAGTGGCTTCCTGGTGGGCTGGTGTCTGGCATTGCAATTCCGGACATGGGCGCCGCCATGACAGTCAGCCCATGTGACAGTATCTTCTTCCCAGGATAGGTGAGTGATCAGCTGACGCTGTGCATCAATCAAAGGGTTCCCCTGGGTATATAACTGTTCCACAGGTTACAGGAAGTTGCCTGAACAACGGTTGTCTCCTAGCGTGCCTTAGTGAGTTCCCGGTCCAGGTTCCTAACCTTCCTTACAGCAGCAGTGTTACCATTTCTACCTGTGTGCCTCCCGTCTCTAGTGAACATCCATGCAGCAGTGTATACCATCTCTAACTGTGTGCCTCCCGTCTCTAGTGAACATCCGTGCAGCAGTTTATACCATCTCTACCTGTGTGTCTCCCGTCTCTAGTGAACATCCGTGCAGCAGTGTATACCATCTCTACCTGTGTGCCTCCCGTCTCTGGTGAATATCCGTGCAGCAGTGTATACCATCTCTACCTGTGTGCCTCCCGTCTCTGGTGAATATCCATGCAGCAGTATATACCATCTCTACCTGTGTGCCTCCCGTCTCTGGTGAATATCCGTGCAGCAGTGTACACCATCCCTACCTGTGTGCCATCTATCTCTGGTGATTTCTCAAGTAACCGTGAGTCTCTCTCCTCTTGAATTTCTTATTGATATTTGATCTACGTGTCAAGGTATAGTTACTGTACGGTTAGGGTTATGCTAGTGCCTATCCAGGCATAACCTCTCTGAGCCACGGGTGTTGTGTCTCTATTCCCGCAGGGCTTGGGTACCTGGTCAAAGGACCGCGACCTGCTCACGGGGTGCAGCTAAGCCCAAATCCCAATTGGAGGGGTCGCTGGCGAACACCATCCTGTGGGTTAGATTCCGCACCTTTGCCCAGGTCTTGCCAACACTCAAGACCTGTGGATGAGGAGAACATATATCCAGGTCCCTCGTCTCCGCTTCCTCCCACAACCTAGGCCCACCATATCTCCTACTCCAGTCTCAGACGTGACACAGAAACTGTGTTGTAATTTAACATTCTAATCGAATTCTTATTCTTTGAATGACCAATCTCCTGAGGTTCACCATCAAAAGCTGAAGCAGAGGATCCAATACATATGGTAGGTAACCAAGGACCAGAGGGGTGAGAAGGAGTAAGATGAACACAACCCACTGTTATAGGTATAATCTCATTCTTGCTGTCTAACTCTAACCGAGGTTGAACTTGCTTAGAAGTGATGTGAGATGGAGACAAAGAAGTGACATTCTTCATTGTGGTTTGTAGATCTTTACTATGCAGATTCTTAGCCACTTGTTTTTCCTTAGATCAAGATGAATTGGAGGACTGAGAAGTAGCTGTATTCTTGGTGGAATCAGTAAGATGCTTCGGAAGAATGTCAGAAGTAGACCATCCATTTGGAATGGTGTCCAAAGGTGGATTCGTAGGAGCAAACATTTTAACTACAGTACTACTGAATGATTACAAATTCAAGAGTATAGGATCTTTGGACTCCATGAATGGTGTAACCCATGTTAAAGCCTCACCTCTGAAGCTGGTAAGAAGGAATTTAACAATGTTAGTAGGAGTGATACCACATGCTTGGTCTTCTTTCAGAATGGTTTCATAATGCTTCAATAATGCAAAATATTGCATCAAATCTAAATCAAACTCAGGAACATCGGAAGAGTTCTCAGTAATGGGAACTTGTAATGCATGTTCAGAAGTGGGTAAATGGAACTCTGTAGCTGGGATAGAAAGGTCACTTAGAACTCCCTCTTGATGTGCCACACAAAACACCCCATCCTGTGGCATGAAACATGAAACTCCACCCTGAGGTACCACTTCAAATAACTCCTCTTTGGATGAAAAATGTGAGACCCCCTCTTGGGTTACGACACTTGAAATCCCCTCCTGGGGTTTGAAACTCAAATCAGAGGTCCCTTCTTGTGGGTGGAACTTGAAGCTTCCTCTAGGGGGGAAAGACTTGGTACCCCTTCCCGGGGCATGGAACTCGAAAACTCCTCCTGGGGAGTGACACTTGGAACCCCCTCCTGGGGCATGGCACTTAAATATCTCTCTTGGGAAGAGAGACTTGAAACTCTCACTTGGGTTGAAACACTTGAGACCCTCTCCTGGGGCGTGAAACTTGTAACCCCCACCTGGGGTGTGAGACTAGAAAAGACTACCCCCTCCTGGGGTATGAAACTTGAAATGAAAGCCCCCTCCTGGGGTATAAAACTTGAAATGGCAACCCCCTCCTGGGGTACGAGACTTGGGGTATAAAACTTGAAATAGAAACTCCCTCCTGGGGCGTAGAACTTTAAGCTGAGTCAGCTTCTTGGGGTGTGAAACTTGAAACGAAAATCCATTTCTGGGGTTCGGAACTTGAAATTTCCACCTGGGGAATGAAACTGGAATTCCCTTCTTGGGACGAAGAATTAGAGATCCCCTCCTGGGGAGCAAGACTTGAAAACTCCTCCTGGAGTATTATACTTGGAAGTCCCTCCCGGGGTGTGGGACTTGTAACCCCCTCTAGAAAAGACAAACTTTGGAACTCCTCCTGGGGTATACTACTTGAAATCCCCTCCCGGGCTATAACATCCCTGTTGGAGTGAAAAACTTAGGACCCCCTCCTGGGGTACGAGACTTGAAACCCCCCCTAAGAGAAGAAACTTGAGATGCCCACCTGAGGTGTGGCACTAGGAATCCTCTCATGGAGCTTGATGTCCAAATCGGTAGAGCCTAAGGACCTCATTCAGAGTCGATCGCTTGCTGCAAGAGATCGCTCTGAATGAGGTAGGCCGCTTACTTTTATAAGTGCCGCCTCCTGGTCGATCGCTAGGCTGTGGGTTACCACCCACAGCTCTTGCGATCGACCAGGGTGATGGTCGCGATGGTCAAGACCATCGCGACCATTGGGGCTTGCGACTAGACCCTAAGGTTGGGTCTCGTCAACCGCAAGCCCCAGGGAGCTTTCTGCTTTGATCGAGCAGAAAGCTCCCCACTGACATCATTGCTGATGTCAGTGGGGCCACCCCCAAACGGCAAGCGTTCCATCGGGAACGCCTCCGTTTGGCCGGCCACGCCCCCTGTCTGCCTCCCAAATGGGGTGAGCTGTCACTCACCATCGACAGCTCGTCCCTTTTGGTGCGAGACCCGTAGCGATGGAGTGCCCGTCACTATCCGGGTCTCGCACATGCGCACGTCGGAGCCAGCTCCGACGTGCACATGCCCAGTGGGGAAACCTCGACCCGGTTGCGAGCGCTCAGCACTTGCGACCGGGTCTGAATGACCCCCTAAATCTGGACGTTCTTCTTGAACCAGAGCTGCCTTGAGAACCAACATATTGGTACCCCCCAGAAGTTTCTGATCAGAGTCCATGACTGCCTCCTTAGCACTTAGTTCTCCAACTGGTATAGAACACTTGGACAAGTCTCCAGGAATTGAGAATACAGATGCCCCTCCTGGAGTCGGCTGAGCATATTTCTCAGAAAAGGAAGGTACCGATATCTGCCTGGTTATGGATAGTTTGGGCATTTTCCCTTGGCTCCCAGACCTGGAGAAAAAGTGACCTGTTACTGGACCCCAGATGAAAAGTTGAACCTTCTTTTGTATGGTAGATCCCTTTGTCTGAGACTGAGGAAACTTCGACTGCAAATGGAGAATGAGAACTAGAGACATAGGACCTCATTCAGAGTCGGTCGTTGTGGCCGCACGGTCGTACGACCAACGACCGCGAAATCTGATCGTACGGAAGGGCGATCGTAAACAAAGTGACGCCCATTCGTTAGCACTGCACCTCCTCTAGCTACCGACTGATCTGAACGAATGAACTAATCAATCGTAGTCGGGCGCTGTCAGTCGCTGTATGCTAATTATGTTCTGATGGTTGCGGCCGTATGTGCTGTTTTGATGGTCACATGTCATGTTTACATGGACTATCAATCAGCTTGTTATTAGCTTGTTGTCAATTATCTAATTAAGTGTTTAACTCTTGCTGTTCTTTAAAACGAGTTTTTTATCATGTGTCAATAAACTTTATTGTTCATTTCGTGGTTGTTTTCTCCGTTTTTTTATTTTCACACAATTTTCAAAACAAAGTAAGGTTTATTAACTGTAAATGTACGTTTGCTAATTGTGTTAACTTTATAAATGCGTGTGCATTTTGCGTTAGGATCATTTGCACTCTTATGTTTGCAATTGCACACTGTGTGTTGTAGCCAATCAAATGTGACCTTATTTTTCGGGACACATGATTAAAGGATTGGCCAGTAGTGTTTTTTTTGAGGAAAGTGTAAATATTTTAGCCAATCATATTTTTTGTACCCCATTTATATTTCATGTTTTCTGTAAAATCGGCCATTGCCATCATGAGAGAGTTGCTTATCCTGGTAAACATACTGGACAGGCGGATTACGTCCGCAGAGCCGCCCATTTCCAACCGCATAAAGCGGGCGGCCTATGCGGAGGTGAGGCGAGCCCTCCGATCAGCGGGGTATAGGCGCAATATTGCCCAGTTAGAGAGGCGCTGGTCGGACCTGCGCCACCGGTCGCCTCCGCTCATGAATTTGCAGGCGCAAATACGCAGACGTAAGTATGCGTTTGTTTAAAAGTAATAATTAGTGGACTGTTAAAAATGTATGTTCCTTTGCCAATTATTTTAGTCAATGTTAAAAATCCCTCCTGTATGTTGTCCCTATTGTCCAGAATGTGTAAAGTGTACTTGTATTGTGTAGCCGAAATTCTAAAATATTTTTAATTTGGGATTTTATGTTTACATTTTAGAAGCACAGCAGAGACAGAGAAGGGCACGCAGAAGGCAAAGACATGCTGGTGGAAACCAGCAGCCCTCACCTGCATCTCCTCAACCCAGCCCTCCCTCCCCACCACCATACTCCCCCAGTAACCCTCCCTCCCTCTTCCAATCCTCCCCAAGTCTTCCTCCCTCCCCTGCCCACTCATCCCAAATGTCTCAAATCTCCCCTCCCTGTGATCTTTCCTGCTCCATTTCCCCTTCAACCATTCCCCCCACTCCCGAATATTCTCCCTCACCCGAAGGATCTCCGGCACCATCTGTTGCTGTGTCGGAACACTCTGAGGGTATGTTTTTTTTTTATTATTATTTTTTTTTGGGGGTTGTTGTTATCCATGTATTTGTACAAATTTCTGACCTTTTTTTGTTGGTTTAAAAATTTGTTGTATGGGGTTCAACATCATTGCGCTGTAATGCTGTTTTTCAGAATTACGACCTTATGTTTAGTGGCTGGCCCTTTTTTTTATTGGGGACCACAAAAATATAGGTTTAGTGGTTTTTTAAAAATGTTTTGGAGTTTTAGGAAATAATGATTACATTTGGATTAGTATTTTACAATGTAAAAAAACATGTCACCAAACTTGGCAAGGTGCTAGGAACCAGACTAACCTTATTGATGTTGTGTACACTGTGTTTAAAATGTACTAATGTACTTAGGCAAAGTGATGTTTTCCATAGCAAACAAACACATTCTATTTTTGGTTTATCAACATTCTAGAAGTGAAAACGTGCATTGTGTTTTAAGGATATGGCCATCATGACTTAAGAATACACCTCCCATTATTTGTAACATCATCATAGTGGATTTTGGCTTATGCCACATAGTTAGGGTTTCAAATTAGTTTAACAACATAAAAGTAGAACCTATTAATAATGTTGTGTGTCTGATACTTTCAAACACACCGTAACATCAGTGTGTTTAAACACTTTTTGGTACATTGAATAATGTGTAATGTTCAAATATTTCTAATTTTAATGAAGTATTTAATCCTCACAATTTTTTAATTTTCCACAGATCTAACCCACATCCTGAGGGAAATTCGGGAGGAGCTGAGAGAGACCTCGGGCTATTTAATGCAGGCATACTGCTGCCTACAAAGATTAGTGGGGGGTTTGGAGGATGTGTAGTTTGTTTGTTTTCAATTTTTTACATTTTTATGACACTTTAAAAAAAAAAATAAAGTTTTTGTATTTCAAACATTTGTCCTCTTTTTTTGCCACACATTAAAGGGTGTAATTCTGCATGTAAAAAAATTTTGGAGCAAAGGTGGGTGCCTTTCCATAGTGTAAGAACTTAAAAAATGTATTAGTAAACCTTAAGAACATTTGCAGTAATGTTGTATATTTTTTAATTATGGGTTGGCATTAGGGATGTGCAGGCTCGGATAGGTTCGAGTTTGCACGTGGAGTTCGGATTTTTCCCTCCAAAAAAACGGAACTCAGAAAGAGGCAAAACGTCATCTTACATGGACGAACATCATCATTCCTGGACTTTTGTCCAGGAATGATGATGTTCGTCCATGTAAGATGACGTTTTGCCTCTTTCTGAGTTCCGTTTTTTTGGAGGGAAAAATCCGAACTCCACGTGCAAACTCGAACCTATCCGAGCCTGCACATCCCTAGTTGGCATACATTATCCACCTCAAAATGGCTTTACATTTTTTAAAACAAACAAAAAACAACATTTGTATTTCATTTAAAACATTTATTAAATAACATACATGTTGCCAACAGGCTTTTACTGGTAAAAAAAATTTCACACATAACAAATGTCCTCATGGTTTGGCCAAATAAAACATCTGGCTTAGTCAAACATAAACAACTATAGTAAAAAACAAACAGATTTTTGATTGGGAAACAGAAATTACTAAAACAAAAGGCAAATTAACTAAACATATTGGGGGATATCCGTGCAAAATGTGTTAGTGGTCCAAAAACATACAGGGTATTGCCAATGGGTTCCATTTTTTTTGCAGGTTTTGGAAAGTGTTGTGATTTGGTTGGTATGAAAAGAAATCAAAAGAAAAAGGTACATATTAAAATACATTCGGAAAAATTTTATTTTAATTTAAATAAATGTAAATATGCCTACCTAAAAAAAGTGAAACAACATCATCGCATCTGGCCCCCCCGACAGCATCACAACACCTTCCTCCGGGGGGCCATCTTCTGGCAAGGCTTCCTCTGGCTGCATGGGTACTTGACTCCTTATTGCAATGTTGTGTAAAATCCCACACAGGACCACAATGCGAGAAACCATATCCGGCGAGTACATGAGTGCACCACCAGAGTGATGGAGACACCGGAACCAGCCCTTTAAAAGGCCGATACAGTGCTCCACCACCTGCCTGGTGGCAGTAAACGTGGCATTATAGTGAGTTTGGGGCCCTGGTGTGGGAGTCAAATAAGGAGTCAGCAGCCAGGGCGTGCAAGGATATCCACTGTCACCTGATGGAAATGGGACACCAAAAGATACATACATTTACCATGAGAACCTGTTTACACTATTTCTAGAAATACATACTGGATTTTTACTTACCAAGAATCCACGCGTCACCAGCTTGCAGTGTGCTTAATTTTGTCCAAATCCCTGAATGCTGGATCACGTACGCATCATGGCTGCAGCCTGGGAATTTTGCATTCAGGGAGAGGATCTGGAGGGAGGCATCACATAGCACCATTACATTTGGGGAATGGTAATGTTTTCGGTTCCTATATATTTGTTCCCTGCATGCAGGGGGCTGAAGTGCTATGTGAGTGCCATCCACTACCCCTATAACGTGTGGAAAGCCTGCAATTTCAAAAAACTTCTGCTTTACCACATCAAGGGCTTCCGTATCCAAAGGCATACTAATAAAATGTGCTAGATGATTGAAAAATACATCTAGCACACGCTTCAGGATCCGTGAAAATGAGGGCTGGGAGAGGCCACCCACCAGCCCCACAGTGGTTTGGAAGGACCCTGAAGTGCAGAAATGTAACACCGCCAACAACTGTGTAAGTGGTGAGATTGCTGTAGGAATGTTAATCTGACTTTCTAGATCATTCTTTATTATTGAAAGAGTGTCTAGGATAATATTTGGAGGCAGGCGATAAGTGGTTACAACCACATCATCAGGCATTCCAAAAAGGGTGACACGTGTTCTATATATCTTGGCCCTTGCACGCCTCCTATGCCTACGCCCAGGAGGAGGCTGAGGAAGGTTGGTGGGTGTCAACATGGCCACTATTAGCTGTCCAACATCGCTCTGTAAAGTTAAATTTATATTTTTAATTGGTTCTATAGAGTGTTTTTTGATTATTTGTGCAAAAATACTTAGCTTTATAATAATGGTGCATATTCTTACAGGGTCGGGCAGTGCCATCTTCGGAAATCACTACATGTGTATTTGTTGTACGGTTTTAAAATTAGAGGGAATAAAAAAAAGATTAGATTTTTTGAGGTCAAACCAATATTACTACTTTTAGTGTTAAAACCGTGCTTAATTTTTAAAATCACCAATATGAATTGTTGTTAAATGTACAAATTTACATTTAAAAAATAGATCAATAAACAATATTCCAAGTAAATTTTTATCAAAAATTTAAAACAAAAATATAAATAAGTGTAGGTTTGAATAAATAGACACTTACCTGATTCAAGTCCAAAATGGAGTGTTAAACACTTTTAATAAATATTTTAAAAAATATAAAAATTAGTATCAAAAAATGTAATTTTTTTATGATTGTTGATCCAAAAAAAAACAAAATTAAAATGGAGTAGGCTGACATACTTACTTGATTCTTCGAATAACGTTGGTTTTTGGAAGAAGACAAAAGCCCGGCCAACCAAACCAAACAAGTAACTGGCTCAAGCAGAACAATTAACGGGGTTTGTTAAAAGTCCGAACCAATCAAATTTGTCAATCAAAAACCACCACCTAAAACAAAACAAAAAATAAAAAAATGAACACAAAAACCACCACCACAAAAAAAAATTTCAAAAAACAAACAAACACCAAAAAGAAAGGAACACGAAAAAGAACCACCAAAAAGAAATGAACACAAAAAACAAACACCAAAAAGAAAGGAACACAAAAAAGAACCACCAAAAAGAAATGAACACAAAAAACAAACACCAAAAAGAAAGGAACACAAAAAAAACCAACCCCCCCAAAAAAACTAAATAAACCTCCCCCCCCCAAAAAAAAAAAAAAAAAAACAACTCACACAAGCACCTCTCAATCTACTTCAAACAAGCACCTCTCAAACAACACACACAAGCACCTCTCAATCTACTTCAAACAAGCACCTCTCAATCAACACACACAAGCACCTCTCAAACAACACACACAAGCACCTCTCAAACACACACAAGCACCTCTCAATCAATTTCAAACAAGCACCTCTCAATCAACACACACAAGCACCTCTCAAACACACACAAGCACCTCTCAATCAACTTCAAACTATTTAAGTACTATCAAACACCTCCTGCACCACCAAACACTCCAACTACAACCCACAAGTAAGGGAACATTTGGCTTTGCCTTAAATAAAGAAACCAAACCCCAATTATTGAAACATGCAGGAAAGGTGTGCATTTGTAGTTAGGGAAATAAGGATGTATGGGTAACCTATCCAGGGATGCGCTCACATCTAGCCCAACCCACGCAGTAATTACGGAATGCAGGAAAGGTGTGCATTTGTAGTTAGGGAAATAAGGATGCACGGGTAACCTATCCAGGGATGCGCTCACATCTAGCCCAACCCACGCAGTGATTACGGAATGCAGGAAAGGTGTGCATTTGTAGTTAGGGAAATAAGGATGCACGGGTAACCTATCCAGGGATGCGCTCACATCTAGCACAACCCACGCAGTAATTACGGAATGCAGGAAAGGTGTGCATTTGTAGTTAAGGAAATAAGGATGCACGGGTGACCAATCCAGGGATGCGATCACATCTATAAAAAAGTCTGCACAAGCAGTATTCTTCATGCTCTCTCACAGGTTAGCAGAATGTCAACCGAGGAGCATGGTGAGCAGAGGCCAACTGAGCCAGGTAAGTGCAAATCACATTTTTTACACAACACAAGAACTGGTCATATTTCCCTAAAAAAAAGTAACAATTTTTTACTATTTTAAAAATTGTTGTAGGTGCTGGGAATCAAAGTCCACCAGTAGAGAAGGAGGAGGCGGGCCCAAGCAGGCCAAGGCCAAGAAACCATCCATTTTCACGGATCGAGCTTGAGACATTGGTGACCATGTCAATGGAGAACCTAGTCAATGCACCCAGAAATATGGGGGCTGGAGCCAAAGACAGGATTTGGGAGGAGATATCCAGGGCTGTTAATGCTGTGGGGACAACCTACAGAACACAGAAAGTCGTAAAAAAATGGTAAGAAAATGATATTGTGAGTGTACTGAAATCCAAAGCTTGATCTTATTTAAAAAAACTAACACTTTAAATTTCAAAAATAACATTGACAGCTGGATGGATTTCAAGTACCAACTGAAGAGGAAGCTACGCAGTAGGGTGGACCATGCTGCGGGGACAGGTGGTGGTCCCATCCCTGAGGAGCTGGCCTTGACAAGGTTGGAAACGTTGGCTCAGGGATGTGTGACGGAAGAGGAGATAGTCGGCATGTCCACTATGGACACTGACATGGCCGACTTCAATGCTCCACACGTGCAAGAAGGTAATTTAATTTTGTTAGACAAAAAGTATAAAGCTGAAACGTCTGTTTTTTTTTGGAAAAACAAATAACTTTTTTTTGTTATATTCCAGACTCAGAGGAGGTAGTGCCTGCTCCTGAGGTCAGGTCTGGGTCCAGCACAGATGGAGACTCTGGGGAGGATCCAAGTACTCCATCTGGGGATCCTGTGGAGTCTACTCCAGGGCAACCATCAGACCAAGCAGTGCCTCTCCTCACCAGGTTGGTCTCCCAAACTCAGGAGAACAGATGTGTTCTTCTGAGGATGGAGACCACTCTGGTGAGGGTGGCAGTGGCCCTGGAGACCATTGCTGGGGCCCTAGATCGTTTGGCCAATACCCAGGAGCAGGCCAACCCACCTGCCATGATGGAGCGAGACTCCCTTCCTCCCAGGACCACCACCTCTGGCAGCCCAACAGCCACCCCCGCAAGTATGGAGAGCCCTATGCCTAGGCCAGAGGAAATCCCATCTACCTCTGGCCAGGCCAGTCGGCGTGTTACACGCCAGTCGGCTGTCTGTAGCTTACCTCTTCCTCTGAGCCAGCCCAAACGACGCAAGTAGCCCTGGATATCTCCTCCCTCACCTGTTGTCCAGTCCCCATATTTCTTGTCACCAATGTCTCAAGCTCTTTTATATTTTTTAACAAAAAATTTATGTTTTTTTTTTAACATTATTTTAATTATATACAAATGTTGCCAAAACAATTATTATTTACATTGTGATGAAAGGCAAATGTAAAAAAAAAAAAAAAATTTCATACCAAAAATGTTTATCTTTAACTATATCAATGTATACAAGGTTTAAAAAGTATGGTATCTGAAAAGGCTGCTACGCAAAACACAATGCTAGATGTTTTAAAAACTGTTTTATCCAAAAACTGTTTAAAAAGCACAAAGAAACATTTGTGTTATGAATTCCCTAATGCACACTCAAGTGAAGTGAGTTACAAGGTAATTAGCAGTGTTAATAGTTACAATGCAGCAATCTTAGCGGCTTGGTTTGTGTGGTTCCAAATCGAAACATCGCAGGTAACATCAGATTAACGATTGTACTGTTGTGGCTTACGGACGCTTCTTGCCTACCTTAGCCTGGACGATCAGCCTGTTCGTAGAGTGACGTTTTCATGCATCCGCAATTCTTGGTCGTACGAAGCAGGTAATTTATGCACTCCCCTAAAACGCCTGGAAACGCTGAAGAACGCCTCCGTTTCCAGACCACCACCCCCGTATACTCCCACAAACGGTCTTTCCTGTCAATCAACTTTAGCAATCCACTTCCGTGTCGGACGCCCTACGACCGACAGTATTTTTGATCGGTAGAGCTCGTATGCACATGCGCACTGCTAGCCGTGCACAGGCGCAGAAAGAAAAACATCGTATGACTACGACCGTGCGGCCGCAATGACCGACTCTGAATGAGGTCCATAATCACTGGAATGCAGACCCTTGGAATCAGTAAAAGGCTGGCGAATGGTAGTATTTTATAAAGTGGTCAGAGTTTCTACAATATAAATACAGATAATGCTCCCTACGCCTTTGCATTCAGCCACTGAGAGCTTCGGATGTGGGAAACTCCAATGCTTTACTTTATTTTGCACAGAGGAGGATTTAGGAGAATCAGAGGTAATTCCAAGGAACTCAAGAATAAAATGAAAAAATGTTGTGAGCAAATCTTGTACTTGTTCCAATATTCTCTGAAAAGTAGTCAGATGTTCGGAGTTATAGATACTAGAGAACTGGAGGAGTTTAATAGTAGAAAATTGGTTTGAAAGTGCCTGAATACTTTGTGCTAGTTGTAACTGTGCTGCTTCCTGATCTTTCATATGGGAGGCGAGATCTTGAATCGCTTCAAAACCCACGTCTTCCATATTTGGCCTGATCAAACTGTCACGTTTTGTGTCCTGGAGTCCCCTACTGAGGGGCTGGACATTGTGGATCCGGGTCAAAGAAGGAGTGAGGAGCGAGGGGCCTAGATGTTCAGTCTCCTCATCCACAAGCATCAGATATTGGTGAGACCTGACCTAGGGTGCGGAGTCTAACCTGCCGGGATGTGTTCACCAGTGAATTCTCCAAGCGGGATATGGGTTTCAGCTGCACCCGGCAAGCAGGTCGCGGTCCCCAGGTCAGTGATCCAATGCGAGTGGGAATAGAGAAAGACACACCGCTTTGGCCCACTGAAAATATAATCTCTGTACCACTAGCTTCAGGAGATGTTTCCTGAAGAGGTGCTGTGGCAGACCAGAGGGAGAGAATCCACTGAGGAGTAGGTTGTGCAGCTAGCACTGGAGGGAAGTGAGGATATGCTGCAGTCACTGAAGGAGAGTGGTGATTGCACCAGTTTGGATGACGTGGTTTCTGTACACTGATGCACGAGGATATGACACTGGTAAATAGCAAACACATGCAAGGATGTTCTGTAGCACTGCCGTACAACGATAAGGCTCTTATAAATAGCAAAACAGGATAAAGGTGTTCTATCACACTGCTGCACAAGGATATGGCAGTTTGAAAAATAATACTCAGGAAAAGGCACTTGAATTAGCACACACAGGCAAGGTGTTCTGTAGCACTGCTGTACAAGGATAAGGCTCTTATAAATAGCAAACAGGAGAAAGGTATTCTATCACACTGCTGCACAAGGATATGGTACTTTTTAAATATTACTCAGGCAAAGGCACTTGAATTGGCACACACAGGCAAGGTGTTCTGTAGCACTGCTGTACAAGGATATGTAAATAGCAAACAGGCAAAGATGTTCTATCACACTGCTGCACAAGGATATGTAAATAGCAAACAGGCAAAGATGTTCCATCACACTGCTGCACAAGGATATAGCATTTTGTAAATAATTGCTAGGACTCAGTAAATAAGAGATGTACAGAGCATATACAGGAAATACCACTGGGAAGAGTCCCTGGAAGATTGCATGTGAGGCCTGGATGAAGTAAACAGCAACCATCTGGGAATAACAAGGTTGATCAGGCAATTAACTGTTCACCTGGAGTCTTGTTTATACCCCCAGGTAGCTGTTTATTGGATGAGCAAGTCAGCTGAGAACTGACACAGCTACCACTGGATAAGGATCCATCAGGTGATTCAGCCAAGATGGCTGCGCCCATGACCATCACTGCAGGAACTCCGATATGGAGGATTGCGTGACAGTCACCTGGGCCCCGGGGAGAATACTCATGCTAGTGAGAAGCCGGAGCTGCATTAAGTAACAGCTGATCCCAGGCAGAATCCTGACACAGACCTCAGTACCAGCCGGGAGCTATGTGCAGCATGAGCGGACCACTGTGTTATCCGGGAGTGATGTACAGCGTGAGCAGACCACAGTGCTAGCCTGGACAGACACCGGAGAGGTGTAAAGGTAGTTTTTAGAGACCGGCGCGTGACACTTAGTGTATACTATACAATGAGCATCAAATGATTGTCCAACAATACATAGAGCATCTGAGTGACCGCCATGCAATGAACATCCTAATGATCAATGTCGAGGGCATTCTTGTGACCACAATACAGAGAGTATACCAGTAGCTGTCATAGTATACAAAGAGCATCCTAGTAACTTGCATACAATACAGATTCTTGAAACCCTTCCCTTATACAATACAGAGAGAAGTGTTGTAACCACAATACTGAAACTATTTTAGTAGCTTCAATACATTGCACAAAGTACCCTAGTTACTGCCATACAATACACAGAACATACTTGTGACTGACATATAATGCACAGAGCATCATAAAGGCTGATATAAAATACAAAGAACATTATGGAGAACTCTATACAAAACATCCCAGTGACCATCATTAATTACAGAATCCATCCTAATGATATTCAATGCAGAGCATATTCTTTTGACCACAATACAGATGCAATCTTAATGACTGTCATACAGTACACATAGGATCCTATGAATCATTATACAATGCACAGACCATTCTTGTAATTACCATACAATACATAAAATATCCTATTGACTGCCATACAAAACAGAGAGCATCCTAATGCCAGCCACAAAACATAGAAAGCATTCTAGGGACCTATATACAATACAGATCCCATAATTAGACATTGTGCACCTCCACCCCAACCTTCCTCCCGTGACACATTGTGACTTATTATGAGCCTCCATATTGATTATCCTTCATATTATGGCCTCTGCATAAATTCTCCTGATATCATAGTTCCACCTGTATTGATTCACATCGAATTATGTCACTACAGGTGTCTTGGCTCTCCTCCAAATCCTGTCTCCCCACAGTATTGATGTTCTACCATAACTGCTTCCCTGTATTAATGCTTCCCCATACCGACCCCAAAGTAATTTCCCTTCTTACCTGCAGTATCTCCTACTGTCAGTGAGGGTCTTGCAGAGCAAGTGAACATAGTGAAGAGCAGATTATCATCTTTTAAGACTGTGTGCTCTGCAGCCTGTCAGCAGTGGATGTTTTTCATTGTCTTTCCATTGTCCAGGCCATCCCCTATAGGTCAGAGATGGCCCCGATTGGTCTGGCAGCCCAACTACTGGGTTACAACATTTATTATTACAGGTTGAGTCTCCCACATCCAAATATTCCGAAATATGGAATTTTTTGGCTTGACTGAGAAAATGAAACCTTTGATTTTTGATGGTTCAATGTACACAAACTTTGTCTAAGGCACAAATTATTACAAATATTGTATAAAATTACCTGCAGGCTGTGTGTATATAACACATAAATGCATTCTGTATGTATATTTGGGTCCCATTCCCAAGATATTTCATTATGATATGCATTATATTCATTATGATGTGCATTATATGTCAGTCAAATACTTGTGACTGACATATAATGCACAGAGCATCATAAAGGCTGATATAAAATACAAAGAACATTATGGAGAACTCTATACAAAACATCCCAGTGACCATCAAGCGTGAGCAGACCACAGTGCTAGCCTGGACAGACACCGGAGAGGTGTAAAGGTAGTTTTTAGAGACCGGCGCGTGACACTTAGTGTATACTATACAATACAATGAGCATCAAATGATTGTCCAACAATACATAGAGCATCTGAGTGACCGCCATGCAATGAACATCCTAATGATCAATGTCGAGGGCATTCTTGTGACCACAATACAGAGAGTATACCAGTAGCTGTCATAGTATACAAAGAGCATCCTAGTAACTTGCATACAATACAGATTCTTGAAACCTTCCCTTATACAATACAGAGAGAAATGTTGTAACCACAATACTGAAACTATTTTAGTGGCTTCAATACATTGCACAAAGTACCCTAGTTACTGCCATACAATACACAGAACATACATATATATATATGGAAAATGGGGTGGAAAGGACAAGCGCCACATAGTGTGATAAATTAAAAAATAATTGTGCCCGTGCTCAAATAATAATGTGCGTACCAAAAGATAATTCTTTAAGGCTTATTTGTAAATCTTGTCGGTTGATGGAATAAACAAAGCTGGACCCGGATTACTGGTGCCAAATAGGACCTTGATAAGAAGAGGCTCTTGGCAGAGCCAGGTGGAAAAGAAAAATAATATAGTGTAGTATTTTCAGAATAGTGAGTCTCGTAATAAATGGTTATGCGTACCCGATAAATTCTTGTGTAGATGCATATAGTGTTAACCTTGGTAACTTTATCCAGGTTTCTTCCTTATTTTTCAGCCCCAAAAATACAAACATAAAGTGGTGATGGTCTTCAAATGAGATAAATAACCATCATCAGCACTGGTGTACTTAAACAGGGGGACTTTATTACATAAACAGGGTAATAGACAAAGTATAGAACAAGTTAACACAAAATTAAAAAAGGAAATAGCTTATCTGTGAGGTGGTGTCAAGTCTGTCTGAGAGAGGCTGGCAGTGCCCAACGCGTTTCGTCCTTTGGACTTCCTCAGGGGTAATGGTATAGGTGTATAGTACCAAAGTTAATGAGGTGGTACTTGCTAAGAAAATTGAGAAGGCTGAGGAAGAGGTAATCAAAATTAAAGATAACAAATTCTTAAGAGATAAAGTGGATTACAAAACAAATAAAATCAAAAATTGGAACCGCCATAGAGATACTCAATTCCAGCTATCTAGGAATAAATGGAACAGAGTCCCGCCAAAGACATATGCACAAAGAGCTAGGGCTAGCCCTGTAGCAAAACAGGAACTCCCTCTAAGGAATAGATTCAGTACATTAGATAGACTGGAATCCAATAGTGAAAATGTTTTTTTATCCCCTACCCCCACACCATACCATCGGCGACCTCAAAAGAAAACCACGTTCAGGGAACAGTTCAGATTAGCGTCCCCTTTAAAAAGAAGACACATAGGGGAAGAAGAGCAGGATGTAGAAAGGGAGCCAAAAAGAAGAAACCCTTACAGACCATAAAAGATCCCTCTACTTTAGGCATCTTCAATATCTCAGATCATCCCCTATCCCAGGCAGAAACCTCTCTTCTTAGCAAAGGTTTAACCTTTGCACCGACACAGAAAAATAACAGATTCCAGACGTTTATTGACTTAAATAAGTTTGTCAGAAAATTAACACTTAAACGACATTTTATGAAGAAAGACACAGCCATCATTCACAACTATGAGAATAGTTCAAAATCAGGCCTTAAACCTGTGTCCAAATTTTACCCCCTAGAATCCAAGAGTAGCAACATATCAATGTTCTATGAAATGACTAAAAAGGACCTAATGGATACCCCAGTTGAAATATCCCCAAAGAGTAACCTGACGCATCAAGAGAAACAAGCACTTAAAGCTCTACAAGAGAATAAAAATCTAGTCTTTAAACAGGCTGATAAGGGGGGTGGTCTTGTTATTATGAACAGGCTAGATTATACTAAAGAGGCTGTACGGCTCTTAGATGATCCTAAGTCATATATACCACTAACCAAAGACCCCACAGAAGAATTCGTTGAACTCTTTAGAGAATTACTTGTGCAAGGTTTACGGAAAAACTTTATTACAAAAGATGAATACCAATACGTAATGATGTCCAATCCAGTTATTCCCATTTTTTACCACCTGCCCAAAATCCATAAGAACTTAAGAAACCCACCAGGTTGACCCATTATAGCGGGTATTGACTCACTGACGTCACATGCATCTGAATATGTAGACATTTTTCTTAATAAATATGTGAAATTACTTCCTTCATACCTCAAAGATACAACTAGTCTCTTAAATTCGATACAAGAAATTAGGTGGGATGATTGTTTCATGTGGGCCACTATAGATGTCCAATCTTTGTACACTAGTATTGAACACCACAAAGGAATTGAGGCATGTAAAAAATACCTAGAGAAGGATTTATCTATTGATGCGAACCACCAACAGTTCATTTGTGATGTGATTTTATTTATTTTAACACATAATTATTTTAAGTTTTTAGATGATTTTTTCCTACAAATATGTGGCACAGCGATGGGTACTATTTTTGCACCTAGTTACGCCAATTTATTAATGGGGCACTGGGAATCGGAACATATTTTTAACAATAATCCTTTTAGTCATTTTATTCATTTTTACAAGAGATATATTGACGATATTATTATTATATGGAAAGGGAGTGCTACGGATTTTAGTGATTTTATTGCATTCATCAATATTAATGATTTTAACTTGAGATTCACCGCCAATCTACAAAAAGATGAGATTGAGTTTTTAGATATTGTTTTGAGGGGATCCAACGATGAAATTACTACCAGAACATATATCAAATCAGTGGACACTAACAGCTACCTACATTATAAAAGCGGACATGTAAAAAGTTTCATCGCATTAAACGCAATTGTAGTGATGAAACTGTCTGCCTTACACAACTTAACATCTACGCTGACAGGTTTAAGGAAAGGGGCTATCCAGACCCATTGATTACGGAAGCCATTTCTAAAACAGAAAACTTGAATAGAAAAGAACTGTTGGAATATAAGATTCGACCTAAAAAAGAAGATCAGGTACCTTTCATAACGCAATTCAATAAAGAAGAAAAAAGAATTAGGCATGTTCTCAACAAACATTGGGGAATACTCAAAATGGACCCTATTTTAGCTGACATTTTACCTAATCAACCCACCATTATTTATAAAAAGGCTAAGAATCTCAAAGATATTTTAGCCCCGAGCATGCTTCAGCAAATCCCATCCACTAAACAAGTTCTCAAGTGCTTAGGGGCCTATAAATGTGGTCATTGCAATATGTGCAGATATCTACTTCCTAATAGAAAGGTCTTCTTTAATTTTAATAACTCTAAACAGTTTAACATGAAGCATTTCATTAATTGTAATACTTGCTCAGTAATTTATCTATTAGAATGCCCTTGTGGATTAAAGTACGTGGGCAAAACTAAGAGGAATCTTAAACTAAGAATTCAAGAACATGTAAGAAATATAAAGAATAAAGTTGAAAGCCATTCGATATCCAGACATTTCAAAATACAACATGATGCGAACCCAGAGAATCTATCTTTTAGGGGCATTGAACATGTCAAATTAGGCACAAGAGGAGGAGATCTTGCTACAAAATTGTCTCAACGAGAGATGTACTGGATTTTCGAATTAAACACATTACTACCCTATGGCTTAAATGACAATTATGAAATTGCTCCTTTTCTTTAAATGGTTTTTAAACTTGTTTCTGTATATTTATTCCCTTTTTACTTCCATTCCCCATATGTGATACTGCAACGTCCGATGGTATTTTTATATATAAAAAATGTTATAAAATTTTTTTTTATATATATGTTTTTATATATATATATTTTTTATACATTTATTTATGTTCTATTATATCTATCACTATTTTCTGATGATTCCAGGTCACTTTTATTGCCATATTATTCTTTTAAGTGTTATTAACTGGGACAAAAAAACTTACTTTTTATTCTATATTTCACATTTTATATTGCATATTTTATCTGGTTATCTGTTTGTAATATCCTAACTTATATGGTTATTTATTAATTTATTATGTCAACGTGACATTGACCATGATTATCAGACTTGTATGTAATAAGTTTGGATTATGCATTTAGGCTCAGAATATACTCCTTAAAGTAATGTGTATCTGTTCAAACCAACAAAATGGCCACCGTTTAAATTATGTCACCAGTGAAGCCTGTTACTAACCAACAAAATGGCCGCCAGCTATCTAATTGTCTATGGATAACCAACAAAATGGCCGCCGCCTATATGAGGCTCTAGGAGCACTGTGTCACATCCTAATGACTAAGTCCTTTTGTTTACTTGCCGCCGGGTGTTCCCACTTCACCACACGGCACACAAGGCGGAACTTGTCATTACAAGCCGCGATGTATTTGCCGCGAGTCGCGCATGCGTGGTGCATCACGCGCGGCATCTTGGGATACCCCTGACATCACGGATGATGTCACCAAGATGGCCGCGGTGCACTGCGCATGTGCTAAATGGCGATTAGCGCCAATTCAAAACTCATTGATTACCTCCACCATAGGGTATATAAGGCTGTACATTTACACCTATACCATTACCCCTGAGGAAGTCCAAAGGACGAAACGCGTTGGGCACTGCCAGCCTCTCTGACAGACTTGACACCACCTCACAGATAAGCTATTTCCTTTTTTAATTTTGTGTTAACTTGTTCTATACTTTGTCTATTACCCTGTTTATGTAATAAAGTCCCCCTGTTTAAGTACACCAGTGCTGATGATGGTTATTTATCTCATTTGAAGACCATCACCACTTTATGTGGGTACTTTTGGGGCTGAAAAATAAGGAAGAAACCTGGATAAAGTTACCAAGGTTAACACTATATGCATCTACACAAGAATTTATCGGGTACGCATAACCATTTATTACGAGACTCACTATTCTGAAAATACTACACTATATTATTTTTCTTTTCCACCTGGCTCTGCCAAGAGCCTCTTCTTATCAAGGTCCTATTTGGCACCAGTAATCCGGGTCCAGCTTTGTTTATTCCATCGACCGACAAGATTTACAAATAAGCCTTAAAGAATTATCTTTTGGTACGCACATTATTATTTGAGCACGGGCACAATTATTTTTTAATTTATTACACTATTTGGCGCTTGTCCTTTCCACCCCATTTTCCAGATCACTATTTCGTCTGACTGCCATACAGACCTACGGAAAGGACTGCTGCCTCCTCTTATTTGAAGGATTCAAGTGGTCGATTAACTATTCATATGTATGACACCTGCACTTTAATGTCACAATCAGGCTAATACACTGTGCGCGATCCAAGAACTACTATTTCCATATATATATATATATATATATATATATATGTCAGGTGCATAAATATTGAGACATTGACAGAATTTTCATATTTTGGCCTCTATTCACCACCACAATGGCTTTGAAATGAAACAAACAAGATCTCACACAAACTCGGCACTCACTTGCTTTTCAAACTGCAACTCCTTTGAATACAGGGAATGTCGGTTAATAATAATAGGCAACTGGATATAGACAAAAAAAAGTGTGTCTAAAATTTGAAAAACAAGGTGCCCTAGCAAGTGTGACCACAACATTTAAAATGACAAGCTTGTGGTCACACTTGCTAGGGCACCCTGTTTTTCAAATTTTAGACAAACTTTTTTTGTCTATATCCAGGTGCTTATTAACGGATATCCCTGGGTGTGGTCCTGTCTCTTTAAGCCTGGACCCATATTCATTTTTAAAATGTATGCAAGCTTGAGCCCAAGATGGCAGACCAAGATCATTTATCTGAGAAGCAGTGTAGGGACTGGCCAGATGGGAATGACCGTGAAGTGGTGGTCAGCTTAACAAATTATTGGAATATTTTGGAACAAACATTCCCTGTATTCAAAGGAGTTGCAGTCAGAAAAGCAAGTGAGTGGCAAGTTTGTATGATATTTTATTATGTAGATGGTGTGGTCACATACCAAGGGCACCCCAGATGGTTGAGTGCCGTGGAGTAAGCCTGTCATTATATATGTTTGTGTATATATATATATATATATATATATATATATAAATCCCGGGGAAAGAATCCCACACACTTAATCACTAATGATGGGCGCTGAAACCACATAATGAAGTATAAATGTGTCTGCATTGGTCCCCATAGTGGATCAAAAACGAGGCCAGCACACCATAGTTCTGTATCATCCAAAAGTCATATATTAGAATACAGCCATGTTTGTATCGGGTTGTATATAGTGCATGTCACTACTGCAATGCAGTGTAAGTACTTATCAATGCCTGGTGACCATATGCAATAAGACCAATCACATGCCCGACGGCCGTTTCAGTGGTCCAACCACCTTCATCAAGAGTACAACATTGCTAAAACATGGTGTTTAAATTGGCAAAAAGGCACCTAATCAGACACACATAGATGGATCTCACCTGCTGCCAGGGGACCGAGCTTCACGCTGGTCATCAAATACCAGAAGCGGCATAACGGCAAACTCCACGTCTCCAACTGGTCACATGACCAAACTTACACAGACACGCCCATCCCGGAAGTAGCGCTGCAAAAAGACCAATGCCAGCGCACATCTCGTGGGGGGAGGTGGGTGATGTCAAAGCATCACATGTGTCTGGTCAATTGAGTGCCAGAGACACGTGATGTACCTGTGTCACGTATCAGGGGTCAGCTGAGTGTTATCACTCCGGTGGTTACCATGGTAACCCACATATGCGGGCCTGGGTGAAATACAACAATGTTGTTGTCTGACAGGCACCAATGTTCCTATAATCCAGATAGCAACCAAGAATCAAAGTATACAGAAATATAATTTCTAATAAACATATATCTAAATCTCCATCAAGGCAATATAAACCAAAAAAAAAGAAAGAATCAAAAATAATCACAAAAAAATATTCACATCAGAGATAAATTTCTTATAAACCAAAAAAGAATTATAATAATCTTACACAAGAAAATCATTTGTTAAATTAAAAAATACAAAATTTAGAAAATGAATATAAACAAACCAAAAACAGTCAATAGAAATGCAAAGCTAATAGAGTGACAATGCTCAACAGTCCCCATACATGTCCGTGTCCCTCAATAGTCACAAAAAAAGTTGAGTGATAGCTCATCATTGAGACCCATAGGTCGTAATGTCTCCAACTGATAAATTAGCTCACATTCCTTCTGGAGGAGTTTCTTCCTCCGATCACCACCTCTCCTAGGGGGTTTAACCTGATACAGAGGCATAAAGTGGAAGTCACCAATTCCATGTCCATGGTCGACAAAGTGTCTGGCCACCGGTGGAGTATTCAGGTCCACTGATGAAAAGGCCTTTTTAATCGATGATCAGTGCATTGCAATGCATTCCTTCAGCATTCTTGTCGTCTTTCCAATATACACCATTGGACAAGAGCATGTAATGGCATAAACAACGAAGCGGCTTTCACAATTCATTCGTTGATGTAAATGTTATTTATAACCACTCCTAGGATGGACAAACTTGTCACCTGTCACTATAAATTTACAGTTTACACATCCACTGCAGCAAAATGCACCATTTTTTGGCATGAGCCAGTTAGTCACATATAGGCCAGGACAGATGTCAGCGTTGGTCACCAGGTCTTTTAGGTTATTACTGCATTTATATGCAAACAGTGGATTATTTTGACATGTACTCTTAAGTATGGGGTCAGATCTGATGATATGCCAATGTTTGAGAATAGATTGTCTCAATTTGTTGGAAGAAATGGAAAAGGTGGTGGGAAAAATTAACCTCTCAGGCTTCGCCTTAGGTTCTTTATCAGATTTAAGCAAACTAGTCCTATCCAACGAAAGGCATTTCTTGATAGCATCATCAACTTCATTCCAATTATAACCTTGTTCAATAAAGTCCATTCCCATTTTATGGAGAGCTTGAGGTAGATCTTCAGTTGCAGAGGTGATACTGGTTACTCGTAACAATTTCGAAAACGGCAGACCCCTTTTAAGAGGTCTAGGGTGGAAACTGTCCGCCATAAGCACTGTATTGAGATCAGTGGGTTTTTTAAAAATACTTGTCACAAAGTTGTTGTGAAGCATGGACAGAAACATGCAGGAATTCTAATGTATGGGGTCTGCTGGAACATGTCACTCTAATGTAACTGGTCAAGTTGTTCAAAAAAACCTATAAACTGGTGTAAACTATCCAGTCCACCAGTCCAAATAAAAACAATATCATTAATAAATCTTGTGTAAAAAAATATATTTTGAAAAAAGACAATTGGTTAGAATGTGCACCTGCTCATATTCGTGCATGTAAAGGTTCGCATGGCAAGGGGCCATATTCGACCCCATTGCTGTACCCCGTAGCTGAAAATAAAACACATTTTCAAAAAGAAAATCATTTTTGTGCAAAATAATATCAATCAAGAGAAGTAGGAACTCACGTGGTGGACCGGAGTAAATTGTACTATTCATGATGGCTTTTTTAATAGCTGCTAACCTCTCGCCATGGTCAATATTTGTATATAGACTCACGATGTCGAGAGTCACCAAATAACAATACGGGGAAGGGGAGCTGAATTCTTGAAGTTTAAGAAGAAAGTCAGTGGTGTCCTTTAATATACAAGGAATTGCACGAACAATGGGTTGGAGGATATAATCCACAAACTGGGATAGAGTTTGACACAATGAACCCCGGGAGGAAATAATAGGCCTCCCCGGGTTTTTTTCAAAGATTTGTGTATTTTAGGCAATACATAAAGTAATGGAATCAAAGGAAAATCTTGTGTCAAACCTTTGACTGTATTCTCATCCAACCAACCATTTGCGAAACCCATAGAGATAATGGAGTCAATTTCTTTTTTAAAGGAACTCGTAGGATCAAATCTTTGTTCCTTATAACAAGAGACGTCAGATAGCTGTCTCCGTACCTCTTCAATGTAGTCAATCTTGTTCATCACAACTGTGACCCTACCTTTATCAGCAGGGTGGATAATGATATCTTTGTTATCTCTAAGTTGTTTAATGCTGATCTCTCAAGAATAGATATATTGGAGTACGAGATTTTCTGCTTACCCATAAAAGGTATAATGTCCTGCCTGACCAATCTCATAAATGTTTCAGTAGAGGGGTTGGTACTAGGTGGATCAAATGTACTGGTGACAAGAAATGGAGATTTGGAAATGGAGACTTTTTTCGTTTTGTGGAAAAAATCTTGTAATTTTAATTGTCAATGGAATTTGTATAGTTCGACCTGACAATCGAAGGCACGTTGATTATGTGTCTGAAAAGATAATCCCCTTGAAAGGATAGATTGTTCAGCTGAAGTGAGGGTATAATTGGAGATATTAAACACCTTTATTTCTTCCTCCCCCTTGTCAGGAACTCCTGACCTCTGTTTATGGTCCCCTCTGTCTCTCCTGCACCGCCTCTTCTGTTTCTTGTGCGAGTGACTGTACCCCCTCTTAAAAAAGACTGTCCTCTAGATACCGACTGATCTGAATCTGATGTATGTGAATCAACATCAGTGTGGGCTCTATCAAATCTTCTCCTATTGGTCTGTCCTGTGTTCCACTGTCGTTTACCACCTTGGAAAAAAACCTAGAGATAATCTTTAAGATCTCTATAATCCTCTTTGACTCTTTTATATTTGTTCTTTTTAAACATCAACAACTTGGCTTTACATGCAGATATATTGCTTTCTATCTTAGTAAGCCAATCACATGTGTCAGCAGCTTTAAGAGAGTCAACACCCTTTGCCTCACATTCACCAATTTCTTTCTCCAAACCCAATATATCAGAATTAACCTGCAGTTAACCAAACTTTTTTTGTCTATATCCAGGTGCTTATTAACGGATATTCCTGGGGGTGGTCCTGTCTCTTTAAGCCATGACCCATATTCATGTTTAAAATGTATGCAAGCTTGAGCCCAAGATGGCAGACCAAGATCATTTATCTGAGAATCAGTGTAGGGACTGGCCAGATGGGAATGACCGTGAAGCGGTGGTCAGCTTAACAAATTATTGCAAGATTTTGGAACAAACATTCCCTGTATTCAAAGGAGTTGCAGTCAGAAAAGCAAGTGAGTGCCAAGTTAGTATGATATTTTATTACGTAGATGGTGTGGTCACATACCAAGGGCACCCCAGATGGTTGAGTGCCGTGGATTAAGCCTGTCATTATATCTGTTTGTATATATCTATATATATATATATCTACATATATATATATATATAAATCCCGGGGGAAGAATCGCACACACTTAATCACTAATGATGGGCGCTGAAACCACATAATGAAGTATAAATGTGTCTGCATATACACATATATATATATTTTATTACTGTACATATATTGCTCGATCTCTGTGGCCAGCAGTGATCGGGACACATGGGGACTTGGGGAGGTGGAGCTGAGGCCAGAAAGGAGTGGGTGGGGGCGCCGGGGTACATAGCAGCAGCTGCGGCTACCAGAGCCACTGCTGCTGCTCATACACAGTGATCTCACTGATCACTGTGTTCCAGAGCCACAGCGGGTGGGTGTCCCGCTAGCGGCCCGGAGACATAGCAGCGGCAGCGGCTACCAGAGCCACCGCTACTGCTTCTTACTGAAGTGGACGGGTCCGGCTGCCCGATCACTGCTGGCCACAGTGATCGGGTCACAGCATCAGCAGCGGCTACATGAGCCATGGCTGCTGCTTCTAGGGGGGTGCCGCTTCCAGCAAGCCGCCCACTGTGTGTTTCTGCCTGGTCGTATCAGATGCGACCATGTCAGGGAAAGCCCAGTCTGGTATGGTCGTATCTGATACGACCATGCCAGGCAAGTGGTTAATCAGGCCCTGAACATTAGAGGTCTCTGTGATCCTTTACCATACTTACCGACTTTCTGGCTACCCCCTCCGGCATTTTAAAGCAGGGGGCTGCAGCCAACCCTGAAGAGTTGCTTGCTCTTGCGGGTGCCGGGAGCACCACCCGATTTTCAGGAGGCTACCGGCCGAATCGGGATAGTAGGCAATCCTGCTCTTTACTAATGAAGCTCTATTAGTTCAGACTAATGGCACAGGGCAATGGTTTTCACAGTGAAGAGGACATATCCGATCACACTGCAGTAATCCCACCCACTCCACAGTATTTCTAGAAGACTGAGGCGGGCAAGGCAATCTGTGCACAAGTGTCAGATGGTCTATGGCACCATTATGGTTTAGTGTTTGCTACGCGTATGAAACACCATGCTACGGTAGGGCTATCAGAGCTGCATGCAAGTGAGCCACATCTCCACTAAATAGGTGGAACTGGGGGAAAATGGGGCATGTGCACATAGGAAGAGTGTGTTGCGGACATGGTGATGGAATTGTAGCCTTACCAGTATGTACCGTACACAAAGATCTGGCTGATTTCAGCCAACTCTGAATACAGACGAAGATCCGCATTTATTTTCAAGCATGCAATACGGCCACTTTGTGTGCGACTCTTAATCACATCCTTAATTTACATTTACATGACTTGTTTTATGTTCATTCCACTTTGTGATATATGGCCACTAACAGTAATTTATATGCCAGAGTACAGAACCTCTCTATACCTAATTTTCCACCTTGTACATACAGTCAGGTGCATAAATATTGGGACATTGACAGAATTTTCATATTTTGGCCTCTATTCACCACCACAATTGCTTTGAAATGAAACAAACAAGTAGGGCTTTAACTGCAGACTTTCATATTTAATTTGAGGGTAATTACATCCAAATCAGGTGAACGGTGTAGGAATTACAACGGTTTCTATATGTGCCTCCCACTTTTTAAGGTGCTGAGCTGCTGATGGGGGGGGGAGGCTGCGTCGGACCCTGGCCCCTGCTGGCTGACTGTTAGTCAGCAATTGCAGGGGCAGGAAATCCAGCAGAATGTCTGTTAGTTCTGCTTCCTCTCCTCTGCTGGCAATGGCACCGGTAATTAGCAGCTTTAGCCTTGGCCTCTCCTTCCCACCGTCCCTCCCTCCCTAGCACATAATGATCACGCACCTGGCCTGGTGACAGCCAGTGGCAGTGTGACTCACTCCTAGAAGCAGTGCTGCCCCCCTGATCTGGCAACAAGAGGAGCAGTGTAAAGTGGCCACGGAGCCTTCTCTACTAGGGATGGACATTGGAAGCCAATAGTTAGAATCCATCGATGTTTCTGATTCGATGGAAGTACTTTATCCATCGAATACTGGGAAGTGGTGTCCGCAGCTCAGCTAAAGCATGGGTAGGCAGCAGGAGACTAGATGCAGCATTCACAGTGGAGTGGGAGCCTGGGGGCAGCCCAGCATCTCGGTGAGTGCTGGGCATGCCCCTACAGTAACGTAGAGGGTTTGTGGGAGTTGCGAGGCTTCACCCATTATCACAGGCTCCACCCCCTTTTTTGGAAGCAAGTATAACCATCGCGATGGCTAAACTATCGAATTTGTCACGCTCTGGACTATTAAAACCACTTTCTTATTGCTCCAGTGTCTGTCGAGGATAGCACAGAGGTCTGCTCATGCTGCACATCGCTCCCGGCTGGTGGTGTGGTCTGTCTGTGCTGCTCCTGATCCGTCCGCTCAGTGGGCCTAATTCAGACCCGCTTGCGAGCGCTTGCAAGTGGGTCGATGGTGCCCTAGTGCGCAAGCGCATGACGGAGGGAGCTCTGTCGTGCGCATGCGCGAGACCCGCATAGCGACAGCCAAGCTGTCGCTATGGGTCTCGCACCAAAGGGGGCGTGCTGTCGATGGTGAGGACAGCACGCCCCCTTTAGTGGGTGTGCCGGGGGCGTTGCTGCCCAGATGGAGGTGTTCCCATGGGAACGCCTACCATCTGGGGCCGGCCCCACTGACATCACTAGTGATGTCAGTGGGAGTGCTTTTGGCTGATAGAGCCAAAAGCACTCCTGGGCTTGCGGCAGCGAGACCCTACCGCAGGGTCTCGTCGCAAGCCCGATGGTCGCGATGGTCTTGACCATCGCGACCATCTTTTTGGCCGCTCGCATAAGCTGTGGGTGGTCACCCACAGCTATGCGAGCGGCCAGGAAGCCACTCCAATTTTAGGTAGGAGGGCCCTGATGTCCCAGTGTCCTGTTACTGAGTTTGCTCACAGCGTGTCTTCCCAGCATGATGGCCCACAGGCTGCACGCTCCTAAACAACAGTATTTGCGCAGGCATGTTGGACTCTATCACCTGATGCTCTTTCTCCACTCAGAGCGCTGCTCCCAGATCAGCTGATCGCAGCATCCAATCCCCGGGGATCCTCCCCTATAAATTCCATTTCCAGACTGGCCTCTGTTGCCAGTACAACGTCGCTTCCTGCTGAAGTTACAGCCCAGTGCTGAGCTCCCAGGTACTCTGTATCTGAACGGTCCCAGTCCGTTATATCCAGTTCCCATATCTGATAAACAAGTCTCCTATACAATCTTGCACATCAGTCTGGTTTTTACCACTGAGACTTGTTCTTACAGCCATCATCGGTTTCAGCCAATACCTCAAACCATTGGTCTCATCTGATGCTTCCCACATCGGACTCTTATTAATTAGATTCCTCCATTCATCAACATCGGTCCCAACCTATCAAGTTCCTCAATTCATCAGCATCAGTCCCAAAGAGTAAGTTAATCAATTCATCAACATCGGACTCTTATCAATTAAAGTTCTTGAATTCTTCAACATCAGTCTCAAACCGATCAAGTTCATTAATTTTTTAACATCAGATACAAATTCATCAAGTTTTTTAAATTATCAACATCGGTCTCTGGGCCTGATTCAGCAAGGAACACAATGCTGCATTCGCACACACTCCGCCGATGTTTGCAATCTACGCATGCATATAAGATGCAGTGTGCATGCGCAAAACCAGCTGCTGCGAATGGGAATGCGAGTGCAGACAGCATGCAGACCTACCACCCAGTGATTGACAGGAAGTACCGTTTGTGGGTGGTGACAGCTAGTGGTCGTGCGAATGCAGGCGTGTCAGTGCGTTCCAATGCCGTTGCAGAGGTGTGCATAAATTAGGCATTGCGAGACCCTACGCAGCCTGAGCTCTCACTGCATGCAGGAGATGTAGCATAGTCTGTGGGAGGGTCAGGTCAACCACTAACTGTGCGTTTGGGTCCGATGGTTCTCTATGTTACCGATGTTTTTGCTGTCTTGCCAGGTATAGAGGATGCAAGTTAAAGGAAGTGGATGGTATTGTGTAGTACTGGGCGTCTGCTTGTTCTGCTGCGATTGCCATGCATATGCATTCATTAGCCAGGTGCGTGCGTGCGCACACTTGCGTTCCTTGCTGAATCAGGACATCAAACCGATTCAGTTCTCAACCAGCATCATCAGTCCCATTCCGATTCTTCTCATTAATTCAGTATTATCATCTCCAACTCTCATTACAACCTGCTGTTTAATACAGACCTTCCATTTTTGTTCTCGCCTTCGGGCCCATCATACTCTGCAGCTCCTCTACCTCCTCACAGCAATACATGAGGAAGTCCTGGCTCAAGCCTCCCAGGTTTATTCACACTTCCCAAGCAGAGGGCGTTTTAAGAGAGGAGGGACCCGTGTGCACTCCTCGTGCGGGGCCCCCTCCTCTCTTCCTGGTGGCTGGCAGCCGACTGACGCAGCTGGCCAGCCACCGGAGCATTAGTAGACTCCTGGCACTACAGTGTGCCTGGAGTCTACTGCGCATGTGCCGAACACCGGAAAAATGGCCGCGGCGGCCATTTTCCAGCATTCTGTGCATGTTCAGTAGACTTCGGGCACACTCTAGCCGCGGCGGCCATTTTTCTGGTGTTCTGAGCAGCAATGATACCCGACGCGGGACCTTGAACAGGTAAGTTTAAAAAAAATATTGGTGCAATGTGTGCGGTGCGGGCTCACTGTTCCCAAGTCTCCTCTTCAGCCTCCCATGCATGTTCCTGCCCAAACCAACCCTCAGGCGTGACAGAATTGTTGCGATGCATATTGCCATCGCATCACTGGAATTGATGGTGGAAGCCCGGCAACCATTCGATGCCAGGCTTCCAATGTCCACCCCTAAACTCTGCTGCTGCTGCTGCGGAGGCAGCTTTTTTCACAGTATATAATATGCCAATGAATGGGAGGAGAGAGACAGGGGCATTCTCCAGGCATGGGCCCAGCACACATTGTAAGTCCTGCGCAATGCTGGGGAATGAATGGCTGCTAATCTTTCCTGGACCTCTAGCACATTCTATGGGCGGTGGAGGTGGCCTGTATGATCCGGGTACTTGGGTGAGACAGGTGGGGCAAGAGACGGTTTGCAATGCTGCAGCTGCGCAAACACACACACACACGGTCAGCCCTGCCTCCCTATGTTGAGGCAGGTCCCTCAAGGTAGTGGGGCCAACCATACTCCCCTCCCTGACCTGGGCCAGTCTGAAATTCTTCTAAAAGGTCGGGCAGCAGCGCGACCCTTTGTCCTCAGGGGCCCCGGTGCACCACTGCTGACAGGGTTAATATAAACTATAAAATGTAGTTCCTAACATGTTAGAAAGAGATTAGTAGAAAACAAAGGCAGGTGATTACTTATATTAGAAAAATATGGACTTTACCATGTTATGTGTGGAGAAGTCTACTGCACACATTGTTCGCGGATCTTACCAGGGCAATGCAGTGCGCTCCAGAGATGACTAGTCTAAAAAGTCGCTTGGCACACCTGTGACGCCCTCATGATGGCGGGGGACCCTGATCATAGCTTTTAAGTGCCACGTGTCATTTTATTTCTTTAGCAGAGCACTGTATAAGTGCCACCGTAGTAAGCTTCAATAATTTTTTTTTCCCAGATTGCTTAATTGGCCTCAGATGTTAGTTGTATTGTGGTGGCAATAAACCTTTATACCATGTTTTAGATAGTGATCTACACTTTACCATAGCTAAAGTTAGGATGCCTCTTTTTTTCCATTGGAGGATTTTGGCTTCTTGGGACATTTTTTGCCACAGTATTTCACATTTTTTTTGTAATTGGTTTGGAAATTGCACAGAATGCAGTCTTGCATATATTGCCAAATATAACTATAGGACGATTTGTTTGTCACTTTTGGTATATATTCAGGGTTTTTAAAAAAATCAAACAACCCTTTTTTTTTTTTACAGTTCTCTTGGTGGTTTGATACTCTGGGGAAGCAGAGTGGCCATGTTTTGTATAGGAATTTTTGAATCTACAGCATGTCATCTGTGTCATAACGTCATCAATTACAGCCCTTGTTGCAATAAATAAGCTAATTATGTGTTGGTGTATTTTTTTAAATTCTCATTCAGTTGCAAGCATGAAGTCAGGCATGTTGTATCATGAGGATCTAGACATCGTGATCCAGGAAATACACAGATAGCTTGCTGACAGTAGAGCCGGCCCTGACCAATTTTGTGCTCTAGGAAAGATAAATATTTTAGTTGGTGCCATCTCCCCATGCTGGAAATAGATGCCCCCTCAAAGCAGCATTGCTCCGACATCTTACTCTGTGTGAGAGGATTTTAGCTGGAGACCCTTTAATTGCAGCCAATCCCACGTACTGTATCAATACAATATATTAATAATTACAAACAATGGAAACTAGATGAAAGTAATCTTAACAGACTGAATTTTGTCAAATAACCTTTATTTTCTGTTGGATCAGTTCTTTTTCTACATCTATATGTATTTTGTGAAAAATAATTTGTCTATTCCAGTGGTCTGGGAACAGGGGTAAATTACCCCACATGGGATAAAATGAAATTCCTGGGGGTAACGGACGGACAGCCGGGCATGCATATGAATCATTCTATAATATAGAATGATTCATAGGCATGCCCGGCTGTGCCGCGGGGAGGCTCTAAGCTGGACGCCCACTGAGATGTTATTACCAGCGGGCGCCCGGCTCCTTCCCTGCAGCGCTGCTTTAGCCGGAGGCTGGACTTCTCTTCTGAACTTCGCTGGACTTCTCTTCTGAACTTCAGCATCCGTCTCTCCGTGCGCACTATGGGAGAGACGTCATGACGTTTCTCCCATAGTTCCGAGGAGCAGCCGGGCGGACAGGACGGTGGTGGTTGCAGGAGCGGGGATTAAAGTGTTTTTTTGGGGATTTTTTGTACAAGCGGCACTACAGGGGCATTATATGGGGCACTACTACAGGGGCATTATATGGGGGCACTACTACAGGGGCATAACATTGGGGGCACTACTACAGGGGCATTATATGGGGGAACTGCTACAGGGGCATAACTATGGGGGCACTACCACAGGGGCATAACTATGGGGGCACTATTACAGGGGCATAACTATGGGGGCACTACTACAGGGGCATTATATGGGGGCACTATATGATTCCCTTCCTTTCAAATCAAGGGGGTAATGTCGGCGTATCTAAATATAGTTTGGGGTAAAAGGGATAAAAGTTCCCTGACCCCTGGTCTATTCTGTTTACTGCAACATTGGTTTCTTACATATAGCAAAAAAATTTACTTTGTGTCAAACTTTTGTCTAATTGTCTAAGAAATGCTCAAATTTCTTTTCATGCCAAGGTACAAAGATGTCTGTCAATTCAGTTTTTTAAATTGCCCATGAAAATTACCCCACGAATGTCTGTAATTTACTCCATTCCATGGGGTATTTTCCAGCCACAATTTACATTTTTTTCTCTTGTATCTACTGGGATAGCAGACTCAAAATAATGACTAGGCATGTGAGGATTTCCAAAAAAACCCGTAGCGGGCGCACCCCTCCCCAGCATCCCGATTTCAGCGGGACTATACTGTCCCGCTGTTCCACCCGTGGCCCGAAATGGCCCACGGGGGGTCAAATCGGGAGTTTGGGGACCCCTCAACGCCACAGCCGTGCTGGACCCCGTGCGCGCGGCATCCATTCACTGACGGGAGAGGGCTGGGGGAAGCCCAGCCAGTAATGGAGGGCAGGGCTTTACCCCCAGCCTGATGTTATTTGGAGGTGTGCCATGCGGGCACGC
This sequence comes from Taudactylus pleione, assembly GCA_031769625.1. Classification (NCBI taxonomy): domain Eukaryota; kingdom Metazoa; phylum Chordata; class Amphibia; order Anura; family Myobatrachidae; genus Taudactylus; species Taudactylus pleione. The sequence continues at coordinate 15,096,903 of JAUIMM010000608.1, forward strand.
TTCCAAATAATGTCACAGAGGGCGTGGCCTATGGTAATTAGGCCACATCCCAAATTTCGGTTGAGCGCGGCGAAGCCGCGTGTGATTAAAGGGCACCTTGTTAAGGGCTGGCACAGGGTGCTCCACCCCCTGGAGCCTGCCCTGGTCCTTGGTATGTGACACTGGAACACAGGACAGGTGCGGTGCTGTAAGCCGGCCCTGCACAGCAGGAAGGCGCCAGACTGGGGAGGTACTGCCGCAGCCTTCTCCCTGACAACATGACGTTTATCCCATAGAGCTGAGCACGAGGCCGGCAGCGAGTGGACATTATGTGTATAAGTGGCACTTTTACTGTGGGCATTATGTGTATAAGAGGCACTACTACTATGGGCATTACGTGTATAAGGGGCACTACTGTGTACATTATGTGTATAAGTGGCACTACTGGTGGGCATTGTGTATAAGGGACACTACTGGGTGGTATTATGTGTATAAGGGGCACTATTGTGGACATGTGTATAAGGGGCACTACCATTGTGGCATTATGTGTATAGGGAGCACTACTACTGTGGCATTATGTGTATACACATAATACCACAGTGGTAGTGCCCCTTATGCACATGTCCACAGTAGTGCCCCTTTATACACATTATAGACTCAGGGGTCTATTTACTAAGCCTTGGATGGAGATAAAGTGAACAGAGATAAAGTACCAGCCAATCAGCTTCTAACTGCCATGTCATAGGCTGTGTTTAAAAATGAGTTAAGAGCTGGTTGGTTGGTACTTTATCTCCGTCCACTTGATCTCCATCCAAAGCTTAGTGAATAGTAGAGTTCTTGCTGAAGCTGTTGAACAATAGAGCTCTGCTGCCACCTAGTGGCTATTCAAGTAACTACAAATTACATATACAGAAAAGGATAAAATTATTTTAAAAGCTTAACTTCCAAGGAACTACCAGATCCAATCTACAAGCCGTTAAAGCTAAATAATAATAATGATAATAATAATAATTTAAAAAAAAACACACAGAAATGACCCACCAGTGATAGCTATTTATGCCAATCACCCAAGTCGTCAAATATAATTATATACAACCTGTACAATCTGAACATCACCCAGATTCAAAAGCAAACCACCAGTAGGATTCCTTGTCAGTTATCAAATAGAAAGGTCCCAAAGGATGCAATAGTGAACAGAAAAATGTAGAGTCCTGATGTGCGGAGAGGGGCTGTTTGGCGTGATTGAAGCAACATTAAAAAGGACACATCTGTAGTTCTAAGGGGATTTCAGCAGTTGACGGTGGGGGTAATGGTGGATTGTGGATATTCGCTTAGATATGTAAAGCCTGTTCTTCTTCAGTGCAAATCCACTGTTTAGCTTCAGCACCTCTGGTCCACAATTGTATTCTATTAAGTATGGTGATATGTTAGTAGCCCTGTATTTGGGGAGTGGCCAATAGATCATCTGAGAAAAGACCTGTGGCTAATTGTAATGTAGTGCCTGATTCATTACGGATCGCAACTGCAACAGCATACGCAGATAGGTCAATAGTGTGTACTGCGCATGCATAACAGTGCGTGTGAGTTAGTATTGAGATTGCTCTGCGATCACACACGCAGATACAAAGCCATCGCAGAGTGAGTGATGGGAGGTAAGCGCTTGGGGTGGTGATGGGGGAGTGGCCGGAGAAGCGCAGACGTGCCAGTCCATTTGAACGCTGTTACATGGGCGTGCATAAATTAGCCACTGCAACGGAATACACAGCTTGAGTGCTCACTGCGTGCAACGAGGTTAGCAATTTCCGAGTAAGGTCAGACCTGCTGGAATTCTGCGTGAGGGGCCAATGTTGTTCGATGTTCCCGATGTATACGCAGGACTGCTAGGTATTATGGATGTGAGATAGTGGTAGTGGCTGTTTCTATGCTAGCTGTGCGATGGCTTTGTGATTGCATTCATTACCATATTTTCGCAGCAGACCTGCATGCGTAATCGCAGCCCTGATCGCAATAGCAATCGGTAATGATTCAGGCCCAGAGTGCGAGCCAGCTCTGCTGCAGGAATACATGTGAGTATGCCCGTATTTTTAAAGCAGCAAGCATGTCAAAGGCTAATCCAGCTGGCGCAGGCTCACACTCTATAACATTTAGCTCCTATTTTAAATTTTTTATCCCTGATATTTTGGGGTTCAATCTAATAGACTGTGCAAGGGCCTCTATCTAGAAGAAAAAGATGGGAGAGGGGGCACCCCCTACTATTTCAAATGTGAAAGAGTGCGATTATAGAATCATGAAATTTATTTTTAGACTAGGTGAAGTTATACAGGGAGAAAATATACTGGTAGCATTCAGGACCCAGTCCCATGTGTCGCCTCACACCAGCCATAAAACTCCAATCAGCCCTGTCAAGGGTATATGTGATAAACTTTGATAGTGTTCTCTCAAGACTCGCAGCCCTGTTCAAAGCCCACTTGGTTGGTACAGAGAAGTTTTGGCAGCAAGGTTTTTAGTTTATTAGCTTAGCAGATAGCTTCAAATTAGCGTTGAAGATTGAAATTTGCCGGTAGTTGGGAAACAGGAAGGGGCTCATAACCTTATGATGGTAATATGGGCTTCTAACGATTGGTGGGAGACTGGGGTTTGGTCCAAGACTACACTGCAGGCCTCCAGTAGGAGTATCACAAGCTTCTCCTAGAAGGCTTTGTAATAGCTTATGGTAAACCCATCCAGGGATTTTACCCATACTTGTCGAAATCCTGGCTGCCCCTTCCGGGAGGGAGCAGCCAGGTCGGCTTAGCAGGGGACGGGGTAGTAAAAAGGGGCATGACTGGTGACATTACACGTCATTTTGGCCCCGCCCTCGCTACACAATCCCGATATTTCTGGGGGCAGGGTCATGATGGCGCGATTCAGCGAGAATCGCGTCATCAGCCCCACCACTGCAGGTGTTTGCTGCCGGGGCAGGGGTCCTGTGTTAGGTGATTATTGAAGGGGGGAAGGTTATTGTGAAGTGGTTATTAGAGGTTGGAGAGACACATCTGCCCCACAGACTCTACCCTGTCACCAGGCACACTTGTCCCTGCAGACTCTCTCACCCTGTCAACCCCCACACCTGTCCCTGCAGACTCTTATCCTGTCACCCAACAGACCAATCTCCGCAGATTTTCTCACTCTGTCACTTATTAGACCTGCACCACAGATTCTCTCACCCTGCGAAACACCAGACCTGGCCACGCAGACAGGGCTGAAAAGTCAGGATCACTTGATTGCATTTGCACCCCAGACTAAAAGTTGCCAGTTAGCCCCTGGTCCCCTCCCTCAGTCTCCACCACCAGTCCATCCCCTATCTCCATGGGTTGGGTCAGGCCTACCCCTGGCGCTGCTGGAGGTCAGCTAAACCAAACCCTATTTTTTCTTGTGGAGGCCAATGTGTATGTTTTTTTTTATTTTCTGTCGGGGTCCAATGTGTTTTATTGACTTCTGTAGGGGCAAATGTGCTTTTTTATTTCCTGTTGGGGGCCAATGTGTTTTACTGTGTTCTGTAGGGGCCAATGTGTTTTATTTTTTTCCTGTGGGAGCCAAAGTGTTTATTTTTTGTGTGGTCCAATGTTTTTTTTTCCTTTTTTAAGCTGTGTTTGTTTTTTTCCTGTGGGGCCAGTGTGTTTATTTTTTTCTTGTTCAATGTTTTTTGTCTGTGCATATGTCTGAGATGCACCGCGCATACGTCCAGATGGAGTTGCAGTTCAGATGTAACATAGTATGGCCGTGTTATTGGAGTGACATGGGCGTGTTGCTGAAGGTGGTTGCATATACAGATGCTAAATTGCTCACATTAGAGGCCATTCTCAGATAGATGATCTGCAGCTGGCATAGGGCAGGTGAATGTTTCAATGGTGTGACCGATGATTGCAGCGTCTGTAGAGACTGACAGTGGGCATCTTAGTCCTTGCATATTTGGATGTACACCAGGGAAGGGCAAAGAAGCGGCATTAGCAAAAAGTTGCAGATGCAACTGCTGCAAAAGATAAAGGCCACAACAGCGTCCAACTCAGAATCAGGCCCTATGAGGAGGGATCCCACCCTGTCGACAGATCCCACCACCTCATAAGACCTCACCCCTATTAGGGCTGCTTCCATAAATTTCCCGGGCTGGTTTTCCATCCCAATCCGGCCCTGCGTCCTTCTGTAGTGCTGCGAGGGAATAGCGATCGCAATGAATTAGCATACTATCGCAGTTGAAATGCGTGCATAATCCTTATTGCATATGGTAGTGAATCAGGCCCATTGTCTCTGTCGTGTGCTGTAATTCCAGAAGACCTGATCCGTGCCAAGTACAGTATGAGGCGATAGCCTGATGTTTCACAGCTTCATCATGGTGTAACATACCTCTATATCCAGCTAAATTTTAAAATTTACTTTAATATGGGCAAATGTTGGAGTTTCCCATTGTCAGCTTTGTCAGAATGTATAAAAGAAGAAGCCCTTTGAGCTCTTAGAGCACAGGCTAACATTTTACCAGGACTGTTGCCCGAGGAAAGTATCTGCTACAGCATTTTCTGTATGATCGGAGCACGCTGCCACCAGGTCTGCCAGCTCAGAGGAAACTGAAGTCTTCAAGACCTTGATTTTCTTAGGGCTTACATTTGCCCTAATCTTTGTTTCTTAAGGAAGGCACCTAATTCAATACGCTTCCCACAAATAACTCATTTGTGTATTTTATGATCAGTGAGTTTCAATGTTTCAGGAGTTATGTTGTGGTCAATATATTCATGTATGGCCTCCCCAAATGGGAACCAGGTGGGTGTGTCCTGATGGGGTTCAAGTGCACTATATGGGGTAAATATACTAAGATTCGTGTTGGATCTGTTTTTAAACACGGATAGCAATGATCAAAAATTGGGAGTTTTTCAAAAATAAAATCGGGTATTTACCTAGCTCCCATATTTGTCAGGATTGTGTTTTCCGATGGTGTATTTGATGGTTCCTGCACATGGTTAATCCCTGTGTTTCCTGACCGTGTTTCCCTTCCGAACAAGCTGCCTGCACAAATCATATATAAATATATGTGCAGGCTGCTTGTGGTGCTTAAAATGGTTAAATAAAAAAAAATACAAAAAATGATGTAGCACCCCTTCCCCCCCAAAGCATAACCAGGGCCGGGCTCCTAAGCCAGTCCTGGAAATACGGGGAAAAAACCGAGTAGGGTTCCCCCATATTTTAGAAACCAGCACTGGGCTCCCAGAGCCAGTCCTGGTTTTAAAAATAGACGGGGGGGGGGGGAAGTGTGGGGTTCCCCCTATTTTTAAAACCAGTAAGGACTCATTTCTAGCCGGGTGTAATGCCACAGCCAAGGAATGGGGTGTAATGCCACAGTCTCCCCGGCCAAAGCATCAACGCCCAAGCTATATAGTGCAAGCCGGGGTTCTCAGGGTAGGTGGTGAACCCGCGGATACTTGTTCCTGGCTTAACATCGATGGAACGCAGGCAGCCGGCCAATGGAATGCATGCCTGCAGTATCCATGGTGACGGTGGTTGTAGATCCAGAAGTGCGGCAGAGGGCTGTTCCGGTGGATGGTGACTGAATGGAGCGGAAATAGGCGACATGTGGTGGGTATTTGTATGGGGTAAGTGCACATTTTATCTTTGTACTGTTATGCTTGTGGTCCTGATGAAGGGGTAGTTACCCCGGAAACGTTTGACCAATATAATGTCTTTTTGCATTGAAGCTGACTCTGAGTGCCATTTTCTTCACTTCTATTATATATACACTAGTATTTAGAAAAGAAGGCACGCAAAAGTAGAAATGTGCGCCGACCCCCGTGTTTCAGTTTTGGATCTGGATTGGTTTTGGATCTGGATTTTTTCTTAAAAATATCATAAAAACAGCTAAAATCACATAAATGGGCATGTTTTTGTTCCTACAGTATTATTAACCTCAATAACATTTATTTTCACTCGTTCCCAGTCAATTTTGACCACCTCACAGCTAACAAAATAGATTTTTTTTCATCTAGTTAAGGGCCAAAAAGTTGCATCCAGCTAGCTGGCTGTCACGATTCCTAGGGCGGAATCAAAACTGAGTGATAAATAGAGTTGAGGCCTGTGCAAAGATGATGGTTGGGGTACCCATTGAGGTTTGAAGAATTGATAGTTGATAATTGATACAATCACTTGCTGAAGTAAAAGAATTGATAGTTGATAGTTGGCGCAGCCACTGGCTGAAGAATAGTTGATACTTGATAATTGGTGCAGCCACTGGCTAAAGAATTGATAGTTGTTAGTTGGTGCAGCCACTGGCTGAAGTAAGAAGAGTTGATACTTGATAATTGGTGCAGCCACTGGCTGAAGAATTGATAGTTGTTAGTTAATTGTTGATGCATGCTTCGGGCTGAGTAGTAGTGGAATACAGAGCTATGATTAGGAAGGAACCAGTCCTGCTACAGCCTTGAGGGCTGGAACTCTTGGCAAGTTGCAGCCGTTACAGTCTTGAGGGCTGGTGAGGAGTGAAGGCAGGAGGCCTTTGGACCATGAAGCAGGATGCGGCCTTTGGGTCGTGCAGCAGACTTGAGGGCTGAGAACCCTTAGCTGAATGACACTGTTGTGCGACTTGTGCTGCCGGGTTGACTCAACAAGCAGCAATTGGTTCAAAATGAAAGGGGCATGCAGGAGAGGCTGTCTGTGGCCATTACAATTTCTGGACATTCATAAACCATAACATTAAAAATGTCTGGCAGCAATGCCCCAAACAGCACATAATGGAAAGTAAAAAGGTGCATGTGTCCCCATGGATGATAAAGAAAAGGAGATTTATGTTCTTACCTGTTAAATCCTTTTCTTGGAGCCCATAGGGAACACAGGGCACCCACCCTGACGCACCTGGCATGTGGGTTTTTTGCACTGTTACTGTTTCCCTTTTAACCTCCACTGTGTGTATTTGAACTGAGGGTCTGATTCAGACCTGCTCGCAAGCGGGTCGATGGTGGCCCAGTGCACACGCGTGGCAGACAGGATGGCAGTTTGAAAAACTAGGCCGCAAACAGTACATAATGCAAAGAAAAAAAAGAGGTGCAAGATGGAATTGTCCTTGGGCCCTCCCACCCACCCTTATGTTGTATAAACAGGACATGCACACTTTAACAAACCAATCATTTCAGCGCCAGGGTCTGCCACACAACTGTGGCTGAAATGATTGGTTCGTTTGGGCACCCACAAAACAAGCTGGCAATTAATCTGTCCCTGCACAAACTGGCTCTACGGGGCAAGATGTCGTCCTCATCCTCCTCATTCACCAATTCCTCACCCTCTTCAGTGTTGTGTACATCCTCATCCTCACAGAGTATTAATTCGTCCCCGCTGGAATCCACCACCACAGGTCCCTCTGTATGTTATGGAGGCTGGTCTCCCTGGAAGAGTTGATAATTAATTTTTATGAACATCATCTTCTCCACATTTTGTGGAAACAACCTCCTACACCTTTTGCTGACAAGTTTCCCGGCTGCACTAAACACTCTTACGGAGTACACACTGGAGGGGGGGCAACTCAGGTAAAATAGAGCCAGTTTGTACAGGGGCCTCCAAATTGCCTCTTTTTCCTGCCAGTACATGTACGGACTGTCTGACATGCCTACTTGGATGCTGTCACCGATGTAATCCTTTAACAGACAGACGCACGCTTGTCGCTGCTGCTTTGAGGATGCAGGTGCGGCTACAGCCAATACAATTCACAAAGACAGAAAAAAAAGAATTTATTTTTTGTGGAGCGCACTTTGAGGGTTACACCACCCTTTAACAGACAGACGCACGCTTGTCTCTGCTGCTTTGAGAATGCAGGAGCAGCTACTGCGCATACATTTCACACACAAACACAGAAAAAAAGATTATTTTATTTTGGTTGGAGCGCACTTTGGGGGTTACACCACCCTTTAACAGACAGACGCACGCTTGTCGCTGCTGCTTTGAGGATGCAGGTGTGGCTACAGCCCACACAATTCACAAAGACAGAATTTTTTTTTTTTTTTTATTGTTTGTGGAGCGCGCTTTGAGGGTTACACCACCCTTTAACAGACAGACGCACGCTTGTCGCTGCTGCTTTGAGGACAGTATCATATGCAGTGACAGTAGACTTGTCAGAAATTGTTTACACGTTCCTTCAGTCCAGACCAGATGTCCAAACCGGCCCTTGACTTATGACACAGGCGCACGCTTGGATCTGCTACTGTGTGGATGCACGTGCGGCTACATCGCACACAAGTCACGAACTCAGAGAAAAAATATTTTTTTATTTTTTGGAGCACTTTGGGGGTTACACCACCCTTTAACAGCCTTATGGGACACAGGCGCACGCTTGGCGCTGCTCCTTTGTTGATGCACATGCAGCTACAGTGCACACAATTCACAAAGACAGAAAAAAAAGGAATTTTTTTATTGTTTGTAGAGCGCACTTTGAGGGTTACACCACCCTTTAACAGACAGACGCACGCTTGTCGCTGCTGCTTTGAGGATGCAGGTGTGGCTACAGCCTACACAATTCACAAAGACAGAAAAAAAAAAGATTTTTTTTTATTGTTTGTGGAGCGCACTTTGAGAGTTACACCACCCTTTAACAGACAGATGCATGCTTGTCGCTGCTGCTTTGAGGATGCAGGTGGAATCTAGACGGGATTTGGAACCGGGGACACACTACCTCCATCAATTGTCTAAATCCCACTGCACTAATGGCGGATACCGGACGCACGTCTAACACCAACATAGCAGTCAAGGCCTCAGTTATACGTTTTGCTTCAGGATGACTGCTGTCGTACTTCATCCTCCTCACTAAGGACTGTTGGAGGGTCAATTGTTTAGTAAAAGTAGTGGTGTTCCTACTTCCTCTCTGGGATGATGAACAACTCCCAGCAGCAGCAACAACACTAGGAGGAAGTGGTTCTTGATCTTTCCCTATTTTATTTTTATCAGAGAAAGTTTGGTCCTCCATTTATGTTATATTGATATATACGTGCGGCTAAGGCGCACACAAACAGAAAATAATTTTTTATTTTTGTTGGAGACTAGTGCATTTGTGGGTTACACCACCCTTTAAGAAATGAGCCAGCTGGCCCTTTACTTATGGGACACAGGCGCACGCTTGGCGCTGCTCCTTTGTTGATGCACGTGCAGCCACAGTGCACACAATTCACAAACACAGAAAATATTTTTTTATTTTGTTTGGAGTGCCCTTTGGGGGTTACAGCACCCTTTAATGGACAAGCCAGCCGGCCCTTTACTTATGGGACACAGGCGCACGCTTGGCGCTGCTCCTTTGTTGATGCACGTGCAGCCACAGTGCACACAATTCACAAACACAGAAAATATTTTTTTATTTTGTTTGGAGTGCCCTTTGGGGGTTACAGCACCCTTTAATGGACAAGCCAGCCGGCCCTTTACTTATGGGACACAGGCGCACGCTTGGCGCTGCTCCTTTGTTGATGCACGTGCAGCCACAGTGCACACAATTCACAAACACAGAAAATATTTTTTTATTTTGTTTGGAGTGCTCTTTGGGGGTTACAGCACCCTTTAACGGACAAGCCAGCCGGCCCTTTACTTATGGTACACAGGCACACGCTTGGCGCTACTTTGTTGATGCACGTGCGGCTACTGCGCACACAATTCACAAACACAGAAAAAATATTTATTTTTTTTGCACTTGGGGGGAGCACCCCTGATGGACAGAGCACCCCCTGGACAACACTATAGCACCCCTTTAGGACTGGGACACTGCACAGGACTTTGGAGTGGACACAGCCCCTATGGACAACAGCAGCACAGCGCAGCACAGCACAACACTACACTGCACTACACTACACTACACTACAAAGCCCAGCCAGCCCTAACTCCCACCCTCCCTCTTCACTGTCCACAGCCAAGTGAGAAAATGGCGCCGACGCGGGTACCTTATATAGAGTCCACAACCCACGAGACCCGAAAGGTGGAATGATGATGTTTTGCCTCGATTTCAGATCCGAGTCAGGCGGGAAAAGTCGAGCCTGACTCGGATCGGGGGGGCTCGGGGGGGTTCGGATTTCAGAAATCCGAACCCGCTCACCCATATATATAATGTTTGATCGATATATATATATCGATGGATCAATATCGCAGAGCCTTTGATTAGGGATGGCAACTGACCATCGATGGTTTGCAAACCATCGATGGTCTGACTGAAAACAAGTTGTTTGCCATTGCTGGTGGCCATCAATATAGCACCATCGATGGCAACCCTCAATCAATCTTTAGGAAACATCGGCAGTTGTGGTGTATACAGATCTCCTCGACCAATCGCAAAACAATTGATGGCTTCTAACGATGGTTGCACCATCGATGGTACAGCCGTCAATGGCCATCACTACAGTATAATATAAAAATTGCTATTTTTATGGTATACTGTGTTTTAAAAAAATATTTTTTTCAAATAAAATAGTGATGGATATATTTAAAATTATGTTCGTGACCTAATTCAATTATAAAAGAAACTGACAATTTTGGAGCGGTTTTTGGAAAAAGAATTTGTCAATTAAGTGGTTAATGAATATTCACTCCATTCATTAAAAATTTCCACTCCCTTCTCTCTTCAGCGACAGTCCTTGGTCTTCAAAGATATAGGCCCTCATTCAGAGCCGTACGCTCTGAGCAGAGCGCACGCTCTGCATGAGGGCCGGGCTCCTTTTTCATGGAGCGTCCTCCTGGACGCTCGTATAGCTGTGTGTCACCACCCACAGGCTATACGAGCGTGCATTTTGATGGCCGCGATGGTCGTGACCATCGCGACCATCGAAATTGCGAGCCGGAGCCTGCGGTTGAGGTTTTCAACCGCAAGCTCCGGAGTGATTTTGGCTCTATCAGAGACAAAATCACTCCCACTGACATCACTAGTGATGTCAGTGGGCCGGCTTCTGACGGGAGGCGTTCCCGTGGGAACGCCCCCGTCAGGGAGGCACGCCCCCGGCACGCCCACCAAAGGGGGCGTGCTGTCAATCAACATTGACAGCACGCCCCCTTTGATCGGACACAACGAGCGAAGGAAAGTCCTTCGCTCGTCGTGTCTGGCGCATGCGCACGACGGAGCTCCCTCCGTCGTGCGCATGCTCAGTGCAGACCATCGACCCACTTGCGAGCGTACAGCCGCTCGCGAGTGGGTCTGAATCAGGCCCATAGTTCACAAAGTCTTTCATGTTTGTGAAAGATTTTTTGCATGAAAGAATTTTTGTTGGCAGGAAAAGTCTTTGGTCTTTCACAAAACAAAAATCTTCTAATGGATAGGCCCCTTTAGACAGTCTAAATGTCGACAGTCAAAACTGAGACACCAAAATGTCAACAGGTACAATACTTAAGCAACCAAAATGCTCCGTAAGTATGCTAACCCTCCCTTCCTGCATCCTAACCCTAACCCTCGCCTCCCTGCACCCTATCCCTCCCACTTAGTGCCTAACCCTAACCCTCCCCCGGAGGTGCCTTAGCTTAACCCCCCCCTCCGCAACCTACTCTTAACCAAGCCCACGGCCTAACCCTAACACGTCAACCCCCCTGTGATGCCTAAACCTAACACACACCCCCACGGCTAAAAACTATACTCACTTTCGGGATGACGGCCGTTGGGATTCTGGAGTCGGCATCTCAACTGATGTCGGGATTCTGGTGCCAGTGTTCTGGCCGTGTGTCGGGATTCCGGCGCCGGGATTTTGACAGCTGGCATCCCGTGCGCCTGCTAATTTACTACATCATGTTGAAATGTCGACAGGGTCATAATGTTGACAGTTAAATTGTAGGCTTAAAATGTCAACAATAACAAAAAAAACAGTAAACAGTGAGCCTGTTATGTCAGACTGATTGCAATTAGCAACTCAGATGACACTACCCTTGTAATGCTAATTGCAATGAAACTCAAGGTCCCCATACACCAGCAAAGTTGGCAGGAAGGGGAGATAATTCTGGGAATTGTGACTCCGTAGGGAGGGGGCGAGGCTAAAATATTTAAAATGGAGTCATTTTAGTCCTAACCCCTCTACACAGAGCCTCGAAGGGGACGTGGCCCAATGACATAAAGAGATCATCCCCGACCCCAAAGTATTCATTTGCATCTCCTCTCTGGGCTTCTCCCAGAGAGAATTAAAAAGTGGGCAAGTATGGTTAATATACATGGGAAACGTGTAATATACATGGGAGTCGTGTAATATACATGGGAAACGTGTAATATACATGGGAGTCATGTAGTATACATGGGAAAAGTGTAATGTACATGGGAAACGTGTAATGTACATGGGAAACGTGTAATGTACATGGGAAACGTGTAATGTACATGGGAAACGTGTAATATACATGGGAGTCGTGTAATATACATGGGAAACGTGTAATATACATGGGAGTCATGTAATATACATGGGAAACGTGTAATATACATGGGAAACGTGTAATATACATGGGAGTCCTGTAATATACATGGGAGTCATGTAATATACATGGGAAACGTGTAATATACATGGGAAACGTGTAATATACATGGGAGTCATGTAATATACATGGGAAACGTGTATTTATTTATTGTTGGCGATGCAGTTTTATTTAAGTAAAAAGTAGCATTATTCTGTAACACTATAATGCAAGGAATTATTTACTGAGAGCAGCCTCTAAATTATAAACCAGGCAGACAATATGCCAGCCAGCCGCACCTGTACACTGTGGATTGAGTTGGGTGCCTGACACTGGCATATACTGGCTCAAATGCTGTCAAATACAGCTTGATGCATCTTTGGATGCTGCTAATGCGCTTTTCCTTTAGTGCGTCTCTTCCTACATACATATGGGGCACAAAAGTGTGCTACTCTATCTATATGAGCACCATTTTATCCAGCAAAAGAGACAACAGATACTACAACTATCTTTAGTAATAATGTATTCCAATTCCTATTCTCAACATTCATACAGCAGAGGGTATTACCGTATTACATACCTACCACCCGTCCGCTTTTCGAGCACTTTCCCACCTGCGAACCTCTCCCTGCGTAGTGTGGAAGACGCGTGCATCATGCCCACGTCATCCATTCACCGCTGTCCCCTCACCTGCGGCCCGCAGGTGGGAAAGTACACTAGCTGCTTACCCCAGCCTTGGGGCCAGACAGGAGGTGCGTCTGTAGTTTAGTCGTGTCTAGGTGTCCTGTCAGCAACACATAAAGGAGCCGGGAGGGAGCAGTCAGTAGAAAACAAGGGCAGTAGGCAACCACTATGTGCGCCCTCCCTCTGGAGCTGACTCGGTGAGTGGACACTACAGCAGCCATCATAATGCATACTACTATACAGACCTGACAAGAGTTTCTTTTTTTTCCACCTTGAACTGGAATGATCAGAAGTATTTTCTGATACTGTAGGGGCAAACTTGCCCAGTGCAATTACTTTTGATTAGATATGTCCTTAAATAACCCCTATTATATTGGGTAGAAAAAATTGGGATTAGCACATTATTTTTGTGTTTTCAAAATAGTTACAAATGTCCCTTGATTGAATCTCTTCTGTAGCATTAAAGGAAATGACCATCTATCACCTCCATGTACATGTGTTGAGTGGGCATTAAAGCAAAATATGTATTTTTATGTTGTTGCAGCGCTTGATAGTTTTTGCAGTTTGATCAATGATTTGGCAGTGTGAAACGCCAATATATTTGTTTCATGTAACTGGACATAGCCCCCTATATAAAAGATTAGGGGTCCTATTTAGCAAGCATTAGTTTCATTAAAAAACTGCAGTTTCTGCATAATTGTAGGAATTATTTCTATGTAATAGCACAATGCAGGAGATTTAATAGAAAGCTTCGGCAGGGTGCCATTTGGCACTGCAGATCGCAGTCCCCATTATTATCAATGAGTGCTATGGTCTGAGCCCTGTATACCAAACTCCAACTTTTTTTTATAAATTAAATATATATATATTGTCTCAGTGACTTTGGGGGTGATTGTGAGTCGGATGCAGATGCGTCTTTTACCATACCATCACCTGCATCTTTATGCTAATACTGCAGCTGATTCTGATCACACAGAGACGCCTACTTACAGCTGCGCATATCTGTCTCGGAATTACACCAGCCCAATGGCAGGTGCAGTTTCTCCATCTGAACATGGCATCCTATGTGAGCGGTTCTGCGCCCGCGACTTGTCCACGTTGCCTAACCACCCCCGTTACAGACCCTCCAACATGACCCCTTCCACCCGGTACAAAATGCTCTGCTCCTGGATTTTTCTCTTAATTGATGATTGCAGCCACCTGTGGTGATACACCTGCCTCATTTATTATCTAGCTCAACACAGGTGTCTGCAATCATTAATTAGGTGGGAAGTCCAAGAGCAGAGCATTGTGTACAGGATGGAAGGGGGTAATGTTGGAGGGTAGACTGTTATCCCCCAGGAAGACCACTAATATCCACACTCCCTCGATCCAAAAACGTTCTGCGCCATGTGCTAACCATTGGGATACATGTGCAATGTGACTCGGACATATGAGCAGACTGAAAATATTGTCTGTTTGCGTGCGACCACGCCACTGCATCCACCTCTGAATCCGGCCCTTGGGGAGATGTATGAAGAGGCATTATGGAGTTTAGTGATACCTCTTTTCCCCCATGTATTAATGTAGGGTTAGGTGTTAAATGACAGGGGCGCCATGCACCATCATTATCGGCGCTGCTGTGTACAAGATAACTCGCCGATGTGCCACCCAGTGTATGAACGGTCAGTGGCACTGACTGTTCCGAAAGCTGCAGCTATCAATTTTAACAGCTGCAGCTGCCGTTGCCCTACCATAGAAGGGACAACACCGTCCCTGGCTGCAGCAGCTGCTGGGCTCCGGGCTGTGCACGGGAGATCTTGCGATGCTTGCGAGAGCATGCCCAGTGGAGCCGGCCGGGAGGTGAGACACATCTGTGGGCTCCCAGGGATCGCCGGAGGGGGGGAGTTTTCACTCCCCTGCTCCGGCAGATGAGACTTTCATAAATCTCCTCTTTACTACTTCTTGCTTTGCCTCGATAAAGAGGCAAAGCAGGAATAGCTACAGTATATCAGCACGATCCCTGCTGCTATAATCTCCTCTTTAATTTTGTAAAATTTTCCTTAGTAAAGTTATAGGATTCATTTTCCACCTGTCAGCATCTGAGACCAAGCTTTATCTTTTGAACAATCGCTCTTAAAATGCATAGTTAAGCCTTAACATTAGTAAGGAAGTCGGAGCTGACTGGTGGTGGCAGAGCAGTGTTGGATTTTATCTGGGGGGGATTCATCACCACTGTCAATAGGTCCAGGCTATTCAACATTGGGTCTGTCCAAATGAATTTCCTAGCTTCTTATTACTTACTGTACATGTACCCACCCTGTTCCTGCCTTTATCCGGTGTAATCTAATGGAGAGAATAAAAAAAAGTGGTTTGCTCTGAAAACCCCAGCAATGCAATGAGTAAATAAAGTAATCTCTCTATCTCTAAAGCTGCATACACACACAACGATTGAGTTAATGAACGATTTTAGTAAACGATTTTCTAACTTGAAAAAATGAACTAAAATCGTTTACTAAAGTTGTTCATTTACTATGTTCATTTAAATGTAATGAACGATTTTTATGAACTACAAACTATTTTTGCATATTAACTTAATGAAAATCGTTGAGTTGACAAGTCTGACTGAACTACAAACTACAAACGTGAACGCGCATGAACAATAATCGTTCATCGTTTGACTCAGAAAGTGAACGATATTTTCAAACGATTATCGTTAAACGATATCGTTAAACGGTAATCTTTCAAAAAATCGTTGTGTGTGTATGCACCTTTAGGCCATGATTGGTTGTGCCTTCTCTCGCTGGCCAGAGGGCACTCTATTGGTCATTGTGTTTTTCCAGTGTGTTGTCAGTGAATTACTGGAATTATTACTTCATGTGATTTCTATGTTCTTATATACAGTGATAATGCAACTCACTGGAAAATTGCTATTTCAGCATAATTGGAGGCTATTACATTCCTCCCTTTGACTCTGGAGACTACAGGTCATGTACCCCAAAGACGTCTCACTACAAGGCTGCTATCATATAAACACAGTACCAAACAAAGAGCAAAGTAGGAATGTGGGACACTGAAGGCTCTGGCATTATCCAGGCCTTGTCTCTGGGGAGAATGTATGTTCTCCTTGTGCTTTAGAGCTAAAACTGGAGGATTTACCTTTTTATACTGTACGTCTGTCTGGCAAAGTTGCAGGAAATCAGCCGTTTTGCAAAACTGACGTTTATTTTATTACCCCCAATAGTAAATATCTGGGCATTGTCAATGATGCTAATCTCATGGTCACTTATTTTCTGTATGCTCAAATACTACAGTACAGTACACTGCTGACTAAAGTGCTATTGTTTGGAGCAGGAGTATTTAAAAAAAAAAAAAAAATAGAAGCCACTTAATTATTTTGTGTAAATGGTCAATATTTGAAATAGTTTGTGAAATCTCATTTATGGCTATTTTTACACAGTAGTGCACAGGAATGTAATAAAGCATAATGGCTATATTCGGTTCTGAGGAGGGTCCTCACATTTATTGATGCTGTAAGTACTATAGTAATAACAAAAAACATTTAAGGTCAAGCAGGCACTTTGTCAGGTTCCTTTACATATAAGAACCCTTGTAAACGCTACAATCCTAAAATGCGCAGGGATGGTAGTTCCACCTCCTATCAAAAACTCATTTTCAACCATAATAAGTGTAAACCAGGCTTGCCTACCCTCCCGATTTGGCCGGGAGCCTCCCGATTTTCGGGTGCCGCTCCCGGCCCCCCGGAAAGGCAGGCAAGCCTCCTGGAAGCTTTAGACCCTCCCAACCTCCCCCCTGATACAAACAGAAACCCCCGTAGCGGGGGGCCCGGTGACGCGATTCGTGCAGAATCGCGTCATCGTGGCCCCGCCCCCTGCTTCGCAATGCTGAAAATAAGAGCATTGTGAAGAGGGGGCGGAGTCACGATGACGCGATCGTGCGTCCCCGTCCCCGTCCCCAGTGTGCCACCAAATGGCCGCCCCCACCCCCGGCTCCGCCCCCAAAGGCCGGCCCCGCCCCCTGCTATTAGCCGACAATCAGCTCCCTCCCGGAAGGCTGGAGCTGATTGTCGGCAAGTATGGTGTAAACTGACACTGAGTATAACCTTGATAGACATTTCCAGGTGACAGGACAGTGCACATCTTTTTCCTAAAAGTATTCACAAAAATTATATATATATATATATATATATATATATATATATATATATATTAATTAATGTGCAAAGGTTCGGCACTCAAACTGAAAAAGCAAAATAGCGGGGTGCAATCCTAAACAGGTAGTATATAGTCCAATGCTCTTCCGATGAGAGGTGTAAGAACCCACCAGGGGTAGAACAAAACAAAGGAGGCACTCCCTGAGATAATAAAAAAAACTTATAATATACTTAAGACATGTGAATTTCAGTACAGATGTGTCAACGTTTCAAGGTCCGCAGACCTTTTCGTCAGGACTGTACAACAGGAATCCTGTTGATTCCTGTTGTACAGTCCTGACGAAAAGGTCTGCGGACCTTGAAACATTGACACATCTGTACTGAAATTCACATGTCTTAAGTATATTATAAGTTTTTTCTATTATCTCAGGGAGTGCCTCCTTTGTTTTGTTCTACCCCTGGTGGGTTCTTACACCTCTCATCGGAAGAGCATTGGAATATATATTCCAAATCTGTGTGATTAGAAATTGAATAGAACCTTGTCCACTGCATGCGCAGACCCTGGCATTATATTTTTCAGCAGCAGATTTTTTGTGGTGAGAAATAAACTCTGGTGTTTTCTGCTCTGTGCTAGTATGTGTCAAATATGGGGGATTCTAGAGCACTTCTAAATGGCCTTTCTGTATTAGTATATGTGTTAAGCTTATATAGCTGGGTAGCAAATCCATGTGGTATGTTTGTTGTTGTAAACATTGTGTAAATGGTATATTTTAATATTTGTTTTGTATAATTTACTTCATTTTTCTCTCTATAACCACGTACTGTATCTCCCTAATATTGTATTGTAGTGATGTGGATGTTTTAATTGTTCTATTTTAAACTGGAACTAATTTGTTGCTTTCAGAAGTTATGAAATAGTCTAGGCCAGTGGTTCCCAAATTTCTCTAAATCATGGCACCCTGGAGTGTCAGCATTGTTTTCACGGCACCCCTAAGCCAAAAGTTTGTTCTTGAGAAATTCAGAAAAAAATCTAGTAAAGTGAAGTAAATTGTGCTGACCTGTCATCCTTAGGCTTAGTTATGTGGTGGTGGTGGACAGGTTTGCGCTTCTGCTTGTCCACATATTTACATTACTATGATCATAAATAATTTGACATGGTGCTGGACCAACAACCTGAGACACCCCTGCAAGTGTCCCGAGGCACCCCAGGGTGCCTAGGCGCACAGTTTGGGAACCACTGGTCTAGGATGTGTTGTTTAAATTTGATCCTAGCAACGTTCTTCAATCATTACTTACTTTGATCCCAGTACAATTTGCAATGTATCTGTAGTAAAATTACTTTTTTTTTTCTCTCCTGTAAATGTTATCATCCAAACAAAGGCTGGGGGTCCCACGACTGATTTCCTGCCGCTGCGGTGATATGGTCACTTATACTTCACATGAAGTTAGGTGAGAAGGCAGGCAGATTGTAGTTGGTCATCATAAGTATCCAGCAGAGTCTTTGCGTCACTTCGTGGAACCTGTGAGAAGAGCACTGGATATGGAAGGTACGTAAGTGGTGTTTTCCTCGACAAATTTTTCTGGACATCTTGCTAGGTACAACAGTGCTAAGATATATGCCTCACAAAATGTCCAGTAACATATTGTCATTTATCCAGGCAAGTTATGGGCATGTTACATGACATTTTTCTGACATCTTACTGGATTTAATATTGCCATATTACATCTTGCTGTGCATATTAGTTGATATATTACATTTTATCGGATTATATCAGATAACATTATATATTGTTGGGCTTAGAACTTGATGTATTGCATCTGCTTGAAAATATTAGTTTGCATTTTATATCTTGTCAACTATTAAACATATTACATCTGGCGGGTAAAATTACTATGCTGCTGTATATAATATCATTGCCCTATATACTGTTATATGGGTCTGTTATTCTTGCCATTAAACTATATTTGTAGGGCAATTAGAGTGCATGCAAAATATTTTGCCATACCTTGTGACATACTAAACACACAACACTAATCACATACTTATTTGTTGTACCACATGCAATGTACTTTTAACATGCTGGTTATTGCATTTGTAACAATACAGGATGTGTATGTTGCCATGATGTACAGATATTTTTGCTTCCCTGGATGAATAACTTGAATCTCTCCAGTTTTACATTGACCTCATTTTGATATAAAGAATTTGCACCTAGTGAATTTGTACTGGGCAAAGTGAAGTTGCTCTAAAAAGATTAGGATTATGGAAGCCGAAGTCTTGTATTCGATACCGATTATGGGGTCTGTGTACTAATGTTATCTATCCTCGCAGGGCATATTTCAATTTTTTCGAATGAAATTATCCACGCTATGTACCAAGGGGAACTCGCAGGGACAGCAGTTGCCGTAACCGCTGTCCCTGCGAGTTATATCCCCCGCAAATTGTAGAAGTCTTTCACAGAAGTGAAAGACTTCCCCGGGGCAAGATGATACTGTTCATGCTCAGTTTTAGAACCCGGAGCCGGCTGGAGGTTGCGGGTGGAGAATCTCCTGCATTGTGCTTTTAGCACAAAAAATGGGTGGCATGTCATGTTGACACGGCCCTATTTTCAGTAGCCACGTCCCTTCCGGTATGTGACCACGCCCATTTTTGGTGTGCACCAAAGGCGCGCAAAATATGTTTTGCTATATTAGGGAGGGAATCTTAAACTTGCCCAGGGCTCCGAAGACCCTAGTTACGCCACTTCTGGTTACTACTGGTTCTCAAAATATATTTAAAGTCGTATTATAGGTGCTTGTCCACTAACACACAGCGCCATCTGAGGATGGCGCTATGGTTGCTTACCAAATTACCAATCACTATGGTTGCTTATCAATCCCGTCACCAGATGATGATGTAAAGGTTGTGCAAATTGGTAGTTGATATTCACGTTATCCAAAAGGAAGCAAAAACGGGATCATACCGTAGTATTAAGGCAAACGAAAAAGGTCAGAGGGCCTGATTCACTATGAATCGCTATTGAGATTGCAGCTGTGATTACACACTCAGGTCTGCTGTGAAAATATGCTAATGACTGCAATCGCAAAGCCATTACAGAGATGCCCAAAGCCAGCATAGAGACGCCCACTCGCACATGTGTAATACCTTGCAATCCTGCGTATACATTGGGAACATTGAGTAACATCGGCCCCTCATGCACAATTACAACAGGTCTTACCTTAATCAGAAATTGCTAACCTCATCTCACGCAGTGAGTACTCCACCTGTGTATGCCATCACAACTTGGCTTATTTATGCAAGGCCATGCAACGCCATTCAAATGGACAGGCACGCCTGCGTTTCACTGACCACTCCCCCGTCACTATCCCCAAACCCTTCCCATCCCTTCATCTGCGATGGCTTTTTGTATCTGCGTGAGTGATCGCAGCACTAACTCGGGTAACAGTATGCAACAATCGGACGTTTGCATGCGCTATCGCAATAGCGATCCATGCTGAATCAAGCCCTGAGTTCAGTATGAGGACAGAGCAGATAGCAATTGAGAATGGTCAGTGTCCAGGAAGAGGTCAGTGCAAGTAGTAATGGGGGTAATATTTGAAATCAAGGCAGGTAGCAATCACAGAGTAAGATTAATGGAGGTGTATTGTATTGTATTGCAACATCACTTTTTAACTTGCACCTTCATAGTGGTGCACAGTAAAATGAGTGATGTTGCTTGCCCCTAATTATCAGTGATGTACAAAGTCCAACATGGATAATTCAATTGGCTCAAGGACTCTAACCCCTGTAGAAAGATAATGACTCATCTGAATATGGTCACATGATCACAATAAGATTACCTGCCTAGCCATGTGTAAATGAGCAGCAAGTGGGTGGAGAATCATGTGCCTTCCACCCTGACAATTATTAATTTACAATGAGTCAGCTAGGCTGCAGATTCATTGTTAATTCTGCAGTTCTTTCATTTAAAGGTTGAAATTCCACTGTGAAAATATATCTGTAATAAACTAGTAATGTCCTTATTAATCAGATTTCCACATTACAGTAGTTTATTAGGAATAAAAACCTGACAAATTATAATTGACACAAAATACAATATTCTAATATTCTAAACCACCATTTCATTTTTGCTTATTTGTTTTCCAGTTCATTTAACAAAATATCATAATGACAAGTCAGTAAAACATATATGCATTAATGGTCTGTTTTGCTTTTTTATTTCCATTCACTTCTTGATGATTATTTAATGGCATATTCTTATAAGACCCTGAGTGCCTGATTTATGGATCAAGTATTCAGCTGCTGTAGGAGAGAATTGTAGGTCTCCGATTACAAGCCCTGCTGATTTCAGTATCTTGTTAATAATACTGTGTGTGCTTAATGAATCACGTACTGATCGTAACTGAAGTGATCCCTTGAAGCTTAATGTCGTAATGTACATTTTGGAAAATAGCATATGGAAGTATTTCTAGGTGAAACTGCTGTTTCTGGTCTGTACACTATTTATAAACTGTAATGTGCAACAGCCAGCGGCAGACTATATACAGCATTATGTATAAGAAAAATATGTACTGTAGCTTACTTAATAATAGTATGCAATTATTGTTCCTTGGAGTCTATACTAAAATAATTTTTGGTATTGCTGAAAATGTTTATATTCCAGCCAAACTCTCTTACATATGCTAAATTCCCTGGGGTTAACGTAAAGTAGAGCGTAAAGTAAGTTTTGTGGACGGATCCTGCGTATTTTCGCAATTCACATGCTCCAGTGCCGATCGTACACAACTATTGGCGACGCAACTGAATTGTGTCCGACTCAACGTTTCAATTTGCAGTTGAAGGGGCGTAACTGTGTGGTAATGGGGCATCCGCAAGTAGCCAAAGTTTTTAGCAATGGCATAAATAAATAGAATTGTGAGCTATGTAGAGTTGTACATTTGTAAAAATACACTGGTTTTCAGATGGATTCTGTGTATTTCACACAAACGAATAGGACTAGTGCAAGAACTTGTCCATTAATAAAGAAATAAAATAAATAATGAGTTGCATATAGTCTAATGTGTAACCACTCAAATGCAATAAGTGAATCCTGCTATAGCAATCAGAGGTGTCAAGGGTGGGGGTGGGTACGGGTCGTACGACTTTTTGGAAGGACCCGGCAGGGGCCTGAGTCAATTGCACATAGGACCGCTGTGATGCTCTACAGCGGCCAGAGGTAATGGGCAGGTAACAAGTGTAGAAGGGTGTAGGGAGGTGATTGCAATGATCGCCCCCTCCCCTAGAACCGCCCCTGGCTGAGGTGGACTGATCAACCCCCTTTCTGGCGCATAGTACACCTTCACCTCCCCAGTACCCGGGCCCGTCCCCGCTCTCAATGGCACTAATAGCAGTATGGAAATATGGATCCACACTGATCATTGTATTGCAGATTGTGTTTCATATATGATTGCATACATAAAGTAATGGTAGCCTGAGAAGCCCCCCAAATTAGCTTACTGGTATTAAGTGGAGATGTGTAGGAGATCACTGTCCACAACACAGCACTTGATAGATAATTTGCTCCCTTATAGGGCCACACCGGTTTACATATAGTGTGTTATACTGAAGTACATTCATTTCAATACTCTGCCCTCTCCATCCCCCATGTAGCACTCATGCAGTCATTTTCTGAGACCGCCACCAAGACTGCCCCATTGCCATTCATGGAATGAATACGGAGTACTGGAAGTTCTAATTCTGCGGAATGCTACCAAATAACTTTTATAATTGTGTCTAAATTTGCACAAGGCTCAACCTACCAAATATACAGTAACATGACTTGTAGGAGAGCTGTATAACAAGCAGCAGCAAGGGTCACAGTGTAAGCCAGTGCTCCAGACACTACACTATAAAGTAAAGGGATCCACAATAGGTCACATAGCGGGTGATTCAGAGGTGAACGCAGTTTGCAATTGCATACAGATCCATGCAATTTCCAAGGCCATTTCTGCATGGTAACTAGAGATGGACCGGCACCCTGTGTTCTGGTTTTGGGTCTGTGTTCATTTTCGTGTTTTGGTTTTGCAAAACCACCCTCATGTGTTTTGGATTTGGCTAAAAATTGATAAACTATAAAAACTGATAAAATGTCCGAATCCAACACTGTGCTGAAATCTTATGTATCCTGGGATCCCTGGTACACTACACACCACAGACGGTTGCCCGGTCTAGAATGAAGCTGGTCTATTTCAATCTGAGTTCCGAACTGGCAACAGATCCGAACCGAGATTCTGTTCTACTTGGAGCCCCTAAACTCGGGTGTGTTCGGATTTCAGAACTCCGGACCCGCAAATGTTTCTAATTTAGAAACCATGGATACAGAGAATTATTCATCTGATGTAATGCATAAATTTAGATGTGTACTCACTTGTTCAATAGTCCGGGGATCCAAATGCAGACCAGACTGTTGACACAATCCTACTGGAGACCTGGTCGCAGATTCAACACCCAATATATCCCTACACACCTGTCCAATTTTGCAGCAGAACTCAGGGCCTGATTCAGAGCCGGACGCAAGTGGCCGTTCGCTCGTCCGCCGTACAAGCGTAAATATTTAAATTCAAGCGCTCGCTTGTAAGTTCGCTCGTTGCTAAATTTCCGCCCTATAGTCTCCCAACCCCTCCTCTAGCTAGCGTCCGTTCAAAATAGTGACCGTCCATCTCCTCTTTGGTTGCGTTCGACGCTCGCACAAGTCAATTCCGGAAATGGCCCTGTCAGTTTTCGATTGCCTGCTATTTCATTCTTCAAACATACTTTAATCGTTTCATGCCAATCAATAGATTAATTACCTTAATTGCTCTTCACATGTTTTCAGTCCTTTTTTTTTTTTTTTCATTGTCAATAAACTTTATTCTTGTCAGTGTGTGTCATTTGTACCGCAGAATACGTACGGTTTCACCAATGTTTTCTTTTTCAAAATTAAATGTTTTTAGGAATGATACTAATGTTTTCCGTTGTTTGTGATAGGCATATTTTAGTACTTTAATTTGTTTATTTAAATTAGCTTACGCATGTCACTGCATCAAGCCTATCATAACTCACATTATATTTCTGAGGCTGGAGGTCACATGACTCATACAATAACCAATAGAATGGTTCCTGTTAATTTACAAAGTACATTAGCCAATCAAATTTTTTTTAGGGCCTTTATTAAAACTGTTTTGTTTAAAAAAAATCATTGCCATAATGAGAGCCTCCGCATTTAGTAGGCGGGAGCTCATGGTCCTCACCGAGGTCATGGACCAGAGGATCACTAGCCAGCCTCCCCCCATCACCAACCTCCGCAAGCGTATGGCGTACGCGGAGGTGCGCCGCCGCCTGTGCTCCTTTGGCTATCGCCGAAATATCGGCCAATTGGAGCGCAGGTGGTCGGATCTGCACTGCCGCACGCCACGCCTGCTGGCATGTTTGCGGTTGCAGATCAGTCAAAGTAAGTGTTTTTTTTTTTTTTTGCTTTTTTTGCGGCCCTACCTGCGTGTGCATGTTTCCGGTATAGCCCTGTTTGTTTATTGCGGCCCTACCTGCGTGTGCATGTTTCCAGTCTAGCCCTGTTTGTTGATTTAGGACATACCTGCGTGTGCATGTTTCCAGTCTAGCCCTGTTTGTTGATTTAGGACATACCAGCGTGTGCATGTTTTCCGTTTTTATAATTTTATCACATTTTTGGTGTTGTAAATTTGTACCCAAACCCCAAAAACCAAAAATAAGCTAAACCTTTTTCATCCATCATTTAGGGGCTGAGCGCAGACTCCAATGTCGAGTCCGAAACCGACGTCGCCCTCGTCCCCTATCCCCCCACTCCCAGCCAAACCTCCTCTCCCCAACCTTCCCCAAATTCCTCCTCCACCCCAGACCGGCCAGTCCCTGAGGCCCCTCCCTCTCCAATTTTGCCCATCCCTCCAAATTCTCCCTCCCCTCCACCCCCCCTCTCTTTTCATCCCCCTCCCCTCCACCCCCCTCTCTTTTCATCCCCTCCACACCGAGACAGATATCCCCTCCTCCGTTGGACCAGCACTGGCCCACCTCAGAGGAGGAGGATGTCGGGGCACAACGAGCAGGCATCCCGATGATCGGTATGTTTCCCTTTTAAACTATGGTTGTTTTTGCATTTTTGTGTTTTTGGGTGATGTTGTCCTTTTTCCTGTGCATTTCCAAATTGTTAAGTATTTCTAATGTTATGGTTATATATTTTTGCTAAACAATGTCTAGGATGTTTTCCCCTGACACATATCACACATGTCCAAACACTCATACTTGTGTCTTTCTAGTTTACGGTACCAACAAATTAATTTTTTTGGTGTACTTCGCCCTTTTTTTGGTTGGCTTTTTATGTGTAATATTTATAGTTTGTATTTATACCATCTTTGCGTTTGCCATTAATTTTTTGGGGGACAAAAATTGTTTTTTTTTTTTAAAAGTAGAGTCTAATTTTTAACTTGTTTGCTAACATATAATTTAAGGTGTCATTTTATTAATACACACATTTTTTTCCCCCACAGAGGACCAGAGGCGACTGCAAGAAATGCAGGCAGGCTTGCAGACATTGCGGGGCCATGTAATTGGCATGCTTGTGGTCCTTGACCACATGTTGGCGGTCCTGCGCCATTAATTTTTTAATTTTTTTACCCCCCTAAAAATTTTGTTATCAATAAAATATATTTTTTATTTAAAAAGTCTCATTCCTTGTCTGTAAATATTAGATTGTTTAACTTTCCATAAGTCGACTATTGGAGCATGTTTTTTATAGTAAGGTAAATCAGATTGTAGAAAGCACCAGTAAGTATGTAAGCTGGCACATTAAACACCTAACAATACCAATAGGTTTGGAGAATTACCAGCATATTTTTTTTTTTTTTATATTTTTGGTGGGTAATGTAAATATTAATTCAAACCTGCTTAGGCCTAGTTTAGAAAACATACTGTTTCACCATAATACCTTTGGTGTTTGTTTTTAGCCACAAAGCATGTTAAAATACTTAACAATTTAACACATTACAGGATAAGCCATTAAGAAAGTTTGCCTTTTTTGGGCCAGGTTACCCGTGCTTGTAATTTACCAAGGAAAAGTCTTTTTAATGTAAAACAAAAATTTAATACACACAAATAATAAACAGAAAGTGAATTGTGACAAACAATTCACACAGTGCAAACACACGCCAAAAAACAACCAACACCCAAAAAAAAAAAAAATAAACACTCAAGAACTGTTTGAAGAAGTAGCAGGCCAACATGAATCCACAAATGAGGTGAAGAAATAATTGTTCCCAAAGTTAGATCCAATGTGGCCACATGAAGACAATTTTGGGGATCAGGTAGTAGGCATCGTTTTTTCGGGTAATTTTAGGAAATAAAAGACAAAAAAAACAAACAGATATTAAAATTGGCCATTAGAATCTTACATGTCTACATTGTGTCAATTAACTAAATGTTTTACAATAATTACCTAAAATATCTGGCCACCACATCATCGCGTATGGCCCCCCCACATACTGACCTCCGACCAACCTCGGGGGGGCCGTCTTCAGGCAAGGCATCCTCTGGCTGCATTGGGACCCCACTCCTTATGGCGAAGTTGTGAAATATCCCACACAGGACCACAATTTTCGAAACCATATCCGGCAAATACATGAGGTCGCCACCAGAGCGGTGGAGGCATCTGAATCGGCCTTTTAAAAGGCAGATACAGCGCTCCACCACCTGCCTGGTGGCTGTAAGTGCGGAATTATACTCACTTTGTGGCCCTGGTGTGGGAGCCAAATAAGGAGTGAGCAGCCAGGGCGTGCAAGGGTAACCACTGTCTCCTGTGAAAATAAATAAACAAACATCAGGACCATTGTGTAACAAGCTTTGCAGTGGTTGCAACAAAAGGTGTCAACTTACCCAGAAGCCATGCATCACCAGCTTGTAGGTTGTCTAATTTGTGCCAAATCGCTGATTGCCGGATGACGAAGGAATCATGTGCACTCCCGGGGAATTTGGCATTCAGGGACAGGATCTGGAGGGAGGCATCACATACCACCATTACATTCAGTGAATGAAAGTGTTTGCGGTTCCTAAAAATAGCCTCCAGCCTTGCTGGAGGCTGAAGTGGTATGTGAGTGCCATCCACAACCCCTATGATGTGTGGGAAGCCAACTATTTTGTAAAAATTGGCCTTCGCCACACTAAGGGAACCCATATCCACTGGCATTTTAATAAAATGATGGAGGTGCTTAAAATGGCCTCCATCACTGCCCTCAGGATCCTTGAAAAGGAGGATTGGGAGATTCTGGCAACTATTCCCACCGTGGTTTGAAAGGATCCTGAGGCACAGAAATGTAACGCCGACATTAATTGCGTAAGTGGTGGTATTGCTGTAGGACTGACAATTTGCCGTTCAAGATCACTTGCTATTAATGAGAGAGTGTCTATGATGATTTGTGGAGGAACACGGTATCATCTTAAGACCTCATCATCTGGCATTCCAAAAAGGGTGACACATGTTCTATATATCTGGGGCCTTGCACGCCTACGAAGCCTACGCCTGGGACGAAGTTGAGGTTGGTCGGGTTCTGGAACCATGGCCAAGATAATACGACCACCATCAACCTGAAATGGTAAGCCAGGTAGTTATTGTTTGAGACAAATGTCTAAAGAAAAATAAACTTATCTTTTTAAAGAAATCCAAAGATGCTTACAGGCCGGGGTCTTGACATGAGTAGACCAACCTACATTTCAAACGTAGAAAATATATTTACTATTTATTGACGAAACTTGGATTGTAAAGACATTTTTGACGTTAAAAAAAAAAGAGAAGGGAGCACACATTAGTTTGGATAAACGCACGCTACATTTAGTGGTAAAACATGATTTTACACTGAAAAAATAAGCAGACATTAGTGCGCTAAATAGTTCGCAATTTTTACTGTTTAATAAGCAGACATTAGTGCGCTAAATAGTTCGCAATTTTTACTGTTTAATAAGCAGACATTAGTGCGCTAAATAGTTCGCAATTTTTACTGTTTAATAAGCAGACAGTGCGCTAAATAGTTCGCAATTTTTACTGTTTAATAAGCAGACATTAGTGCGCTAAATAGTTCGCAATTTTTACTGTTTAATAAGCAGACATTAGTGCGCTAAATAGTTCGCAATTTTTACTGTTTAATAAGCAGACATTAGTGTTTAATAAGAAGACATTAGTGCCCTAAATAGTTCGCAATTTTTACTGTTTAATAAGCAGACATTAGTGCGCTAAATAGTTTGCTCATTTAACATTAAAACCAACTCAAACAAAATTTCGCTAAAGAGTACGCTATATTTCGTGTTAAGACATGATTGGTTAAAGAAAAAGAAAAATTTTACTTAGCAAAACATATGCGAAGACCAACACATCGAAATTGTCACTTCATAAAACAAAAAACACTTACCAAAATCAGACAAATAACACAAAGTTCAAAAATGTCACGGGGGCAATGCCAAAATAACTGTAAAAAAAAACATAAGTACTAACATTTTTAAAGTATTTAATATTTATTTTTACGAGGGTTTTTAAAAAGACTTACTCAAAAACGCAACAAAAAAGAAAAAAAACCAATCCAAAAAAAACGAACGGAAAATAAATAACTAAGAAAACAAACAAAAGGATTAGAACCCAAAAAACTGCCTCAAACTCTGAAACACGCCAACAATCAACTCCTCCAAGCAAAACCTCCAACATTCAACACCCGCCACCTCGACTCGAGTCACACCAAGCCATAAATAGGGTTTATTTTCCTGCACAAATTAAGGACGGACAATAGGGGCGCACAATCAATGATGCGGCCGAATAATGTTGACGCATGTATAAAAACGTCACTGAAAACCCCAATTGGTCTGCTGTAGTGAGACCTGAAAGTCAAAAATGGCTACAGAGCAGCAAAGCACTGGCCAAGAGGCGCCAGGTAAGTATTTGTCTTTTTGGGCGTAAAGGATTATGTGGAACCAACATTTTAGGTACATTTTACATTATAAATTTTATTTTCAATTTACAAAAAGGTGTTGAGGATGTAATGGAAGAGGCTGCTGGTCCTAGTAGGCTCACTAAACAAACTAAAAAAAAAAGGCAGGCACAATTCACAAGAAAGGAGATGGAGATTTTGGTCCAAATGTGTGTTGACAACCTGCCCCAGGCAGCAAGGAATATGGGTGCAAGCCAGAAATGGAAAATGTGGGATGACATAGCCAGTGCTGTCAATAGGGTGGGTGAGTTTGAACGTGCAACCCGGGATGTCAAACGCCGGTACGTACAAACTACATTTTATTAAAAAGTGTTTACAGGTCCAAATACTGCAGGAATAATGCCAACTTTTTAACCCACAGATGGAGCGACTTCAAATATCGGCTGAAGCAAAAACTGGCTGATAGGGCTAGGCATGCAGGGGGGACAGGTGGGGGTCCCACCCCTGTGTCACTGGAGCTCAACGATTTGGACGAGCAGGCCCAGGGGTGTGTGCAGGATGAGGAGCTGTTTGGCGTGTCGAACATAGATACCGACATGCCAGACTTTGCGGCTCCTCATGTTGCCTCAGGTAAATGTAGTAATGTTAATAACTCAGAAATGTGTTTGGGACAATATCTAGATTATAATGGTACTCTTTTCTCTTTATTTTCACAGAGACACAGGCGGATGAGTCTGCTCCAGAGGGGAGCTTTGGCCGCAGAACTTCTGCTGGCTCTGCAGGGGAGGAACCAGTAGATCCGGATGGGGACCCTGTGGTAGACAGTCCAGGGCAATCCCCCTCGCAGGCAGTGGCCCTCCTCACTGATCTCAATCTTAAAACGGATCAGCACACTGAGATTCTGGTGAGGCTGGACGCCACTCTGCTACGGGTGGCGGAGGCCCAGGAGCAAAGTGCTGCGGTCAAAGTGACCATTGCTCAGGCCCTAGCGGAAAATACTGGGGCCAACGTCCGTATTGCAAATGCCCTGGAGCAGCTCGTTCGCCAGCACATGTTGGAACCGGCCTCCCTTCCTGCCGGAACATCAGGACCCTCCACCTCTGGCACAACAACAGCCATCCCTCCAAATGTGCCTAGCCCTATGCCTGGTCCAGAGGCCCCAACATCTGCCTCTGGCCAGGCCAGCCGAAGGACCTGCCGGACCCATTCAGGCTCCCTCCCTACCCCGGCCAAACGGGCCAAAAGGCGATGACAGCACTGGCTAATTTTCCCACATTCCTTCTCTGTGTTTGCCCCATATTCCTTAATGGCCAAAACCTCCCTCTCCTTTCTTGTGAATTGTTTTTAAATTTTGTTTGTTTGATAGTGGTTTCAAAAAGCCCCTTTTTTTGTTTACGCATTTCTAAAAACATTTCTTTTTTTATTTTTAGTTATCCATATTTTAATTTGGGAAAAAAAAACCCACAAAAAATTGTGTTTTAAAAATAAAAAAATTTGAAAATATGAACAATTGTATTGTAAATTTATTCAAAAACTGGTTAAAAGGTAATCCCACACACAAAATTACAAACAATACAACGGAAATGTAAACATTTTTTTTAAACAAAAACAAAGGGTTAAAAACCATTTAAGAGTTTAAATTAACACTTAGCAAAAAACAGCAGAAAAATCACAAACAGGACTACAATATTGTTGGACGAAAAAAGTAATAAACTAATTTTGGAAAAACACGCAAATGTAAAATATATTTGTAAGCTAATTGATTGTGTAACCCAGAAATTATCAGCTGAGTAGTTCACCTGCGTACGTTTTTTTGCTACTAAAAAAAGGCTATTTTAACACATTACAAGCATTTTTGCAATTCAAAACTGATTGTTTTTGAGCCCTCGATGAGCCACGGGAAGAACGAAGAGACCATCGTCATTGTGGTAGAGAATACCAGACCACAAGCTGAGCGAGCAGTTTGCCTGGAAAGTTGATCAGACAGTGACGTAACACTTGTTCCGTTCACATTGGCCATTCGCAGCAGATAATGTATGTACGCCCAAAAAACGACTCGCCACGCCTGCGTTTTCCCATCTCCACCCCCGTCACCGCCCCCAAAACGGATAATTCTGTCAATCACATCTGACATGTCACTTCCTGTTCGCTATTCGACGAACGACAGAAAAAATGAACGCAAACAGTCGTACGCAAATGCGCACTGTTACACCGACGCATGCGTGGTTTGTCAACATCGGACCGATACGAGCGTACGGCCGCTTACGAGCGGCTCTGAATGAGGGCCTATGTCTGCTGAAACCATATGCTGACAGGAATGTGTCACTGTACACACTCTTCCAATCTTTAACAGACCAGCTGCCTCTCACAGGGATGAATTGGGAGAAAATCTGATAACCCAGGGATGAATTGGGGAAAAAATGATTACTATTCAGCCACCGGGACTTCATACCCCTTTATTTTTATTTATATATATATATATATATATATATATATATATATATATAATAAATATAATGTGTGTGTGTGGAAAAGACAGTGGCACTCCGGGGTTTGTAGTTATCAACGATGTGTATTCGCTGCATGTAAAACCAACGTGTCGGGGCCGTGGCGCTCCTTTGTCAAGGTATACTAAAGGGGCGCCACGGCCCCAAAACGTTGGTTTTACATGCTATGAATACACATCGTTGATAACTACAAACCCCAGAGTGCCGCTGTCTTTTCTACTTTATGCATCAAATTCACGGAGGGCACCCGGGTCCAGTACCTTTTCAGGCGAAGTGCCTTCACTATTGGATATGTCTTGGTTTATAGGTATGTACTGCATCACTTTATTCGACTTTTATCAAGAACAGGGAACAGACTGAAACATTGAACTTGGACCTACTGGAGTCGTGAGTCTTTATTATTCAGTCCTGCGAGTGTCGCTGTTGTTCCACATATACATTTTGGTCTGTTTATTATTATTATTATCATCCTCCTTTATATGGCGCCACAAGGGTTCCGCAGCGCCTTACATAGTACATAAACACAGTACATAAACAGTTGAGCAGAACAAGAAAACAGTGACATACAGTTTAAGACAAAGCAAGACAAGTACATGGTATATAAACATTACTGCAACAGTAGCAGGATGGCAAAAGTCACGGGTTAGGTGCTTGCTTATAATATAAGTAAAGAAAGGATAAGCACAAGAGGAAAGAGGGCCCTGCTCGTGAGAGCTTACATTCTAGAGGGGATGGGCAGACAGACAGGGGTGACACGGATGGGGTAGACAGTGAGCTTGGGACAGAGGGTTAGGATGACAGATGGCTGGATTCCTATTTTACAGTATGTGTGGAAGTCATTTGATTTAAGATTTACGCCACTGACATTCTACTTTAAGAGGCAGTTTTTGTAGGTGTCTGTGGAAAGCCACGGTAGTTATTTCAGTTTACGTGAAGTTTGACGGATAGCTGAAGCCACTTCATCAAGGGCTATTTAGAGAGTTTGGTTAACGTGTGAACCAGCAGTCTCAGGTAAATGTAGAAAATGGTGAAAGTAGTTATTGTAAAGAGATGTTCAGATGTAAAATAATAGGCTGTAATAGTCGATTTCTGAAGAAAAGAAAGTTCATTAGTTTTTAGAGGAGGTGAGTGAATCAATAGGGCGGCAGTGTGCCCAGAGAGGGGAGATGCAGGGAGAGTTAAGGATTTTATATCCTTAGAGAAAATACAAAGGAGGGTGTTGATTATAAGAAATGTGTAGTACATGGTGAGTTTTAGGTTTTGTTATTTTTAGACACATTTTAAAGCAATTAGTTTCTTAAACTGAAATTACCTTAGATGTTGGTCAATGTTTGTTCAGCTGTTTGATTAAAGCTGCATACACACACAACGATTTAGTTAATAAACGATTTTCTCCCTTGAAAAAATGAACTAAAATCGTTTACTAAAATTGTTCATTTACTATGTTCATTTAAATGTAATGAACGATTTTTTAGAACTACAAACGATTTTTGCATATTCCCTTACTGAAAATCGTTGAGTTGACAAGTCTGACTGAACTACAAACGTGAACGCGCATGAACGAAAATCGTTCGTTTGACTCAGAAAGTGAACGATTTTTACAAACGATTATCGTTAAACGATATCGTTTAACGATAATCGTTCAAAAAATCATTTTCATCTTGCAAATTTGCTAAAGGCAAATTCTGGTGAGCTTGGGAGAGTTCTCTCTTCTCACTCGTAAAACTCGGGTGAGATGGCAAACTCTAATCTTATCACCATCGGGCAAACTCTGAAGTATTTTTCACCTAAAATATACAGCTCGCAAATTTACCAAGGATCGAAATGACAATCTCTGGTGAGATGACTGCAAACTCTCTGCCAAATTGAAGTTTTAACCGCTCACCTCCGGAGCTGCAAGTTTGCCAGAAACATACACAGATCAGTTTGATTTGTGTATGTTTCTGCCTGTAAATATTAATATCAAAAGCCATAACTACAGGTGCCAGCATGCCTGCCCTTTGGCACTTGTGGAACTACAAGTGCCAGCAGGCAGCCGGTACCCCCACTGTAAAATAAATAGCTTAAAAAAAGACACAACACATACCGTAGATAGTATAAATTTATTACACACCTACCTCAATCACACATACTTACCTGCTGCCAGATGTTCGCGTCCACTTGTCCCATGTAGAATCCGTTTGGATGTACCTGAAAAAAAGATCCTATATTTGCCTCCAACCTCACACTGGTCTCCGTAGCATCCAGGGGGGGTCTTTGCAAAAAAACATACCGGCACCCGAGGGATATACTTACCATTAGCAGTGTATGTGTGTGACCACATACACCGCTAACTGGCTCCTGACTGTTCAGTGAGAACTGTCAGGAGCCACCAGCCAATCAGCGGCTGGTAACTGAAGAGCGGATGCTGATTTGCACCAGCTCCTGACAGTTCCCACGTGGGCTGGTCATTGAGTCAGGGGCTGGAGTCAATCAGCAGCTGCTTTACAGTTAGCGGCAGCTGATTGGCTGGTGGCTCCTGACAGTTCTCACTGATCAGTCGGGAGCCGGTTAGCGGTGTATGTGGTCACACATATACACCGCTAACTGTAAGTAGATGGATCGGGTGCCGGTTTGTTTTGTTTGCAAAGACCCCCCGGGATGCTACGGAGACCAGCGCGAGGATGGAGGTGAGTATAGGATCTTTTTTGCAGGTACTCCAAACGGATTTCTTCATGGGACAAGTGGACGCGGACATCTGGCACAGGTAAGTATGTGTGAATTGGATAGTAATAAAATTGTAATAAAATTTTACTGTATACGGTGTATGTGTAGTGTCTTTGTTTAACTATTTATTTTACAGTGGAGGTACGGGTGCCGGCCTCCTGCTGGCATTTGTAGTTCCACAAGTGCCAAAGGGCAGGCATGCTGGCACCTGTAGTTCCAATGTAAAATACAATAGTTTACTACTAATTAACACTTTATTACCCCCGTACCCACCGCTCCAGGGATGCGGGGGAAGAGCCCCAGGCTTCAGTCCATGCCTGGGGTCTCAGGAGAGGGGGGATCCCCGGCTTGGCCTCTCCGGCTTGGGGTGAGAAGGCTTTGGACATGGAGACCTGATAATAGGGTCTCCTGGCTGTGGCACTACTACACCCCGGTTGGTTTGGGTCCAGTGCTGGTTTAAAATATAGGGGGACTCCTATGCAATTTTTTCCCCCTATATTTAAAACCAGGACTGGCCCTGCAGCCAGGTGCTGGTTCCTAAATTACGGTGGAACCCTACTTTTTTCGTTCCCCCCCACCCATATTTTTTGGAACCAGGACTGGCTGAGCAGTTCGGGGGTTGGTACAGGTAGACCACACATGCAGCCTTCACATATCTCACTGATATGTGCAGGCTGCTTGCTTGGGAGAGTTTTGCAGTGAGAAGACACTGCAATCTCGGGTGAGTAATCTCATCTTAACTTGCAACTCGGGGGAGATATCTCGATCTGCGTCACCATCGGAAAACTCACTTACTCCTGAACTCACTCACAACGGGAAAATCACCAGAGATGCGGCAATGCAAATCAAAATTAAAAAAACAAAACTCGACCAAACTTCTGTTCTCTGCTTTTATATTACTGCGTCTCCATCTTCTGGTTGTGGGATGCAGAGCCAGGAGTTATATAACCCATGGGCAGCAGCACCTGCAGTCACCAAGGAAGCACCAGCCTCCACAAACCTTTAGTAATGTTCTATAAATGTGGCAGGTAGGGCCCAGAGCTGATCTAAGCTACAGCCAGGCTTGGACTTGGCCACCGGGGATTCGGTGAAATCCCTGGTGGGCCCCACTGATTTGTAGTCACGCCCCCTATAACAGGAGGGCGTGGCCTACGGTGCCATTTGTAATTGTATGGCAGGCTGCAGTGCAGATGCTTGTCGGCCAGTCATCAAGGCCGGGCCGGTGTTCCATTAGGCAGCTTTAGGCAGCTGCCTATGGGCGCCAGGACCTGAGGGGCGGCCCATGGAGACTGCCTGAGCCTGGGAGAGAAATTAAGATGACCCCCGCTCTTTTCCCCTGCTCTGGGCTGGCTGATGACAATCACAACAGCGCTGACACATCTGTTGCATGTTGTGATGCAGCCTCCCCCGCTCACCAGCTGTGTGATGCTGTCAGCACAGTACTCCCCTTGTCTAATGATGCCTCTCTCTGGTCCACTTTGCTCTCGAGGCCGCCCAGCTGCAGCTGGTGGACGGCAGGAACGTAGAGCTTACTTGCTCCCCTGTGGACCTGCCGAACTGCAAAAGGCTGCCTCTATCAATGCCTGATCTTCCAGGCGGTCGCGG
Organism: Taudactylus pleione; assembly: GCA_031769625.1. Classification (NCBI taxonomy): domain Eukaryota; kingdom Metazoa; phylum Chordata; class Amphibia; order Anura; family Myobatrachidae; genus Taudactylus; species Taudactylus pleione. The sequence continues at coordinate 15,132,891 of JAUIMM010000608.1, forward strand.
GGTCCTGGTGTGTGGAAGGACCTTTGTCAAGGCCGCCTGATACTTGTGGTCTTCTGCTGCTGTATAAGCCGGGGCTGCTGCGGTGTCTCGACAGTAAGTATCTGTGAATGATCTCTGCCTGTGTCTGATCCTCCCCCCTATTGTATGTACGAGTGGCTCCATTTGCATCCTTCCTGCCGCTGCGGATCCCGGCTGCCTCCTGCTCTATGTATAGCAGTCGCCCCCAGGCTCTGTACTGCGCTGATCTCCCCTTTGGTCTCCTGCTGCACTGCATGGATATTCCTTGTCTCTGAGGCTGAGCCCTGCGTTGGTTTCCCTTTGGCGGTTTCCATCTAGCCTCTTGCTGCTGCTGCTGCTGCTGCTGCTTTGGGATGTTTCTGCATTTGCCTCCTGCAGTGTCCTTCTGAAATACCTGGGATGCTGCCCTTGCCTGGTGCCTGGAGCTTTGATTCTACACCCCCTCTAAGGTATTATTTAAATGGCTCCCTATAACTGCCGCACATCTGTATGCATCCCCTTTTGTGTCTACCCATCTTGTGCACCCTGCAAGTGAACCCTTGAACCCAGATTCTGTTCACTGCAACAACCACCACTGCACCTTGAAACTACCTACCCTACAATTGACACCCCTGCACCTGCCCACCCCTGCAATATGCACCTTCCACCTCTGATCCCTATATTTTCCACCTCTGCACCCTGTAAGTGCCCGCGTCTGCACCCTGTAACTGCCCACCCCTGCACCCTGTAACTGCCCACCTCTGCACTCTGTATCTGCCCACCTCTGCATCCTGTAGCACTTTAATATATATACCTCCAAAGTCCATAGGGGCTGGCTGTGTTGTTCTGTGCTGCTGTTGTCCATAGGGGCTGTGTCCACTCCTCCAAAGTCCATAGGGGCTGGCTGTGTTGTTCTGTGCTGCTGTTGTCCATAGGGGCTGTGTCCACTCCTCCAAAGTTCATAGGGGCTGGCTGGGCTGTGTTGTGCAGTCAGTTGTCCATAGGGGCTGTGTCCACTCCAAAGTCCTATGCAGTGTCCCAGTCCTAAAGGGGTGCTGTAGTGTTGTCCAGGGGGTGCTCTGTCCATCAGGGGTGCTCCCCCCAAGTGCAAAAAAATAAATATTTTTTCTGTGTTTGTGAATTGTGTGCGCAGTAGCCGCACGTGCATCAACAAAGTAGCGCCAAGCGTGCGCCTGTGTCATAAGTAAAGGGCCGGCTGGCTCATCCGTTAAAGGGTGCTGTAACCCCCAAAGTGCACTCCAAATAATATATTTTGTTTTTCTGTGTTTCTGAATTGTGTGCGCAGTAGCCGCACGTGCATCAACAAAGTCGCCCCAAGCGTGCGCCTGTGTCATAAGTAAAGGGCCAGCTGGCTTGACCGTTAAAGGGTGGTGTAACCTCCAAAGTGCACTCCAAGCGTGCGCCTGTGTCATAAGTAAAGGGCCAGCTGGCTTGACCGTTAAAGGGTGGTGTAACCTCCAAAGTGCACTCCAAACAAAATAAAAAATTATTTTCTGTGTTTGTGAATTGTGTGCACTGTGGCCGCATGTGCATCAACAAAGGAGCAGCGCCAAGCGTGTGCCTGTATCCCATAAGTAAAGGGCCGGCTGGCTTGTCCGTTAAAGGGTGCTGTAACTCCCAAAGTGCACTCCAAAAAATATATATTTTTTTGTGTTTGTGTATTTTGTGCGCAGTAGCCGCACGTGCATCAACAAAGTAGGGCCAAGCGTGCGCCTGTGTCATAAGTGAAGGGCCGGCTGGCTTAACCGTTAAAGGGTGCTGTAACCTCCAAAGTGCACTCCAACAAATATTTTTTTTTCTGTGTTTGTGAATTGTGTGCACTGTATGTGCATCCTCAAAGCAGCAGCGCCAAGCGTGCGTCTGTCTGTTAAAGGGTGGTGTAACCCTCCAAAGTGCGCTCCACAAAAAATAAAAAAATCTTTTTTTCTGGCTCATTTCTTAAAGGGCGGTGTAACCCACAAAGTGCACTAGTCTCCAACAATATTAAAAAATTATTTTCTGTGTTTGTGTGCGCCTTAGCCACACGTATATATCAATATAACATAAATGGAGGACCAAACTTTCTCCGATTAAAAATAAAATAGGGAATGATCAAGAACCACTTCCTCCTAGTGCTGAAGCTGCTGCCACTAGTCATGACATAGACGATAACATGCCATCAACGTCGTCTGCCAAGGCCGATGCCCAATGTCATAGTAGAGGGCATATACAATCCCAAATGACAAAGTTCAGGAAAATGACCTTAAAAAAACATTTAAATCATCTGAGGAGAAACGTAAACTTGCCAATATGCCATTTACGACACGGAGTGGCAAGGAACGGCTAAGGTCTATCCCTATGTTCATGACTTGTGGTTCAGCTTCACATGACGATGGAAGCCCTCATCACGCTAAAAAAATCAACCGAGTTAAGCTGGCAAAAGCACAGCGAAGAACTGTGCGTTCTAAGAAGATATCACAAATCCCCAAGGAGAGTCCAAGTGTGGTGGCGGTTGCGATGCCTGACCTTCCCAGCACTGGACGGGAAGAGGTGGCTCTTTCCACCATTTGCACGCCCTCTGCAAGTGCTGAAAGGAGCGCCCACAGTCCACTTGCTGATATGCAAATTGAAGATGTCACTGTTGAAGTACAACAGGATGAGGATACTGGTGTAGCTGGCGCTGAGGAGGAAGTTGGCGAGGAGGATTCTGATGGTGATGTGGTTTGTTTAAATCAGGCTCCAGGGGAGATAGTTGTCCGTGGGATGAAAAAGCCCATCACGGTCATGCCTGGGCAGAAGACCAAACATTCCACCTCTTTGGTCTGGCAATATTTCTATCCAAATCCAACTGTCTTGCCATATGTACCATATGTAAAGGTGAAATAAGTAGAGGTAGGGACGTTAACCACCTAGGAACATCCTCCCTTATACGGCACCTGCAGCGCGTTCATAAAAAGTTACTGTCAAGTTCAGAAACTTTGGCTAAGACCGTAAGCAGTCCAGGGACACCTAAATCCCTTTGTCCTGTTGTATCCAAGCGCCTGCAAACCACACCGTCAACTCCTTCCTCGTCAATTTCCTCCTTAGCCAGGATCGGAAGTAGTCCTGCAGGCCATGTCACTGGCATGACTGACTCTCCTATCCGGGATTCCTCTGGAGGATCCTGCATTGCTACGCCTACTGCTGCTGCTGTTGCTGCTGGGAGTCGTTCATCATCCCAGAGAGGAAGTAGGAACACCACTACTTTTACTAAACAGTTGACCCTCCAACAGTCCTTAGCGAGGAGGATGAAGTACGACAGCAGTCATCCTGAAGCAAAATGTATAACTGAGGCCTTGACTGCTATGTTGGTGTTAGACATGCGTCCGGTATCTGCCATTAGTGCAGTGGGATTTAGACAATTGATGGAGGTAGTGTGTCCCCAGTTCCAAATCCCGTCTAGATTCCAGTTCACTAGTCAGGCGATACCGAGACTGTACAGAAACGTTAGAAAAAGTGTCCTCAGTGTCCTGAAAAATGCAGTTGTACCCAATGTCCACTTAACCACGGACATGTGGACAAGTGGAACAGGGCAGACTAAGGACTATATGACTGTGACAGCCCACTGGGTAGATGTATCACCTTACGCAGCAACAACAGCAGCGTCACCAGTAGCAGCATCTCAGAAACGCCAGCTCGTTCCAAGGAGGCTACGCTGTGTATCACCGGTTTCAGTAAGAGACACACCACCGACAACCTCTTAGTGAAACTGAGGGAAATCATCGCCCAGTGGCTTACCCCACTTACTCTCCTGGGGATTTGTGACAACGCCACCAATTTTGTGCGGGCATTACATCTGGGCAAATTCTAGCATGTCCCATGTTTTGCTCACACAATAAACTTGGTGGTGCAGAATTTTTTGAAAAGCGACAGGGGCATGCAGGAGACGCTTTGGGTGGCCCGAAAAATTTCTGGCCACTTTCGCCATTCAGCGATTGCATCCAAAAGACTGGAGCGCCAGCAAACACTCTTGAACCTGCCCCGCCATCACCTGAAGCAAGAGGTTGTGACGCGGTAGAACTCAACCCTCTACATGCTTCAGAGGATGGAGGAGCAGCAAAAGGCCATTCAAACCTATACATCCACCTATGACATAGGCAAAGGAGGGGTATGCACCTCAAGCGCAGTGGAGAATGATTTCCGTGTTGTGCAAGGTTCTCCAGCCCTTCGAACTTGCCACACCTGAAGTCAGTTCAGACACTGCCAGCTTGTGTCAGGTCATTCCCCTCATCAGGCTTTTGCAGAAACAGCTGGAGAAAGTGAAGGAGGAGCTAAGACGGAGCGATTCCGCTCGGCATGTGGGACTTGTGGCTGAAGCCCTTCATTCGCTTTGCCAGGATTCCAGGGTGGTCAATCTGTTGAAATCAGACCACTACATTTTGGCCACCATGCTCGATCCTAGGTTTAAAGCCTGTTTGGTGTCTCTCTTTCCGGCCGACACAAGTCTGCAGAGGTGCAAAGACCTGCTGGTGAAAACACTGCCAGCTGAAGCGGAACGTGACACGTCAACAGCTCCTTCATTTTCTCCCGCAACTGGGGCTGCCAGGAAAAAACTTAGGTATCCTAAGCAACCCGCTGGCGGTGATGCAGGGCAGGCAGGACCAAGTTTGGACATCTGGTCCGGACTGAAGGACCTGGCAACAATTTCTGACATGTCTACTGTCACTGCATATGATACTGTCACCATTGACAGAATGGTGGAGGATTACATCGGTGACAGCATCCAAGTAGGCATGTCAGACAGTCCGTACCTGTACAGGCAGGAAAAAGAGGCAATTTGGAGGCCCCTGTACAAACTGGCTCTATTTTACCTGAGTTGCCCCCCCTCCAGTGTGTACTCCGTAAGAGTGTTTAGTGCAGCTGGGAACCTTGTCGTGTGGCAGACCCTGGCGCTGAAATTATTGGTTTGTTAAAGTGTGCATGTCCTGTTTATACAACATAAGGGTGGGTGGGACAATTCCATCTTGCACCTCTTTTTTTTCTTTGCATTATGTACTGTTTGGGGCCTAGTTTTTCAAACTGCCATCCTGTCTGCCACTGCAGTGTCACTCCTAGATGGGCCACGTGTTTGTGCCGCCCACTCGTATCGCTTAGCATAGTCATCCAGCTACCTCGGTGCAACCTTTTGGACATAAAAACACTATTGTGAGGTGTTCAGAATAGACTGGAAATTAAGGTTATTGAGGTTCATAATAGCATAGGAGCAGAAAAACCCACAAATTCTGTGATTTTAGCTGCTTTTATGCTTTTTTTAAAAAAAATACAGATCCAAAACACAAAACCCAGAACCCAAAACACGGAAGGGTGGTTTTGGCAAAACCATTCCAGATCCAAAACACGAAGAAAGATCCAGATCCAAAACCAAAACACAAAACATGAAAAGTGGCCGGTGCACACCCCTAGTTCTTACACGATTCAACTAGTTTTCACATCTACTCTTATGTGAGATTTCTGGGTACCCACCTGGCATCCACGCGATACATTTTCAGTTCCTTTGTCACAATATTCTGAACCCGTTCGAATGAGATGCCAAGTGAAGCCGAAAATTTGCATAAAGTTAACCTGTCATTTTGCAACATCTACGCAGCTTTGGCAATGTTGACATCTGTAACCTCAGTGGATGGTCTCCCAGAATGCGGTTCATCAGTCACTCGCGTATTACCATCTTTAAAGTGCTTCCACCACCGAAATACTGCAGCACGACTAATTGTTTCTCCACCGTATGCTTTCCGTAACATTTCATGAGTTTAATTTCCTCTTTTCCAAGTTTAACACAAAATTCAATCACGCATCTCTGATGTAATCTCATACAGGTTTTCCTCATCCGCCATGACGAAACGTACGAAGATCTTCCACTCGCTGTGACCAAACAGAGAAGACTGCGGCAGTCCAACCGCTGATATATGAGCTTTGCGATAACCAGCATAGCATTTCCACGTCTACCTATGGGACAAAAACAGAGGCAGTTTCTGTTCTTTTCAGTCAGCCCTCGTATATGTATATAGTAACTGGGGGGTGGCTACTAGATGAAGTCGTGTTAGTGTCGGTGACTGCATCTACAGACACAGTTGCACTGACACCTGCAGCCATGTTCAGTCGGACATTCTGCTTCTGCCATAGGGCAGGTGCAATGTCCTATGGTGCGCTGGTAGTGTGTCTTTGTATGCACATCGTCAGATTCAGTAGGACGCCCATCGGCATTAGAAAGAAGACACAATAGATGGCGTTACCCAATAGAAGCTTATAGTCTTCTTTTCGCAATGCCCTCTGAGAGATATCCAATCTGATCCCTCCCAGCACCACCCACGGCATGCGCATCATTCTGCACATGCACCGAATGATGCCAGGGGAACCTCTGGGTCGTAAACCCGGAAGTCCCTCTATAGCAAAGGACAGCTCTTACTGAGATATTATTGGCAGTATGCGATGCTTAGTTCATCCCGCCCTTACTGTTTTTCTGTGCACGATTATTTTCTGACCCCACCTGTGGGCCTTTCAACTTACAACACCAGCACAAGTGCATCCTGTTGTAGTCTGACCTTGAGTCTGTACTTGCCCATAACTGTCTGTTTTTCTACTGTTATCTGACATAGCCTATGTCCTGTTCTCTAAAAGCATAGTCGTGAGCCCATGGGTTTTCTGACCCAGCTTGTGGGTCTGTCGTCTCCCGCCACTGTCATCGATGCATCCTTCATTCTGTTGTAGGCCTTTCTTATCCAACACGGTCGTCAGTGCATCCTTCCTTCTGTTGTGGGTCTGTCCCATCCCAGCACTGTCACAAGTGAGTGCTTCTCTTATTTTCTGACCCAACCTGTGGGCCTGTCCTCTCCCAGCACTGCCACAATCTAAAATTTATCGTCCCACTATAACGTCCCACTATAGCCTTCATGCTTCGTCTCTTTACCAAGGCGAAGCAGGAAGCACTAACGATGAGATGTATTATCACTCCCCCGCTCCAGCCAATGAGATGTTAACTCCTCCCTCCGGCGATTCCCGCTAGAGCCCACAGCACATCAGCCAAGTGCTGATGCACTGTCTCTCAGTCCTGGCCGGCTCCACTGAGCATGCGCTGTCCCTGCTGTGGGGATAGGGCATCGCCAAACTGCAGCTGTCGATATCTGGCTGCGGGGGCGGAACGGTCAGTCGACCTGACCGTTCATACATAGCCCAGACTATCGGCGCTGCTATCTTGTAGATTATGGTAGTCGGGTGCGCTCTTCCTATGGGTGTAGGGCATGATGTTGTGATTTGTGTGATGAACCGTGTAGTCTATCTTTATTCTACACAACACGGTTCACCACACCAATCACAATCCCTTGACCTGCACCCATAGGAAGTGAGCACCTGACTCCCATAAGCATATCTGGTTGTTATGTAAATTTGCAGGCACTCATGAATAAAAGGTCCTGATGCACTGTGGACCCACTGCATAATCCACAGGGAAGCCTTCACATAAAAGCACCTGAGTGATCCACTAAACCTAGTCCTGCAAAATTAAAAATGGTGAACTTTATAAAAGCTCAGCCACTGAAGAAAAAAAAATGTGTAAGAGGATATGGGATCTGAACACACATCTATGTTGTACTACTGTAGCACGCAATGGCCCTTCCGTGGCTATGTTCTGTCCCATGTGGTCCAATGGGTTAAGTATGTGTTGCCGGCAGTCAGAGTCCCGACAGGGTTAAACCCCCCCCCAGTGCCTGAACCTAACCCCAACCTCCCCGCACCCTAAACCTAACCCTCCCGCTAGTGCCTAATCCTAACCCTCCCCCTAATACAGTGGTTCCCAAACTGTGTGCCATGGCACCATGGGGTGCCTCAGGGCACTTGCAGGGGTGCCTCGGCTTGGTGGTCAAGTACCAAATAAAATAATTTTTTGTCAGTGTAATAGGCAAAACAAGTGCTAATGGCTGCCAATCAAAAAATATGTGGACAAAAAGAAGCGCAGCCCTGTCGACCAACACATAACTGAACCTAAATGTGACATATAAGCACAATTTACTTCATTTTAAATTTTTGCTGAATTTCTCAATAAGAAAACTTTTGGCCCAGGGGTGCTGTGGAAATAATGCTGATACTCTAGGGAGCCATGATTCGGAAAAGTTTGGGACCACTGCCCTAGTGCCTAAACCTAACCCTGCACCCTAACCCTCCCCTTACCCCCAAAACTTCCCTACGGGATGCCGACGGTCGGTATTCTGGAGCCGGGTCCCTGACTGCTGTTGGGATTCCGGCGCCGGTATTTAGACAGTCGCCATCCCGTCAGCCGGGATGCTGACTACATCCCGCAGGGGCGTATCTACCCATTGGTCAGGATGGCACTCGCCAGGGGTGCCGACCAAAGGGGGGGCGCCGCCCGGCAGTGCCACCAGTAGCCAAGGGGTGGACAAGTCCCCCGGGCACCACAAGTGCAGGGCAGACCACAGTGAGAGCGGTCTGCCCTACACAATTTACAAACAGACAGCTGCCAGTGGCGGCTGTGTGTTTGTAATAGCAGCCAGCTAATGAGAGTCTGCCTGACTCTCATTAGCTGCTGCGTCGTCCGCGGAGGGAGCCGGCTGGAGCGCACTCATGAGCTCCATGTTCCGGCTCCCCCCGCAGCATGTGATGGGAGAGACGTTATACGTTATGACGTCTCTCCCATGAGAAGAGCGGGCCGGGACTCGGACAGCGGCGGTCGCGTCAGAAGCGAGGACCAGGGAAGTTAATTTTTTTTTTGTTCTTTGTGTGTGTGTGTGTGTGTGTGTGTGTGTGTGTGTAAGCCTGGCAAGGGGGGGCACTGAAATAGGGGTGTCCGCTACTTGGGGCACTTTATGGGAGGGTGCCCACTACTGTATTGGGGTGGCCACTACTGGGGGCAATTTATGGGTGTGGCCACTACTGGGAGCACTGTATAAGGGTGGCCACTACTGGGGGCAATTTAGGGGGGTGGCCACTACTGGGGGCACTGTAAAGGGGGGTCTACAACTGGGGGCACTGTATAGGGGACTACTACTAGGGGCAATGTATGGGGGGGACTACTACTGGGGGCACTGTATAGCGGGGACTACTACTGGGTACTATTACTGGGGGCACTGTATAGGGGGACTACTACTGGGTACTATTACTGGGGGCACTGTATAGGGGGACTACTACTGGGTACTATTACTGGGGGCACTGTATAGGGGGGACTACTACTGGGGGCAATGTAGCATAAGGGGGATTACTACTGGGGGCACTATATAGGGGGGCTACTACTGGGGTACTGTATAGGGAGGACTACTACTGGGGGCAATGCAGCATAGAGGGGATTACTACTGGGGGCACTGTATAGGGGGGCAACGCAGCATAGGGGGATTACTACTGGGGGATTACTACTGGGGGCACTGCATAACGGGGGTAGGGGGCGCCAGTACATTACATTGCCAGGGGCGCTTGGATCCCTAGATATACCCCTGACATCCCGTTCCAATTATGTCAGGAATTCTACTCTAATATTCAAGAAGAAGAACATGAATGTGCTAAATATTTCTTGGATACAGATTTGTTATCTAAATTAGCATACCAGTGCGATCTTTTTGAAACACTCTATATGCTGACTCTCTCTGCAGGGAAGTAACACACATTTTAAAACTTGCAGAAAAAGTTTCAGCCTTCAGAAAAAAAGTTACTATTATGGAGAAGTAAAATGAAGATGGTGACAAAGACTGTTTCCCAGTGTATTAACAGTTCATTACATCCAAAGAGGTTGATTTGCCTAACAAACTTAGGGCCTCATTTATCAATGAGTTTTATTATTCACAACGATCAAACTTGTTGCATATGATAATGGTGCTCCAGCCAATCCGCTACCAACTGTCATTTGTTTGAAAAAATGACAGTTGGGAGCTGATTTGTTGTAGCAACATTTATCATACGCAACGAGTTTTATCACTGGCTGTGAATGGTAAAACTCGTTGATAAACTATGCCCTATAATCTATTGAAGAGCACCTTATGTAACACTGCTAAGTGACTTGTTCGGAAAATACTTTCCACAAAATATGCTCTCCCGGAATAGTGAAGAGATGCCGTGCGCAATATTAAAATAATTAATCATTGATTTAAGTAGGTCATTAACAACATCATATGACTTAAGAATGGTCTGCATATTTACCTAATAATAATATAATCTAGCTAGCCAATAAAAAGAAAACCGTAAAATTAGATTTTTATTACAGTACATGAGGTGAAAACATGTAAAAGAATATGACACTTCATCTTATGTAGTAAGGCAAGTTGAACTAAAGCTCTAGAAAAAAAAGGTAGGTGCTTTGCTCCAGTAGATGGCGCACATCAACTGTTGACAGGGGGCGATTATATGTAATCTGAGTTGCACTGTGCAAAGTCGAGTTTTATTTTTGTTGTTGCTTGCAGTGAAGATTGCTTCGCAAAGTGATTGACAGGCAGAGGGTGGCGTCTCAAACACAAGTGTGTTGCCACCGTTTTTGGGGCATGTCTCAGCCTGCAACCTCGATCCCGTACTCCTGTAAAAATGGCTCCAGCATATCCATTCCTGTGTCTGTTCTGTGCAACCATAAGATTACTCAGAGATCTAATTATTGATTGATCTGTGTCCAATGCTGCGTCTTGGTATGCAGTGGCTTGGATTTGCGAAGCTGCCGGTGGATGCTTCAATACAACTCCAGACGGCTGTGACATTTGCATATTTTCGCACAGCCACTGCGTACAAATTCACAGCTGTGGTGGCATTAGTGTCCATCTCTTAATCAGGCCCCTAGATCGATCAATCTCCTGCTGTAACTAGCCTGGGAAAATGTAATGCATTTCAGAACAGCTAATCCAAGTAGAACCATAGAATGCAATTTGTGGTGAATCACAGAAGGAGTCAGTTTTAGCACTTGTTAGGATCTGCGGTTAGCAGATCATCTTGGTGGCAGTTCCCAGTCATAGTTACTACTGGGACACTGCATCGTGTCTTGTCCTTGTTCTGGCTGTTGCAGGCAGCTGGAAATCCTGTCTAGTCTGTTTTCAGCTAAGCCGCATCTTGCCTGTCTGTGTGCAGATTTCTGCTGCACACTAATTGTTTCTCTGTGCTGAACCCAGCTGCACACTAGGGAGGCTTGCAGGGTTTTGCTCTGATTGGATCCTGCATCTGTTAAGTTGCAACCAGCCCTTCACTCCATGCTGGTTATACTGCCCAACTTCTAGAGTATGTGGTCATGTACTCAGTAACCTGAATTCTAGCCGGTTTACCAAGTTCTGCTGTTCCAGTTCCCAGTGCCCATTTGTCTGATCTGGATCTGCCTGTGTGTCATCCAGCCTGTATTCCTGCACGGTGCCATCTGCATCGGGCACCGGTGTGCCATCTGGTTCCTGTATCACAGCCTGCTAGGCCGCATCACAGCCTGCATAGCCATTGACTATCAAGCCATGTCTGTTTATGTTCACCAGAGTCATGTTTGCAGTTTTCTCATCCGTGCTGCTTCCAGTCACATTTCCTGCCGTATTTAAAGTTCGTCTGTTTACTGTCCTGTCTCATTCGCTTCATCTAGTTCCAGTCACGTCACAGCCCTTAAGGCCGCTCCATCCTGTCACAACCGCATCACCTAGTTCCAGCCACGCCACAGCCCTCAAGGCTGCTCCGTTCTGTCTCAGTCACACCGCAACTAGTTCCAGTCACCACAGCCCTCAAGGGTGCTCCGTCATATTTCAAGTCGCACTTTGGCCCTCAAGGCCGCATCACCAAGTTCCAGTCACCACGGCCCTCAAGGCCGGTCCGTCCTGTCTCAGTCACTGCACCTAGTTTCAGTCATCATGGCCCTCAAGGCTGCTCCGTCCTGTTCAAGTTGCACATTGACCCTCAAGGTCACTTAAGTCCAGTCTCAAGTCGCACTTCAGCCCTCAAGGCTGCATCATCTAGTTCTTGTCTCGCCATGGCCCTCCCGGCAGTTCCATTTTGCCTGTCTTGTCCTTGTCAGTCCAGTCATGCCTGTTTTATCCATGTCGATCTAGTCCAGACCTGCAGCTGCTTCTGTTGTCATCTTTCTGCAGCCTCACTCCAGCTAGCTCCAGTTGTGGAAGGACTGCTACACCTCTACCTAGTCTTGTCCAAGGTCAGCAGTCCTGCGATCTTATCATCGAGTGAGAATCGTAACAGCACTGTATGTGAATCACAGGCAGGAGTCCCTTTCAGCACTGTACTGGAGTCACAGGCAAGAGTCCCTTTCAGCACTGTACGGGAGTCACAGGCAAGAGTCCCTTTCAGCACTGTATGGGAGTCACAGGCAAGAGTCCCATTCAGCACTGTATGTGAATCACAGGCAGGAATCAGTTTCAGCACTGTATGTGAGTCACAGGCAGGAGTCCCTTTCAGCACTGTATGTGAGTCACAGGCAGGAGTCCCTTTCAGCACTGTATGTGAGTCACAGGCAGGAGTCCCTTTCAGCACTGTATGGGAGTCACAGGCAAGAGTCCCATTCACCACTGTATGTGAATCACAGGCAGGAGTCAGTTTCAGCACTGTATGTGAGTCACAGGCAGGAGTCCCTTTCAGCTCTGTACAGGAGTCACAGGCAGGAGTCCCTTTCAGCACTGTACGGGAGTCACAGGCAGGAGTCCCTTTCAGCACTGTACGGGAGTCACAGGCAGGAGTCCCTTTCAGCACTGTACGGGAGTCACAGGCAGGAGTCCCTTTCAGCACTGTACGGGAGTCACAGGCAGGAGTCCCTTTCAGCACTTTACGGGAGTCACAGGCAGGAGTCCCTTTCAGCACTGTACGGGAGTCACAGGCAGGAGTCCCTTTCAGCACTGTACGGGAGTCACAGGCAGGAGTCCCTTTCAGCACTGTACGGGAGTCACAGGCAGGAGTCCCTTTCAGCACTGTACGGGAGTCACAGGCAGGAGTCCCTTTCAGCACTGTACGGGAGTCACAGGCAGGAGTCCCTTTCAGCACTGTACGGGAGACACAGGCAGGAGTCCCTTTCAGCACTGTACGGGAGTCACAGCCAGGAGTCCCTTTCAGCACTGTACGGGAGTCACAGGCAGGAGTCCCTTTCAGCACTTTACGGGAGTCACAGGCAGGAGTCCCTTTCAGCACTGTACGGGAGTCACAGGCAGGAGTCCCTTTCAGCACTGTACGGGAGTCACAGGCAGGAGTCCCTTTCAGCACTGTACGGGAGTCACAGGCAGGAGTCCCTTTCAGCACTGTACGGGAGTCACAGGCAGGAGTCCCTTTCAGCACTGTACGGGAGTCACAGGCAGGAGTCCCTTTCAGCACTGTACGGGAGTCACAGGCAGGAGTCCCTTTCAGCACTGTACGGGAGTCACAGGCAGGAGTCCCTTTCAGCACTCTACGGGAATCACAGGCAGGAGTCCCTTTCAGCAGTGTATGTGAGTCAATGGCAAAAAGAAAATACTAACAATATTAACATTTTTATCTAAGCGAATGAGAATAATTTGTTCTTTTTATCCTATTCCTTTTAACAGAAATCCAATAATAGTAAATTAATTTTTTCTGCAGAATTTCTAGAATGCAATTCAGGAATTACACACGTTGGCGCACACATACAGTATAATGAAACTGTTGCCATTAAAACACGATGCTTAAAGAAGGATTTTTCCGATTCAGTGGAGCTTGTATACTAATTGAGTGCTTTGGTACTGTGGCTACATTATTCATATTCACATTTGAAATTGATGAATCTGAAGCTTTGGGAACATGTAGGTAACACCTTTTATACCTAGACACCCAGAAAGACCATCATTTTTTTTTCCAAAGTACATTCTGGAGCATGTGCATGTTAACCATGCTGCTATAGGAATATAAGCTGGACAAGCTTGAAGTAAAACATGATGTTTATCAGAATCATTAACAAGGTCTCTTGTGAGCATCCAATGCAGGTCTGTTTGCAGTGGGGGAAGAAGTGATCTGTAATAACACAAATATTGTATCTATATATACTGTATAAATTGCCTTATCTTGTTTTATGTTGGGTACACAATAGACAATATATTGTGTGTATAGACGATCAACAACAAATCAACCTGACCGTCTTTTAGTGTGTACACCAATTTCGTTTTTCAAAGACGTCTACAAAAGGTATATTTCATCGGCTGTGTCTGCACAGCAGATGCGATCTGAGGTGTAGCATGTGGCCAGGGTGCCCGGAGCACCCCCCTCCCCAACAAAAGCGTGTGTGCTATAAAATATAACCACTACATACAGTCAGGTCCATAAATATTGGGACATTGACAGAATTTTCATATTTTGGCCTCTATTCACCACCACAATGGCTTTGAAATGAAACAAAGAAGATGTGCTTTAACTGCAGACTTTCAGATTTAATTTGAGGGTAAATACATCCAAATCAGGTGAACAGTATAGGAATTACAACGGTTTCTATATGTGCCTCCCACTTTTTAAGGGGCCAAAAGTAATGGGACTATTAACTCAAAAGCTATTTCATGGACAGGTGTGGGCTATTCCCTCGTTATTTCATTATCAATTAAGCAGGTAAAAGGTCTGGAGATGATTCTAGGTGTGACATTTGCATTTGGAATCAGTTGCTGTCGACTCTCAATATGAGATCCAAAGAGCTGTCACTATCAGTGAAGCAAGCCATCATTAGGCTGAAAAATCAAAACAAACCCATCAGAGAGATAGCAAAAATATTAGGTGTGGCCAAATCAACTGTTTGGAACATTCTTAAAAAGAAAGAACGCACCGGAGAGCTCAGCAACACCAAAAGACCCGGAAGACCACGGAAAACAACTGTGGTGGATGACAGAAGAATTATTTCCCTGGTGAAAAAAACCCCTTCACAACAGTTAACCAAATCAAGAACACTCTCCAGGAGGTAGGTGTATATGTGTCAAAGTCAACAATCAAGAGAAGACTTCACAAGAGTGAATATAGAGGGTTCACCACAAGATGTAAACCATTGGTGAGCCACAAAAACAGGAAGACCAGATTAGAGTTTGCCAAACAACATCTAAAAAAGCCATTACAGTTCTCAAACAACATCCTATGGACAGATGAGACAAAGATCAACTTGTACCAGAGTGATGGGAAGAGAAGAGTATGGAGAAGGAAAGGAACTGCTCATGATCCAAAACATACCACCTCATCAGTGAAGCATGGTGGTGGTAGTGTCATGGTGTGGGCATGGATGGCTGCCAATGGAACTGGTTCCCTTGTATTTATTGATGATGTGACTGCTGACAAAAGCAGCAGAATGAATTCTGACGTGTTTCGGGCAATATTATATGCTCATATTCAGTCAAATGCTTCAGAACTCTTTGGACGGTGCTTCACAGTGCAGATGGACAATGACCCGAAGCATACTGCAAAAGCAACCAAAGAGTTTTTTAAGGCTAAAAAGTGGAATGTTATGTAATGGCCAAGTCAATCCCCTGACCTGAATCCAATTGAGCATGCATTTCACTTGATGAAGACAAAACTGAAGGGAAAATGCCCCAAGAACAAGCAGGAACTGAAGACATTTGCAGTAGAGGCCTGGCAGAGCATCACCAGGGATGAAACCCAGCGTCTGGTGCTGTCTATGCGTTCCAGACTTCAGGCTACAATTGCCTGCAAAGGATTTGCAACAAAGTATTAAAAAGTGAAAGTTAGATTTAGGATTGTTTAGTTTGTCCCATTACTTTTGGCCCTTAAAAAGTGGGAGGCACATAGAGAAACCATTGTAATTCCTACACCGTTCACCTGATTTGGATGTAATTACCCTCAGATTAATTCTGAAAGTCTGTAGTTAAAGCATATCTTGTTTGTTTTATTTCAAAGCCGTTGCGGTGGAGAATAGAGGCGAAAATATGAAAACTCTGTCAATGTCCCAATATTTATGCACCTGACTGTATATACACATACATATATGGCAGGGTCACACACGTATGTCCAAACATACATACAGGGTCACACATACATACAAACATATACACATACAGGAATGGTCACACATTCATACATACATAGACACATACAGGCAGGGTCACATACATACATACACACACACACACGAAGGGTCACACATACAGCACATACACACATACAGGCAGGAAGGGTCACACATACAGTACATACAGGCAGGGACGGTCACACATACAGTACATACTGGCAGGGAGGGTGATAGACATAACTACTGGGGTATAACCTCTCTCACCTTAATGTGGATCCTGCAGCTTCTTCCTCGACATGCTGCTGTAGCCCCGCCCCCTGCTGGGGCCAGATGAACATGTGCTGAGCTCTACCAATCAGGGCTCAGCACAAGCTCCTCTAGTGACCAGGAGTCTCTCACTAGAGCAGGAAGGCAGGACAGGAGCTGCTGTTGCTGCTGTGGGCCCGGCAGCCTGTCAGCTACTTGACAGCTGCTCTGGAGTCCGACTGCAGGGCGCCCTCTGGCCTAGAGCGCTCACTCCAGTGGAACCGCCCTCCCTACGCCCCTGGATGCAATATAGCTGAAAGATAAGTTGTTAATAGTGTGTATGGACGATCTGACAGTATATACACAAGGCACCATTGGGAGCTAACAATCCTCTCAACCAAGGCTGGCCAGACTTTGGAATTGGCGATCTACTTTTAAGGCTAAAATCCTTTTGTGATCTACTGAGCCCGAAAAATGGGGCATGACCTCTCAGCAACAGGCTTGGGGGTCTGTCCTTCCGAAATTACACATAGTATCCACAATTCAAATTATGCCATACAGCAGCACAATCTTCTTCACATTACACCACATATTAGTGTCCCTTATTCACTTTACAAAACACAGTAGTGCCCCTTATACACAATGCCCACAGTAGTGCCCCTTATGCAATGTCCACTGTAGTAGTGCCCCTTATACAATGCCCCCAGTAGTAGATCCCCTTATGCAATGTCCCCTGTAGTAGTACCCATAATGCAATGCACACTGTAGTAGTGCCCCTTATGCAGTGCCCCCAGTAGTAGTCCCTTCTACCAGTGCAGAACAGCCCCCACACCCCTGTGCAGAACTTACCTGACTTCACGCTGGGCACCACTCCATGCTGTTAGGGCTCCTGCTCCCACTGACTGGATCAAACTGGATCCAGCAGGCGCGCAGGCTCCTCACATCATGGCGTCACCAGCGCACCCTCACACTGCATTACTGGGAACGCTGGCATCTAAAGTTCTGGTTAGTCCTAAGTAAGGGGTTTATCTCACATGTTTGCTCACACCCTCCTGTGGGGGCGAGCAGAAATGCTAGCGGCTATCTCGCTCAGGCGGAGCAACAATTGAAATTCTCTGTTGGGCGCTTTAAAAAAAAAAAGGCCGCCTATGCAATTGAATCGCCCCCGATTTCTTCTGCCTAAACTATTTTTTGGTAAATTGACTTCTGTGTTAAGGTCAATGTGTTTCTGCAAGACCCAACTTCTGTAGAGCATCACTCCATAAATGGATTTTCTGAATTCTCCTGTAGAATATTTAAAACCAGGAATGCTGAATAGTTAACACTCTCATTGAGGTCTTGAGGTTCAGGTACTTCCTATCAAAAATATCAATCTCCCCTTATTCTCAAAAGTGTGCGATTCCAACCCTTATGCCCAGATGGATATTCTCAATGGCACATGCCCTGTGGTCCTTAGAGTTGCACTTCTGTGTTTTCTGAAAAAAAAAAATTCCACTGAGATTTTGTAACTTGACCTGATTTTGCTTTATAATCTTAATTGTGCTTATGCATATGAGAAGTTGCTGTTTGAATGGACTACTAGAGGTATATTTACTAAAGTGTGGGTTTATAGAAGTGGAGATGTTACCCATAGCAACCAGATTCTAGCTATTCTCTTCTAAAAGGTGCTAGATAAATGCTAAGTAGAGTCTGGTTGCTATGGGCAACACCTCTGCTTCTATAAACCCTCACTTTAGTAAATATACTCCCTAGAACAGGGGTCGTCAACCTTTAAGATAGTGTGGACCATATTAAAAAATTCAACGAATTCACTAAGTTATACTGCGGTATTTAGACTCTGCCCTCTCCTCACACAATTATGTCCCATAACTGCCCCTTCTACAATTTTTTAATTAGGTTCCAGAACAACCCCCTCCTCCCACAATTAAAATTATGCCCCATAACACTGTCTCTCCTCCAATAATTATGTCAGATAGTTGCCCCATCCTCAAACAATTGTCCCATAACTGCCCTCCTCTGCAATGCCCTTTATATATTGCCCCCAGTAGTGGTCCCCTCTATGTAGTGGCCCCAGTAGTGTCCCTTATATAGTGCCCCCAGTAGTAGTCTCCACTATGTAGTACCCTACCCCTATGCAGTGCCCCTTACATATATAAGACAAAGACACAAAAAAATCCCACAAAATAAAAACAACACTTACCTGAATCCCCACGCCTGTTGCTGCCCGTTCCTCCGTCCTCCCGCCCCGCTCTGCGCTATTGGAGAGACGTCATGACGTCTCTCCCTTCACCCACTGCGGGAGCCGGAAGGTAGAGCTCAAGAGTGAGCTCCGGCCGTGGGTGCAGCAGCACCAGCACTGACTCTCATTGGCTGCTAAAACAAACACACCGCCGCCGGGTAATACGAGTGTACTACCCGGCTCTGGGGTTTGTTTCTGTGTAGGGCGGACCGCACTCACTGAGGTCTGTACTACACTAGCCATCAGTGGGCCACAGGGAACAGCTTCACGGGCCACAAGACCCCTGCAGTATGCATGGCTATCAACAGCAAAAGGAATTTATGCAAAATTTTATTTACTGAGAAAATAATAAGGCAGGTTATACTTTAAAAACTGTATACAGGAATTGCTAATTGTCACTTTGTAACATAGCAAACAATTGTTACCCATATATGTTTTTGTAACTCTTGGTTTGAATAGTGTAACTGCAAGCTTTGTGGTGCTCACATTTGCAAAAACTATTATTGCTTTTTAAAAACATTTTCCTGACACCAAATAGGTGTAGAATATGCAGTTTCTAATGTTTCGTGAGCCTACATTTTGGCATATGTATAAAATGATTTATTCTTTTTATAGATCACTCTATACTGGCCTATATAATTTTTTTTTTTATTAACGATTTACTGTGAAATATATTGCTTGCCTTTCTTTCTGTGGATTTAATATATGATATGACCACTTTTTAAAAAGGTAATTCATCTTTTGCATCACTTTTTAGATCAGTGGGACCTCAGCATTCACCAGTGAGGCCTTCCCAGATGGATGGTTTGGCCCAGCCTACATCTCCCTGCTGGTGTCGTGGAGCTGTCCCACCACAGGTAACACCAGCACATCTTGCTTCCTGTGTCCAAATTAGGGTGGTGTCACTATGTGGGGAAACGGCAGGGTCTGGCAGTATTAGATCCAGAGTCACTGGGTCTAGGAGCATTGGATTAAGGAGCACTGGTCCCTGGCGACTGTGACAAATGGGGACTTATTTTATTTATTTTGCCAAAACGGTCAGAAACAATGTGCAGCAAGAGTACATTATAGAAAGATAATTGTTGCTGATGCTTGTTGCCACCAATGCAAATCTGTGTGTATCTAGGAAAAGAAAGAAGAATTTGTTCATAATGTATTTTCTTCAAAAAATGTAAGCTTGCAGCCCAGCCTTGTGTTCCTCATTTTCTGCATGGTCTTACACTACCATATATCTTTTAAACAGCATTATGTTAAAATGTAATCACGTCTCAGACACAGATGATAACATTTAGACCAGGGTTGGCATGTGAACCACACACACAAAGGCTTTATATACTGTAGCCTTGATTGACAGCAGGAAAGACATCCATTAGGCAAAACAAAAAAAATCAATCAAAGCAAAAAGAAATATGCTCAGTTTTACCCATATTATACATGGTACCAAGAGCCTTGGAAACATTAATGCCATTTATGAATGCAAAACAATGCGCAGCATGTGTGTAAGCTTTTATATAGTGGTTTTCTGTAAAAAAAAATAATAATAATTCTCCCTCCACAATTTTACTCATTATGGCATAGAATTCTTAGTGTGTGCACTAGTGTAACACAGTATTGGATAACAAAGTCCTCCTAGTGGCCTTTTTACTGTAGAGATGTTGGTTGTTCTGCAACTGCTTGCATAGTGCAAGAGAAACTGGCATCATGTTAGCAAGCCAATCAGTGGAGCAAATGTTCATTCGCTCCTTCATTCACTTGGAAAGATGAGAGCAGCAAGGTTTAGCAAGTGAAAGCTGCTGATGCCCACAGAAACCAGCAGTTGGGTATGGCTGTGTCCTATTTCAGTAACGTCCAAAAAATAGCAGCATACCGGGCCGCAAAGCAGCGCATATAGTAGGAGAGTTGTACAATTAGAACGTTGCTGAAGCTACCTGAGTGTGAGGCAGCCCGAGAAAGGCTCCAAAGTAAGATTACTTAGGTATGCGTAAAATGCTTATTTTTATGTCGTTGTCGACAGTACTTTGCATAGTCAGTAATTTATATAATTGGGTAGAATTGCAGTTATGTCTCTGACGTGCACAGTGGGAGACCCTCCAATGTCTCCCACTACCAGAGACAGGCCAGCCAGCCTCCAGGAGAGGATAGGAGGAATGGGGGACACTGTGAAGCAGGGGCAGACTGAAGGGATGTGCTACAAATGCACCAGAATGTCAACACAGTCTGAATCAGAGTTACCTACCCTCCCGAATCCTGCGGGAGACTCTCGCTTCACTGCAGAGTCTCCCGCTACCCCGGAATGTTTAACAAAACCCCGGATTCCCCACTGACTCATATGAAATCAGGTGACAGGTCTGAGTACTAACCGTCCCACCTCCAGAGAGAAGTCCACCTAGATCTGTCTTTGCTCCTGCCTCTGGACCTCCCACTGGCACTGAGGGGTATGCAGTGAAGGCATGCACTTGTCTTCCCCTGGGCCGCCTTGATCAGCCCCCACACCCGCCTCCAGACTGCCTGCTTCCAGCACGTGTTGGAGGAATGGGCGGCGCTGGTCTACCCTGGTCCGCCCCGGCTCCTACTTCACCGGCGGCTGCCTGTCACTAAAACACCGGAGGTCCCTCGCACTGCTCAGCTGCAGCGCTGCTGCCTCCGAAAACACAGCAATGACGGCAGCGCAGCCACGGTCAGTCTCTCAATCCAGGGCTCCCTATGGTCCACTGCGCCCCCAGCGCATGCCGGCTGTGTTCCTGCCGGACCCACATGTCACTGTCCCTCTAATGTTCTGGCCACACTAACGGCCAGGCAGGGCTCCTTGTCTTGAGTCGGGTGGGAGAGGCTCTGCCACGAGCTCCATTAACATTAAACAGTCTGGCTGGGGAAAACATGGGATGGGGGATATGATTGGGTAAAATAATGAGGGACATTTAATTTATTGGGTGGAATATTATGAGATGGGGGATTAAAGACAAAATAGTGCTAGACATGCCCAATCGGTGTTATTAGACCCCCTATAGGCAGTGCTAGACATGCCACTCCAGCAGGGCACACCCTAATGAAGCTAGACACTTCTTTGAGTGGAGCATGGCACACCCCTCAATAGCGCGCCGCACACACTACAACCGACTAAAATCTCCCTGAAACTCATTTTCAAAAGTAGGCAAGTATGGTCTGAATGCTAACATATATGTTATGTCGACATTGTGCACGTCAACGGTCAGCATGTCTGCACAACATCTGCCTGCTGTTAGAGCTCTAGACCTATCCTAAACTTGTCATGTAGACATTCTGACTGTTGAAATTCACAATGTCGACTTAATGACCTTGTCGATAATATGCCCACATATGTTGACATAATGCCTACATACAGGCTGAAGTGATTCAGCATATGGCGTGTCCATTTTACTAGGTCTTTTACAATAGTGAATGTCGAGTCATGATAGTGAGAATAAATACGGTTAGGTATATGAAGCAGAAGCCATACACCAAACAGGTCCTTCTTATGGCAACATATCAATGTATGTTTTTCAAATATATAACCTGCACCTCACTGTGGGGCACATGTATCAAACCTTGGAGAGAGATACAGTGCCAACCAATCATCTTCTGTCATTTTTCAAAGTGATAGATAAATTACCACCAATCACTTTGAAAAATGACAGAAGATGATTGGTTGGCACTGTATCTCTCTCTAAGGTTTGATACATCTCCCCTGTAGGAGGGGACTCATTCTGTGTGTATATAACTCATTTTTAGGCTCCTGTCATATAATTGGTAAATTTCTGTATTCTTGGACGTCTATTTGACTTGATGCTTATATTACATGAGTATCACCTACAATAACTCAAATTTTGGGGTGTATTTCACAGAAAGACGTGCCCAAGAGGAGAAAGAGCCAACAGAGAGGGAGTATGAGGCAGGCCCATCTGAGCCTAACTAAGAGCGGTCTCCCTTCTTTTCTGCCACCCTTTCTCCGGCCCTTTCCCCCTTCAACCACCAGCGCCGGCTCCAGTTGTCCACGGCGCTCCTGCGGATGCTACAGCATGTAACTAAATGTGTAGTTTTCAGTTCTACCAGGGGTGGATTGGGATGGAAAACCAGCCTGGGAAATTTCTGGAAGCAGCCCTTATGGGGGCGGGTCTGTTGAGGGGGTGGGTTGGTGGAGGGGCGGGGTCTGTGGAGGAGGGCAGGATACTCCCTCCTCTTAGGGCCTGGAGTGGCTTTTTCAAGCCACTGAGAGGAGCAGGGTCGGCAACAGAGATCTTGGTGAATTATACACTCTTTTTGGGGCCCCCCATCCCTCTGCACTAGGAAGCCTTGGAAGCAGTCAGTTTGGAAGCCTTTTTTCTTACCGATATGGTGTTTCCTCTGCAACAGGGGAACCTCTAAATAGTTTGACCATCACTGGACAGCATCTTCAGCCGGTATTCACTACTCATGTAAATCACACTGTCTGGAAGATGCCTGTTTACGTAGAAATATTCATTATAACTAGATAATGTATAGTAACAGTAAAGTGTTTGTGCAGGGCAAAATGTGAATTTCCCTGATTGAACAAGTTCTGTGTTTTTCCAGGCCCCCATGTTACTTCAGACCTCCCTACGTCTCTCCATCCCCAGGCCCCCTGTGGTTCTCCAGCTCCCTGTGTCTCTCCATCTCCAGGCCTCCATGTCTCTCTCCAGGACCCCCTGTGTCTCTCCATACCTAGGCCCACATGTAGCTCTCCGCCTCATTCCCCCCAGCCCCAGTGTGTCTCAGCCTCATTCCCCAGACCCAGTGTCTCTCTCAACCCCATTCTCTCAGACCCAGTGTGTGTCTCTCAGACCCATTCCCACCAGCCCCAATGTGTGTCTCAACCCCAGTGTCTGTCAGCCTCATTCCTCCCAGCCTGTGTGTGTCTCAGCCCCAGTGTCTGTCAGCCTCATTCCTCCCAGTCCCAGTGTGTATCTCAGGCCCATTCCCCAGCCCCATTGTGTGTCTTGTCAAAGCCGGATGATTGACTGAGACCAAATCTTTTAAACTAATATCTGACGACTCCATTTTGCGTCGTCAGCACAATACCATTGGGTACGACGCTATACTTGGTTATTAGCGTCGTGCATCGGCTTAACTACTGCATATTGTTGAAAGTCCAATCAAAACCTATACGCACATCAGATAATACATATAAAATATACAAAACGCACAGTTGTGCTGTACATCAAAGCACAGATAAGTAGAAAACACATAGACGCACAACGTACTGTATACTAGCGAATTTACACAATATTCTCACACCCACACATGCAACCACTTATAACAAGGTTCCTAAGCATTGAGGTTAATATTAGAGGTTTTAATAGCTAATACTTATGTTGTGAAATGTAATGTATATGATATTTAAGGTACAGGAACTAGTAGACATGTCATGTTTGGTACCATTCTAAATCACTGTTTATTCGCAGATCTCTGGTTCTATCGGCAAGGAGATCGCATCATGCGTCTGCAAGTTATGATTTGTAGGGAATTAGTGGTTAGAATGTGCATCTGTATGTAGTGTCTTTTGGCTAGTTTAAACCAGATCTTCGGAGTGAAAACCACACAAAGAAACTTCTGAGGAGCTGGGACGGAATTGATTCGGCCGGCGGTTCGATTCCCAGCGCCTGGCCAACCACAGCAGAGTTCTCGGCAGCGGAAGCCTGACAGCGCTGGAAATCCCAATCGTCGATAGGTAAGTATTAGAGATGAGCGGTTCGGATTCTGTGGAATCCGAACCGTTCCGAACATTGGGGATCCGAGTCCACCTGAACCCTGTTCGGGTGTTCACTGCCTGACTCGGATCTCCGTTCGGGGCCGAACGGAGGCCGCCTGATGTCGGATTCTCACTAGACAATCCGACATCAGGGCTCCTATTGTGTAGGGCAGAGCGCTGTGATAGCGCTCTGCCCTACACAGACACAAACACACAGCCGCCAGCGGCAGCTGTGTGTTTGTTACAGCAGCCAATGAGAGTCACACAGACTCTCATTGGCTGCTGCACGGAGGGAGCCGGCTGGAGCTCACACATGAGCTCCGTCTTCCGGCTCCCTCCTCAGCGTGTGACAGCAGAGCGGACGGCGCGGGAGCGGGGATACAGGTATGTTTTTTGTTTTTGTTTTTTTTTACTTGTGCAAGGGCCGGGGGCCCTACTGGGGATGCGGGGGGGCCATACTACTGGGGGGGTCTGCTACTGGGGGGGGTCTGCTACTGGGGGGGGTCTGCTACTGGGGCGGGTCTGCTACTGGGGGTCCATGCTACTGGGGGGGCTATACTACTGGGGGGGGTCTGCTACTGGGGGGTCTGCTACTGGGCGTCCATATTACTGAGGGGCCTGCTACTGGGGGGGGCTATACTACTGGGGGGGGTCTGCTACTGGGGGGGTCTGCTACTGGGGGAACCATACTACTGAGGGGCCTGCTACTGGGGGGGCCATACTACTGGGGGGGGCTTACTACTACTGGGGGGGCATACTACTGGGGAGGGGCTTACTACTACTGGGGGGGCATACTACAGGGGGGGCCATACTACAGGGGGGCTACTACTGGGGGGGCTGCTACTGGGGCAGCCTACTACTGGGGGGGCATACTACTGGGGTGGCCATACTACTGGGGGGGGCATACCACTGGGGGGGCCTGCTAATGGGGGGCATACTACTGGGTGGCATGCTAATGGGGGGCATACTACTGGGGGGGCCTGCTAATGGGGGGCATACTACTGGGGGGCATTCTACTGGGGGCACTGCATAGGGGACCCTACTACTAAGGGGACTGCATAGGGGCCACCACTGCTGGGGGCATTGTGTAAGGGACACCGCTACTGTGGGCATTGTGTAAAAGGGGCACTACTGTGGGCATTGTGTAAAAGGGTCACTACTGTGGGCATTGTGTAAAAGGGGCACTACTGTGTGTCGTAACATAAATAAGAGACACTTTATGGTGTAATGTGAATCAGGCCCTATGTGCGGTGTAATGTGAATAAGATTGTGCACTGTGACTCTTTGGGCCGTAGCCCACTATGTAAACAAGAACTGTGATTCTGCTGGCCGTACCCCACTGGGTGGGTGCACTACTTTTCATTTCTGCCACTGCTGTGTGGCAATGTGTCACAGATGTGCTTTATACTGTGGTGTCTGTGTCGTTGTGCCGCTGTGTCGTCGCTTAGTAACCAGTCAGCTCACTGCAACCTTTGGCCAATAATGTTGAAAACAATATTATAAGCTGTGATATGGTCTAAATTGACTGGAAATTAATGTTATTGAGGTTAATAATACTCTAGGAAGAAAAAAAAGACCAATTTATGTGATTTTAGCTTTTTTTGTCAAGTTTTGTAAAAAAAATCCAAATCTAAATCCAAATCCAAAGCCAGTCACCGCAGTTTGGCAAATCCAAATCCAAAGCCGGACGACGAATTAGAACCAAATCCAAATCCGGCAAAAATGGTCCGGCGCACATCCCTAGTAAGTATTGACTAACCTAACCCCCTAACCCTCCCTTAGGGGTGCCTAACCCTAACCTCCCCCCAAGTGCCTAACCGTAATCCCCCTCTAAGTGCCTAACCCTAACCCCCCCCTTCCCCGCTGCCTAAACCTAAGTTCCCCGGGGGGGTGCCTAACTGTAACCCTCCCTCCCCCTAGCCTAACCCTAAGTCCCCCCCGGGTGCCCTAAACCTAACCCTCTCCCCCCCCGTGGCTGTCCGCTCGCGGCGCCCAGCGTTGGGGAAATGTCAGGCGTCTACATCTAGATGCCCGGCATTTCACCCTCGCCGGGATATGACAGTCGGTTAGCCGGCTGCCGGTATTAGGGCAGCCGGATTCCCGATTGTATACCGCTGGGACATACCCTTAGTGACACTATATGAACTGACCTATGACCTGCATCGTACCAGAATGTCCAGGAGCAAGAACCAATGGAAATCCGTCAACTAGTTTCTTTGTTAGAGCTGAAGTCTGTAAGGTACATAACCTGAGTACTGATTATAGTATGCAGCCATTCTTCTTGGATGACCACAGGCTTCTGAATTGATGACTGGATACTGGGACCAGTGCGCACGCGTATGTATCGGCTTGTACCTTTGTATTTACTTGCTTTTTGCGCTAATTGTCTAGCTCATAGCGCGTTATACTTTTCATTGAATAATATAACTTTTTGTGCTTTGGAACCAAAATTGGATTGGAAAGCAATTATTTCTTATGCGACTTGCAGCGCTATTTAGCAACATTTAGGTATAAGGATTAAGGAGTATTAATAGTCTCAACCCCATTCCCCAGCCCCAGTGTGTTTCTCAGCCCCATTCCCCAGCCCCAGTGTCTGATAGTCAGCCTCATTTCCCACAGCCCCAGTGTGTGCCTCAACCCTATTCCCCAGCCCAGGTGTGTGTCCCAACCCCATTCCCCAGCCCCAGTGTGTGTCAGCCTCATTCCCCCCAGCCCATGTGCCCCAGCCCCACTGTCAGCCTCATTCCCCCCAGCACCTGTTTCAGCCCGTGTGCCCCAGCCCCAATGTGTCAGCCTCATTCCACCCAGCCCGTGTGCCCCAGCCCATGTGCCTCAGCCCCACTATCAGCCTCATTCCCCCCAGCACCAGTGTCTCAGTCCGTGTGCCCCAGCCCCAATGTGTCAGCCTCATTCCCCCCAGCCCGTGTGCCCCAGCCCCACTGTGTCAGCCTCATTCCCCCCAGCCCGTGTGCCTCAGCCCCAATGTGTCAGCCTCATTCCCCCCAGCCCATGTGCCTCAGCCCCAATGTGTCAGCCTCATTCCCCCCAGCCCGTGTGCCTCAGCCCCAATGAGTCAGCCTCATTCCCCCCAGCCTGTGTGCCTCTGCCCCAATGTGTCAGCCTCATTCCCCCCAGCCCGTGTGCCTCAGCCCCACTGTGTCAGGCTCATTCCCCCCAGCCAGTGTGCCTCAGCCCCAATGTGTCAGCCTCATTCCCCCAGCACCTGTTTCAGCCTGTGTGCCTCAGCCCCAATGTGTTAGCCTCATTACCCCCCCATCCCCCTGCGCAGACGCCGCTGTCGCAACTTACCTGCCGCTGCTTGTTTTGGCTGCCCGCTGCTTCTCTCGACCGCGGCATCCATGTGCATGCTGCTGTCCTGTCCCAGAGGTGGGGGGTCGGGCGGGCTGCAGAGGAGCTGGACGGAGGCAGAGCCGTCAGTGGAGATTGACAGACTCCGCTCCACAAAGGCTTGTGGGAGGACCTGCTGCGCCCGCGCAGCGGCTCTCCCGTCATCCTTTTTTTTTTTTACTATTAGCTGTTGTGCTGCCCGATTGGAGATGAGCTCCGATCACGGCAGTGGGGGTGAGTATAAGTGTTGGGCGGCCACCGGCCAATGTAGGGACCGGCCCAGCGGGAACCGGCCCAGTGTCCCGGCGGCCCAATCCGCCCCTGACTTCTACTGTGTTTCTTATCCATGTTGTTAATCCTGTATAACTAAAAGACACACACACACACTAAATCAGGGGTGGGCAATAATCGGCCCGCAGATTTTATAAAACTACACATCCCAGCATGCCCTGCCACATTTTTGCTGTTTGGCCATGCTAAAAATGTTGCAATTCATGCTGGGATTTGTAGTTCAACAACAGCTGTAGGGCCGCTTATTGCCCACTCCAGCACTAAATGAACCTATATTTTTTTATAAGGTTAGTCGTTGGCATTCTGTTCGATCATATAATCAAATTAAATTACATGACTTGGAATGGTTTTGTTTGTAACCATCATGATGTCAGCTTTACAAATATATATATCAGCGCTATATGATGTTGTACATAAATGGACAGTTAAATGAAACCTCAGAAACGGATGTAAAATTAACTAAAACACATTTAATACATATCATATATCATATAAATAGTGTTTAAAACAATAGTAGCCTGGAAAAGCACAAGCAATAGGTGCTATCAATATATTATTGATGTAAATGTTCAAGCCCTCCTGAACACCGCTGCATTGACCTGGGGTGACTCCCATTCATATCACCTTTATTGGACTCTTTTGGACACATGATATTGCTGTTTTGGGACCTATACATCGACTCTATCTAGGATACAGCTACAAGTGAATACCTATCCAGTCAATCCATCTGCGATCATCGCTAACAGGACTGTGACATACGAATATTCCACTTGGTAAATATTTGCTGTGCTTATCCACACGGAACTATCAATTGGTCCTAACAGCTAGTGTCCATTTATGCAAACCATGGATTTATGAGCTCCCATAGCAGCGGAACATTTACATCAATAATAAATTGATAGCACCCATTGCTTGTGCTTTTCCAGGCTACTATTGTTTTAAATACTATTTAAATGATGTGCATTAATTTAATACATATTTAATTGTCCATTTAACTACAACATCATATAGCGCTGGTTTCTAATCACTTTCATAATATATACCTTTGGGGACTGACAAACCCCTGGCTGGCTGCTTAACTGACTGCGCAATGGATTATATTATATATATATTTATATATATATATATATATATATATTGTAATATAATGTATGTGTATGTATAATATATATATATATATACATAATTTTTTTTTTTTTTTTTTTTTAACAACTGTGGAGGGGGAACCAGAAAGCTTCCACCTACAGAATCATGAACTGTAGGTGGAAGCTTCCCGCGGCCGCATGTCAAAAATGTTCCGGCCTCCTGGTCTTCTCGCTAGGCTGTGGATTACCACCCACAGCCTTAGCGAGTGACCAGGTTGATGGTCGCGATGGTCGAGACCATCGCGACTATCTGGGCCTGCGACGAGACCCTTGCGTCTGCCGCAAGCCCCAGAGAGTTTTCGGCTCTTATAGAGCTGGAAGCTCTCCCACTGACATCACTGGTGATGTCAGTGGGGCCGCCCACAAACTGCAAGCGTTCGCATGGGAACGCCTACGTTTGTGAAACCACCCCCCGCCACGCCTACAAAACAGCCGCCCCTTTTGTAGTGAGCCCTGGAGCGAGCGCAGGGCCTCAACATCGACCCGCTTGCAAGCACTCAGGCACCTGCGAGCGAGTCTGAATGAGGTCCAGTGACCGTATCCGACACATGCCGATATATTATGCTCTCCTAAGTGGAGGAGAATATGGAAACGTTTTTCACACATATAAAGTATGTTTCATATAGACACAAAACAAAAGCTAATCAGTATAGCGTTCAATAAAGAAATAAAAAAATCTGTTTATTTTATTAATCAGCAGGGGTACGGAGGGGGGAGTGGGTATTCTTTGCCAGGGCCTGGGCCTGGCGGGGATCCCCCTCCCATCATTTGAGTATGCGGTACTTTGGACAGGGAGAGAGGACTGACTGCTGCTGCAGGAGCCTCTCTCCCTAGCCCAGTACACACGCAGCTGCCTCTGCAGCAGTTAGTCCTCACTTTCCCTGCGTGATGTGTGCAAGAGGGGGAAGCGATCTCACTTGCCCTCACCCCTGGACACCGGCACCCGCCTGCACTGCACATGCGCCCGCTACTTTTTCTTTTATGCAAGAGTGGGTCCTGCACACCTGCCTGAGTTGGCCACACCCCCTCCCAGTACCAGGGCCAGGCAGAGCTGTCAGCAGCCCTGTTGATCAGTATAGTGTTACAGAAAGATTTATAGGGGTATTCAATATGGGTGCGATAACATCGTTTTTTGCGTTAATATCGCACTTTTTAACGTTTTTGCGTTAATATCACTTGTTTTAGTTTTACACCGTATTCAATTTGAAAGACTTATCGCAGTTTTCAAAAGTCTTTGATAAAAAACGGTGATAACTTTTCACCATTGAATAGGTGTCGAAAAAAAGTGCAGAATTGGGGTTTAGGGGTGCAGGCTTAAAAAAAATAGCCTGCACCCCTGAGATTGACATTTAAAAAAGAACTGTGTCAAAAAAAGTTTTAAAAAAAAATAGCGACACCCCAAAAAATTTATTTAAAAATTGGGGTGGGAAAAAATTGTTAAACAATAGGGAAATAGGTTCAGGGCTATTCTGCAAGTATGCGGCAGATGTTTTCTAGAATAGAATTATAGCGGCAGGTGCACAAATGCAGAATTTTTAAAAACTGACTTTAGGGACTTAAAAATATACTAGTACCCATTTTCATGTACCCCAAATTTGATGGGACCACTTAAAAAAACGAAAAAAATAACCTAAGTGCTCTTCTGCATCACTTCTTCAATGTCGGGAAAAAAGCACCTGCTGCGGCTATTTAAATCCCCGACTTTCAATTAAAGGCTAAAACGGGGGTATCCATAGTGTTCCCCCATGTTTTTACAACTTTAAGGGGGTCTTACAATTATTTTAAGGAAAAATTCGTAACTTTGCGCAAATCCAACTTTGGAGTTTCCCGTTTTCGTTAATTTTATTTTGAATACGGGGATAAGCGGGAGCGCGCACCATACCTTTACGCAGAAAAAAAACTCTGATATGAAACGTTAACTTCGCCAGGGAAGTTAACCTTTCATATTGAATACCCCTCATAGCCAGATACACACTAGACCAGTGGTGTCAAACTTGTGGGCCTCCATTTGCAGTGGAACTACACAGCCCAGCATGCACTGCACAGTTTTGCTATAAGAGCATGCTGAGGGATATGTAGTCCGACAGCAGCTGGATAGCCACGAGGTTGACATCCCTGCAGTAGACGATATGTCTTCCGATCCTGCGGATTGGGACGACATATCAGGCACATCGTCTAGTGTGTATCCACTATGCGCACTCAGAGCCGTAGCTAGGTTAGTGCGGCCGGTGCCCTGGCACAGGGCACCACAGGGCAGGGGGCGCTGTTTGGGCCTGTCAAATTTCTGTTTATTATCATTCTCACTTGTAGTTTCCTCTTATTTCATCCCCAGCATCTCCTGGCCTCCCCTATCTCTTCCCTGGCCCTTCCCCATGAGGCCATGGCCCTCTCTCAGGTGCACTATATGATGTCCCTATTTATCCCCAGCAACTCCTGGCCTCCCCTATCTCTTCCCTGGCCCTTCCCCATGAGGCCATGGCCCTCTCTCAGGTGCACTATATTATGTCCCTATTTATCCCCAGCATCTCCTGGCCTCCCCTATCTCTTCCCTGGCCCTTCCCCATGAGGCCATGGCCCTCTCTCAGGTGCACTATATTCATACTTGCTGACAATCAGCTCCAGCCTTCCGGGAGGGAGCTGATTGTCAGCTAATAGCGGGGGGCGGGGCCGGCCATTGGGGTCGGAGCCAGGGGCAGGGCGGACATTTTGGGTCACACTGGGGGCGGAGCCACACGATCGCGTCATCGTGACTCGGCCCCCTCTTCACAATGCCGTGATTTTCGGCATTGTGAAGCAGGGGGCGGGGCCACAATGACGTGATTCTGCGCGAATCGCGTCACCGGGCCCCCCGCTGCGGGGATTTATGTTTTTTTCAGGGGGGAGGTGGGGAGGGTGTGAGACTTCCGGGAGGCTTGCCTGCCTTTCCGGGGGGCCGGGAACGGCACCCGAAAATCGGGAGGCTCCCGGCCAAATCGGGAGGGTAGGCAAGCCTGACTATATTATGTCCCTATTTATCCCCAGCATCTCCTGGCCTCTCCTATCTCTTCCCTGGCCCTTCCCCATGAGGCCATGGCCCTCTCTCAGGTGCAGTATATTATGTCCCTATATATCCCCAGCATCTCCTGGCCTCTCCTATCTCTTCCCTGGCCCTTCCCCATGAGGCCATGGCCCTCTCTCAGGTGCACTATATTATGTCCCTATATATCCCCAGCATCTCCTGGCCACCCCTATCTCTTCCCTGGCCCTTCCCCATGAGGCCATGGCCCTCTCTTAGGTGCACTATATTATGTCCCTATTTATCCCCAGCATCTCCTGGCCTCCCTTATCTCTTCCCTGGCCCTTCCCCATGAGGCCATGGCCCTCTCTTAGGTGCACTATATTATGTCCCTATATATCCCCAGCTTCTCCTGGCTTCCCCTATCTCTTCCACGGCCCTTCCCCATGAGGCCATGGTCCTCTCTCAGGTGCACTATATTATGTCCCTATTTATACCCAGCATCTCCTGGCCTCCCCTATCTCTTCCCCATGAGGCCACGGCCCTCTCTCAGGTGCACTATATTATGTCCCTATTTATCCCCAGCATCTCCTGGCCTCTCCTATCTCTTCCCTGGCCCTTCCCCATGCGGCCATGGCCCTTTTTTGGATGCATTATGTCCCTTTGAAAAATGAGGGGGGCGCCAATGCTCTTTCTGGCACAGGGCACCAAAAAGTCTAGTTACGGCTCTGTGCGCACTCCTGCGAGTCGTTCGTCTGGGTTGTTCCATCGGCCTGCATGCATGGCCGATGGAGCAACCCAGTTGCCAACGCTGGCAAGGTCAATGGTGCCAGTGAACGATATATTGGGCAGCCGTTCCCCGAACCATGCAGTGTTTACTGACCGCCTAATATATCGTTCATCAGCACCATCAGGCGTCGCATTGGCTGGTCGCTATGTGTGTATCACTATAATTTTAATTACATCTAAATTTGATTTTCCAGTGCCCCCGATACACTCCGGTGGCCTCTGGAGTGCCATCCCACAAATGTTACTGTGGGCCCTTGCACTGCCATGTTCCTCCCTTGGTTTAGGGGTGTTTTAACTAATATTAGAAAAAGTACTAACAAAATTAATCATCTTAATTAGTTTCCATAACAGTAAAAATAAAAACCCGCATTTCTGTGTAGATTTGCAATTTGTGTTGGTACTGAAACATTATGGAGCAATGACACACACTAATTACAAGTACTGACAATAAATGCTATTCAGTATGAAGCAGTGGTTGAAACAGAGTGTGTTATCTACCCTCTGTCTTTCCAATCCTAAAGCATTTCCGTGTTCCTCTGGGACCGGTAACCATAGGAACAGACACTGTTGGCTATTTCCCTTGAGTTCCACAATGCCAATCACACCATTTATCCAGCTGTGATTCTTAAAAGAAATTTCAAAGTGTTTCAATTTAAACTTCCCAGAAAAAAAGAGAACACTAAGGAATATTTATGAAGTATGTGTGGGGGAATATACAGTATTAATCCAGTCTTGAATGAGCAATGGAGAATGAGGTATATTATCTGAGGGCTTAGGACATTTTCTGTGAAGAACTGGCAAGACTGAGATGTCAACTATACATGTGCATATGCCTGTAGTTACCTGGCAGCAAGACATTTTAAACAACTGCATGGTGCTCGGTGCCTGCTGTGAAATAAGTGGCTTTCTGTGTCAGTACTATTTAGACCAACTGCAACTGGTTGACATATAGAATATTATATTTCTAGCAGCCTGACAAGGCCTCTGAAACTCTAAAACTCTAAATACTATTGAAAGCCAATCATCCAACAAATCTCAAACTTTCCCTTTCACATGGGACTTGTTGAGATAAGAGCTGTCTGTGGAGCTAAGGTACTATTAAGTTACAGTCTGTCCCCCCCTTCCCGGGAGAGGAGAATCAGGACCAGTGGTGTGCGGTGAGGTAAATAGCTGGGGAGGCACTGGCTAGTATCGGAGCCAGATTTACAAATACATATATGGACCTGAGGGTTCATATGGGCATTATACAAAGGTGCAGCAGTATATAGTGCTGGAAATTTGGTTTATTTTGATCAGGGATGTACAGAAAAGGTAGACAGGGGAGGCAGAGCCTCACTTGCCATGCACTTTTTACTCCAGAGTTTTTGACTATAAAAAGGATTAGAATAATACAAAGAAGATACTATTTATAATATTTTCTTAACATTTTTCTTATAACTTTTATAGTCAAGACTGTGGAGTATACCTAAGCACTGGCATAACTATAGAGGGTGCAAGTGTGCGCTTGCTATGGGGCCCCGCGGCTTAGGGGCCTGCCGACCCAGCAAGTAACCCCCTGCACCCTGCCAAGTACAGCAATCGCCGATGTGTTTTTTTATTTTTAATCAGGAGCCGGTCGCCAGCCAATAGGAACTCGCGGACCAGCAGCCAATCAGCAGCGGCTGCTGGTCTGCAGGTTCCGATTGGCTCTCGACCGGCACCTGATTAAAAATGACATCAGTTCTCTTAGAAGTTGGGAGGAGGAGTGGCTATGATGACATCCTCGGACCACGGCCATTCCTCTTCCCAGCCTCAGTGGAGCGGAGCCGTGCTCAGGAGGAGGTAAGTATTATGGGACTGGGGGCCCGAGGAAATTTTGCTATGGGACCCTAATACATCTGGTTACGCCCCTGTACCTAAGTATGATAGGAAAGGCTCTGCCTCACTTGACCGCAAATCAGGACCCTACCCATCTTGCAACAGGTAAGTACTCCAGGTAGAATCTGCTGCTGTCTTGGGAGTCCGGGGAGGTTTTCTCCTAATTTGGGAATCTTGCAAGCAATGCAGGGGTGAAGGTATCTCTGAGATATACAGTATGCTAACATAAGATCTGAGAATACAAGAGCTGAGAATGTAAAAATACATTAAAGAAATCTCTAATATTTCAATCCATTTGTTCATCCTGTATAAAGCATGCAATCCCACACCACTGTTTTCATGTACAAAATGTAGAAGGGGCGGATGGCGTCATTTGGGTCTGACAAAAAACACTGCAGATATTAGATCTAACATCTGCTGTAGCATTTTTGTCATACCCAAGTACCGCCACCTGCCCCATCTACAGTTCCATGTCTTATATGGAAATTCACCAAGGTAATATTTCCATAAGCAAGTTTATTAGTGCCAGAACAGAACATCTCTGTCTGACTTTATGTATGTATGTATGTGTGTTTGTGTATGTATGTATGTTACAAACACAATACTTACCTTAAGCCCTGCTCCTGCATCCGCTGCCATCTGCTCTGTCCGACCGCTCCTCGTAACTATGGGAGAGACGTCATGACGTCTCTCCCATAGTGCCTGTGGGCGGAGCCAGAAGCCGGAGCTCAGGAGTGAGCTCCAGCCTCCGACTGCCGCTACGGGGAAGGAGCCGGGCGCCCGCTGGTAAAAAAATTTCAGCGAGCTGAGAGTGCTGATTGGTCGGGTAAGGTGGGCCTGATCTGACAGAATGCAGTACCGCAGAGCTGTAACCAGACTTTTTGATGCCCTGTGCCAGAAAGAGCATTGGGGCCCCCCTCATTTTTCAAAGTGACTTGATGCACCCAAAAAAGGGCCATGGCCTCATGGGGAAGGGCCAGGGAAGAGATAGGGGAGGCCAGGAGATGCTGGGGATGAAATAAGGATGTGATCCCTCACGCAAGCTACCTGCTATCGGGTTACTCCTCTGTCTTCATTCAGACAGATGCTGAGCGGCCATTTTGGATTCGGAAATCTCCGACGACCAGGAAGAGGATTTATCCAGTGCCTCTCAGTCAGGTGGACGTTGTTGTCGCCTTGGTTAGGGCGGATAGATCAGTCCTTTCTATTGAGGACGAGGAGCAGGCCCCTAGATCCAAGGCGCCGGTTTTCAAGCATCAGAAAAAGGTTTCAGTAGAATTCCCTAAATCTGAACAACTTGAAGAAATGCTAGTGGAAGCTTGGACTGCTCCTAACAGGCGGTTTCAGGTCTCAGGTTTTTCAGGTTGCATGGCTGTCATAAGCGAGGCTGGCCAGCTAACAAACAGACTCTGGCTAGGTGGCTTCATATGACGATTTCTCAAGCTTACACACAAGCTGGTCTCTCTGTTCCAAACATAGTGACAGAACATTCTAGTCGATTCGTGGGAGTGTTTCGTCGTGGTGCCTCTGCTGAACAATTGTGCAAGGCAGCCACATGGTCTTCCGTCCACACTTTTCTCAAATGATACGCTTCCTTTGGGCATCGGTTTCTCCTTTCTACTAAACAGGAGCATCTCCACCCTTAAGGGAACTTCTTTGGGACATACCTAAGGTAATTCCTGTGGACCCTATGGAACCCGAAGAAGAAAATAAGAGTTATGGTATAACATACCTTTTGTTAACTTTTTCTTCAAGGTCCACAGGGTACCCACCCTTACGCACCTGGTGTTATTGGGTAATCTTTTTCTTTTGTAATTCTATGATTCCCTCTTCTTAGAGAGAGTGTTTCTGTGGTACAATTGTTTTTCCTTCTCCTTGCTTGGTAACAAACTGAATGCCTGTAGCCAGGGGCGGGGTATATATGGAGGAGGACACAGTGCATCCTGGGAGATAAAGCTTGTAACTTTTTGATGCCTGGATCACTCCAACCACATACCCCAAGGTAATTCCTGTTTACCCTATGGACCTCGAAGAAAAAGCGTTAATAAAGGTATGTTCTACCATAACTCTTATTTTTTGCTCATTTTGCCCGCAAGGGAAGGCCAAGGGACAGTCCTTTTCAAGGTTCAGAAGTTCTTCCTCTAAGACTTCCAAACCTAGGAGCAATCAGCCTACAAGACTGCCGATTGACGGGGCGGATATCTCCCTGGGGGACCCCAGTGTGGGAGACAGGCTTCTGCTTTTCTCTGAGGCCTGGTTGCGACCACGACCGATGCCTGGGTTCGCAGTGTAGTCTTGCAGGGCTATGCTCTGACCTGGAAGTGTCAAGGTTTTTTCCACAGACCTTTCACGGGATCTGGGAAAAGCAAAAGCACAGCGGGAGCCCATTCACTTTCTGCTAGCCTCCAAGGCAATAGGTTCTGTCCTCCCGGCTCAGAGGGGCTCAGGCTTTCTACACCAATCTCTTCTTGGTTCAAAAGCTGAAGGGTTCCTTCCGTCCGAACCTCAACCTCAAATCCCTCAACAAGTATTTGCGGGTTCCTCATGGAGTCTTTGCGCTTGATCATACTTGTGGGGGATTTCATGGCCTCCTTGGGCATCCAGGACACCAATTTACATGTTCCTATCTGGTACAGTTACAAGCGCTTCCTCCGGTTTGCGGTAAGGGAGGAGCACTACCAGTTTTGGGCATTTCCTTTTGGTCTTTCCATGGCTCCTCATATTTTCATGAAAGTCATGGCAGCTCACTTGCAGCACAAGGGTATCAGAAACCTGGATGATCTTTTTATACTGGCCAGATCTCCGGGTATGCTTAGGGAGCACCTCCGTCTGACAATAGATCTTCTCCAATCGCACGGGTGGATCATCAATTGGAAGAAGTCCTCCCTAACTCCATCCCAGGAGATGCTCCATCTGGGGGCCTTGTTAGATTCCAGGGTCCAGAGAGTTTTCCTCCCAGTGGACAATCGCCAGGTGTCAATACACGCCTGCATGCGGATTCTGGGTTCTCCAGGTGGAGATTCTGGCTAGTTTGAATGGATCCCCTCTCTAGATCAAGCTGCAGACAATCATCCTACTGTATCTCGGGAGGGTCATCTCTCCCTCACACGGTGGCTCCAGGGCTCCCATTTGGACAAGGGTCGCCACTCCTCACCACGGATGCAAATCTTCGCAGGTGGGGGTTGTGACCTGCCAGCAGTCCTTCCA
This sequence comes from Taudactylus pleione, assembly GCA_031769625.1. Taxonomy (NCBI): domain Eukaryota; kingdom Metazoa; phylum Chordata; class Amphibia; order Anura; family Myobatrachidae; genus Taudactylus; species Taudactylus pleione. The sequence goes on from JAUIMM010000608.1 coordinate 15,170,658, forward strand.
GGGACGATGGACAGCTCAGGAGAGCCGCCTCCCAATCAATGTCCTTGAACTTCGAGCTGTCTTCAGGGCTCTCTGTCAGACTCAGTAGCTCCTTTGGCATCGCCCTGTCCAAGTACAGTCCAACAACACGACGGCCGTCGCTTACATAAAACATCAGGGTGGCCCTCAGTCTCGGCGACATGAAGGAGGTTTGTTGCATTCTTCGCTGGGCGGAGCCTCATGTACCAGCTTTGTTGGCAGTCTTCATTCAGGGGGTCCAGGATTGTCGTATCACTCTCAGTTTGTTTACAGATTCCACCTCAATCAGGAGATTGTGGTCCTGGCTTTTCAGTCAGGCTTCAGCGGAGGAGGCCTCTTTAGATGTTATTAGGGCCCTCCGGATCTACGTAGAATGTACCAGGGATATCCAGAAGTCTGATTCCCTTTTCATCCTCCTATGGTTTCCATAAGTACGGCTGGCCACCTTCAAAGCCGACCTTGGCCATATGGCTCCATTTAACCATCCGCCTTGTGGCGTCTCTGCGGAGCAGCTTTGCAGGGCAGCCACGTGATCTTCTGCTCACACTTTTGTCCACTTTTATGCATTTGCTACCTTCGCCTCCATGGATGTGGCCCTTTTGGCGACGGGTACTCAGTGCAGTTCAGGAGTGTCCCTTTCATTAGAGTAATTGCTTTGGGACGTCCCAGCGTAGTCCCTGTGTCTCCTATGGAACGCGATGAAGAAAAGGAGACTTTTGTCTTACCTGGTGAAGTCTTTTCTTCGAACTCCATAGGGGACACAGGACACCCACTCTGAGTTCTACTCGTTTTATGGTTTCCCTGTCTCTTTGTGTGTTTGTTTCTGTTTGTGTGCCGGTATTCCTTCTCCTTCTTACCGCTCCTGCCTTGGGCTTGCTAACTTGACTGGCCTACCTGGGGCTCTGGTCGGGATCTAGGGGTGGAGGAGCTGGGGCTGCTCAAGTCTGAGGAATTTAATTGTTTGGTGCCCATCCTCCATCTGCCAGTCTATATCCCAGTGTAGTCCCTGTGTCCCCTATGGAGTTTGAAGAAAGGGACTTAACCAGGTAAGACATGTCTCCTTTTTTGTGCTACTCTGTTGTGAATATGGGTAAATGAGGCAAAACCGCTCCAATATGAGCAACCGTACCATGCCTTACCTTCGCTATTTTTAATCTATGATTAATACCAATTATTTTGCGACAAAAGTACTATATCTGGGGTGTATGTAGCATGTGAAAGTTTTTGCAAATAAAAAATAATGGGAACTCTGCACTCACCATATACTGAATACTTTGAACACTTACAACTGCGTTCTATATCAAATCCGGGAATGTTGGTTCCAAATATTGCAGTTAAGCTGACCAACTGCACCAAAGTATTCCCCATCTGGGAACTGGTCACAATGTTGACATTTAGAATGTTGACAGTCAGAATGTCGATATGGACTTAAGGTCGATGACCAATATGTCGATATTCAGAAATGTCAACATACACCAGAATGTTGACATACCATTTTTTGCTTTTTTTGGGGGGTTAGGGTTAGGCTAAAATAAGCAAAAAACTGTATGTCAGCATTTTGAACATGTTGACATTTTAACCATATCGACATTTTTGAAGTTCATATTGACGTTCTGATTGTGAACTTTTCATGCCACACCCCCACATCAGGTTAGTCCTACTCTAAACACTCAGAATGTTACACATGACCATTGCTATCACATTTTAAACAAAGTATGCTTTCTGGTTTGAGGCACATAGGCTGTAAAACACAAGACCCCCACCATGCACATCAGCTATCGTACCCCTGGAACATCACCTGACACAAGCTAGAATAAATTATCTAAACTGAGATGCAAGAGAAAAAATTACCACAAAAAATAAATAAGTGTTTTTAGCTATCCACTTTTATTTTTAATTTCTATTTTTGTAATACTTCCTTTTTAAAAAAAAAAAAAAAAGTAGAACATTTTATCATAATGCTAAAATTTATCTGATGAAGTGGGCTGTGACCCGCAAAATGCATCATGTTTTTGAGGAAATGGAATGACATTTACGAATCATTTGGTATAAGAAACAAAACTTTTTCTCGCTTAATGGCTGGAAATTACTTTATAACAGACAGATGTTTATAATTTCTGGTTCACCTACGCCCAAGAAGAACTTTTGAGTTTAGATTAACCTTTCCATAAATGTTATATTGTTGTCACCCTTATAATAATACTGCAGTTTTGCCTCTGTATTCAGCCTTTTATTTTACCTCTGAGGAAACAGCTTTTGTGCAAAGAAACGCGTAAGATGTTTCATGATTTCATCTAGCAGTTTTCACTAGGAGAACAGGTACACCGTAGTGGGCATGCTCACATATGTGAGATATCAGTTGCGCTACCATTTTCACCTGTTGTCTCCATTTATTCATTTTTAAATGTATTTTATTTCACCATGTTTCTGTTCTGGTATTGGCTCAGTCCATTGAATTTTTGGGGGGATTATACTAACACTGTATCTTTTTAATGCTTATCTGAGTGGTCTTGTCAGCCGGATGCGGTTATAGCTGTATACGGATATTTGGTGCCACACAGGGGACCAATTAGTCTTGTATAGGAATATAAAGGTAGGTTCTTTACTCGTCTGTACTCCTGTATTCCTCTCACCCCAAAGTATTCCACGTTTTTAGATGGTGGTCTTTTGAATCAAAGAAAGACCCATCATCAGTGGTGTATTTTAAAACAGGGGGCTTTATTAAAGGGGAATATACAATGGATACATATAGACAAAATTAATAGGAGATATGAAGAGAGAAAATGCTTATCTGCAAAGGTAGTAGCCAAGGTCCATATAGGTAAGGCTGGCAGTGCCCAACTCCAGCTAAATCGCTTAAACCATCCTCTGCTTGTGTGATCCCAACTGTAAGGTACACTCTCAAGGTGTGGGACAGACTTTGTATATCCCAAGATCTAGATCCACACCCATCTCCTATGTCACCTACAGTATTTGGAATCCTCCTTTTATATCCTTCAGGTTGTGGCGGCTCTATGGCCTCCTCTTGTCAGGGGATACAGATTGACAGGTTTAGGCAGGTGAAGGGTAAATTTGCTCCCTTATTATTTGCGAACCTTCAAACTCGCTGCTCAATCCCTTTCTTGTCACTACCAATATTGCAGGTACTCTACGGATGCTGTCTCTGTTTGAACGCCTTTGTGTATACTCAGTAGGTTGGAAAGGCAACATCTCCGTACTAAATCACTCCATTCTGCCCCCAACTGCTCCTGACCTGGAACCTCATGAATTTTCTTGGGAGGCTAGTGTGGCTGTAAGGGAAACGTGTTATAAGGTATATATGAGATGGTACCTGGTGCCGTCTAAGCTTCACACCTTGTTTCCATAGACTCCTAGCTCCTACTGAATAAATTATGGTGATGAGGGTATGTGTTTCCACACATCGTGGTCTTGCCCCATTATTGTTACTTATTGGGGAAAAGTGTGGAACCTGATATCACAGGTTATACTTATGTTTCTGCAGTGAGATACTACTGAAGCGCTCTTGAGAGCCCCAGTCCACTAGAAAACATCAAGACAAGCTCACAGTCCATATTTCTAATGCCACAAAATCTTGATTGCCAAAAATTGGAAATCTTCAGCAGCACCCACATCAACAGCCCTACGTACTCATGTTATTTTTGTGGCCTCCATGTAATAATAATGAGCTTACAAAATCACACATTGGCTACCTTTCATAAAGTGTGGTCCCTGTGGTATCGTATTCAATACTCACCTCTTTCTGGGCTCTTCTAACAGCCTTTTTTTTTTCTTTTATCTCTTCTATTATCCTTTCTTTTCCCTTTTACTTCCTCCCTTCCTATTTCGTCAAACTGTTTCTTTCTATTATATTCCCTTTATATTACCCTGGTTCAGTCCCCTTACTTCCACTTACTCTGACAGTTTCGAATTGAATTGCCAACTAATTCTGATTCTAATGTGTGAAACTGAGACCATAATAAACCACACAGTATGCTACTGTATGACAAAATGTAACCAAGTTTATAAAGATAATCAAAAGTAACAGGATTTACTGGATACAGCAATCAAATATACATAAGTTAGTAGATTAGCACCGGAATTGCTGTTCATTTGTGTAGTCTTTTTGTTGTGGTTTACCATGGATACTAAATAAACTTCTGTGTTTACAACTGAAATCTTCAGACCATGCTTAAAAGCAATCCATTACAGTATGTTTATTTCATAAGTAGGATGTTATAAATGAAATTGTTCTTATGCTTACCAACAAATTGATCATTCAGTAAAAGATGAGGGTAATACATTTAGCAAATTGCATCAGAATGGAATAATATGTCCATTTCCATTTCAGTTGAACATTACTAGATAATTATTGCAATTAACTAGTACTATATGGATACAGTACTGGCCCATGCCTCACCACTCCGCACTTCCATAGCTAAAAATACATTATATTTTAAAGTGCAATACTGCTGATTGTAGTGGTACCGTTGGTGCACTTAATATCATTAACATGGGCTACAGATGTCTTTGGTAGTGAAGGGTAAACTTGGGTTGTAATGTTCCAGTTAATGCAGTCTCTTGCAGGAAAAGTCTGAAATATGTGAATTCCCAATGTGTACAGAGGGATACACAGTACAATATACAGTATATTTCGCTCTCTGTACTTGTATGGGTTAATCAGGGGAACATTGTATCTTTCTCTCTCTGACAGCCCTCAGGTTCTAATATTCTTTCTTATCTCTTTCCTGCAGTTCCTCTCTTTCCTATTCTGTGATGTTGTGTGGGGACCACAGAAGTGGACAGCTGCTCTGACTTCTCCTTCTGACTCCCAGAGCATTGTTTCTAATGCTCCTCCAACTGCTCTTCCACACCTGGCCAATATTGTCTGTTCAACTGCTAGACGCGCTCCTGCCCAACAGCACCTTTTTTTCTTTGTGCTGTTCTCCACCAAGTCTTCGTGCCGGAGTTACAAAAAGAAAGTAGAAAGCATAGAAACTTTCCTGCTCTTTTACAAAGATTCCTCCAATCTTCCTAGCTCTTTTCATTAGAGAAAACGAAACGCTTTCATTATCATTCATTATAATGATGCACTAACTCATGCACAAACCTATGCAAGAAATTTGTTGTATAAAATAGGTTCAAGACAAAAACGGCATTACTGCTACACGGCCATATTTGTGTAGGTTATATATGACTCTTGGGGGTATATTTATTGAAGTGCAGGTTTTTAGAAGTCGATATGTTGCCCATAGCAACCAATACGATTCTACTTAACATTTAGCTAGCTCCTTCTAGAAGTTAATAGCTAGAATCTGACTGGTTGCTATGGGCAACATCCCCAATTCTAAAAACCTGCACTTTAGTAAATATACCCTTTGAAGTCCATCCTCACTTTGATAATATCATCAAATACTGTAGGTGTCTGCAGAAATGATAATGTATTAAAATACTGCTTAGCCACTACATTGCATATTCATATGTGACACCAAAGTACAGAGGAAATTGCAAAATAAGCAGTATATGAATGACAAAAATGCAATTTGCATGATTAGAAAATTGAACAATATGTATCTGCTTTGCACAACAGAAACTGATTTATTTTTTCCTTACTATATAATTAGCAACCTCCAGTCAGTTGTTTTGTGAACTATTTGTATGCACAACTTGCTCATTTCTAATTAAAACAGAACATAATTTTCACTGATCTATAACAATCTCACAAAATGAAATAGAGTAGCAACAAGGTAGTCTGCAAAAAACATCAAACAGACTTTTTGATTTGCATTTTATTGACTCTATAAATAAAAAAGTGGTATAGTTTGCTGTTGAAAAACAGAGGGCCAAATGTAATAGGTAGTCTGTTTTAGTAACAGTACAAACTCGCACTTTCTCGCACTTTTAAAAAGTGTGAGTTTGTACTGAAACTCGCAAATTCAATAGCCTGCGAACTTTTCAGCTCGAGGCAACTGCATTTGCGAGTTTAGGCGAGTTTAGGACTATGTAAACTGATACCTTTTAATGCGAGTAGCATTAAAAGGTGCGAGTTTTAGAGAAGCCATCACAGATCAGTAAGATCCGTGATGGGTTCTGTGTGTGTTTTAAAAAAAAAAAAGTGCATCCCCTCCCCAAAAGCATAACCAGCCTCGGGCTTTATAAAGCCTGTTCTGGTTCTAAAAATACAGGGGCCAAAATGCGTAGGGGGCCCCTGTATATTAAGAACCAGCACAGGGCTTTGTTGAGCTGGTCCTGGTTCTGGAAAATCAGGGGACAAAACGAGTAGGGGTCCCCTGAAAATTCCAGAACCAGCACCGAACTCTTTCTAGCGGGGGGGGGGGGGATAATGCCACAGCCAGGGAAACCTTTCACCGGTTTCCCCGGCCAAAGCATTATCCCTGACCGCTAGTCAGTCCAGGCCGGGGATCCCTGGGGAGTTGGGTACCCCTCAATAAAGGGGTACCCCTCTCCAGGGCACCCCAGGCCTAGACTGATAGCCCGGGGCTATCCCCGGCACCCTATGGCCGTGGGTGCCGGGTTGATTGTGTTAGTGTAAAGTGTAAAAATGAAGTTTCCATATTGTCTTTAGTTGTAGAACCACAAGTACCAGCAAGCCTTCCCTGCATGCTGGTATTTGGAGAACCACAAATACCAGCATGCGGGGCATTACGGGCCCACTGGCACTTGTAGTTCCACAACTAAAGAAATACATAAATAAACATACACCGTGAATGTAAAATTTTGTTAAAACATACATGCACACTCACACATACTCATCTAGTATCCGAAGTAATCCATAGGGGTGTACCTGAAAAAAAAAAAATCCATACTCACCTCTCCTATGCGTAGATCACGTCCATGCAAAAAACCCGATCCATGCCGGACTGAGCAAAGGTATGTGTGTACACATACCTTTGCTCTGCGTAAATGACCGGGGCACACGTGTGCCCCATCAGTGAAAGGGCCGCCACCCAATCAGGGAGCATCTCCGTCGGAGCAGCTCCCTGATTAGCTGAATGCGGCCAGGCTGTGTGTCCCATAGACTGCTATCGTGAGAAATCCCCATTGAAGTCTATGGTGGGAACCGCTACATCGTAGCCGCAAGATTAATAGAGGTTAATCTTGTGGTTACATCAATGATACAATGTCGCGACAGAAAGTCTGTCCAGCTTCTATACAGAATAGTGCAGTAGTAATTTCAGTAGGTTCTGTCTGTGCTGGATTTTTTAATGCAATATTTTGTCTTTTTGTGCATTAACTAAGAACCAAATGAATAAGTGAAAGCAAGATAACTGGATTATTAAAAAAGCATAAACGTATTACCTTTTTCATCCACCTGGGGGATGCCTTACATCTGGGTTATGTATAGTGATGGGTGGAGTCAGACACTAGCTAATTGAAAACTGGCTCCCACCCCCTATATAACCCCTCCCTTTCCACCGTAAACTCAGTCTTGTTTTTAGTGCCTTTGGAGTAAGGTCCTAGCTTTTAGTTAGGTTGCTTTCTTTATTTTAATGTTTTGGATTTTGGTGCTTAGTTTCTGGAGATAGGCAACAAGCACCAACAGAGTTGTAGTTATATAGATTAGAGGGTTTTTGTGAACCTGTACCCCACTCTAAGAGACTGCCCCTGAGAGAGTCACCAAACTAACATGTCCCTGGGTCTCTCTGCAATCCAGACACACATCTGAGGGAGCCTCAGGCAAAAAAGGTAAGATTTGTTACATATATATATATATATATATATATATATATATATATATACAGTGCTCGAAGTGTGCCGGTATACAACGGTATGGTATACCGGCACTTTGAGCACTAAACCATTTTTTTTTTACTTCAAAGGACAGCAGGCTACATGCCTCCGCCCGCCCGATACACTGACACTGCTCATAGGCTGTCAGAGTGTCAGTGTAGTACAGCCTCAGCCCCTAAAGCCAGCTGCTCTTACCACAGCTACCTGCATCCTGACAGGGCAGGCAGCCTGTGCTATACTGCCTCCGCAAGAGTGTACTGCCACTTTTGTTGGGACTCGGGAGCACAGCCGTGAAAGGGTGGGGGAGTGGTCTTTCGGGACTCATGAGGACAGCTGCGGGCGTAGAACCAGGAGCGGGGAATCGGGAGTACTGACGCGAGCGAGGGAGGTCAGGACTCGGGAGCACAGCCATGGAGGAGCGGGGGGGGGGGGGTGTTCAGGACTCATGAGTACAGCCGCGGGGGGAGGGAGTAGGGCCAGGAGCGGGGGGTCGGGAGTACTGCCGCGAGCTGCGCGGGGGGAGTCGGGACTCCTGAGTACAGCCACGGAGGGGGGAAGAGTAGGGCCAGGAGCGGGGGGGGGGGGGGTATGGCTGCGGGGGGAGGGGGGAAGGAGTATAGCCACGAGCGGGAGATGGTGGAGCTGCAGCCAATGCTTGTCACCAGCATTAGCTTATTAGTGCACAGGGAGCTGCAATGGAGGTCTGACACAATGTGGTGAGTAAATATTACTACTCAGAGGACCTGATATCCGGACTATCCGAAGTGTTAATAATCCAGACAGGTACTGTAGCATCTGGAAATTTTACTTTTTTTAAAACTTTTCACTTTACAAGCTGAACTCCCCTCATACCCACCTCCTCCTTACCTGCCCCTAATTATCATCAACCCCCAGTACTGTACTGCCTACTAGCAAGCTTCCTCGTCCGTCTCCCTGCCTCCATCCAGTCATCTCCCAGCCACCTTCTCACTGCCTAATGCCTGCTCTAGTCTCTCCTGCCTACCCAACCGCCTCCTTACCTGCCTCCAGTCCACTCCCTTCTACCCACCCGCCTGCCTCCAATACTCACCCACCTCCAGTCCTCTCCTGCCTACCAGTACGCCTCTGCATCTGTCCCCATCCACTCCTCTGACACCTCCTCACCTGCCTTTAGTTGTCTCCTGCCTACTCGCCCGCCTTTTCACCTGCCTCCAGTCCACTCCCTTCTATACACTCGTCTGCTCACCTGCATCTAGTCCTTGCCCACCTCCAGGCCTCTACCAGCTACTACCATGCATCCTTGCCTATATCAGAATCTTCACCCACCTTCTGTTCTTTCTCACCTACGCACCCGCTTCCCTGTCTGCCTCCACTCCATGCCCACCTCTTCACCTGTGACTGTAATTTTGTCTGGACAAGTGCCCTCTACAGCTGCTGCTGGTGCTAGTACAATGCAGTCTGGGCATTGTATAAGGGGCACTACTAATGTGTGCATTCTATATGGGGTACTAGTACTGTGGGCATTGCATAGGGGCACTATAGGGTACAATACTACTGTGGGCATTTCATAAGGGGCAGTTCTATTGTGTGCATTGTATAGGGGGTGCTACTACTATGAGCATTGTATAAGGGGCACTACTATTGTGTAGCATAATGCGTATAACGGGTACTACGATAGGGTACACTACACTGATGAGTGGCCATCCCCCATTTTTCGACACGCACATAAGTACAACCTTAGTTTTTCCATACCCCCACTTCAAAATTCCCACTTCGACCACTGTATATATATATATATATATATATATAAATCTTGTTGCCATTATGCTGCTTCCCGGAACACTCCTGTAGAGCCAGCTTGTCTCGCACGTCCATGGGCTGTTTAGCACAATACTGCTTCATTTTTCAGCTCTAGCCATTCGATTTGAGGGTTACAAAAGCAGCAACATGCTGCTTTTAAAGGAGAGAGGTGCTTTGCTGGTTCCAGGGCACTGCTGACACATGCAAGAGCACAGCGGTGACGTCATCAGGTAGGGCAACAAGTAGTTTCCAGGTCATTGGCAAGCACTGGAGGCTATCGCTGCACGTGTAGTTGCACAGCGGTGATATTTTCAGGCAGAGCCGTGGACGCCGGAGGCTATGTTCACAGGTGTCCTGAATTAGCAGGACCCGGTGGCCGGCCACGCCTCCACTCCCCCAAGTATTTATTTTTATTAAAATACAGGCTGCTGCAAAGCCACAGCAGCTGAGGTCTGGTGGAAGTCAGAGCATGCACTTTTGGATGGAAGCCTGACAAGCTAAGCAGTAAACTGGAATTTTCTTCTTCAGGTTCCATAGGATTCACAGGAATTAACTTGGGTATGTGGTTGGAGTGATCCAGGCACCAAATAGTTAAAAGCTTTATCTCCCAGGATGCACTGGGTCCTCCATATATACCCTGCCCCTGGCTACAGGCTTTTTGTTTTGTGCGTAGGATCAGTGCACCTTGTAACCACGGACTGTTCAGGCGGTCCCAAGATTTTTTTGTGAGCAAGCAGCACTAGGTGTCCAGAGGGATGGACACCCGTGCTGCTGCTCCATCTACCCCTGCCGGCGCCACAACTCCAGTGAAGGAGAAGAAGAAAATACAAAGAAATATGTCCCCTTGGGGATGTATACATGTATGGATGCCTGCTGGATCCAAGCCTGAGGAAGGAGAATTAGCTTCGAAACGCGTAGTTTTGACGGCATGCTGAATGATTTTATCTGGACCTGATTGCAAACCTGCTCATTACTTGAACTTTTGCGGTGGTGCCGTGGTTTGATACCCGGGACCTGACTGTTATTCCAGCCCACAGCAACCATCCGAGAAGGGTGAGAGACTTGTAACAGCAGGCATCCATACATGTATACATCCCCAAGGGGACATATTTCTTCATATTGTTTGTCTTATGATATTGTGAATTAAATCTTGTTACAATTTATCCATTTTGCATCCTTTTTGGCTTCCTCGACACCCATACCTTCTACATAGTTTTGTCTTCATGTATGTCCTATCAGGTGGGCTTGTCCCCTCGGGATTTCATACAGGATGGATTATGTGGTCGCTGTTATAAGGAGTCACCACATCAGTCCTGCCTACCAGCTCCTGGACAGGAACCCCCTTGGGCTTCTTTTTCTCAGATTATGGCACAGGTTGTGAACCATTTATCTACACCCATGCTGACCCCTACTATGGGGTACCCTCAGCAGCTACAACCTACTATGTTTTTGGCCACTCATGCCAGAGAATGGCTCCATCCCCAGCAGCATTTCAGCAAATGCTGCAAGCAGGCATGCCGGTAGTGCCTACAACCAGCAGACGGTTGGCTTCTTCCTATCAGTCAATATAGCCTGCAGATTCTGATGCATCTTCAGATGAATTTGAAAAGGTACAGGGCTTCTCTCAAGAGTCTCTCTCAGGAGAGGAGGACCATCTAGCAACAATGGATGTTCCCTCTTTAATTAGGGTGGTCAAAACTATTTTAAACATGGATATTGAAGAGCCACAACCTAGGATTGTTCCGGTGTTCAAGTACCAGATGGTCGTAAAGGTTGAGTTTCCTAAATTTGAGCAACTCTCTGAATTTATGGGGGAAGCATGGAGTTCTCCGGATAGACTATTCCATGTTACAACAAAGATTACATTTTTATACCCCCTCCCACCTGATGAATGCACTAGGTGGGAAGTTACGCCAGATGTGGATGCTCATGTGGCACATCTGGTTAAGAGCGCCACATTGCCCATACCATCTGCATCCTCTCTCAAGGATTCCACAGATAGAAGACTTGAAGCCTGTCTCAAGGCACTTTTTTTCTCTGTCAGGAGCAGTTACCTGCCCGGCCATGGCTACGGCCTGGGTATCTAAGGCCATTGAAGAATGGACAGGGGCACTGGAAAATACTCTTCCAGAGGCTTCCAGAGAGCAGCTGATGATCAGCTCCTATATGAAGGAGGCAGCCTCCTATCTAGGAGAGGTGGCATTAGATGCTGGTGTTCTGGCATCAGGTGCCTCAGTTGTTGCTCGCAGAACCCTAAGGTTAAGGGACTGGAAAGCAGATGCAGGGTCCAAAAAGGCTTTGGACTCCCTGCCATTTACGGGAGGCATTCTGTTTGGCACAGAATTGCATAAGATTGTAGCTACTTTGGTGGCTTCAAAGGTCTGCCTTCAACGACTACCCCTAGACCTAGGCAGTCGTCATTTTGGGTCTATCGCCCACAAGGAAAAGCGAAAGGTCAGTCTTCCTTTAGACAATCCAGTTCTCGTCAGAGACTGCAAACTAAGAGATCTTGGGCAATCTGATGTCTGGCTTCCAAGTCAGATGATAAACCCTACAGGCTCCCCCTTTCGAACATCTGAAATCAGTAGACCTTAAGTGGTTGACAGTGAAGACAGGTTTTTCTTCTTGCTACAGTATCTCCTCTGCCCGCAGGGTCTCTGATTTGGTAGCCCTTTCTTGCCGCTCTCCCTTTATGATTTTTCATCAGGATAGAGCTGTTCTTCGTACCAGGGTGGGTTACCTTCCTAAGGCTGTATCCCACCTTAATGTAAATGAAGAAATTGTGGTTCCAGTCTTCAGATCTCTCGGTAGGTGAAGCTTCTCTGGATGTGGTTGCGGCCCTATGTATCTATGTAGATCGCACCAACTCCATTAGAAAATCTGATTTATTTATTTTTTTGTGTGTGTTGCGAGGCTGGCCAGCTAACAGACAGACTCTGGCTAGATGGCTTCATATTACGATTTCTCAGGCTTACAAACAAGCTGATCTCTCTGTTCCAAACACAGTGACAGCACATTCTACTCGATCTGTGGGACCATCGTGGGTGTTCCATTGTGGCGTCTCTGCTGAACAATTGTGCAAGGCTGCCACGTGGTCTTCCGTCCACACTTTTCTCAAATTTTACGCATTTGATACATTTGGCTCTCAGGATGCTTCCTTTGGGCGTCGGATTCTGCTTTCTGTTAAACAGGAGCATCCCTTCCCCATTCTTAAGTAAACTGCTTTGGGACATCCCCAAGGTAATTCCTGTGGAACCCGAAGAAGAAAATAAGAGTTATGGTATAACATACCTTTTTTACCTCTCTTTATTCGAGGTCCATAGGGTCCACGGGGCACCCACCCTAATGCACCTGGTGTTATTGGGTAATCTTTTTATTTTGTATTTAGAGAGAGTGTTTCTGATGTACAATTGTCCTTCCTTCTCCTGCCTTGGGCTTGGTAACTAAGTGCTTGTAGCCAGAGGCAGGGTATACATGGAGAAGGACCCAGTGCATCCTGGCAGCTAAAGCTTTTAACCGTTTGGTGCCTGAATCACTCCAACCACATACCCCAAGGTAATTCCTGTAGACCCTATGAACCTCGAAGAAAAAGAGTTAACAAAGGTATGTTATACCATAAAACAGATGGAAAGGAAATGTGCTCTTCCACGATGGCAGGTTATATTGGTAGCTGCTGAGTGTAGTGGGGGCACTACGTACCTCACTATATATATATATATATATACATACATACACAGTCAGGTCCATAAATATTGGGACATTGACAGAATTTTCAGATTTTGGCCTTTATTCACCACCACAATGGCTTTAAAATGAAACAAACAAGATGTGCTTTAACTGCAGACTTTCAGATTTCATTTGAGGGTAATTACATTCAAATCAGGTGAATGGTGTAGAAATTACAACGGTTTCTATATGTGCCTCCCACTTTTTAAGGGGCCAAAAGAAATGGGACAAACTAAACAATCCTAAATCTAACTTTCACTTTTTAATACTTTGTTGCAAATCCTTTGCAGGCAATTACAGCCTGAAGTCTGGAACGCATAGACATCACCAGACGCTGGGTTTCATCCCTGGTGATGCTCTGCCAGGCCTCTACTGCAAATGTCTTCAGTTCCTGCTTGTTCTTGGGGCATTTTCCCTTCAGTTTTGTCTTCATCAAGTGAAATGCATGCTCAATCGGATTCAGGTCAGGGGATTGACTTGGCCATTGCATAACATTCCACTTTTTAGCCTTAAAAAACTCTTTGCTTTTGCAGTATGCTTCGGGTCATTGTCCATCTTCACTGTGAAGCGCCGTCCAATGAGTTCTGAAGTATTTGACTGAATATGAGCATATGATATTGCCCGAAACACTTCAGAATTCATTCTGCTGCTTTTGTCAGCAGTCACATCATCAATAAATACAAGGGAACCAGTTCCATTGGCAGCCATACATGCCCACGCCATGACACTACCACCACCATGCTTTACTGATGAGGTGGTATGTTTTGGATCATGAGCAGTTCCTTTCCTTCTCTTCTCTTCCCATCACTCTGGTACAAGTTAATCTTTGTCTCATCTGTCCATAGGATGTTGTTCCAGAACTGTAATGGCTTTTTTAGATGTTGTTTGGCAAACTCTAATCTGGTCTTCCTGTTTTTGTGGCTCACCAATGGTTTGCATCTTGTGGTGAACCCTCTATATTCACTCTTGTGAAGTCTTCTCTTGATTGTTGACTTTGACACATATACATCTACCTCCTGGAGAGTGTTCTTGATTTGGCCAACTGTTGTGAAGGGGTTTTTCTTCACCAGGGAAATAATTCTTTTGTCATCCACCACAGTTGTTTTCCGTTGTCTTCCTGGTCTTTTGGTGTTGCTGAGCTCTCCGATGCATTCTTTCTTTTTAAGAATGTTCCAAACAGTTGATTTGGCCACACCTAATGTTTTTGCTATCTCTCTGATGGGTTTGTTTTGATTTTTCAGGCTAATGATGGCTTGCTTCACTGACAGTGACAGCTCTTTGGATCTCATATTGAGAGTTGATAGCAACTGATTCCAAATGCAAATGTCACACCTAGAATCAATTCCAGACCTTTTACCTGCTTAATTGATAATGAAATAATGAGGGAATAGCTCACACCTGTCCATGAAATAGCTTTTGAGTTGATAGTCCCATTACTTTTGGTCCCTTAAAAAGTGGGAGGCACATATTGAAACTGTTGTAATTCCTACACCGTTCACCCGATTTGGATGTAATTACCCTCAACTTAAATCTGAAAGTCTGCAGTTAAAGCACATCTTGTTTGTTTCATTTCAAAACCATTGTGGTGGTGAATAGTGGCCAAAATCTGAAAATTCTGTCAATGTTCCAATATTTATGGATCTGACTGTGTGTATATATATATATATATATATATATATATATATTGTGACACAGTTAGGTTAGGGGGTCCCTCTCCTGGGTAGAGGACTCCTTCCTTACACACACACACAGCAGCAGGGAAGCAGCACACCAGTCTGGATGCAAGTACAAGCTGGTCGGCGCCAGTCTTTATTGTACAATGTCAGCAATAACATAAAGAAAATATAAACCTAAATCCTAGCCCTGTCGGGGCACTAACTTCACAGGTAGTTCCCTCACTACCAGAACCTGGCAGGGCCTAATGCCCTCACCAGCAACAAAAGCACAGCACAACACTTACAGTTAGGTTTTCAAGTGTCTCTGAGCAAACTCCTTGTCTGCTCTCCCAGGTGAGACAATCAGCCTTCAACACACTAGGCTTATATTGGCCACTCTCAGGTGGAACAACCTGTTACCAGGCTGCGAGAACCAAAACCTGGAGTGGCCGTGGGTGGAGCCCTCCCTCTCCTCTCACCCACCACCCCCAGGTCCCAAACCGGCTTTTCAAAAAGCCGAAACTCAAGCCTGCTACACTGCAGACTTTCTCCTGGGGATTTTAAACACATAGGACAGGAATCTGGGATAAATGTCCCTGTCACAGACCACTTTATCAGTGATCCTATCACATATCCCCCCCCTTTGTTTCGACCTATGGGGCGGAACAACTGAAGCCCCCAAACAATGAACGCGTGACAACGCGTCTGCTTTAAACAGCAGGCCCCCTGGCCTGTGTTCCACCGAAAATTTTAAAGTTTGTAACGCCCACTTTATGGCCAATGCCTCCTTCTCCACTGTGGCACCGGGTAGGCATCGAATTTTGAAACACTGTTCAACTTTCGGAAGTCATTGCAGAAACGTACACTCCCGTCGGGCTTTGGAATCAACACAATGGGACTTGACCATTCACTATGTGATACTTCAATAACCCCTAACTCTAGCATATTTTTAATTTCTTTCGACACCGATGCTCTTGGTGCTTCTGGTAACCTATAGGGCTTTAGATTAACTTTAACCCCTGGGTCAGTGATGATGTCATGTTTAACGACCGAGGTTTTCCCAGGTACGTCAGAGAACAGCACCCTATTTCTAACCAGAAACTCCTTGACCTCTCGTTGTTGAATTGCCGACAGGGTTTTTGCCACTGTCACTTTGGGAACTAAGGGCCCTGGACTTACTGGAGGGGCTCGGACGGCCGACAGTACCGTTTTATCTTTCCAGGGCTTTAACAGATTTATATGGTATATCTGTTCCGGCTTTCTTTTCCCCGGCTGGTAAACTTTGTAATTGACCTGTCCCACTCTTTTTAAGATTTCAAAGGGCCCTTGCCATTTAGCCAAAAGTTTATTTTCCACAGTGGGAACCAACACTAACACTCTGTCCCCAGGAGCAAAGCTGCGTAACCGAGCATTGCGGTTGTATACCCTCTGCTGTGCTTGTTGAGCCTGTTTCAGGTGCTCTCTCACTATTGGCACCTCTACAATAGGCAATGGAACTAGTGGACCCTTAAAACATGGTCTGGGAGCATGATACTGACACTCAGGGCAGGATAAATCCTGACACATTGCCATGTGGGGATAGGACAAAGGACTATCAGGGTCTACGGGTTTACCATCAACTACCTTTACATTCTTCCTGGCTTTTACCAAAGTAGGGTCTTTCAACTGCTCCATGGCAAAGACCTCTCTTCTGACCTCTAAATCAGGCAGACGATCAACTGGCCCAACAACACGTCCCACCTCAATGGGAGGCACATCAGTTGGCGGGCCACCGTCATGCTCCGCATTCTCTAGTTCGCCAATCATAGTAGAAAAAGGGAGTACCTCTGACTCAGAAGAAACTCCCTCCTCCACTACATCGACAACCTTCTCAAATGGATCGGGGTTGTTCACTTATGGAACAAAACGGCTTTCCCACAACTTCCAGAAGTGAGCAAAGTCTCTCCCCAATATTACATCGCACATCAGACCATGCACCAAACCGACAGAAACTATAGCAGAACCACATGGTGTCTCGATGTTCACCTCGGCAGTAACATAATATCGAGTATCCCCATGTATGCAGGTCACACCAACAGTTTTCCCTGTATGCCTCAAGGGGTTCACCAGCTCAGCTTTTATAAGTGTCACCAAGCTACCAGAGTCTAACAGTGCCTCTACTCGGTTGCCATCTACAGTGAGTACACACATGTGCTTATCAGTCTCAGCCTGCCGGTCAGCCGTACAGGCTGTCTGTGCAAAGAAAGACCCCCTGCGGTAGACATGAGCAGTATCACATTGCATAGGTTCAGATGTAAGTGAACAATTAGCGGAAATATGGCCGAAGTCACCACACCGGAAACACTGAATCATATTAATGTCTGGTCGTTTACGGGGCAAGAACCTTCCTGGCCTGGCAGGCCTGTCTCCAGGTTCTACACCCTCAGTCTTAGGTACATCCCACCGCCCAGCACCCTTCTCCCCTGGAACAGTCTTACCAGTGTCTGTGGGAGTTCGACGGTGCGCCATCGGGGCTCGGTGGGGCATACTCATCAACTCCTCAGCCACCACGTACCTCTCCACCAGCTCGACCAACTGGTCCGCGGACTTAGGGTCTGCATGGCTCACCCACTTGCGCAGAGTCACAGGTAATGATCGCAGGTACCGGTCCATCACGACCCTTTCCACGATCTGTGGTCCCGTCAGCGTCTCGGGCTGTAGCCATTTTGAGGACAGATGGACGAGGTCATGCATCTGTGAACGTGGAGGCTTGTCCATATGGAACTCCCAGCGGTGGACCCGTTGGGCACGAACAAAGGTGGTGACTCCCAAGCGAGTTAGGATCTCCTGTTTTAGTTTTTTTATAGTCCTTGGCATCAGCCAGGCATAAGTCGAAATATGCTTTTTGTGGCTCCCCAGACAAAAAAGGTGCCACCAGACTTGCCCACTGCTCCTTGGGCCAACTCTCCCTTTCGGCCGTTCTTTCAAATGCGGCGAGATAGGCCTCCACATCATCGCCTGAATTCATCTTTTGAAGGAAGTGACTGGCTTGTACGGAGTGAGTGGTGGTGGGAGGACCAGTAGCAACATCTCTGGGCCGGGCGACCAGGTGCTGTAACACCACTTTTATGGCCTGGCAGGTTTCCTCGATGGCGACCTGTTGTTGCCTCTGGGCTGTCTCCAAGGCCAACAGTTGCACCCTGGTGGATTCCTGCTGTGCCCTGGTAGATTCCTGCTGAGCCCAGGTAGATTCCTGCTGAAGTTTGTTCGTCTCCTGCTGAGCTCTGGTAGATTCCTGCTGAGCTGTTGTAGCTTGGAGCAAGGCCTTAATAATGTCCTCCATTTTGTCCTGGGGTGTAGGTTGGAAGCTGAACCTTGCCTCTCTGAGCATTGGCTGACGCCTCCTCTATGGGACTCCAAGGACACAGTGTTATTTCCACACTCACAAATTGGGTGTCTGTCCCTTTAATTTTTAAATGGAAAGTTTTCCTCTTGCTGCAACTTCAGTGTGTGTGGGTTGCCCGCATTCTCCACCATATTGTGACACAGTTAGGTTAGGGGGTCCCTCTCCTGGGTAGAGGACTCCTTCCTTACACACACACACAGCAGCAGGGAAGCAGCACACCAGTCTGGATGCAAGTACAAGCTGGTCGGCGCCAGTCTTTATTGTACAATGTCAGCAATAACATAAAGAAAACATAAACCTAAATCCTAGCCCTGTCGGGGCACTAACTTCACAGGTAGTTCCCTCACTACCAGAACCTGGCAGGGCCTAATGCCCTCACCAGCAACAAAAGCACAGCACAACACTTACAGTTAGGTTTTCAAGTGTCTCTGAGCAAACTCCCTGTCTGCTCTCCCAGGTGAGACAATCAGCCCTCAACACACTAGGCTTATATTGGCCACTCTCAGGTGGAAACCCTAACAACCTGTTACCAGGCTGCGAGATCCAAAACATGGAGTGGCCGTGGGTGGAGCCCTCCCTCTCCTCTCACCCACAACCCCCAGGTCCCAAACCGGCTTTTCAAAAAGCCGAAACTCAAGCCTGCTACACTGCAGACTTTCTCCTGGGGATTTTAAACACATAGGACAGGAATCTGGGATAAATGTCCCTGTCACAGACCACTTTATCAGTGATCCTATCACAATATATATATATATATATATATATATATATATATATATATATAGTGAAAGGGTAGGTCTGGACACTAAGCGCATACACTAGCCTGAAGTCTAAAAATAAGTGGGAGCAAAGTGTATTCACGCATTGCTGAGGGTATATGGTGAAAAATATACACTCATATAAATAGATTACAATACATGCACGATATGTGCCTGGTACAAGTCAATTTATTGAATCAGTCAGAATAAATATGGATCAACGTTCAAGGATAATACCGTAAGTCTATGATAAACATATAAAAAATATTTAAAAATAGTGAATAAAGGAAGTCTATGCAGCTGGATAAATGGGATACACATAAACTGCACGATCAATCAAAAGCGGGACTAATACCGGTATACATAATACAACACATAACATAAAACATAGACACTAGTAAGAAAACACGTTTTACTCGCCCTGTATAGAGGCTATAAGCAGAGACCGGTAAAGGGTTCCTGTTGTGTCCTGAATGGATTAAAGTCCTGTGACTCCTGTTATCTAACACTGGTAGTCCCCACTTCGCATCAGGATATCTGTATGTGTGGGGTCCGCGGTCAGTGCAGCTGAAATGCGGGTTAGTGACTCTTAGTTAGATGTGGTTAGGGGTCCGTGTCCGTAACACAGGGTGACTTTGGGGAATAGGTGATGCAGAGTCATCCGGGCACCTTACGCAGTAAATTCTTCTCCCAGGATGCAATGGGTCTCCCTCTATACCACGCCCCAGGGCCGGAGTCTCTTCAGTTTCGTTGGGTGCCCGGTCGGAGTCGTGTCACTGAACGTGCAGTGGGGCTGTTACTAACAGCCCCTGAAAATGTGATTCTTCTAAATGCGGTCAGCGCGAACAGTCCAGTGGAAGTTCGCACTGCTGCGTCATCACCCCGCTGGTGCTGAGACGCCGGTACTGATCCGGGTATAAGGCAGGCCTCTGGGGTCTTGGCTAGGAGAGACCCCGGAGGGTCCCTAGACTGCAGCCTGATGCTATGGGGACACCGGTAAGCGACATGCACCACGGTGGTGAGTGCCGAGTCGCAGTCTTTTTCCTCCAGGACTGGGGGACACCCTGGGGATGACAGCAAGTGTGGCCAGACACTGAGGACCTCATTCAGAGTCGGTCGTTGCGGCCGGACGGTCGTAAGGTAAAAGGGGCCGGATATGCAAATGAAGCGCTCGCAAGTTACGTTGTTTAGATGGGATTGTTAGCTGGACGAGCGAGGGGAGGATGCGGCCGTAAGACTAAAAATACGTCCCCTTCTCGTTCGCATTACACGTCATCTACGGGCATATAAGGATTAATCGAGACCATCGGAGCTGCTCGTAGAGCTTAAGGTTGACCATACACTCTCTTAAGCACTACGATCTAGTCAGTGTAAAAAACTCCCATGTCACATGTGCCATGACACTTCTTAGTTAATTATGCACTCCCATAAAACGCCGTTTGCATAGTCAGGCACGCCTGTGTTCGGATCTCCACTCCCCCGTTCACAAGCACCTTCCCCTGTTACCACCCACAAATGCCTCATCCCGTCACTCAAACTAACGACCTGGCTGTGTTCAAGGAGAGAGCAATTTCTGATCGTAATAGCTAGTTTGCGCACGCGCATTGCGAATTTTACGCATGCGCAGTTTAGCGAACATCGGTGGTTTACGACCGAGCGGCCGCAACGACCGACTCTGAATGAGGTCCTGAGTCCTGCATCCACACTAAGCCATCTGGGACTTGGGACTGGAGTTCTGGAACACTCCAGCATCCCAGGGGTTAAACGCAGGCATGGGGAGGCAGCCTTCCCTGTCTAACAGCTGGCTCCTCTCCGCTGCTTAGCGCTACTTTCCACTGCGGTCTGGCAGTTTAGTTCTTCCAGTTCCGCCCCCCATGAGTTCTTCGACTGTCATTCTCCTGGCTGTGTCTCGCAGATCTCGTCTGGAGGTGCGGAGTACGGGTCCCCCTACATATCTCTCCTCTGGATGGTGGTTAGTATATGTAGCACTTTTGTCCTACTAGACGCTAAATCTCTGTAGTTGACCTAAGTAAGTGCCAGCTAGCGCTGTCTGTCTGGTTTCTTTTTTAAAACTGTCATTTTTTTTTTATGCCTGTATCTAGTCTGCTATTCTGAGCCATAGCACTGGTGTTGTACGGGTGCTTCTAAAGTCGCAGTCTGTGATGCAATCACATTTATAGAGTAAACAAAAATGGCAGCTGCTCAATCAATCTAGCAGTACTAATCAGGTGCATGAAAGGGAGGGGACATACTAAGCAGGGGTGTATCTAGGGATCCAAGCGCCCCTGGCAATGTAATCTACTAGCGCCCCCCTACCCCTCTTATGCAGTGCCCCCAGTAGTAATCCCCCCTATGCTGCATTGCCCCCAGTAGTAGCCCCCCTATACAGTGCCCCCAGTAGTAATCCCCCCTATGCTGCATTGCCCCCAGTAGTAGTCCTCCCTATACAGTGCCCCCAGTAGTAACCCCCCTATACAGTGCCCCCAGTAGTAATCCCCCTATGCTACATTGCCCCCAGTAGTAGTCCCCCCTATACAGTGCCCCCAGTAATAGTACCCAGTAGTAGTCCCCCCTAAACAGTGCCCCCAGTAGTAATCCCCTTATGCTACATTGCCCCCAGTAGTAGTCCCCCCTATACAGTGCCCCCAGTAATAGTACCCAGTAGTAGTCCCCCCTATACAGTGCCCCCAGTAATAGTACCCAGTAGTAGTCCCCCCTATACAGTGCCCCCAGTAATAGTACCCAGTAGTAGTCCCCCTATACAGTGCCCCCAGTAATAGTACCCAGTAGTAGTCCCCGCTATACAGTGCCCCCAGTAGTACCCCCCATACATTGCCCCCAGTAGTAGTGCCCCCAGTTGTAGACCCCCTATACAGTGCCCCCAGTAGTGGCCACCCCCCCTAAATTGCCCCCAGTAGTGGCCACCCCAATACAGTAGTGGGCACCCTCCCATAAAGTGCCCCAAGTAGCGGACACCCCTATTTCAGTGCCCCCCCCCTTGCCAGGCTTACACACACACACAAAGAACAAAAAAAAATTAAACTTCCCTGGTCCCCGCTTCTGACGCGACCGCCGCTGTCCGAGTCCCGGCCCGCTCTTCTCATGGGAGAGACGTCATAACGTATGACGTCTCTCCCATCACATGCTGCGGGGGGAGCCGGAACATGGAGCTCATGAGTGCGCTCCAGCCGGCTCCCTCCGCGGACGACGCAGCAGCTAATGAGAGTCAGGCAGACTCTCATTGGCTGGCTGCTATTACAAACACACAGCCGCCACTGGCGGCTGTCTGTTTGTAAATTGTGTAGGGCAGACCGCTCTCACTGTGGTCTGCCCTACACTTGTGGTGCCCGGGGGACTTGTCCACCCCTTGGCTACTGGTGGCACTGCTGGGCGGCGCCCCCTCTTTGGTCGGCGCCCCTAGCGAGTGCCATCCTGGCCAATGGGTAGATACGCCCCTGATACTAAGTAGAAAAAGGAGGGGGGTTTAACCCCCTATTGTTCCTCAGCACACTGAATAATACTTGCAACAATATATGAAGACTATGGGCTCAATTCAATTCAGGGCGAATTTTTTTTCCCCCCCCCGACTAGTGATCTTCGCGCTCATCGCGGGATTTCAGTAGGCGGGAATGTTGTTTTTTAGTTGGTATTCAATTGGGGGCGTTATATTTTAATTAAGTCACCTTAATAGGCATTGTAGGGGAGTTTAGGGCGGCGACCTATTTTCGTGCTCTATGCGCGATGTGATATAAAGGGGGACTGATGGAGAAAAAGCTGCAGTCGGAAGTTGAGCGGAGCAAACACGTGGATGGTAAGTATATTTTATTTTCAGCATGCTGGTCAGCTACTTCAGGCGCTCTCTCTCCCTCCTGCCACGTGCGTAACACACAGCGGCAGCCTGTATCAGCAGCCTCCGGGGTGGAACAAGCGGCGGTGCAGCACGGGGCCCGCTCTGTAGCTGCCCCTGCACCGCCGCTACTCCCTCGAGCACCACAAGTGTAGGGCAGACCGCAGTGAGAGCGGTCTGCCTTACACTGTTTACAAACACACAGCTGCCAGCGGCGGCATATGTGTTTGTAGCAGCAAGAGAGTCAGTCAGACTCTCATGGCTGCTGCGTTGTGCACGGAGGGAGCCGGCTGGAGCTCACTCATGAGCTCCGTCTTCCGGCTCCCTCTGCTGCGGGTGATGGGAGAGACGTCACTTCATGACGTCTCTCCCATCCTATGCATGGTGCAGAGCGAGAGCGGGCGTGGAGGAGCGGCTAGACAGCGGCGGTGATCGGCAGAAGCATTGATCAGGTAAGTTTTTTTTTTTGTTTAAGCAGGCACTGTCTCAGCATATGGCGTGGGGGCGCTACTATGGGGGCACTGGCAGAGCCTATGAGCTACTGGGTGCAGTTTATAGGGAGGGGTGGGGGGGAAACTACTATGGGCACTGTATTGTGGGGGGCCACTGTATAGGAGGTGGGGGGCTGTCCACTTCTGAGGGCACTGCATAGGGGGCCTACGTCTGGGGGCACTGCATAGGGGGGATTATAACTGGGGAACTGTATAGGGAACTATTACTGAGGGCACTGTATAGGGGGTTACAACTTGGGGTACTACTACTGGGGGCACTGCATAGGGGGCTACTACTGGGGGCACTGCATCAGGGGGATCACTCTTCAACATTTATTAATATAAACTTAATTTAGTAAATTTGGAGAGTTTAAAACAAAAACCAGCAAAGTTTTTACTTATAAATTGTCAGGAATTCTAACTCGCAAAAACACAGACAGTTAATTGAATTGGTTCCACCCTTATAACCTATGGAGAAAAGTTCAGTCAGGAGTTTACAAAACATCGACGACTAGAATCACAATTCTCCAACTAAAATAGGAACATCATCAAGAATTGAATTGGTGGGAATTGGTTTTCTCAACAAAACTTCTCCAAACTCCCACAAACGGCAATATCACGTCGAATTGAACTGAGCCCTATATGGTCATAGAAATTCAGAGATATTAGTTGCATGCATTTGCAAATACATGGGAAGCCGCTAGGCCACATCATGGCTTCTCTGTCACTAGCAGCCCCTAACACTAAAGGGTTCACGTCCTGGGCGCAGTGCACCCCGAAAAACGTCCAGCCCAGGTCCCCCCGAGGGCATCACACGAAAAATGGAAAAAGAGTGACAGTGCAGTGTAAAGTATAGATGTGTAAGACTAATTAATAAGTGTTGAAAAAAGTGGTTAAAATATATGTGAAATATTACATGAATAAAATACAAACATAACAGGTGATGTGAAAAGCAACTATATGTATTAAGTGGTGATGCCCAGAGGAGGCCCAGCCAGACCAGCCCCGGTGGCCCTACGCCCAAACGCTCACCCCAAATGTAAAATATACCAATTATAAGGCTTCCTGATAAGGGCACATATAAATGTTGTCAAATGTAAGGCCTCCTGATAAAGGCACATACATAAATGCATCCAAATTGAGAGCCAGCTTACCTGGGAGTCACCCCTGGGAACTCCAACTAGCACTACTAGAACCAGCATTTCCTACTAATTTACTAACATTTATAGAGTATCCTCTTTACTATGTCTGGCAGTGAGAGTGATATGCCTAATTTAGCCCCTACTAAGCTGCTCTGTAAAATATGTACAGCAGTGTTAGGGGCAGGGGACATAGCCTCTGAGGAGTTATGTTTGCAGTGTTACACTCCCCCGAGTCCCTCTGCGACTTCTGCCAACAACCATGGCGGGGCGTTTGGCAGGCCCTCGTGTGTTTCCACAGTTCGGTTTTCAACAGCACTGTTTGCCAGCTCCAAACCTGCTGCAGCCATCTGCACCTACAGTGGGTTAATACAGTTCCTGCTATATTGCAGGGTGTGACTGAGGTACGGCAGATTGATGCACCCATCAGCAGACCAGCTAAAAGGGTCTTGCTGTCATTGCAATCTACTGTATGGGATGAAGATGATGTGTCATCTGATGATGGACTGCTTCTGGATAAGTCTGACTCTGAGCCCCCTCCTCAAGAGGCAGAGGTCAAGTCAAAAACATATTCCAGGTCTGATACAGTCTGTAAAGGCAGTCCTGATCATTGAGGAGGATGAGCCTCCTGCACCTAAGTCTAGGCATGCATATTTCATGGAAGAAAAGGTGACTGAGGCTACATTCCCATTGTCTGACCAACTGGTGAATCACTTGGAGGCAGCTTGGAAAATGCCTGGAAAGCGTTACCAACTGCAGAAGCATCTAGTCTCTACTTATCCTTTTGCTGAGAATTATTTTTCCAAATGGGAGACTCCACCGGCCGTGGATTCCGATGTCACGCACTTGGTAAGAAGTGCAATGCTTCCTATGCCTTCCATGTAGTCCCTGAAGGATTCTACAGTTAGGAAGATAGAGGTTTGCCTTAAATCTGTTTATTTCCTTTCAGGGGCTGCGTGCAGATCAGCTATGGCCATTTGCATGGTGGCTTGGGCCATGGAATACTGGGCTAATAGCCTGGAAAATGTCCTTAGCCCAAATGCTACCAGAGAGCAGCTGAATCTTGTGGGAAACCTCAGAGATTCTGCTACCTATATAAACGAGGCAGCATTGGATATGGGCTTACTAAATGCCAGGATTTCTATGGCGGCCATTGCGGCTCGCCGCTCTCTGTGGCTTCGTTCTTGGAGGGCCGACGTGGAATCCAAGAAGGGGTTGGAGTGTTTGCCTTATAACGGTAAAGTCTTGTTTGGCCCTGATTTGGACAAAATTGTGAATACCTTAGCAGCAGCTAAGTCTGCTTGTCTGCTTTCTGCTACAGCCTCTTCGGGGGCTCGGACTCCATCCTTTCAGACATATCAGGCCCCAGGTAATGCTAGAACTCAGTCCTTTCCAAGGCCATCCACCACCAAAAAATCTGCCAGGCCTAAGAAGCAGCCCTGGAGTACCAGACATCCGGCTGCCAAGCCTGATGACAAGCCCTCCACTTGACGGTACGGGACGGGCCTCCTGCTGGGGTTACCCAGGGTGGGAGGCCAACTTCTTCAGTTCGCCCAGTACTGGTGTCAGACTACTACGGATTCCTGGGTGAGGGAAGTGGTCTCTCTGGGGTATGCCCTCTCCTTCCGCAGAAGGCCTCCCCATCAATTGTTTTGACCACGACTGCCGAAAAATGCGGACAAGGCTTTAGCTATTCAACAGGTGGCACAATCCATGCTGCAGACAGGAGTCATTGTACCAGTCCCAATGTCCCAAAGAGGAACAGGGTATTATTCCAGCCTTTTTCTAGTCCAGAAACCAAACTGTTTTTACCGTCCTATTCTCAATCTCCGGTCCCTGAACAAATTTCTCAGGGTACCCAATTGTAGGATGGAAACCCTACACTCAGTTATACTGGCTATGGAACCTGGGGATTTTATGGTGTCTTTGGATATCCAGGATGCATACCTGCATATTCCGATTAGTTTAACTCACCAACGTTTTCTCAGAATTGCTGTGTCACAACAACATTTCCAGTTACAGGCTCTACCGTTTGGCCTTGCAACTGCACCTCGGGTGTTTACAAAGGTCATGGCGGTAATGGCAGCCCATCTGTGGCTGCAGGGGATCTGCCTGTTACCATACCTGGATGACCTCTTACTGTTAGCAGGGTCCCCAGAGGTTCTTCACCACCACCTGCAGCTAATGATATTTGTGCTCCAGGTACACAGGTTGTTGGTCAATTGGAAGAAGTCCTCACTGATTCCGTCTCAAAGGATGCTCCATCTGGGAGCTCTGTTGGATTCACAACAGCAAAGGATTTTTCTGACCACAGAAAAGATCTCCACTTTGCAGATGCGGGTACGCATATGCCTTCACAGTTGCTGAGTATCGGTCCACTCAGCGATGCAGTTACTGGGATCTATGGTGTCTGTGTTCGACATGGTGGAATATGCCCACTTTCATTCCCGGCCTCTGCAGAAATCGATCCTCTCAAAGTGGGATGGATTTCCCCATCATATATGGGCTCAAATGAAGGTGCTCTTTCCGGAGGTGCGCCTGTCTCTAACCTGGTGGCTACAGACGATCCATCTCACCAAGGGGCTTCCCATTTGGATATCGGACTGGGTCCTTCTGACGATGGATGCTAGTCTTCGGGGTTGGGGTGCAGCGACAGGTCCACACCCCTTTCAGGGAAGGTGGACTGCAGAGGAATCTGCAGTACCAATTAATATATTGGAACTGCGGGCAGTTTTCAGGGCCCTGCAGCAAGCCAGGCTGCTGCTTCACGGAAAACCTGTGCAGGTGCAGTCAGACAACGCCACGACGGTGACTTAACCAAACCATCAAGGGGGAACTCGAAGTCAGGCGGCTATTACAGAGGTGTCACGCATCTTGACATGGGCGGAGGGCCATCTACCAGCCATATCGGCGGTATTCATTCCAGGAGTGCTAAATTGGGAAGCGGACTTCCTCAGCCATCACGACGTGCATCCTGGGTAATGGTCTCTTCACCGAGAAGTGTTTCAGCTCCTAGTGGACAAGTGGAGCCTTCGAGATGTGGACCTCATGGTCTCTCGACAAAATCACAAACTGTCACTGTGCAAGTCCCAGACAAGGGATGCCAAGGCTTTCCTGGTGGACGTTCTGTCAGTCAAGTGGTTCTTCCGGTTTGTGTACCTGTTTCCCCCGTTATCCCTTCTTCCTTGCGTTCTTCAAAAGGTCAAACAAGAGGGAGACATGGTCCCTGCTGGTGGCTCCAGCATGGCTCCGGTGCCCCTGGTACTCAGATCTTCAGAGTCTCTCCATTGACACTCTGTGGCTGTTGCCTCAACGTCCGGACCTGTTGTCCCAAGGTCCTTGCCTCCACCCGGATATAGGTCTTTGACGGCGTGGCTCTTGAGACATCCCTCCTAAGGTCCAAGGAGTTTTCCAGCTCTGTGGTTAATAACATGCTCAGAGCAAGAAAACCTGCCTCTGCCAGGATTTACCACAGGGTGTGGCATACCTACTTTGAATGGTGTCTTCCTAGAAGTTATGACCCCCTAGTGTTTAGGATAGCCAGAGTGTTGGCTTTCCTGCAAGTGGGTTTGGACCTTGGTCTCCGCCTTGCTACACTGAAGGTCCATATTTCTGCCCTTTCAGTGTGGTTTCAGCAAAGGATTGCTCCTCTTCCTGACATCTGCACTTTTCTGCAGGGGGTCCTTCGTATCCAGCCTCCCTTTGTCCCTCCTGTAGCGCCTTAGGGTTTGGCTGTTGTCCTTAAGGCTCTCCAGAGCCCTCCCTTTGAACCACTGGGCTCAGTGGATCTCAAATGGCTTACTGCCAAGACTGTTTTTCTTCTGGCCATTGCTTCTGCCAGAAGAGTTTCCGATTTTAGGTGCTCTCTTGTCGTTCCTCATTTCTAGTTATTCACAGGGACAGGGCAGTGCTTCGAACTTGCCCTGGGTTCCTTCCTAAGGTGATCTCTAGTTTCCACATTAATGAGGAAATTATTGTTCCGGCCTTTAATTCCCCAGACCTCTCGGCAGGGGAGGCCTCATTGGATGTGGTACGTGCCCTCAGGATTTATGTGGGTCGTACCAGTCCTCTTCGGAAATCTGACTCCTTGTTTGTTCTTAATGGTTTCCACAAAAGGGGTTGGCCAGCCAGTAAACAAACTTTGGCTAGATGGCTTCAAATGACTATCTCTGACTATTACATTCATGAGGGCCTTCCAGTACCGCCCTCTGTTATTGCTCATTCTACTTGGTCTGTGGGCCCTTTGTGGGCAGCTCGTCATGGTGCCTCAGCTGTACAGCTTTGTAAAGCGGCCAAGTGGTCTTATATTTAGACTTCTTTGAGGTATTACTATTTTGATACCTTTGCCAATCAGGATGCTTCCCTTGGGCGGCAGATTCTCCTTTCTGCACAGGAGCATCCCCTCCCCTGAGGATACTGTTTTGGGAATCCCCAAGGTCACCCTGTGGACCTTCTATGGATCCTGAAGTAGAAAAGTAGAGATACGGTAAGAACATACCCTTGTTATCTCTTTTTCTACGAGGTTCCATCTCCTTCTGTGTGAAAATGTGATTCTAGTGTGTTCCAGACTTTCTTCTCTCTCTCTCTCTCTCTTTTATCATCCTCCGGCCTTTGGCTTGCTACATAACTGAGGAGCCTCTGGCCCGGGGGTGGGGTATAGAGGGAGACCCGTTGGATCCTGGGAGAAGAATTTACTGCGTAAGTTGCCCGGATGACTCTGCCCCATGGTCACCCTGTGGACCTACCATATCTCTACTTTTTTACTATGTGTAGTTAACCTGGTGTTCTGGGTATATATGTATGTATGTGTGTGTGTGTGTGTGTGTATATATATATATATATATATATACAGTCAGGTGCATAAATATTGGGACATTGCCAGAATTTGCATATTTTGGCCTCTATTCACCACCACAATGGCTTTGAAATTAAACAAACAAGATGTGCTTTAACTGCAGACTTTCAGATTTAATTTGAGGGTAATTACATCCAAATCAGGTGAACGGTGTAGGAATTACAACTGTTTCTATATGTGCCTCCCACTTTTTAAGGGGCCAAAAGTAATGGGACTATCAACTCAAAATCTATTTAATGGACAGGTGTGGGCTATTCCCTCATTATTTCATTATCAATTAAGCAGGTAAAGGGTCTGGAGTTGATTCTAGGTGTGACATTTGCATTTAGAATCAGTTGCTGTCGACTCTCAATATGAGATCCAAAGAGCTGTCACTCACAGTGAAGCAAGCCATCATTAGGCTGAAAAATCAAAACAAACCCATTAGAGAGATAGCAAAAACATTAGGTGTGCCCAAATCAACTGTTTGGAACATTCTTAAAAAGAAAGAATGCACCGGAGAGCTCAGCAACACCAAAAGACCCGGAAGAACACAGAAAACAACTGTGGTGGATGACAGAAGAATTATTTCCCTGGTGAATAAAAACCCCTTCACAACAGTCGGCCAAATCAAGAACACTCTCCAGGAGGTAGGCGTATATGTGTCAAAGTCAACAATCAAGAGAAGACTTCACAAGAGTGAATATAGAGGGTTCATCACAAGATGTAAACCATTGGTGAGCCATAAAAACAGGAAGACCAGATTAGAGTTTGCCAAACAACATCTAAAAAAGTCATTACAGTTCTGGAACAACATCCTATGGACAGATGAGACAAAAATCAACTTGTACCAGAGTGATGGGAAGAGAAGAGTATGGAGAAGGAAAGGAACTGCTCATGATCCAAAACATACCACCTCATCAGTGAAGCATGGTGGTGGTAGTGTCATGGTGTGGGCATGTATGGCTGCCAATGGAACTGTTTCCCTTGTATTTATTGATGATGTGACTGCTGACAAAAGCAGCAGAATGAATTCTGAAGTGTTTCGGGCAATATTATATGCTCATATTCAGTCAAATGCTTCAGAACTCATTGGACGGCGCTTCACAGTGCAGATGGACAATGACCCGAAGCATACTGCAAAAGCAACCAAAGAGTTTTTTAAGGCTAAAAAGTGGAATGTTATGCAATGGCCAAGTCAATCCCCTGACCTGAATCTGATTGAGCATGCATTTCACTTGATAAAGACAAAACTGAAGGGAAAATGCCCCAAGAACAAGTAGGAACTGAAGACATTTGCAGTAGAGGCCTGGCAGAGCATCACCAGGGATGAAACCCAGCGTCTGGTGATGTCTATGTATTCCAGACTTCAGGCTGTAATTGCCTGCAAAGGATTTACAACAAAGTATTAAAAAGTGAAAGTTAGATTTAGGATTGTTTAGTTTGTCCCATTACTTTTGGCCCCTTAAAAAGTGGGAGGTACATATAAAAACACTTGTAATTCCTACACCGTTCACCTGATTTGGATGTAATTACCCTCAAATTAAATCTTAAAGTCTGCAGTTAAAGCACATCTTGTTTGTTTTATTTCAAAGCCATTGTGGTGGTGAATAGAGGCCAAAATATGAAAATTCTGTCAATGTATCAATACTTATGCACCTGCCTGTGTGTGTGTGTGTGTGTGTGTGTATGTATGTATATATATATATATATATATATAATTTTTTTTTTTATTACAATTACTGCACTGTTGTCATTGATAGTCAGGCAGTAACTTACAGGTGTGTGTGTGTGTGGATGACAATTTATTTAACTTTGGTTTAATGGCACAGAATTTGGTCTTTTGGGGCAGGGATTTTTTTTTACATTTAAACAAATGGGTAAATACGAGTCTACATTTATCTCTGTCTTTTCTATTCATTCAGGGCTATGCCTTTTCTATGGGAAATTAGGTAGCTATTTGTTTTTGGAGTAGATTTGTCTTTTTTTCTCAGTATGGATAAGCCAGGCAAGGGTTCTAAGAAACAAATAATTGTTTATACTTGTACAAAGTGTGAGAAAAAATTGGCAATAGGTACGGACCAAGGGTTGCTCATTGCTGGTTGTTCACAGGGTAATCCATCACCAGGATGTTCGGCTGAACAGTCAATGGTGCTTGACTGGGCCAGCTCTATGGCGGATGCCATAGGTGAATTGTCACTTTCAGGAAAATTATATGATACCCTGTGCTCAAGCTCCTCCTTTGGCTAATCTCTCAGTCCAGATGGGCCCAAAATATGGGTCAGGTGGCGAAGTCTCTAAATAAATTGGCATCATCTGTAGGGGCCAGAGCCGTTCAAAATTGGTCACATTCCTCTTTAGATTTTGCTGGAGAAGAGGCTTCAGCTACTTCACAGGAAGAAGGGGAATTGGATTATGACTGGGAGGACACCTCAAACTGGGAGGGTGACTCCCAGTAAGATTCAGGAGTTTCTATGTTGATAGATGCGTTCAGGGAAACTCTGCAGTTACAGCAGCTATGCCAGGGACTAGTGCAGTTTCTTTCTTCAAACATAAGAAGAAACATGTTTCAGTTTTCCCAGAATTTTCTCATTTGAGGAAATATTGAAAGAAGCCTGGCTAAATTTGGATTCAAAATTTCGCATTCTGAAAAAATGTAATGTCCTTTATCCTTTTTCAGAAGAAGATACCAACCAATGGGAAATACCACCCATGGTGGATGCCCCTATTGCTAGCTCTGTCAGGAATATGGTTATTCCCACTACTCAGTATGTAACTTTGAAAGATCCTATGGATAGAAAGAAGGAGGCTGTTCCTAAACCTTTATTCACCTTGTCAGGAGTTCCGCTGCGCCCAATTCTGGCCAGCGCCAGGGTGATTAAGGTTATCGGCCCATGGATAAATCAGATGATTACTGTTTTTCAATCCGGGGATGAATCTGAAGCTAACTCTTGATTTTAGAAGCTCTAACCTATATAGATACCATTCAGATGCAGTCTAATATTTGAGCCATAGCTGTTTCTGCCAGGTGTTTACTTTGGCTTAAAACATGGAAGGCAGACATAGGGCTGGATTCAATCAGATGCGAAAAGCCATAATCTGCGAAAAAGTTTTGCCTATTGGCGCGTTTTGCTTATTTGCATCTTATCTCCAAATTAAATTCCAGGATGTTTTCGCGTATGCGGAAACTCAATGCACTGAAACAGGCTGAAAAGTATCTCCATGAATGGCAGGCGGAAAAAAATGCAAAATCTCTATTCTGGGGTGCAAATGTGGGGAATTGATTCAGAACCCTTTGGAACCCCCCTCCCCCCTAAAGTAGGTTTCTTGGGGGCTGTTTGGATGGGCCAGGTGTTTTTAGGATTGCAGGTAGATTTTTCACTTTTTTTTAAAAGTGCACTTTATAGACACAAAAATATGCTAGCACCCATTTTCAAGTACCCCAAATTTGACTGGACTGTTTATTTTCACCAAAAATACTGTTTTCTATCATTCTTCATCACTTTTACAAAAAAGCTTCAAGAAAGCAATTAACACAGCTTAAGGACACAAAGTACATTTATTAGGGCTAATGATACACATCTGTAATGATTTCCAATGTCAATACATCTTATTTTGGGGTACAGACTGATTCCCCCATTCTATTCAGTACTTTCCGACTGTTATGCATTCACCAATTTGTGTTTTCGCCTGTTTTGCAATTGAATAGGGCGAAACGCGGAGATGCGCATGCCACGAATTTGCGTCCCAAACAGGCCAATGGGACGGAAAGTACAACAGGCAAAAGTCTGGGACTTTTCGTGGCTAATTGAATACGGGCCATAGAATCAAAACATGCTCTAGAGGCATTGCCTATTAAAGGAAGGTCTTTGTTTGGTCCAGAATTAACAAAAATTATTTTACAGGTTACAGGAGATAAAAGTCCTTACCTTCCTGTAACTACACCTAAAACAAAAACTCATAGGTTTAGTTCCTTTTAGAATGAAAGCAGGGGAAGCTTTCACGCTTTCCAAGGTGCGCCTAGAGGTCTCCGAAGTGGGACCTTTAGGGAACAGGGTCGTCTCGGCACCAGTTGACCTGCAGCTAAGCCAGCAGGTAGATCCACATGACTGTCACGGGACTGGGACCCGTCCTCAAATTCCGGGGAAACTTGGATTTAATTCAATACAGATTTTTGGGTAAGTCGAATAGTCACCAGGGGTTACATTTTGGATTTGGAGGGTCCTGTTCCAAGAAGGTTCTTTTCCACTCCTCTCCTTGTGGATGGTTGCAGAAAGACTGCTGTCATGCAGGCAATTTTTGCGCTTTCCAAATCCGGAGTAATTATTCCGGTTCCTTTACTACAGGAAGGTCTGGGGTTCTACTCCAATCTTTTCTAAATAGACAAACTGGACTCATTCCGACCCATTCTCAGTGGGTTAAATGTGTATCTTCATCTGGAGAAATTCAAGATTTACAGGTGTCTCAGATCTCGGTTCTAAGGGCTATGCAGGTAATGGGGAAAATGGTAGCTTCAATCGAAGCTGTTCCTTTTGCTAGATTTCACACCCAACCTCTACAGAACCGAATGCTACATTGATGGGTAAAACCAGACCCTCGATTAAACAATCAGATGTTCAGGCTATCACCACAGACCTGGCGGTCTCGCTGGTGGTAGCTGCAGGATGCAAATCTGAACAAGGGTTGCCAATTGTCAGCATGAGACTGGACCATTGTCACCACAGATACCAGCCTAACAGGCTGGGAGTGGTTGTTCTGGACAGACCATTACAGAGTGTTGGGTCCGTCCAGGAAATAGCTCTTCCTATCAATATACTGGAACTAAGGGCAATTCGGTATACATTGATTCAGGCTCAATGCTATCTAAAGAATTTAGCAGTACGAATCCAATCAGACAATGCCACAGCAGTGTCATACATAAACAAAAAGGGTGGCACACGCAGCTGGCAAGCAATGTAGGAGGTTTCTCACATTCTTCATTGGGCAGGAAATTAGATTCCAGCTATTTTAGCAGTTTTCATTCCAGGTGTGGACAACTGGGAGGCAGACTTCTTAAGTTGCCACAGTGTGCACCCAGGGGAATGGGAATTACACCAGGAGGTGTTTGCGGAAATAGTTGCCAGATGGGGATCTCCAGAAATAGATCTAATAGCGTCGTGTCTCAACAAAAAGCT
Organism: Taudactylus pleione; assembly: GCA_031769625.1. Lineage (NCBI taxonomy): Eukaryota > Metazoa > Chordata > Amphibia > Anura > Myobatrachidae > Taudactylus > Taudactylus pleione. The sequence continues at coordinate 15,205,213 of JAUIMM010000608.1, forward strand.
TCCAAGGTACGGACCTCGGTCCCGGGATCCTCAGGCATCTCTGGTGGATGCCATGTTAGCACCTAGTTACATATTTCTTATTACAAAGCTGTGTTACATATTTCCTCCTCTGGTAATGTTACCAAGGGTAATTCAGCGGATTCGACAGGTAGGCTGGCCGGTTATTCTGGTGGCTCTAGATTGGCCACAGCATCATTAGTATGCAATTCTTCAGACCATGTTGGCAGATGTATCATCTGCCTCTGCATCCAAATCTGTTGCTTCAGGGTCCATGCTGTTACCCCAATTTGCATCACTTGGCTTTGACGGCATGGTTCTTGAATCCAAACTTCTGAGGGCGAAAGGGATTTCAGAGTCTGTGTTGAAAACCATTATACAGGCTCGTAAACCAGTTACTTCCCAGATTTATCATCAGATATGGAAGATATAAATTTCTTGGTTGAACAACAGAAGTTCAGGCCTGAAATATTCCAAGTATCTTGCCTCTTGTCTTTTTTACAAGAGGGCTAAGGTAAGGGTCTGACATTGTCCACTCTTAAGGGACAAATTTCGGCCCTGTCGATTCTGTTTCAAAATATATTGGCCACCATTCCAGAAGTTCAGACCTTCTTACAAGGGGTTCTTTGCATACAGACTCCTTTATATACCTCCAGTTCATCCTTGGGATTTTAATTTAGTTTTGGAGGCACTCCAAAAGGCACCGTTTGAGCTTTTGGAGTCTGTAGAATTGCGATATTTCACTCTGAAGGTTGTTTTCCTTTTGGCCATTGCCTCAGCCAGAAGGGTATCTGAATTAGTGGCTCTTTCCTATAAAGCTCAGTTGATTATTTTTCATGAGGATAGGATAGTGTTACGCACTAAACCTTCCTTTCTGCCAAAGGTGGTATCCACATTAACCAGGATATTGTCCTTCCGGCTTTCTGCCAGGATTCAGTGTGTAGTGAAGCTTCTTCCTTGGCACTGTTGGATGTGGTACGTGTGTTACGCATTTACTTGGACCGTACTGCGTCTTTGAGGCATAAGGATTCCTTGTTGGTGTTGATTGATGCACCATTAGGCAGGCATATTTGTCCTCGAATGTGACTGTTTCGGCCTCAATTTGAGCTAAATCGACACGTGCTCATGGGCTGTACGACATGGTGCCTCAGTTGAGCAGCTCTGCAAAGCAGCTACCTAGTCATCCGTACACACTTTCACAAAATGTTACAGCTTCCATTCATTCGGCACAAGGGATGCCAGCGTTGGGTTGAAAATTTTTAGAGCAGTCATCCCCCAGATGCGTGAAAAAGGAAATACGATTTTTATACTTACCCCCCAGATGGACTCCAAGGAAGAGATTTTACGTTATCAAAGTCCCTCACATGTTTGGTTTTTCATACTGGATACCTGGCGGTATCTAGTTTCTTAGTCCTTTCCGTGGCTCTCCTTCAGCTTTGTTAAACATTAGACTGAGCTTACGGTGGAAAGGGAGGGGTTATATAGGGTGTGGGAGCCAGTTTTCAACTAGCTAGTGTCTGACTCCACCCATCACTATACATAACCCAGATGTAAGGCATCCCCCAGATGGACTCCAAGGAAGAGATTTTACGGTAAGTAAACATCATATGTTTTTATTGTACAGACCATATAGGACACCTATATATAATTGAAAAACTTATTGATATACAAGTTCTTTTATTTATTTATTTTTTCATTTTACAAAACAGAAAAAAAAACTTCAAACCTTATAAATTCCTATTAGTACTCATACATACAGGAGTAATATCTGCACTTAACACATGTTCTTAAAACCTGGTAAATGCTAAAATAGTATAAGCAAAGAGCACGGCCTGGTAGTCATTGCAGTTATATGTGCTACTCTGGAGCTCCGTGCACAACTGTTGGGGTAACCTCACCAATAATGAAGGATACAATTTGCTAAATGCCTCTTCTCACTAAAAAGCTTCTGGTCATCCTCAGCTTGCTGAAACTGTCTGTTTGGACTATTTTCATTAAACACTACCTTTGGCTCATATTTGCAGATCTCTGTCCTCTTGCCACTTTGTGTGGGGTTGGACCTATCAGCTGGCATCCTAGCCACACTGGTGACTATAGATTTTCTTCTAAGTGAAAGGGATTTTATAAAAATAAAAACACCAAAGTGTGCACAGCAAACCAGCCCTTGTGTTCAACTCACTTTGCTTAATGGAACAAATCAGGCAATGTTATAGCAACGTCTTCATAAATGGAATTTCTCATCTCTCTTGATTGCTCAATTTTATTTCTTGAATGTAGTCTCCAAAGAAAAATGTCTCCTATGAAAGTGAAGGGTTTGAGGATTGCCCACCAAATACAAAGTGATAATAGTGAACTACCTTTGTTAAAATTGCATTAAGTTGGTCACAAACATCAAACAGTAACATGAAAGAACAATTCACCAGCTTCCTATCAACTCTGATGTTACTTGTGCCCCTTAACACTGTGTATGTTGACAGGTGGGATTTCCATAGATACAATACCAAAGTTTCTCTCAGTTTTGCACCCTTTGGGGTGTCTATGTCTAGGCTACTTCAAGAAGAGTCTTTCAAAAGTTGTGTGTGAACAGCACTCTATAGGACTTGTGTGAGGGCAGGAGCAGCGAAGTACCAGAGATGTCCAGTCTCTGTTAGTAATCACATACGAAAAAGAGGTTTTGTAGACAGAGCTCAACCTGTGTAGAGTGTACTGTGTGTTATTATAGTGTTCTTAAATCCTGAGAGTTACTCACCCCCCGACCAACACCCCAGCAGCACCCAGAGACACACTTCCCTACCTACCAACACCCCAACTCCAGCAGGACCCACAGACACACTGCTCCCCGTCTAACACTCCAACCCCAGCAGCACCCAGAGACACACTCCCCTTCCTACCAACACCCCAACCCCAGCAGCATCCAGAGACACACTCCCCTTCCTACCAACACCCCAACCCCAGCAGCACCCAGACATACTCACCTTCCTACCAACACCCCAACCCCAGCAGCACCCAGAGACACACTCCCCTTCCTACCAACACCCCAACCCCAGCAGCACCCAGAGACACACTCCCCTTCCTACCAACACCCCAACCCCAGCAGCACCCACACACTCACCTTCCTACCAACACCCCAACCCCAGCAGCATCCAGACACACTCACCTTCCTTCCAACACCCCAACCCCAGCAGCACCCAGACACACTCACCTTCCTACCAACACCCCAACCCCAGCAGCACCCAGACACACTCACCTTCCTGGACCGCATCCAGGAGGAGAAAGGTTAGCAACATAGGGTAAGACGGGGACAGATTAATTTAAGTTCACTGCCAATAACCATCTATCCATCCGTCCTACCGCCCATTCTATTAAGAGCTATACTCATTTTATATGTTGATATGTTTTTAGAATATATTTTAAAATATTTTTAAGTATTTGTTTTTATTATTGTTTTTGAAGGATTGCTTATACATAGATAAAAGCGCTCATTCTTAAATATACAATCTGAATCTTAATTAACTGAGCAGCTAACATATACTTCAAGCGCAGGAAAGTCTGTAAATTGTATAACACTCCCCTTCCTACCGACACCCCAGGCTCTCCTCGCACAGTAAAGAGATGCTGTGCCCTGTAGTAAGAGTGCTCTCCTTTAACTTCCCTCCACCATGTAGCACTGCATGGGTGGGACCACCGGACAGTAACTGAATAACGGGACTGTCCTACCAGAAGCGGGATAGTTGCTAGGTATGACATTATAAAAAAAAGTACATTTATCTTAAGTTATTACCACTGGTTTGACTTATAGTTGGTTATTTTTTTACAACTACATGGTAAACTGTAACATGCTATACAGTATATTAAACGTTCATTTCACACAATAAAAAATTAGATCTGTTAACCCAGCTGCTAATTTTGATTGGCAGGAGTGTGAATCTTGGGCCCTGCCTTTTTAATGGTGCCCTGTGGTTGGGGAAATGCAGACATGCCAGTATGTTTGAACGACGTTGCATGGGCATGCATAAAGTATCCACTGCAATACCATATGCAGCCTGTGGCCTCATACGTGCGCTGAAGTAAGCAATTCCTGAGTGAGGTCTGACCTGCCTTAACTGTGCGTATGGGTCCGATGTTACCGATTATTTTGCTATGTTGCCAAAGAATTCGGATGTGAGTAAGTGGAAGTGGGTGTCCTTATAGTAGGCTGCGATCGCAATACGAATGCAATTATTTACATATTACTGCTGATATTGGCAACTGCGTTGCGTGCGTATTAGCAGAACAGCGATCTTTGCTAAATCAGGCTCTATGTTTGCAGTCTTCAGTCTGTTATTTTGTTCATTACACACTAGAGGGAGCTCTCACCCCACCTTCAGCATTTCACTGTCCTCAGTTTTGATTTTGGATTTTTTGCAATCAACGCCTCCTCCTCTAATATACATGGCTTATTATAATTTTTTATGTATAATCTAGATTGTTCTATCACAATTTAACAACCTTCAATCTAATCACCAAGGGACATTGGAGATGTGTTTCTATGATTACAGTCTACCAGCGAGTGACTCTATTGTCAGTGATGTTCAACAGTTATTTATCTTTTGTGCAGAGTCACCTGTGTTAATATTTGACTTCTCTTCTAAGAGGGAGGAGTTTGGACCACAACACCATAACATACATCCTGCAATAAAGGTATTTTATTTGATTTGTATCTTAAGCAGGACCAGATTAAGTATTTTGTGGACCATGGGGCATGTTAGTTGTGGGAACCCCGGGCAACTTGGTTGTGGGGGACCCCACTATAAAATTTACACCCTGCCACTATACCCCTAACCTTGCCCCACAGTGCCCCTCTCTGCATGCCACACAGTAATGCTGCTCACCCCCCCCCTCCCCCGTGCCCCCTCTCAATACCCTTAGTGCCCCTGAGGGTGAATCTGACAGTTTTGTGTTCTGCTTGCACAGTGAGTGTATACTGCATATGCATGCACAGCAGGGCTGTTCCCGAGTCCCCTCAACAGTGTCATGGACGTGATGTGTCGTTGATGAGACGACTCTGGAGCTGCTCTGCCCTGTATGCATAGGCGTGCGCATGGGGTGGTGCCTGGCGTGATTGCCGCCGTTAATGTCCCCCCTCCCCACTGCGCCCAGCGCCTGGTTAGGACTGATTACTGACCGGGCTAAACATGGGCACAGTTGCTCCTCCTCCCAGTGCCTTCTGATTCAGAGTATGTGACGAGATGACACGGGCATGGCCGCTCACCAGCTTGCTGTCTCACCTCCTGTGCTAGGCTATGAGGAGGTGCAGGAGCATGCTGCTCCTCTTAGGAGGATTAGACATCCTTCAATTGCGTAGCACTGGCACTTACTTGGCAGTGGAAGGCGGCATTGACTCAGGCAGCAGCTGTCAGCAGTACTGTGCACTGCCTCAGGCTCTGTGTGTGTGAGTGACTTCTGTAAGTAAACTGCTGTTATGTACTATGGGCCTGATTCAGACCCGTTCGCTATCTGCGTACGCTCGTTGGATGCGTATGCAAATTTGTCAAAGTGACGCCACCGGAAGCGATCGCTTGCCAAAGCATAAGCACGCCCACCATGTCTTAGCGAGCGGCCACTTTGTGTATGCGTACGCCCAATCGCACAGGCAGAGCTGCCCACCAGCAACACGTCATCCCCAGGAAGTGTATTAAACCATTGGTACATCGAGCACCATCGGATGTGAACGCAGTGCTTGTGGTTGCTTTACCCTTCCACAAGTATTGCGAGGAAATCAGTGTAAAAAAAAGGCAAGTGACGTGTACTATGACGCTGCCTGTTAATTATGCACGCCTCTAAAACGAGGTTGAAACACTCAGGCACGCCTGCGTTCGCATCTCCAACCCCCCGTTTTAGTGTCCTGCCCCTGTTACCACCCACAAACGGCCTCTCCTGTCACTCATTACACTGGGCTGTCTTTTGCAGGGCGAGCGGTTGCCATCGCAGTGAGTAGTTCGCGCACGCGCAGATCGAAGTGTGCACATGCGCGTACGCAGAACATCGGGCCGCTTGCGAGCGCACGCATATAGCGAACGGGTCTGAATCAGGCCCAATGTCCCAACAGCACCTTGATTTACTCATGTTGTTGTACATTGTAAGAATTGGCTTTGTCAGTAAATTACAATGATGTGATTGAGGAATTGAAGTCATTGACAGCTGGTGAGCGACATAATAAAAGGACCACAATAACTGCAGTGGTTCTCAACTGAACTGCAATCCTCAAGTTTGTATGTTAAAGATCAGCAAAGCCTACTTCACACACTTCAGCATTACTTCACATTCACTTTGTGATTTCAACAAAGTGTAAGAAACTGCCTGAGATGAAGATGCAAAGCGTACTGTACACATCTGTCGCAGTACTGTAGAAGAGAGCAGTAGCCGCTTGCAAGGTCATGGGTAAGCAAGATGTGGAATAATGTGGGAATATTGTGTGGGACATGATGATTGAATGATTGGATTTAATTATAATAAGAAGTGAGTTGATGACTATTAGATAATGCTAGACTTGCACCCTGACTGGTTCTAGACACCCACATAAGCAGAGCTAGGAATGTTTTTCTGGTGGAGCACACCCTAATGTAATATGCTACGCACGCCTATGGCTGTATGCAGCGCAGTGGCAGCCCTCGTCCGGAAACAGGTGCCTGTTCTCTGCAATTGCAGGGTCACACTGAACCTGTGTGGGGCCGCTCTGTGTATAGGGGCCCCAGGGCGACCGCTCCTGTTTCCACACCCCTTAATTCAGCCCTGATCTTATTTATTTACATTAACTGTAAGGGCACAAAGAAAATGACACCACCACTTTTATACTGTTTTGTAAATAGAAAAAGACCCCACTTAAGCCGTCTGATCCCAACTGTGCAGGCCTGGCGACGGATGGGGGGGATTGGACACATATAGTGGGCCCCAAGGGTCAGAGACAGGAAAAATGGGTCCGCAGCACCTATTAAACTGCTGTGCTGCTGACCGGAATCTTTTTTTCCCCGTCCAGCTGAAGCCCCGCCCACTGACACCCTTCTCCCCCCCCCCCCCCTCAGTCAAACACCGGGCATATACAGTGCCCTGCCCCTTAGTACATCTGACTATCTTCCACTAACCTCCCCCCTTGTGGCATAACATCGGCTGGCTGAGCGACCCCTGGGGTCACGCAAGCTGGCCATCGCAGATACAACAAAGAGGCCAGGAAATCTCCGTCAGCTGATGGAGATCCTGTCCTCTTGTCTCTCCTCCAACGACGACGACCACTGACAGTCTGCTGTCAGACTGTGGACCTGTTTCAGACCCGCTCGCTCGATGCGTATGCAAATTCGGCAAGGCAGGCGATCGCAAGGCATTAGCACGCCCACTATGTCTTGACGCGCAATTGCTTTGTGTATGCAGACGCCCACCAGCCAGTCTAAAGACGCCCACTTGCGCACGTCATCTCCAGGAAGTGTTTGTAACCATCGGTACATAGAGGACCATCGGAAGCGAATGCAGCACTTGTGGTTGACTATACCCTGCCACAAGCCCTGCGATCACTTCAGTGTGAAATACAACCAAGTGACGTGTACTATGTCGCTGCCTCTTATGCACAACTCTGAAACAGCATTAAGATGCTCAGGCACGCCTGCGTTCAGACCTCCACTCCCCTGTTTCTATTGGCCAGCACATGTAACCACCCACCAATGGCATTTCCAGTCACTCATTCAGCGGGGCTGTCTATGCGCAGCGAGCGTACGTTTGCCGATTGCTCACACTTGCCCACACTCCAAATTTACCCCTAGTGTGTATGTGTGTTTGCATGTGGTAGGGAATATAGATTGTAAGCTCACCTGGGGCAAGGACTGATGTGAATGGCCACATATTCTCTGAAAAGCGCTGTGGAATATGTGTGCGCTATATAAATAACTGGTAATAAATACATTTCTGATTCTCAAGATCGCTATAATATTATTATTGCCCAACGCAGCCAGCTATCTCTCACTGTTGTGTCTGTGTCTATTACCCCAATATGGGGCAGAGTGTTTTTATCTTTATATTTATTTCAAAGGAAATGGCAGATACCAAACAGTATCATACACACCGTACTATGATTCAGAGCTGTGCCCTATTGCTTCTGCAGCTGCGATTTTCGCGGCTGTGGATGTGTGAAAATATGCCAATGCAACAGCTGCCGAGACTTTTATTGAGCCTTTGTAGCTGTCCGCATCAGCCTACACATACGCAGCATCAGATGCAGGTCAGGCAAACATCGACTTCTTTAGTGGGTCTATGGTCGAGCAGCGTTGCCGCCGTACCTGAGACGCTGGAGCCATGTTCGCAGACACTGCTGAAAACACGCCCCAAAAATGTCCAGAACACGGCTCCGTTTTAGCCGTCACTCCCCGTTACCTCCCACAAAACATTAATTTCCTGTCAATCACATGTGATGGAATCCTCACTGCACCCGTAATCACAATTCAGTCACATCTCATGCGCATTGCGACTGGGACGCATGCGCAGACCACCGGTAATCTCTCAACTGCGTGAACATCGGAGTACCGTACAACTGTGATTCAGGCCCTATATGTTATAGCGAGAGAACATTAACAGTAGCACTTATACTGTAAGGATGTACAATGAACAGAAATGAAGATGACATACATTTTCTTTGTTCATGTGGAGCAGTTGTTGGTCACAGGCTACATCACAGATAACTCCTTCAACCACATTTGGTGGCATTCTAGTCCAGTCTTCTAACTCTGGAGATTGACCGCTCTCACGGATTCTTTCCTCTCCCATTAAATATCTCATGGGTCACTAAACACATTTTTTTAGGCACATTTTTATGATAATTTTAGATCGGCCTTTTTGATTGGTTGCTATGGGTAACAACTCCACTTCTAAAAACCCGCACTTTAGTAAATATACCCTCTAGCCTCCAATACCTAGATAATAGTAGACTAGTAGAACAATTAATCTGATTAACATGTATAATGCTAAGAAGTGTTCTGCCTTGGATGCAAAAAAGGTATACAGCCAAGTATCCTGGCCGTTAATGAACAAAACCATATTTCACCTTTTCGAGGCTGTTGATGAGCTTCACTGGCAATTTACTGCATCCTTTTTTTTTTTTTTAAGAACCGCAAAATGTTTTATTTTTTCTTTGGGAATGCTGTCCATGTCGAAATCATAATGTCGACAGTTATGATGTTGAAAATGTCGGCAGCTGACATGTCGACATGTTCACAATGTAAAAATTGTAAATGTGTTCATAAGTGAAATTCCTTCATTTTGCGAAATGCCGATGTTAGGATTAGGGATAGGGACATACTGCCGTAACCACAGGATGTGGATAATGTAGCAGAAATTCTGCAGAAAACACCGGGACATTGGTGGCAGCCGCAGGATTAGGGTTATGTTAGGCTTAGGGTACTTGCCATTAGAGATGAGCAGTTTGAATCTGGAGAAATCTGACAGAACAGAATATCTGAGTGCCGAGTCGAACCAAGGATGTCTCGGTTTGTACAGTCAAATTCGGGCCTCAAAACGAGGCAAAACATAATTTACCCAGAATTAATGGATCTCGCGTGTTTGGATTGCATATAAGTCTTGCTGTAGCCTTTGACCAATATGCGTGAAAACAATATTGTGAGGTGGTCAAAATGCACTGTAAATGACTGATATTGATAATACTGTAGGAACAAAAACAGGTCCACATTACATGGTTTTAGCTGTTTGGTTATTTTTATCAATTTTTAAAGAAATCTAGATCCAATACCAAACACTTGAGTGTGATTTTACCAAAATAAGACTATTATTTAGAACCAGAACACAGGGGTCAGTGCACATTTCTACTTACCATTGGTCCATTGCAACATTGCCGATTGTGGGAGGTCACCAGTGCATGTTCACCAGTGCACAATGTTGACATGGTGAATGTTGACATGCTACATGTCATCATTATGACCATGTCAATATTCTCATGTCGACATGATGAACGTCAACATTTTAACAATCAACTAAATTTACTGCATCTGTTCCTTTGACTTGTGCACCTACTGTACAACTACCCATTCTACTATTTCTGTAGTGGGTGGTCTCTCTCTCAACAAAATTATTGTAATCACTAGTAATTTAAACCAGTCACTTGTGGGGGCACCTACCAATAAAATTGTCAATATGATATTCTGGTGAGGTTATTAAAAAATATAATGTGTACATACTCCAAACACCATTTTCCAGGTCACTAGCTGCTGTGCAAGTGTTTTCCCTCTCTCTTCCAATGCCTTCCCATCTCTCTCTACTCCTCCTCTCTCTACAGTGCAACCGGAAAGTATTCACAGCGCTTCACTTTTTCCACATTTTGTTATGTTACAGCCTAATTCCAAAATGGAATAAATTCATTTTTGTCCTCAAAATTCTACACACAATACCTCGTAATGACAATGTGTAAATGTTTTTGGGGGATTTTTGCAAATTTAATTAAAAAAACAAACTAAGAAATCACATGTACATAAATATTCACAGCCTTTGCTCAATACTTTGTTGATGCACCTTTGGCAGCAATTACAGCCTCAAGTCTTTTTGAATATGATGCCACAAGCTTGGCACACCTATCTTTGGGCAGTTTCGCCCATTCCTCTTTGCAGCACCTCTCAAGCTCCATCAGGTTGGATGGGAAGCATCGGTGCACAGCCATTTTCAGAGATGTTCAATTGGATTCAAGTCTGGGCTCTGGCTGGGCCACTCAAGGACATTCACAGAGTTGTCCTGAAGCCACTCCTTAGATTTCTTTTTGCTGTGTGCTTAGGGTCATTGTCCTGCTGAAAGATGAACCGTCGCCCCAGTCTGAGGTCAAGTGCGCTCTGGAGCAGGTTTTCATCCAGGATGTCTCTGTACATTGCTGCATTTATCTTTCCCTCTATCCTGACTAGTCTCCCAGTTCCTGCCGCTGAAAAACATCCCCACAGCATGATGCTGCCACCACCATGCTTCACTGTAGGGATGGTATTGGACTGGTGATGAGCGGTGAGTGGTTTTCTCCAAACACAACGCCTGGCATTGATGCCAAAGAGTTAAATCTTTGTCTCATCAGACCAGAGAATTTTGTTTCTCATGGTCTGAGAGTCCTTCAGGTGCATTTTGGCAAACTTCGGGCGGGCTGCCATGTGCTTTTTACTAAGGAGTGGCTTCCGTCTGGCCACTCTACCATACAGGCCTGATTGGTGGATTGCTGCAGAGATGGTTGTCCTTCTGGAAGGTTCTCCTCTCTCCACAGAGGAATACTGTAGCTCAGACAGAGTGACCATCGGGTTCTTGGTCACCTCGCTGACTAGGGCACCTCAACCCCGATTGCTCAGTTTAGATGGCCGGCCAACTCTAGGAAGAGTCCTGGTGGTTCCGAACTTCTTCCATTTACGGATGATGGAGGCCACTGTGTTCATTGGGACCTTCTAAGCAGCAGATATTTTTCTGTACCTTCCCCCAGATTTGTGCCTTGAGACAATCCTGTCTCGGAGGTCTACAGACAATTCCTTGGACTTCATGCTTGGTTTGTGCTCTGACATGAACTGTCAAGTGTGGGACCTTATATAGACAAGTGTATGCCTTTCAAAATCATGTCCAAACAACTGAATTTACCACAGGTAGACTCCAATTAAGCTGTAGGAGCATCTCAAGGATGATCGGTGGAAACAGAATGCACCTGAGCTCAATTTTGAGCTTCATGGCAAAAGCTGTGAATACTTATGTACATGTGATTTCTTATTTTTTTTTTTTATTAAATTTGCAAAAGTCTCAAAACTTTTTACACATTGTCATTATGGGGTATTGTGTGTAGAATTTTGAGGACAAACATTAATTTATTCCATTTTGGAACAAGGCTGTAACTTAACAAAATGTGGAAAAAGTGAAGTGCTGTGAATACTTTCCGGAAGCACTGTACCTACTATTGTGTAATGTTTCTGTCTTTCAAGGGACACCTGTACCCTGCCGCCTTGTCCCCTCTTCTCCTGGGACCCTTCCTCTCTGCTCTGTCACCTTTTTCCTCTCTCTCTCTCGCGGAACCCTCGTCTCTGCCCTGTCACCTTGCTCTCTCTCTATGGGCTCCATTTACTAACAAGTTTCAGGTGTTTCAACTCATTTTGGATGGTAAACAAGTGTTCCTGATATTTATTATAGGTTTGGATACAGAAACACTATTTTTTAACATTTCCCAATGAAATCCAGATAGTAAAACTTTTTTATAATCGAATGCTAATGAAAACTTACTGCTCGTTTTCCTAAAATTAACTCTCCAGGCACTTGCTTCCTTTAAACAGCACTTGCAAGAGCTGTGGTCCATCCTGTCCATTCACTCCAGTGTACAGCACCCGGTGCAACCCTCCCCCTGCTGTGGACAGCATCTGACAGCCCTCCCTCCCTCCTCCCAGTGTACAACAGGCGGTGGTTTCCCCCCCCCTATACCCTCCTGCAGCAGTCCAGCACACAACGCGTCTTGCATCATCTCTGCAAGGCAGATACAGCAAACAACACTGTGTGCTGGGCTGGGAAGAGAGGTTGTTTCTGCTGCCAAGCATGGATCGTAGAGTGCAGTGGTTCCATGCACAGCCGGGAAGCATGCCACACAACCTAACCCACCACAAAAATAAAAACAAACAACAATGTCGCTGTCTGCTCTCACTGCGCATGTGCCCTTTACTGAAAAAAACCCCCTTCTTTCGTCAGCACTGTTCGGACAGAAAGACAGCGCTGACTGTTTTTAACACTACCGCTCGCCGTCGAGCAGGTGGGTGTTAAATACCAGCAAAACACCACGGTGAGCGCAAATGTAAAATATCACCAAGAATAAAACCATACTTTCCTGCCCTCTCCAAAATCGGGTGCCGCTCCTGGCCCCCCGGAAAGGCAGGCGAGCCTCCTCGTGGCCGCCGACCCATCCAGCCCCCACCTCCCCCCGCGATTACTATAAAACCCCTGCAGTGGATTGCGTCATCGTAGCCTCGCATCCTGCTTCACAATGCCGAAAATCTCAGTATTATGTAGCAGGGGAGAGGCCAAAATGACACTATTCCGTATCCACGTGCCATTGTCTGGTAGTATCCCCAGCCATTCTACCACGCTACATCCCCCTGCTTGTCCGACCTGGCTACCCACTCCTGGAGGGGGCTGCCAGGATGTCGGCAAGCCTGAATAAAACTCGTTTGTAAATGGAGCACTATCTCTTTATCTCTGAACCCTTCCTCTCTGCCCAGTCAACTTGTCCCTGTTCCTTCTTTCTTTGGGGTTTATGTATCAAGCTGTGAAAAGCATGGAGAAGTGGATCAGTGGAGAAGTTGTCCAAAGCAACCAATCGGCTCCTACCTATTATTTTATAGACTGTACTTAAGTGCTATTTCAAAGCTGATTGGTTGCTCAGGGCAACTTCACCACTGGTTCACTATTCCACACTTTTCACTGCTTGATACATAAACCCCTTTCTCTCCTGGGACCCATCCTCTTTGCTGTCCTTCTGTACCTAGCAGCCACTGGGAGCTATGAGGGGCCTCCTCTCTATGTGCAACTGCTAGACCGATATTAAGTAGAGACCATAATGTTTGTGGGGGTCGCAGGACAACTAACTTTTTGGGACCCCTACCAATAAAATATGATATGCTGGCAATGCATATAGGAGGGGAGAATATCAGAGCCTCAGTACTATTATCGATCTCCCTTTCCGCCAATCGAGATGTGTCCCCTGCACATTTCTACACATTGCCGCCACTGTTCCAGCGCTGGGGTCCCATACTGGGACATGCTGGTACATTCTCTTCTGCTGCTAAAATGAAGTGGGGCCAGGAAGTGGCGGTATGTCATACCGCCCCACTTCGGCCACTGGTAGTGCCCTCAGTTCACATTATGCCAAAGTGCCCCCCATGCTGGTGATGGAACTATGGGCCTGTTTCAGCTTGGAACGCAAGATTGCACACACGCAACCGGCCAATGTTTGCCTTCTGCGCATGCGTATACATCGCAGTGTGCGAACTAGTCACTGCGATCGGGAAAGGGATCAAAGTATGTACACAGACCCATTGAGCATTGATTGAGAGGAAGTGCCTTTTAGGGGTGGTGATGGGGGGTGGTTAGAGGAACGCAGGTGTGCCTGTGCTTTTGGATGCCGTTACAGGGGCGTGTATAATTAAGCCACCGCCACTGCATACACAGCCAGAGCTCTAGATACCGACAGGTAGTTTAGTAGTTTCTGAGTCAAGTCAGCTCAACCACAATTGTGCGTATGGGTTCGATGTTACCGATATTTACGCAGACTTGCAAAGGTATTGCGGATGTAAGTAATGGAAAGTGGGCGGCTTTATAAAGTGGTGATCACATTCATTTGCATAATTCTGCAACATGCGTGTGCAAACTTGCGATCCGTGCTGAATCAGGCCCTGGTTGTGGGGGGCCCTGGCTGCCCTATTAATCCGGCACTGCCTCCAAATCCTGTTGTTCTAGTTATTCCCTCTTATTGGCGGTTAATACTCCAATTAAAGACCCTCATGAGTTAACCTTGGACACCTTGAACATGAGATTTGGATCAAACAATGTAACATACTCTATTCGCATGCACATCTGTGAATCACTACTACATGTTCTTTATATTGGGCTGCTTATCCTGAATAATCTGATATGGATAAATATTTTAGTTTATTACCTCTGAGCTTAGTTTATATTTATTGCTGTTTGAAGAAATTGAAGCTATTATCCATCTTCATATTTTCATTCTATTCTTCTGTGAGAAAGAAGTGAGAATGATAATATTATTGAGGATGTCTGGCCTCTGTCTCAGCAATTGTTGACTCATATTCTCAGCTACTTATGAAACTGAGGTTTATTAACGATCTATATATCGGTATCCTATACCCCTTCTGGATGAAAGGAAGGAGAATATTGTATACTACTAAATGGATGTTGACATAATTTTTTATCACCCTTCAGTTACATAGAATAGGTATTTGAGAATATCTGCCTGTAAAACTCCTGCCATATATTTAATTTACTATTTTTTGCCCATCCTAATGAGTACGTTGAATTTCTAAATTAGTTTGTTGTGTGCTGTAATTGTTTTGGTCATTTTAATATACTTTTTTTTTCTTAAATAAATGACCATGTCTTCATAAGATTGGGTTGATTGTGCATTTTTTGGGCCATTTAGGAATTGATAAATTTGCTAGTTTGTGTTTTATTCCTGCTTGTAGTTTGATGAGAAGCAGTATTCATCTTTTTCCTAGCAGTTTTCAGGTCCTTTTTGGTCTGGAATTTTTTTTTATTGTTGGTGTATTATAATTGAACTCATTCGAGCAAATGCTTTGAGTTTTTTTGTGTGGGTGCTTGTGCTGTATTGTATGGAGGTCGGTTTTGTATAGTGGTGTAGTGCACTATGATGTTTTCTATGCAGTCCCTAAAGGATCCCCAGGGAGCATCTGAAATTGGGGTTGGGTATGATATGCCGGCATCCCGATGTCGGAAGCCCGATAGAGTGAAATCCCGACGGGTGGTAAGTAGCCTAACCCTCCCTTGGTGGTGCCTAACAATAGCCTCCCCGGGGGTTGCCTAACACTAACCTCCCCCCAGTGGTGCCTAACCCTAAACCTAACCCTCACACCAGGGGTGCCTAACCCTAACCTCCCCCAGATGGTGCCTAATACCCCCTCCCGTTAGTCTAACCCTCCCTGGGGTGCCTAAAGCTAACCACCCCATCCCCAGGCTAAGTGTCATACTTATCCGTCCTCTTACCTTCAGGATTGTGGGGGTCAGGATGCCGAACCGGTAATAAAGGAAGCAAGGACAAAATTACAATAGAAAATCCTGGAACAAAGATTAGGGGCCTATTCATCAAATAATATTTGTGACATATGCCCTGAAAACACACATTTTTGGGGGTTACCGGCAAAATGTTAAGGACCCCCCAAATGTATGAAAGAGGTACCACAGTAGATATATCCATATCTGGTGCAGTTTCTCCACTCCAACAGCAGCTACAGTCCCCATTGGTTTTTATGGGGGCTGCAAAGCTGTCAGATTTACCAAGCTCCAGAATGCCAAAGATGGCGTTAGCCGATTCACAAATTTACCAGGAGAGGGTTCCTCAATTTCCAATATTGTAGTGAAGTGACCTCTAATGCGATTACTTCACTGATAACATTCTTATACATTTGGTCGGCAAATAATTTCTTATTGCCGCAAATAAGAATTTAAAACCTGATAATTGTTAAATATGCTCCTCAATGAGCCAGTAGGCTGCTAGTGGAGTGACTAGGCACCTTAGTAACCTAGACTATATCTGGGTACACACTAGAACGAATCAGTCATTTGGGCCGATCCGCTGTCCTATCTGACAATTGGGAAGTGCATACATACTTACCAATCTTCGGCCTAATGTATTTGATTATTTATTATTTTATTAACAGTTTCTTAAATAGCGCAACATATTTTGTTGCGCTTTACAATTGGAAACATTAATAGAATAAAAACTGGGTAATAGACAGACAGACAGATATATAGGTAGGAAGGCCCTGCTCGCAAGCTTACAATCTATAGGAATAGGCATTAATACACATTTTGGTCCAGCCAGAATGCAGAGTTTCTTGGTGGGCTGCATGATCCATTCACACAGGAATGTCGGCCAAATGTCAGGAGGATGTGAAAGCAAGACAATGTGTGAGGTTATGTGTGGACTGTGAATCTGAATCTGATAAGCTTGCCTGAAGAGGTGAGCTTTAAGGAACCGCTTGAAGGTTTGGAGACTAGAGGAAAGTCTTATTGTGCGTGGTAGGGCATTCCATAGAGTGGGTGCAGCCCGAAAAAGTCCTGTAACCATGAATGGGAGCAAGTAATGCGTGGGGATGAGAGAAGCAGATCTTGTGCAGAGCGGAGAGGTCGGGTTGGGAGATATTTTGAGATGAGTGAAGAGATGTATGTTGGTGTGGTTTGGTTAATAGCCTTATGTGTAAGTAACAGTATTTTGTATTGAATACGGTACAAAACCGGCAACCAATGAAGGGACTGACAGAGCAGAGCAGCAGACTATGAATGCTTGGCGAGGAAGATAAACCTCGCAGCTGCATTCATAATGTATTGTAATGGCGAGAGCCTGTTTTTGGGAAGACCAGTAAGGAGACTATTGCATCAGTCAATGCTGGAAATAATGAGTGCATGGATTAGAGTTTTTGCAGTGTCTTGAGTGAGATATGGTCAAATTTTGGATATGTTTCTTAGATGTATGTAACATGATTTTGAGACAGATTGAATGTGGGGAATAAGGGACAGTTCAGAGACGAGGATGACACCTAGGCAGCGAGCTTGTGAGGCGGGGTAGACTGTCGCATTATCAACAGTGATATAGAGATCGTTTTTGTTACTGTTTTTGGCTGCTGGAAATATAATTAATTCTGTTTTGGAAATATTAAGTTGTATCCTGCCTGAGGTCACAACAGGGCGGGCAATTACAAGTTGTGATGTCAGTCACTGGCGGCCTCTGCAGTCACCCGCCCCCCCCCCCCACACAGACACACACACACACTGCATGATGTGCCAATGTACAAGAGGTAATGGTGTGCTCTGTATTTGTTATGTTCGGGGTTGTTTGTGGACCCGGGGTGGAAGCAGGAGCGATCACAGAAGCGGGTTTAAAAATAAAACTAGGGCCCTCATTCAGAGCCACCCGCTAGCGGCAGTACGCTCGTTCCGAGCGATGTTCGCACATCTGCGCATGCGTACGTTTTTTAGTACGCATGCGCGAACCAGTCAGTGCGGCCGAAAATCGTTTGTACACAATATAGCGAGTGCCTGCTATTTTGAGTGACAGAATGAGGCGTATGTGGGTGGTAACAGGGGAAGGTGCTTGAAAACGGGGAGTGGAGATCCGAACGCAGGCGTGCTTAAAGGTCAAAACGGGCGTTTTATGGGTGTGCATAATTAATATAGCAGCGTCAATGACCACGTCATTTGTTTTTTTTTAACTCAGAACTGCTCGCAAAATAGCGGTTGAAAAAACCAACCACAAGAATAGCGAGCAGTTCATATCCTGTTCGATGTACTCGATTAATCTAATAAATAGCGGACATGACGTATGGTGCGAGCGGCCAGGGGGCGTTTTTAAGAAATAAAAGAGCGTATGTTTTGCTCGCTCGTTCAGACTTAGAGGTGTGAACAGACTGCAATGTGCGAACGGATCATTTGAATAGCCACCCCTTGTTTTTGAACGAACGAACGCAAATAGCGAACGGCTCTGAATCAGGCCCTAGGTTTTTTAATAAGTGCTTGAGAAGACATAAAGTATGGCAGTAAATAAAAGTCCAGGTATATATAAACGTGCACTAAAGTTCTGTGGTGGGAGTAATGGGTTAATGTCCAAGTAGAAACAATTAGAGCTGTGCAGGTAGTGAGACTGAAAATAATCAAGCAGGTATGCAGGAAATAATAAGCCAGGTATGCAGGTAGTGAACTAGGGCAATGAGCAGGATGTCAGCAGGCTCAGGCACTCAGGTATGGGCAAGGGTGATGGAGGAAGCGGGGTAGTCCAGCGGAAGCTAGGAGCTGACAGGCAGACTGGCAGACAGCGAATTCACAGGAACAGGATAAGCACAGTAAACTCCCTCTCAGCTAGGCTGAGATACACGTTGCACTGGCAAAGAAGGAAGGCACTGACCCTTCCTAAATACCCCATGCCATGCTGTTACTGGCCGGAGGGAACATGTGACTCACCAGGATTGGCCAGTCGCATCACATGGCCAGAAGGCAAGATGGCGGCGCCCATGCCAAACGGAATGGAGACGCCGCCAGGCCTTACCAGCGCAGTGTGACAACAGGCCCGCACAACAACGCGTGCAGCCAAAGCCCCCCGCCAGACACCAGCTCCGTCACCAGACAGCCCGCGCCACAATGACCTCACAGGTAACACCCGCCTAGCGCCATGCTGAAATACCCTGGCCGTGACAGTATTAACTTCACATACCTCTAAGCCAGGTAGCTGCTAACACAGTGGGGTCTGCTCCCCACAAAAAATCATACAAAAGAAAAAAGTGAAGCGTTTACCCTGAGTTTAGTAGATGAATCAATTAAAACATTTATTTAAGGTCTCAATAGTTATTAATACAATCATATGTCAATTGCATAAAATCAAAGATATAATATAAGAAACATCCGTAAATAACATTCTGCATAGTGCAACAGAAAAAACCTGTATATAAAAAGTCTGAGTATTGAAATGGATTAAATAAGCATTGCACTAAGGACCCGATTCAGACCCGCTAGCACGCAGCCAAATGGAGCGTACACACGGTCAGATTTGTCAGACTTGTCAGATTTGTCAGATGAACGACTGAACGATTGAACGATTTGAACGATTTGAACGATTTTACCAAAGTTTTGAACGATTGAACGATTTTTGACTGCATTAAAATGAATGGAATCGTCCAA
This sequence comes from Taudactylus pleione, assembly GCA_031769625.1. Taxonomy (NCBI): domain Eukaryota; kingdom Metazoa; phylum Chordata; class Amphibia; order Anura; family Myobatrachidae; genus Taudactylus; species Taudactylus pleione. Next base: position 15,224,653 of record JAUIMM010000608.1, read on the forward strand.
GTCTGACTGCAAACACATCAGATATCAGAAATCGTTATCTGACCATCGGGAACGCGCATCGTTGATCGTCCATCGTTCAGGCATGTCAGATATGAACGATTTTCCTTCAGATATGAACGACTGAACGATTTTTAAATCGTTATCGTTCATATCTGAAGGAAAAATCTGATCGTGTGTATGCACCAAAAGTATGCAAATCCTGCAATCGCCGGGCAAGGCATTAGCATGCCCACTATGTCTTAGCGTGCGATCGTGGTGTGTATTTAGACGCCCACTTATGCATGTCATCTTCAGGATGTGTATGCAACAATCGGTAACATCGAGAACCATCGGATGCATACGCAGCACTTGTGGCAGACCGTACCCTCCCGCAAGCACTGCGAGTGCTTCAGTGTAAAATTCAGCCATGTGACGTGTACTATGACACTGCGTCTTAAATATGCACTCCTCTGAAACGGCATTACGACGCTCCGGCACGCCTGCGTTCGCACCACCACTCCCCCGTTTTCATCGACCAACCCCTGTCACCACCCACAAAAGCCTCATCCTGTCACTCAAGCTAGCGAGGCGTCTATGCACAAGGGGCGATCGCTTGGCAATCACATGGACTGGTTCACTCACGCACACTGCGATGCATGCGCACATTACAAACATCGGCAGGCTGCTCGCCAACGAATCCTAGCGAGCGGATCTGAATCGGGCCCTAAATCCGGTATATTGCAACACTATATTCTCCCATTTTTAACGTATATTTGTTTCTGTAGTAACACTTATACAATGTATTGCCTATATGATATTGTAAACAGATACACTTCAATGAAGGAATAAGAATGATTGTCCTTTTAGCTTTGGTAGCAGTGTTCCTATATAAGGTAAAAAGAAGCAGCCAGTGAAAGTTGCAATGTTGCTGTAATAGTGATTAACACGCCATAATAACTTTAATGTATAAACTGTAAATCCGAGTATTCTCCGGTACACCAGAATATATTTGTGTCCTGTGAACAGCACTTGCGTAGCCACCTGGCACTAGTATTTGCGGACGTCGACTCTATCCTTCGTGTTTCCCCGTGATGCTATTAGCCCTCATATGATTCTAAGGAGTGTTTCGCCAATGACTGCTGTCCTGGGGTGAACGGCTGAGCGATCCGTGACGGAGGCACAATGTGGCAAACAGGTATGCTAAATGTTCCTGTATATCGCCTATCGGCTGTGCTGCACAGCCGATGTGATATGTCTGTGAACGATGTCATTCACAGACATATCGCTGGTGTACACCCGCCGATGTGCCCACGATATATATCAGCTGTTAAATTGAATGGTCGATATATCGGCCAGTGTGTACCCAGCATAAAGTTCTGGCAACTTTACAGTGCACAGAGTGAGTTTAAATAGCTTATTGTAGAATGAAGGGGTGGGCCCTGGGTTGCAGGTAGTCATGTCACCGTATCTTTAAAGTTGTCACTTGCCCACTGCTATAACAGAAAAGGTAGCAGCAAAAGAGGAACAACATTGTGCTGCAGAAGAGTTTGCCTGTGTCAGTGAGGGCAGCAAAGGGCATGCCTGGCCCCAGACAATGTATGAGGCGTGCTGTATGACATCATTGTTGCTGGTGCTGTATTCCTCCAGTCATTGCTCCTGCAGCTCCTGTTGTTGCCTAGTCAGATTGCAGCATTCCACCTATTTTTGCATTTACTGCTTCTTCAAGCACATCACCAATTACTACTAACTCAGGGCCTGATTCAGTAGTGGACACAATTCTGCGATTTGCACAGATCGAGCGATTGTTTGCTATTGTGCATAAGCCGCACACGCAGCGATTACACTGCGATTACGGATGCACAGAGTAATCTATCGCAAAGTCAGAAAAACGCAGGTGTACCTGTCCATTTGAATGCGGTTTCATGGGCATGCATAAATTAGCCACTGCGATTGCATACGAGAGCTCTCTAAGCGAGAAGACTTGCAGTGTTTGCGGCTAGTCAGACATGCTATACATTCTGTGTGACTGCTTGATGTGTGTCAATGGTACCAATGTTTACTCAGGAGTGCGACATTGGATGGATATGAGAAAGCAGCAGTGGGCATCTTTATGCCGGCTATGCTGGACAGGTATTAGCATAATTTCACAGCTGCATTCCGTGTGATATCACAGCTGCGATGGCAGTTCTTGGCGAACACCAGAGTTCTCATTAGACTCCGTGCCCCTAGGTCAGCCCTACCAAACAGAGTAAGGAAGGACATGAGCAGAGTTTCATAAAAAAAATCCTTAGTGAGCCAAAAGGACCTGTAGGAACCTGAGTAACCTAAACTAATGTTGTGGTAACTTTGCAGTGCACAGAGAAATAGCTCTCCCAGGGACAAGGGGACAAGACTCATTACATGGTTGTTCATGTGACCATATCTTTAAAAACTATAAATTGCTACAGGTCTATATTAAGGCAGGTGGCAGCAGAGGAGCAACCAAGGTGGCACAAAAGAAGAGCTTGCATGGTGTCACCACAACAATGGTAGCAGAGAGCAGACAAGTGCTGTAACAGGGCTCTATGGCGCCCTGTGCTGGCCCTGGCCCCTAAACCAGTGATGGAGGGGCTGCAAGTAGAGCAATGCCCGGAGTGGATGCTCTTTGCAGCTCCACAGGCTGCAAGATGCCTGTCCAGAGCGTCCCTTGGACGGTCAGGGCAGCTCTGCAGTAGCGCTAGTAGCCACATGTATGTGCTGAGGTGCAGTGAAAAGAAAAAATGGCTGTGTCAAATAGGGGACTCGTATTACTGTGGGCTTGATTCCTCTAGGCAGTTTTGCCCTGAGTTGAACAGTCTAGAGCTGTCAGTTTAAACTGTCAGTGGCCTAGCCTGGCATAGCTTTCTGATATATCTTTCACATCTGCTTGTGTGTACACCTGACCAACCCATATGCTGGCCACAGTAACCAGCAATAATGACATCATATCTGGTTCTTCTGGCCAGACATATTGTGCAGCTGATTGGTAAGTGTGTATGTACAAGGTAGTTTGTGCATAACCTTGCCAAATCGCTAGATCAGTCGTCGGATTGACCTTTAAGTGTGTAGCCCCAAACAACAGTCTTGGCTGGTGCTGCCAGCACTTTGGGGTGGGTGGGGGGTGAATGCTAGCTAACCTTATCCATACTTTTTTTAAACAAAGTAAAGGTCTGTGTTTATGATGATCTTTGCACCAGACACAGGGCAAAGATATGACTACTGTTAGGTGTGTCTGCGTGTCCTTTCCTGTCTGCATCTGCGTGCAAAGAAAGCCCTTAATGGACTGTGGGGGCGATTCAGACCCGGACGCTAAGCTGCGCTCTCTCGCTGCCAAAAGGGGCCAGGTATGCAAATTCCGCAATGGCACTGTATGGTATAAGGACGCCCTCTATGTTTTAGAGAGAGACAGCAGAGCGAACGCACACCGGTATAACGACGCCCACTTTTCTTTCTTAGCACACGTCATCTCCAGGAAGTGTATGATCAGAACCAGAATCAGAACCATCGGAGCTGCACGCAGTGCTTGAGGTAGACTCTACCGCACCGTAAGAACTGCGACCACTGCAGGCTGAAATACAACCAAGTGACGTGTACAATGACTCTTCCATGCTAATTATGCACATCCATAAAACTCCGTTTTGACGCCCAGACACAACTGCTTTGACAGCACCACTCCCCCGTTCACAAGCACCTTCCCTTTACCACCACAAATGGCACTATCTGTCACTCAAAGTAATGCTCAGACTTTGTGTTAAGAGCGCATGATTCCCGAACGCATTGACTTGTTCGCGCACGTGCACTGCGATGCATGCACAGACGGGCGACAATCGGCCATAGCCTGCGTCCGTGGCTTAGCATCTGGGTCTGAATCGACCCCTGTGTGTTCACTCCTTCCCTCCCCCATTCCACCTCTCCAGCCATAATTATTCACAAGTACCAGATGCAAGCTATTTTGCATTCACACTTATGTGTTCATTCTATTTGCGGCATTGCACAGTGCAAATTTAACTTTCTTCTTCAGGGTCCATATGGATCCACAGGAATACAATGTGGATAATGTGGTTGGAGTGATCCAGGCACCAAACAGTTAAGCTCTTCAGCTCCCAGGATGCCCCAAGTCCTCCTCCACATATACCCCGCCCCTGGCCACAGGCATTGAGTTGTTACTTTGGTGTGGCAGGACGCACCTTTTTAACAAGGGGACTGCTCAGGCAGTCCCAAGCTTTCATTTTATGTTTTGTTTTATTTCTATGTTTAAGGGGTGTATTTACTAAGCAGTGTTAGGAGACAGAGTGAAAGTGATAAGGTGCCAGCCAATCAGCTCCCAACTGTCATTTTTCCAACACAGCCTCTGAGATGGCAGTTGGGAGCTGATTGGCTGGCACCTTATCACTTAATTATCACTTTTCACTCTGTCTCCTAACACTGCTTAGTAAATAGAACCCTTAGAGTTAGCAGTGCTGAGCGTACAAAGACGCCTGCACTGCGACTCCGTCTACCTCCTCTGGGCCGCAACACCAGTAACGTCTCTGGTGATTTTGGCGGGTCACGACAGAGCTTGCTAGCGGCGACGCCAGGGCCTGGACTGCAACCGGACGTACGGAGATGTCGGGTAAGGCAATTCCTTTCGGCACTGGAGACGCACCGGAAGCCACTGCAGTGAGGGACCGAGGCCATCCGCTCCCTCACTAGACCACCGGGGCCTTATCATGCGATGCCGGGGATTGGCAGCAGACGCTTCTGCTGCCATGAGGCCAGCATACCTGGCCGATTTACACAGTTTCGGCGAGGTAGGGTCTCCCCCGGCAGCTCCTCCCCTGACTCAGACGCCGATCCATCAAAGGTTTTTGCGTGTCTGGGTCACTCCTCCTACCCTCTTCGTGCATATGAGATGCACACAGCCCACTATTGGTGCACACAGCCCACTATCGGTTTGGTCTCAGGATGTTTTGGGTTAGTCTTCCTGTATACCTCACCCCTGGGTCAGGTATATTGTGCTCTATATCCTACCATGATTTGAGTAGTTGATTCAGAGCCCATTGCAACTAAATTGCTAGATGCTGTGTTGATACTGCCTTTTATTTCTAAACTGTCAGTTATAACTATCACTTTTTCTCCTCATCCCTCTGTTAAGGTGTTTTCCTTATACTTAACATTTACTAGTTATTTGTGAAGGCTGTCACATTACATTGTATTGTTACCTTTATAATTCATATGTCAAAAAATAAAGGGAAACAGGATGGGGAGGCCCCTGTGCTGGTTTCATGTAAATCCTGTTTGGCGGGCTTGTCCCCTCAGGACTTTATACAGGATGGTTTGTGTGCTGTCTGTTATAAAGAACCACCTCACCAGTCCAATCTACCAGCCCCTGTACAGGAGCCATCTTGGGTGTCCTCCTTGTCTCAGGTGATGAAGCAGTTAGTGGATCATTTCGCTACTCCCACACAGCCTCCTTTAATGGGATACCCACAGCAGTTTCAGCATGCTATGTTTGCTCCCACCTATACATGCTTCCTGGACGGATGTTTATGCCCAGAATATGGCTCAGTTGGCTGTTGCAAACAGACTGGTAGTCATTAAGGCGCCTAAACAGGCATTCTCTTTTTATCAGTCTGCTCAGCATGTAGATTCAGACACATCATCGGAGGAATTGGATGATGTGCTGGGTTCTTCTCCGGATCTATCTTGGGAGAGGAGGACCATCCTTCTACAGTGGATGTCCCTTCTTTGGTAAGGGCAGTCAAATCAATCCTAAATATACAGGATGATGAGCCGGCTCCTAGATGGAAGGCTCCAGTGTTTAAAGTTTAAACACCAGAAGGTGGTAAAAGCTGAGTTTCCTAAATCTGAGCAGCTCACTGAACTTATGGAAGAGGCATGGAGTAACCCGGATAAACTGTTCCATGTTACAAAAAGATTAGCTTTCTTTGTATCCTTTCCCAGCTACTGAATGCACTAAGTGGGAAATCCCTCCTACTGTGGATGCTCTTCTGACACATTTAGTCAAGAGTGCTACGTTGCCTATTCTGTCAGCATCTTCTCTTAAAGATTCTACAGATAGAAAAATTGAAACATGTCTTAAAGCCATATTTTCATTGTCTGGAGCCATTTTTCGGCCGGCTATGGCTGGGGCTTGGGTATCCAAGGCTGTTGAAGAATGGATGGGAGCATTGGAAGATACTTTACCAAATGCTACCAGATAACTGCTGACCTATATCTCCCACATACGGGAATCGGCCTTCTATTTGGGAGAAGCTGCAATAGATGTGGGGCTCCTAGCTTCTAAAGCATCGGCAGCCTCAGTTGTAGCTCGTAGAGCCCTTTGGATAAGATCCTGGAAAGCAGATACGGGGTCAAATAAGGCTCTGGAATCCTTACTTTTTTGGGGGAAATATACTTTTTGGAGCAGAATTAGATAAGATAGTGGCTACTCTGGCAGCTTCAAAATCTGGAGGTCTGCCATCAACAGCTACAGTACATCAAAGTCTAGACAGTCCTCTTTTCGGTCCTTTTGTCCTCAGGGACAAGCATAAAGACAGTCTTTCACCAGGCCATCTATTTCTCGCAGGACTATCAAGCAGCAAACTAAAAGATCCCGGCTGGCCAGACATCCAGCTTCTAAGCTGGACAACAAACCCTCTGCCTAATGGGGCTGGCCTCCTCCTGGGGGATCACAGGGTGGGAGGCCGACTTCTTCAATTTGTGGACTACTGTCATCAAACAACAGATGCCTGGGTCCGAGAAGTGGTCTCTTAGGGGTATGCTCTCACTTTCTGGAGGCATCCTCCCCAGCAGTTTTTTTGTACAACTCCCCCATTGGTGCCTATCAAGGCCTGGGCCCTACAGGAGGCCATTTACTCCCTGCTGGCAGCAGGAGTGATAATCCTGGTACCTGTTGTTCAACAAGGAAAGGGTGATTATTACAATCTATTTTTGGTTCACAAACCAAATGGATCTTATCGCCCTATTCTAAATCTGAAAACCCTCAAAAAGTTTATCCATGTACCCAAGTTCCGTATGGAGACTCTCCGATCAATTATTTTGGCAATGGAACCTGGGGATTTTATGGCTTCCCTGGACATTCAGGATGCGTACCTGCATGTACCCATTATGCCATCCCACCAACAATTTCTACGGTTTGCTGTCCTGCAGCAACATTACCAATTTCAGACACTGCCCTTTTGGTCTATCTTCGGCCCCTCGGGTCTTCACCAAAATAATGGCAGTTATGATGGGCTGCCTCAGTGGTCAGGAAATCAGAATACTTCCATACCTGGATGACCTTCTGATATTAGCACATTCTCCAGTTGTTTTGCAACACCATCTCCAACTGACCATTGCCTGCCTACAGATGCACAGCTGGTCATTAATTGGAAGAAATCCTTTCTTTCTCTAACACAGCGGAGGGTACATCTGGGGGCACTTCTGGATTCTCAGGCCCAAAAGGGTGTTTCTGCCAGGGGACAAGATTGCGGCCCTAATTTTTGAAGGGTATCCATTCTATCTGCAATGCAGGTCTCGGGGTCAATGTTATCCACCTTCGACATGGTGGAATATGCTCAGTTCCACTCCAGGCCACTGCAGCAATTGATTCTCTCCCGTTGGAATGGACAGTATCATCTAATATGGTACCGGAGGCTCCTTATCGTTCTGGAGGTTTGTCTCTCTCTTGGTGGCTACAAAAGGATCATCTGGACAAAGGTCATCCATTCTTGATTCCAAATTGGGTGCTCCTCACCGCAGAAGCCAGTCTTCGTGGATGGGGGTCGGTGACAGGTCGTCACACCATTCAGGGAAGATGGACAAATCCAGAAAGTCATCTGCCCACAAACATTCTGGAGCTTTGAGCAGTATACAAAGTACTTATCATGGCACAATACCTTCTCCAAGGCAGGCCGATCTAGATCCAGTCCGACAACGCAACAACAGTAGCCTATCTCAATAATCAAGGAGGTATGCAAAGTCACGCAGCCATGAGGGAAGTGACAAACATTCTGATCTGGGTAGAACATCATCTTCCGGCTATCTCGGCAATATTCATCCCAGGAGTCCTCAACTGGGAAGCGGACTTCCTAAGTCATCAGGACATACATGCCATAGAGTGGGCTCTCCACCCGGGGGTGTTATAAACTCCTGATGAACAAATGGGGCCTACCAGACGTAGACCTCATGGCCTCACGTCACGATCACAAGGTCCCCAGGTAGGGATCCAGAGACCCCTCAGCAGCATTCATGGATGCACTGGCAGAGAGATGGGACTTCAAGCTGGCATATCTCTTTCCTCCAATTTCCCTTCTCCCAAGGGTCCTCAGGAGATTCACGCAGGAGGTGAAACAGTGATACTAGGAGCTCCTGCTTGGCCCAGACGCCATTAGTTCACCGACATATGGAATCTAATCATAGACACTCCGTTTCCTCTTTCTCTACGACCGGATCTGTTAGTGCAGGGTCCCTGCCTGCATCCGGACTTACCCTCTTGAGTCTTCCATCTTAAAAGCCAAAGGTTCCAGCTCCAGCTCTGTGATTCAATGGTCAAGACCATCGCGACCATCGGGGCTTGCGACGAGACACTGCTGATGTCAGTGCGGCCGCCCACAAAACGGCAGGTGTTCCATCAGGAATGCCTCCGTTTGTGTAGCCACCCCCCGCCCCGCCTACAAAACGGGGCGAGCTGTTGACAGCCGCCCCTTTTGTAGTGAGCTCCGGAGTGAGAGTATTTCTCTCACTCCGGGGCATGCGCAGTGCGGCCCCTGCGCGTGTGCAGGGCCTTAACATCGACCCGGTTGCGAGCGCTCAGTGCTTGCGACCAGGTCTGAATGACACCCTCTATCCCTTGACTCTCCAAACCTCCCCCTTCCCCCATCCAAAAAGTTACAAGTTAGACCTTGGTCTCTGCCTGGCCACCCTGAGAGTACAGGTGTCTGCGTTGTCAGTTTGGTTCCAGCAAAGGATTGCTTCCTTGCCATATGTTACAATTTTTCTACAGGGTGTTCTCCCAATTCAGCCACCCTTTGCCCCACCATTGGCACTGTGGGATTTGTCCTTGGTTCTTAAGGGGCTGCAATATCCTGATTTGGCAGCGCTCTCTTGTCACTCCCCCTTTTTGATTTTTCACCAGAATAGAGCTGTTCTCCGTACACGGGCGGGTTACCTTCCTAAGGTAGTGTCCTGTTTTCATGTGAATTAAGAGATTGGGGTTCCAGTTTTTCAGTTTTCAGACCTTTCTGTAGGTGAAGCCTCCCTGGATGTGATTTGTGCTCTCTGTATCTATGTGGATTGTACAGACTTTCAGAATATCAGATGCTCTTTTTGTGTTGTATGGTGTTCACAAACGAGGATGGCCAGCTAATAAACAAACTCTGGCTCGATGGTTATGTATGACTATTGCTCAGGCTTACACACAAGCTGATCTCCCTGTCCCAAACACGGCGACAGCACATTCTACCCGGTCTATGGGACCATCGTGGGCGTTCTGTCGTGGTGCCTCTGCTGAACAATTGTGCAAGGCAGCCATGTGGTCTTCTGTCCACACTTTTCTTAGGTTTTAAGCCTTTGATACTTTTGCCTCTCAGGATGCTTCCTTTGGGCGGCAGATTCACCTTTCTGCTCAGGAGCGTCCCCACCCTTAGAGGAACTGCTTTAGAACATCCCCATGTTATCCCTGTGGATCCCTATTGACCCTGAAGAAGAAAAGAAGAGTTATGGTAGACTTACCTTTATTAACTTTTTCTTCTAAGTCCATATGGTCCACATGGCACTCACCCTGATGCACCTGGCTGTAATGGATAATTTTTCTTTCGGTGACGGATTGCCTCTTCATCTGTCAGTGTTTCTGGTGTACGATTGTTCTTCCTTCTCCTGTTTCCTTCTCCTGCCTTGGGCTTGTTTACAAAACTGAATGCCTGTGGTCAGGGCAGGGTATATGTGGAGAATGACCTGGGGCAGCCTGGGAGCTGAAAGCTTAACTGTTTGGTGCCTGGATCACTCCAACCATATTTTCCTCATGGTATCCCTGTGGACACTATGGACTAAGAAGAAAAATAGTTAACAAAAGATAAATCTACCATAACTATTATTATTTTACACTACACAAACATAGTTTAAACTAAATTGACTTGGTGTTTTTTTCTAGACCCTGTATTCTATGTTTTCACAATGCATTTCCTATTAACTAGCACATCATGTTGAAGCCACAGCAACTGGTGCCAATATAAAAAAAAATACCAAGGTAGCTCATTTGCCAGAGCTGGATGATCTCCAAGTTGGAATGATGTTTAAAGGATAATCACAGCTGGTCAGGCCCTTCAGTACCCAACAGAGCTAAAGTTTATATTGCAGCTGAGAGATTAAAGAGCGCTTCTAGGAAGTATGGTATTAAAGCTGGGTGGATAATACATGAAATAATAGTCTGATATCCACTGGATTATCTTCAAGTGATTTTGCTGTATAATTTTGGTCAGAGAGGCTGTTTTTAGCAAGCATCTATTTTTCTTGTCCTGGAGCTGGATAATCTGTTGGCTATTTGTAAGCAGGTTCGATATAAAATGGGCAATGGCATGCAAGGAAAATCACATGGTTGCTACAAATAACTGTCCCACACAGTGTCAATCGCCAACAAGGAAGCAGCGCTGCTATCATAGAGATCATTATTATTAGCCCACCTGCTTCACTACAATCTTATTGATCTCCATCCACGAAAGAAAGAGTGGGGGAGGAGGGACTGAAACTGGAGAGATGAGAGTTCTGACTGTGTCTAATTAGAGCTGCTGTTGTTTGCCTGCAGGTTTATCACTTCTGTCCGTGTGGCTCTTGCTTCAAATTGTGATATTAAGTCTCTAATAACACATCCACTGACTATAGTTCCAGCACAGATAATATACCTCCTTTTTTTTTCTCCAAATATTTTACCTCAGTTGTTTACAAACTATTGCGTTTATTGACGGTGTTTGGTGAGACAGAAAAAATACATCAACAAATGCTATATGCAAACCTGTAACTGTTTTGGTATAGCCCAGAATCCTGCTTTGAGTTAATGGTGCTCTGTAACATGTAGGGAGCGAGTGCGAATGGCTACACTAGCACTGCAGTGACACTGCCACTGAGAATTGTGAAACTTAGAAATTTATATACAGTACATTATCTTTCTACTGTTCGTATAAAAGAAATTAAATCAGTACTTTATTAGCGTTGAGGTGGCAGTTAGTACTAAATAGAGAATGAAGAAACACAAATTTACTGCAAAGACAGAAAGGGCATATAACACCCCTTCGCTAAGACCTGCTGTGTGATATTTGTGATCTGGTGTCAACACAGGTCTTTTCTGATCTAAGTATCTTCAGTCAGTGCCTCCAACCATCTCTCGTCACTGGGGAGTGCCTTGTACCACAACCACCTAGGGGAGATCAGGGAACATCCTGACCACTATTTAATGACCACAGTCCTGAAGTAAACTTGGCAGAGGTCACCCTGGTACATTTATTAACAAAAGGGTAGTCTGCAGGATTTTATGCTTTATATATAAAATAGGGTGTGAACAAAACAACAATGGTATAAGGGAAAGGAACAGTTATGTGTGACACGGAAACCAATGTAGTGTCACCACAAATCTATGGAGCCATGGACTTAAATGCTAGCAATGTATCAGACATATAATATGGCATGTGCCGTGCGACTTAGATGCAAGCGCTGTAATATAAACATTGTGTACCGATTGGCATAGTGTAACTCTGAGTCAGGCCCATAGTTAGAGTTCATGTTGGACCTTAACTGTCACCAGGGCAAACTGCAGAGGCAGCTTAATCCAAGTGTCTAGGCAGCAAAATATGCAGAGACTATAGAACTGTACTACAATGTCTATTATGCTTGTAGTTCCATAACTCTGATTCCTTTACAAACGTATGAGGATGTAAAGTGACTTAGTATAGGCAGGTGAGCAGTTCTCAAACCTCACCACCCTCTCCCTACATCTTCTCCTTAACAACCAAATACATTCCAAATCCCCCAGCACCAATAGTAAAATCTTCCAAGGTTACTTGTCTGCAGTTACCCCAGTCCTGGGGTAGAATCAACTTGCCTCCGCCAACACTGCAGGGATGTTAGATTATGCCCCTCTCTTACACACTGCCTCTCCTCTTCACTCCATGCTGCAGCTCTCTTTCTCCCCCCTCTTCATGGTCTTCATCTTGCACATCATCTCTCCCTCAGGAGTGAGAGCTGCTGCACCCTCAGGCTTTCCAGGATTCCCTGACATTGATGGTCGATGTTTGCTAATGCTGAGAGCTGCAGACAAGGACAGTGCAGCTCTCCGCATCGGGCATCTTGTCCCAGAAGCCGCTCCAGGCCCCGCCCCCTATCCTACCCCGTCTCTCCCCCTACCCTACCCGTTTCCTGCCAGCCGCGCTATAGGACTATTGCGCATGCGCTAGCAAGGTCTTTTGCGCATGCGTAAATCAAATCGTTTTTTTTTCCATTGAATTCTATTGATGAGATGGTTACTTACCATTGCATCGAAAGTTTTGATGGTGGAAGCCCAGCCATCATTTGATGATGGGCTTCCGATGTCCAGTCCTATTCCTGACTGATAGGAGTTCTGTATGTGGCTCATCTCAGCTCCACCCTATTTTTCCTATAGGATTCTGGGAACAGTAGATTTCCACTATGGGCTGGTAAAGAACAGTGCGTGGGAACTTCATTGTTAGTAGTCCCTGTATGTCTGCAGCACTGGAGGTTCCAGGTATTTTACAGCAAAAACTGCAGACCCACAATTTGGGCTTACTTGTCTGCAGGATGTATTTTCAAATGCATGCCCAGTTCAGTCTTTCAAAGCAGCCCTGCAAAACCAATCTATTATATATATTATTTTCTGGGCTGGCAGATGTGGATGGCAACAGTAATAATGTCATATTAAAATTCAACCTACTACTATTACTTTAGGACTTTATTCAATAATCTTTTATATCTGTCTCATAAAATACAATTTTGATTAGCTTATTATATGTCGTAATTCATGAATTGGTGAGAAAGCAATACCACCTTTGCAGATTTCTATACCATTCGTAGTAATAGCCTTACAGAAGTTCAAGTTGAAAGTGCAATATGCATCCCTATATAACTATTCTGGCTCTCCTGGAGCACAGCTGATGCTCGGAATGCAAAGCTTTGCACAGGTAGAAATAGAGTGTGAGGCTGATGCAATGTTGCATAGAAATCAGTCACAATTGTATTTGTGTACACAAAGTCAGCATAGCCCGCAATTCCGACAACTTGCAGGCGATTGCCCCTTCATTACCCAGTCATAGTCCTTCAAGTGCAAGTGGAAATGCGACTGAGTTGCGTACGACTGAGAAACGCCTGTAGATGCGTGTGCTCAGCTACAGAGAATGTGCAGGGCTAAAAATCAGTAGATCCATCTACAAGACAGACTTACACTTACCTCTGCATCAGCCCGTGTGCCCCTACACTCTAATAATAACAAGCGCAGATATGACATTTCAATTTGCATAATGCAGTGAGTCCAAAGTTATGTGGACTTGGGCATGTCAAACTTGGTATGGACCGCCCTTGATCCACCAATCACTTGCCACTACACTTTGTTCACCTCGGCAGATGCAGTCCTTTTTACACAATCCATGCATCACCACGTGAGCTAGGGTCAGTGATGTAAAAGTAAGCACATGATGTCACAGAAGAGCGCTTGTCCTGCAGGATACTTCTAGCAGTGTAGCGTTTATTTTTTTCATTTTCCTATTTCCTGTTATACTATTCTAAGTTGGAGTCTGATGCAGTATTTTTGTCATGAATTCCGTATTTTATAAGGAAGTTAATTTTCGGGTCATGTTTATTGTACTATTTATCAGAAACAAAACTCTGAATAATCACTGGAAAAAAATGTTAGCAATGTGCAGACTATAGATGGGAATATATATACATATATATATATATATATATTATATATATATATATATATATTGACAGAAATGGCTGTACTGTTGAATAGATAAAAAATAAAATATATACAAAAAGTCGTAATCGTCTACTAACTAGAGACATCTTTATACAATGAAAATCTTTGATGGTCAGAATCAAATATAAAGTGTAAACCATTAACATAAAAATATTGTTCTTTGTCCGAGATGCAGTACAAGATTGACAATGCTAAAACGATACACAAACTGTTTTTTGGATGTTAAATGACAATACAGCTTGTAATATATTTAGGAGACAGGACCTTGTCTGATTTTCTTTTAACAAAATTTGATAACTAGTGATTAGAAATTGCTAAATGTAGTAATAATGTTTAAGTTTACCCAGATGATTAATGTTCTTATTAAACCAATATCAATGGCATTATGGATTATTCATTATTTATGTTTTTTTTTTTACATATTTGTTTCATAGTAGCTGTGGTGAACAGTATATAGGGCAGGCTTTTGTGGGACACAAAAAACTGAACATATTAAATTGTCAATAATACTAAAACTAAAAAGCATATATTTAATGTTGACTTTATTTTTTAACAGAACATGGATATACATTTAGAGGCATGTTCTAAGTACGTGGTCTTTGGAAGAATATTTGGCATATTTTTCTATATAAATAAAACTTATTAATGTGAATCCATAAACGTAATATTTAACTTATCAGGGTGTGATATTTTGACTTTGATATTATCAACATTATTATATTATTTTTTGATTGTTTTCCTTTCTGTATCAGTTTGTTTTGCTTTATAAGTATCTGATATTGATACCCCTAAATCTTTATACCCAAATGTTGCTGTTTAGCGCTACAAGTCGCATAAGAAATAATTGCTTTCCAATCCAATTGTGGTTCCAAAGCACAAAAAGTTATATTGTTCAATGAAAAGTATAAAGCGCTGTGATCTAGACAATTAAAAAAGCAAGTAAATACAAAGGTACAAAGCCGATACATACGCGTGCCCACTGGTCCCAGTATACAGTCGTCTATCCAGAAGCCTGTGGTCATCCAAGAAGAATGGCTGTATACTATAATCAGTACTCAGGTTATATACCTTACAGAACAAAGAAACTAGTTGACAGATTTCCATTAGGTCTTGCTCCTGGACATTCTGGTACGATGCAGGTCATAGGACAGTTCATACAGCGTCACCGGGGGTATGTCACAGTTCCTCAGACGTTGCTTTGTGTAGTTTTCCCGCCGAAGAACAGGTTTAAACTAGTCAAAAGACTACAAACAGAAATACATTCTAACCACTAATTTCCTATAAATCATAACTTGCAGACGCATGATGCAATCTCCTTGCCGATAGAACCGGAAATCTGCAAATAAACAGTGATTTAGAATGGTATCAAACATGACATGTCTACTAGCTTATGTACCTTAAATATCATATACATTACATTTCACAACATAAGTATTTGCTAATAAAACCTCTAATATTAACCTTAATGCTTGGGAACCTTGTTATAAGTGATTGCATGTGTGAGTGTGAGAATATTGTGTAAATTCGCTAGTATGCGTTGTGCTTATATGTTTTGTGCTTGTCTGCTTTGATGTACAGCGCAACTATGCATTGTGCACCTTGTATGTTTTATATGTATTGTGCCTATAGGTTTTGATTGGAATTTCAACATTATGCGGTAGCAAAACAGACGCACAACGCTAATAATCAAATATAGCATCGTACACAATGGTATCGTACTGAGGACACAAAATGGCGTCATCAGAGGCGACGCAAAATGGCGTTGTCAGATATTAATTTACAAGATTTGGTCTCAGCCAATTATCCGGCTTCGACACTCATATGATATTTTCCTCTTTAAATATATACTCACTTTTGAGGTGTTGAATTTATTTACATTTACTTCATGATATGCTATTTTACAGTTTCATGTTTAATTTTATATGGAAAAAAAAGTGACTGCACATGTGTCTCCCACGTCATCTACTCCAGACATATTGCTAGTTTTCTTTGAACAGTATATTGTATTGGTATAGTGATATTAGAATACATATAAAGAGGAATGACGGTGGGGATTCCGGTGCTCAGAATGCTGGCGCCGGAATCCCAAACTTGTCAGAATCCCGGCGCTGGAATCCCTAAGGTAAGTAGCGGGGTCGGGGGGAGGTTAGGGTTTGACACTAAGGGGGAGGTTTAGGCACTAAGGGGGGAGGGTAAGGTTTATGGTGCAGGAAGGGTGGGGGGATAAGGTTTACGCACTGGTGGAGGAGGGTCAGGCACTGGGTAGGGTTAGGGTAAGGCGAGGGAGAGGGTTAGAATATTGACCGACAAGTGTCTGTATTCTAACCCTGTCAGGATGCCGGCGTTGGGATTCTGACCACCGAGATCCAGAGCGCCGGCATCCCGTACCCAACCCTATAAAAACTATACATTACAAAAGAATAATTCATGAGGGGGAATTCTTCTAATTCTATTATCCAAGATAAATTTAGGATATTCTACCAGAGGTCTATAATATTTCTTAGAAATATGTTAAAAACTTTTCGAGTATTACCACCATTCATGATAATTAGAGAACTAATGATAAAGACGAGAGACTCGCAAAATGTGATATCAAATGGATTCATGACTTAGGTACCCTGGCCAAACCCCATAGGTAGGCTTGCCATAATATTCCTTTAATCCGGGACACCTATAATTTACACAGGTTCTGTGGTTCATTTAAACCAGATGACGGAACCATAACTGATTTAATGAGCCATTCGCAGTTTCACTGTACCGGCTTGAATTTAGCCAGCCACAGAATCTGTGTAATCATATTATTTGGATTAAAGTGATATTATGGCAAGCCTACCCAATGGGACTGAACCACAATTTTGAATTTAAAATGGCTCTTATACTGTAAATGGGGATGGTGTGACTATATGTCATCTTTATAAGAATATGTAGAATTGGAAATTCCCCCTCATGAATTATTCTTTTGTAATGTATAGGTTTTTTTTCCATTATATGTTTAATTATAGTAATATAACTTAGAGATGAGCAGTTCGGATTCTGAGGAATCCGAACCGCTCCGAACAGGTGGAATCCGAGTCCGTTCGGGTGTTACCGCCTGACTCGGATTCAACCTCGAGGCCGAACGTCACGCAGCCGATGTCGGATTCTCGCTAGACTCTGGTGACGATCGGCCTTTCTAAAAGGCGCGGCGCCTGGGACTCGGCGCCATTTCATCACTCTGAGAGAGGACGAGTAACTTACAAGTTCTAAAACTTCATGCTGGACATTATTGTTGAGGTCATTAGACCTCCGTGTATATATTACCTCCGTGACTTCACTTTACTAGGCATAAGCCCACTGTGTAATGTAGTGTGTATACAAGCTGCGTGACTGGCATAAGCCCCCTGTGTATACATGCTACGTGACTGGGCATAAGCCCAGTGTTTATATACAAGCTCTGTGACTGGGCATAAACACACTGTGTATACAAGCTCTGTGACTGGGAATAAGCCCACTGTGTACATACAAGCTCTATGACTGGGCATAAGCCCACTGTGTGTATACAAGCTCTGTGACTGGGAATAAGCCCACTGTGTACATACAAGCTCTATGACTGGGCATAAGCCCACTGTGTGTATACAAGCTCTGTGACTGGGCATAAGCCCACTGTGTACATACAAGCTCTGTGACTGGGTATAAGCCCACTGTGTGTATACAAGCTATGTGACTTTACTGGGCATAAACCCACTGTTTATACAAGCTCTGTTACTGGGAATAAGCCCACTGTGTACATACAAGCTCTGTGACTGGGCATAAGCCCACTGTGTATACAAGCTCTGTGACTGGGCATAAGCCCACTGTGTACATACAAGCTCTGTGACTGGGTATAAGCCCACTGTGTGTATACAAGCTATGTGACTTTACTGGGCATAAACCCACTGTGTATACAAGCTCTGTGACTGGGAATAAGCCCACTATGTACATACAAGCTCTGTGACTGGGCATAAGCCCACTGTGTATACAAGCTCCATGACTGGGCATAAGCCCACTGTGTATAGAAGCTCCATGACTGGGCATAAGCCCACTGTGTATACAAGCTCCTTAACTTTACTGGGTATAAGCCCACTGTGTGAATACAAGCTCCGTGACTGGGCATAAGCCCACTGTGTATACAAGTTCCGTGACATTACTGGGCATAAGCCCACTGTGTATACAAGTTTGGTGACTCTGCATATGCCCACTGTGTATACAAGCTTCTTAACTAGGCATAAGCCCACTGTGTATACAAGCTTCGTGACTGGGCATAAGCCCACTGCGTGTATACAAGCTCTGTGACTTTACTGGGCATAAGCCGACTGTGTATACAAACTCTGTGACTTTACTGGGCATAAGCCCACTCTGTATACAAGCTCCGTAACTTTACTGGGCATTACCTCCCTGTGTGTATACAAGCTCTGTGACCTTACTGGGCATAAGCCCACTGTGTATATACAAGCTCTGTGACTGGGCATAAGCTCACTGTGTGTATACAAGCTATGTGACTTTACTGGGCATAACCCCACTGTGTATACAAGCTCCGTGACTGGGCATAAGCGCACTGTGTATACAAGCTCCGTAACTTTACTGGGCATAAGCCCTCTGTGAGTATAGAATCTCCGTGACTTTACTGGGCATAAACCCACTGTAGATACAAGCTCCGTGACTGGGCATTAGCCCACTGTGTGTATACAAGCTCCATGACTTTACTGGGCATAAGCCCACTGTGTATACAAACTCCATGACTGGGCGTAAGCCCACTGTGTATACAAGCTCCGTGACTTTACTGGGCATAAGCCCACTGTGTATGCAAACTCCGTGACTTTACTGGGCATTAACCCACTGTCTATACAAACTCCGTGACTGGGCATAAGCCCACTGTGTGTATACAAGCTCCGTGACTTTGCTGGGCATAAGCCGACTGTGTATACAAACTCTGTGACTTTTCTAGGCATAAGCCCACTGGGTATACAAGCTTCGTGACTGGGCATAAGCCCACTGTATATACAAGCTTTGTGAGTGGGCTTAAGCCCACTGTGTATACAAGCTCCGTGACTGGGCGTAAGTTCCCTGTGTATACACGATCCGTAACTTTACTGGGCATAAGCCCACTGTGTATACATTCTCCATGATTGGGCATAAGCCCACGGTGTATACAAACTCCATGACTTTACTGGTCATAAGACCACTGTGTATACAAGCTCCGTGACTGGGCATAAGCCCACTGTGTATACAAGCTCCGTAACTTTTCTGGGCATAAGCCCATTGTGTATACAGGCTCCGTGACTGGGCATAAGCCCACTGTCTATATACAAGCTCTGTGACTTTACTGGGCATAAGCCAACTGTGTATACGAACTCTGTAACTTTACTGGGCATAAGCCAACTGTGTATACAAGCTCCGTGACTTTACTGGGCATAAGCCCACTGTGTATACAAGCTTCATGACTGTATATGCCCACAGTGTTTAAAAGCTGTGTGACTGGGCATAATCCCACTGTGTATACAAGCTTCGTGACTGGGCATAAGCCCACTGTGTATAAAAGCTCCGTAACTTTACTGGGAATAAGCCCACTCTGTGTATACAAGGTCCGTGACTTTACTGGGCATAAGCCCACTGTGTATACAAACTCTGTGACTTTACTGCGCATAAGCCCACTGTGTATACAAGCTCCGTAACTTTACTGGGCATGAGCCCACTGTGTATACAAACTCCGCGACTGGGCATAAGCTCACAGTGTATATACAAGCTCTGTGACTGGGCATAAGCCCACTGTGTGTATACAAGCTCCGTGACTGGGCATAAGCGCACTGTGTATACAAGCTCCGTAACTTTACTGGGCATAAGCCCACTGTGTATACAAGCTCCGTGACTGGGCATAAGCCCACTGTGTGTATACAAGCTCCGAGAATTTACTGGGCATAAGCCCACTGTGTATACAAACTCCATGACATTACTGGGCATAAGCCCACTGTGTATACAACCTCCGTGACTGGGCATAAACCCACTGTGTATACAAGCTCCGTGACTGGGCATAAACACACTGTGTGTATACAAGCTCCATGACTTTGCTGGGCATAAGGCCACTGTGTATACAAACTCTGTGACTTTACTGGGCATAAGCCCACTGTGTATACAAGCTTCGTGACTGGGCCTAAGCCCACTGTGTATACAAGCTCTGTGACTAGGCATAAGCCCAATGTGTGTATACAAGCTCCATGACTTCACTGGGCATAAGCCCACTGTGTATACAAGCTCCGTGACTGGGCATAAGCCCACTGTGTATACAAACTCCATGACTTTACTGGGCATCACCCAACGTGTATACAAGCTCCGTGACTGGGCATAAACCCACTGTGTATACAAGCTCTGTAACTTTACTGGACATAAGCCCACTGTGTATACAAGCTCTGTGACTTTACTGGGCATAAGCCCACTGTGTATACAAGCTTCGTGACTCTGCATATGCCCACTGTGTATACAAGCTCTAGACTTTACAGGGCATAAGCCCACTGTGTATACATGCTCCGTGACTGGGCATAAGCCCACTGTGTATACAAGCTCCGTGACTTTACAGGGCATAAGCCCACTGTGTATACAAGCTTCGTGACTCTGCATATGCCCACTGTGTATAAAAGCTTTTTGACTGGGCATAAGCCCACTGTGTATACAAGCTTCGTGACTGGGCATAAGCCCACTGTGTTTAAAAGCTTCGTAACTTTACTGGGAATAAGCCCACTCTGTGTAAACAAGGTCCGTGACTTTACTGGGCATAAGCCCACTGTGTATACAAGATCTGTAAATTTACTGGGCATAAGCCCACTGTTTATACAAGCTCCAAGACTTTACTGGGCATAAGCCCACTGTGTATACAAGCTCCATGACTGGGCATAAGCCCACTGTGTTTACAAACTCTGTAACTTTACTGGGCATAAGCCCTCTGTGTATACAAGCTCCGTGACTGGGCATAAACCCACTGTGTGTATACAAGCTCCATGACTTTACTGGGCATAAGCCCACTGTGCTTACAAACTCTGTGAATTTTCTGGGCATAAGCCCACTGTGTATACAAACTCTGTGACTGGGCGTAAGCCCACTGTGTATACAAGCTCCGTGACTTTACTGGGCATAAGCCCACTGTGTATACAAGCTCTGTAAATTTATTGGGCATAAGCCCACTGTGTATACAAGGTCTGTGACTGGGTATAAGCCCACTGTGTGTATACAGGCTCCATGACTTTACTGGGAATAAGACCACTGTGTTTACAAGCTTCACGACTTTACTGGTCATAAGCCCACTGTGTATACAAGCTCCGTGACTGGGCATAAGCCCACTGTGTATACAAACTCTGTGACTTTACTGGGCATAAGCCCACTGTGTATACAAGCTTCCTGACTGGGCATAAACCCACTGTGTATACAAGCTCCATTACTGGGCATAAGCCCACTCTGTATACAAGCTCCGTGACTGGGGATAAGCCCACTGTGTATACAAGCTTCATGACTCTGCATATGCCCACTGTGTATACAAGCTTCGTGACTGGGCATAAGTCCACTGTGTATACAACCTCTGTGACTGGGCATAAGCCCACTGTGTGTATACAAGCTCCATGACTTTACTGGGCATAAGCCCACTGTGTATACAAACTCTGTGACTTTACTGGGCATGAACCCACTGTGTATACAAACTCCATGACTGGGCATAAGCCCACTGTGTATACAAGCTCCGTGACTTTACTGGGCATAAACTCACTGTGTATACAAACTCTGTATACACAGTGGGCTTATGCCCAGTCACGAACTCCATGACTTTGCTGGGCATAAGCCCACTGTGTATACAAGCTCCGTAACCTCGCATAAGCCCACTGTGTAAACAAGCTCTGTGACTTTACTGGGCATAAACCCACTCTGTATACAAGCTCTGTGACTGGGTATAAGCCCACTGTGTATATGGAGCCTGTATACACGCAGTGGGCATAAGCATAAGCCCACTGTGTATGCAAGCTCCGTGACTGGGCATAAGACCACTGTGTATACAAGCTCCGTGAATTTACTGGGCATAAGCCCACTGTGTAGACAAGCTTCGTGACACTGCATATGCCCACTGTGTATACAAGCTTCGTGACTGGGCATAAGCCCACTGTGTATACAAGCTTCGTGACTGGGTATAAGCCCACTGTGTGTATACAAGCTCCGTAACTTTACTGGGCATAAGCCCACTGTGTATACAAGCTCCGTGACTTTACTGGGCATAAGCCCACTGTGTATACAAGCTCTGTGACTGGGCGTGAGTTCACTGTGTATATACAAGATCCGTGAATGGGCATAAGCCCTCTGTGTATACAAGCTCCGTGACTGGGCATAAGCTCACTGTGTATATACAAGATCTGTGAGTGGGCATAAAGCCACTGTGTATACAAGCTCCATGACTTTACTGGGCATAAGCCCTCTTTGTGTATACAAGCTCTGTGACTTGACTGGGCATAAGCCCACTGTGTATACAAACTCCGTGACTTTACTGGGCATAAACCAACTGTTTATACAAACTCTGTGACTGGGCATAAGCCCACTGTGTATACAAGCTCTGTGACTGGGCATAAGTCCACTGTGTGTATACAAGCTCCGTGACTGGGCATAAGCGCACTGTGTATACAAGCTCCGTAACTTTACTGGGCATAAGCCCACTGTGTATACAAGCTCTATGACTGGACATAAGCCCACTGTGTATACAAGCTCCGTAACTTTACTGGGCATAAGCCCACAGTGTATAGAAGCTCCATGGCTGGGCATAAGCCCACTGTGTATACAAGCTCCGTGACTGGGCATAAGCCCACTGTGTGTATACAAGCTCCGAGAATTTACTAGGCATAAGCCCACTGTGTATACAAACTCCATGACATTACTGGGCATAAGTCCACTGTGTATACAACCTCCGTGACTGGGCATAAACCCACTGTATATACAAGCTCCATGACATTACTGGGCATAAGCCCACTGTGTATACAAACATTTTGACTTTACTGGGCATAAGCCCACTGTGTATACAAACTCCGTGACTGGGCATAAGCCCACTGTGTATAGAAGCTCTGTAACTTTACTGGGCATAAGCCCACTGTGTATACAAGCTTCGTGACTGGGCCTAAGCAAACTGTGTATACAAGCTTCGTGACTGGACATAAGCCCACTGTGTATACAAGCTTCGTGATTGGGCATAAGCCCACTGTGTATACAAGCTTCGTGATTGGGCATAAACCCACTGTGTATACAAGCTCCGTAACTATACTGGGCCTAAGCCCACTGTGTCTATACATGCTCCTTGACTTTACTGGGCATAAACCCACTGTGTATACAAACTCTGTGACTTTACTGGGCATAAGCCCACTGTGTATACAAGCTTCGTGACTGGGCCTAAGCCCACTGTGTATACAAGCTCTGTGACTATGCATAAGCCCAATGTGTGTATACAAGCTCCATGACTTCACTGGGCATAAGCCCACTGTGTATACAAGCTCCGTGACTGGGCATAAGCCCACTGTGTATACAAACTCCATGACTTTACTGGGCATCACCCAACGTGTATACAAGCTCCGTGACTGGGCATAAACCCACTGTGTATACAAGCTCTGTAACTTTACTGGACATAAGCCCACTGTGTATACAAGCTCTGTGACTTTACTGGGCATAAGCCCACAGTGTATACAAGCTTCATGACTCTGCATATGCCCACTGTGTATACAAGCTCTAGACTTTACAGGGCATAAGCCCACTCTGTATACAAGCTCCGTGACTGGGCATAAGCCCACTGTGTATACAAGCTCCGTGACTTTACTGGGCATAAGCCCACTGTGTATACAAGCTTCGTGACTCTGCATATGCCCACTGTGTATAAAAGCTTTTTGACTGGGCATAAGCCCACTGTGTATACAAGCTTCGTGACTGGGCATAAGCCCACTGTGTTTAAAAGCTTCGTAACTTTACTGGGAATAAGCCCACTCTGTGTAAACAAGGTCCGTGACTTCACTGGGCATAAGCCCACTGTGTATACAAGATCTGTAAATTTACTGGGCATAAGCCCACTGTTTATACAAGATCCAAGACATTACTGGGCATAAGCCCACTGTGTATACAAGCTCCATCACTGGGCATAAGCCCACTGTGTATACAAACTCCGTAACTTTACTGGGCATAAGCCCTCTGTGTATACAAGCTCCGTGACTGGGCATAAACCCACTGTGTGTATACAAGCTCCATGACTTTACTGGGCATAAGCCCACTGTGCTTACAAACTCTGTGACTTTTCTAGGCATAAGCCCACTGTGTATACAAACTCTATTACTGGGCGTAAGCCCACTGTGTATACAAGCTCCGTGACTTTACTGGGCATAAGCCCACTGTGTATACAAGCTCCGTAACCTCGCATAAGCCCACTCTGTAAACAAGCTCTGTGACTAGGCGTAAGCTCACTGTGTATATACAAGCTCTGTGACTGGGCATAAGCCCACTGTGTGCATACAAGCTATGTGACTTTACTGGGCATAAGCCCACTGTGTATACAAGCTGTGTGACTGGGCATAAGCCCACTGTGTGTTTACAAGCGCCGAGACTTTACTGGGCATAAGCCCACTGTGTATACAACCTCCATAACTTTACTGGACATAAGCTCACTGTGTGTATACAAGCTCCGTGACTTCACTCAGCATAAGCCCACTGTGTATACAAGCTCCGTGACTGGGCATAAGCCCACTGTGTATACAAGCTCCGTGACTTTACTGGGCATAAACCCACTCTGTATACAAGCTCTGTGACTGGGTATAAGCCCACTGTGTATATGGAGCCTGTATACACGCAGTGGGCATAAGCATAAGCCCACTGTGTATGCAAGCTCCGTGACTGGGCATAAGACCACTGTGTATACAAGCTCCGTGAATTAACTGGGCATAAGCCCACTGTGTAGACAAGCTTCGTGACACTGCATATGCCCACTGTGTATACAAGCTTCGTGACTGGGCATAAGCCCACTGTGTATACAAGCCTCGTGACTGGGTATAAGCCCACTGTGTGTATACAAGCTCCGTAACTTTACTGGGCATAAGCCCACTGTGTATACAAGCTCCGTGACTTTACTGGGCATAAGCCCACTGTGTATACAAGCTCTGTGACTGGGCGTGAGTTCACTGTGTATATACAAGATCCGTGAATGCGCATAAGCTCACCGTGTATATACAAGATCTGTGAGTGGGCATAAGGCCACTGTGTATACAAGCTCCATGACTTTACTGGGCATAAGCCTTCTTTGTGTATACAAGCTCTGTGACTTTACTGGGCATAAGCCCTCTTTGTGTATACAAGCTCTGTGACTTGACTGGGCATAAGCCCACTGTGTATACAAACTCCGTGACTTTACTGGGCATAAGCCCACTGTGTATACAAGCTCCGTGACTTTACTGGGCATAAGCCCACTGTGTATACAAGCTCTGTGACTGGGCGTGAGTTCACTGTGTATATACAAGATCCTTGACTGGGCATAAGCCCACTGTGTATACAAGCTCTGTGACTGTACTGGGCATAAACCCACTGTGTATACAAACTCCGTGACTGGGCATAAGCCCACTGTGTATACAAGCTCCGTAACTTTACTGGGCATAAGCCCACTGTGTATACAAGCTCTGTAACTTTATTGGGCATAAGCCCACTCTGTATACAAGGTCTGTGACTGGGTATAAGCCCACTGAGTGTATACAGGCTCCATGACTTTACTGGGCATAAGCAGACTGTGTATACAAGCTTCCTGACTGGGCAAAAACCCACTGTGTATACAAGCTCCCTTACTGGGCATAAGCCCACTCTGTATGCAAGCTCCGTAACTTTACTGTGCATTAGGTCACTGTGTGTATACAAGCTCTGCGACCTTACTGGGCATAAGCCCACTGTGTATATACAAGCTCTGTGACTGGGCATAAGCTCACTGTGTGTATGCAAGCTATGTGACTTTACTGGGCATAAGCCCACTGTGTATACAAGCTCCGTGACTGGGCATAAGCGCACTGTGTAAACAAGCTCCGTAACTTTACTGGGCATAACCCCTCTGTGTGTATAGAATCTCTCTGACTTTACTGGGCATAAACCCACTGTGGATACAAGCTCCGTGACTGGGCATTAGCCCACTGTGTGTATACAAGCTCCATGACTTTACTGGGCATAAGCCCACTGTGTATGCAAACTCCGTGACTTTACTGGGCATAAACCCACTGTCTATACAAACTCCGTGACTGGGCATAAGCCCACTGTGTATACAAGCTCCATGACTTTACTGGGCATAAGGCTACTGTGTACACAAGCTTCATGACTCTGCATATGCCAACTGTGTATACAAGCTTCGTGACTGGGAATAAGCCCACTGTGTGTATACAAGCTCCGTGACTTTAATGGCCATAAGCCCACTGTGTATACAAACTCTGTGACTTTACTGGGCATAAGCCCACTGTGTATACAAGCTTCGTGACTGGGCATAAGCCCACTGTGTGTATACAAGCTCCGTGACTTTGCTGGGCATAAGCCGACTGTGTAAACAAACTCTGTGACTTTTCTAGGCATAAGCCCACTGTATGTACAAGCTTTGTGAGTGGGCATAAGCCCACTGTGTATACAAGCTCCGTGACTGGGCGTAAGTACCCTGTGTATACACGATCCGTAACTTTACTGGGCATAAGCCCACTGTGTATACAATCTCCATGATTGGGCATAAGCCCACGGTGTATACAAACTCCATGACTTTACTGGGCATAAGACCACTGTGTATACAAGTTCCGTGACTGGGCATAAATCCACTGTGTATACAAGCTCCTTAACTTTTCTGGGCATAAGCCCATTGTGTATACAAGCTCCGTGACTGGCCATAAGCCCACTGTATATACAAGCTCTGTGACTTTACTAGGCATAAGCCAACTGTGTATACGAACTCTGTAACTTTAATGGGCATAAGCCAACTGTGTATACAAGTTCCGTGACTTTACTGGGCATAAGCCCACTGTGTATACAAGCTTCGTGACTCTGCATATGCCCACAGTGTATAAAAGCTGTGTGACTGGGCATGATCCCACTGTGTATACAAGCTTCGTGACTGGGCATAAGCCCACTGTGTATACAAGTTCCGTAACTTTACTGGGAATAAGCCCACTCTGTGTATACAAGGTCCGTGACTTTACTGGGCTTAAGCCAAATGTGTATACAAACTCTATGACTTTACTGGGCATAAGCCCACTGTGTATACAAGATCTGTAAATTTACTGTGCATAAGCCCACTGTGTATACAAGCTCCATGACTGGGCATAAGCCCACTGTGTGTATACAAGCTCCGTGACTTTACTGGGCATAAGACCACTGTGTATACAAACTCCAAGACTTTACTGGGCATAAGCCCACTGTGTATACAAGTTCCTTGACTGGGCATAAGCCCACTGTGTATACAAGCTCCGCAACTTTACTGGGCATAAGCTCACTGTGTATACAAGCTTGGTGACTGGGCATAAGCCCACTGTGTATACAAGCCCCATGATTGGGCATAAGCTCACGGTGTATACAAACTCCATGACTTTACTGGGCATAAACCCACTGTGTATACAAACTCCGTGACTGGGCATAAGCCCACTGTATATACAAACTCCATGACTTTACTGGGCATAAGCGCACTGTGTATACAAGCTCCGTGACTGGGCATAAACTCACTGTGTATACAAACTCCATGACTTTACTGGGCATAAGCCCACTGTGTATACATGCTACGTGACTTTACTGGGCATAAGCCCACTGTGTATACATACTCCGTGACTGGGCGTAAGCCCACTGTGTATACAGACTCCGTGACTTTACTGGGCATAACCCACTGTGTTTACAAACTCCGTGTCTTGGCATAAGCTCACCGTGTATGCAAACGCCATGACTTTGCTGGGCATAAGCCCACTGTGTATACAAGCTACGTGACTGGGGATAAGCCCACTCTGTATACAAGCTTCGTGACTCTGCATAAGCCCACTGTGTATACAAACTCTGTGACTGGGCGTAAACCCACTGTGTATACAAGCTCTATGACTTTACTGGGCTTAAGCCGACTGTGTATACAAACTCCGTGACTGGGCATAAGCTCACTGTGTATGCAAACTCCATGACTTTACTGGGCATAAGCCCACTGTGTATACAAGCTTCGTGACTGGGCATAATCCCACTGTGTATACAACCTCTGTGACTGGGCATAAGCCCACTGTGTGTATACAAGCTCCGTGACTTTACTGGGCATAAGC
The DNA here is from genome assembly GCA_031769625.1 of Taudactylus pleione. Classification (NCBI taxonomy): domain Eukaryota; kingdom Metazoa; phylum Chordata; class Amphibia; order Anura; family Myobatrachidae; genus Taudactylus; species Taudactylus pleione. Next base: position 15,252,922 of record JAUIMM010000608.1, read on the forward strand.
CCACTGTGTATACAAGCTCCGTGACTTTACTGGGCATAAGCCTACTGTGTATTCAAGCTCCGTGACTTTACTGGGCATAAGCCCACTTTGTAAACAAGCTCTGTGACTACGCGTAAACTCACTGTGTGTTTACAAGCTCTGTGACTGGGCATAAACCCACTGTGTGTATACCAGCTATGTGACTTTACTGGGCATAAGCCCACTGTGTATACAAGCTCCGTGACTGGGCATAAACCCACTGTGTGTATACAAGCTCCCTGTCTTTACTGGGCATGAGCCCACTGTGTTTACAAACTCCGTGACTTTACTGGGCATAAGCCCACTGTGTATACTAACTCCGTGACTGGGCGTAAGCCCACTCTGTATACAAACTCCGTGACTTTACTGGGCATAAACCCACTGTGTATACAAACTCTGTATACACAGTGGGCTTATGCCCAGTCACAAACTCCATGACTTTACTGGGCATAAGCCCACTGTGTATACAAGCTCCGTGACTGGGCATAAGCTCACTGTGTATACAAGCTCTGTAACTTTACTGGACATAAGCCCACTGTGTATACAAGCTCTGTGACTGGGCATAAGCCCACTGTGTGTTTACAAGCTCCGTGACTTTACTGGGCATAAACCCACTGTGTATACAAACTCCGTGACTCTGCATACGCCCATTGTGTATACAATCTTCTTAACTGGGCATAAGCCCACTGTGTATACAAGATTCGTGACTGGGCATAAGCCCACTGTGTGTATACAAGCTCTGTGACTTTACTGGGCATAAACCGACTGTGTATACAAACTCTGTGACTTTACTGAGCATAAGCACACTCTGTATACAAGCTCCATAACTTTACTGGGCATTAGCTCACTGTGTATATACAAGCTCCGTCACTGGGCATAAACGCACTGTGTATACAATCTCCGTGACTTTACTGGGCATAAACCCACTGTGTATACAAGCTTCGTGACTCTGCATATGCCAACTGTGTATACCAGCTTCGTGACTGGGCATAAGCCCACTGTGTGTATACAAGCTCCGTGACTTTAATGGGCATAAGCCGATTGTGTATACAAACTCTGTGACTTAACTAGACATATGCCCACTGGGTATACAAGCTTCGTGACTGGGCATAAGCCCACTGTATATACAAGCTTTGTGAGTGGGCATAAGCCCACTGTGTATACAAGCTCCGTGACTGGGCGTAATTTCCCTTTGTATACACGATCCGTAACTTTACTGGGCATAAGCCCACTGTGTATACAAGCCCCATGATTGGGCATAAGCTCACGGTGTATACAAACTCCATGACTTTACTGGGCATAAGCCCACTGTGTATACAAGCTCCGTGACTGGGCATAAACCCACTGTGTGTATACAAGCTCCATGACTTTACTGGGCATAAGCCCACTGTGTTTACAAACCCTGTGACTTTACTGGGCATAAACCCTCTGTGTATACAAGCTCCGTGACTGGACATAAGCCCACTGTGTATACAAGCTCCGTTACTTTACTGGGCATAAGCCCACTGTGTATGCAAACTCCTTGACTTTGCTGGGCATAAGTCGACTGTGTATACAAACTCTGTGACTTTACTAGACATAAGCCCACTGTATATACAAGCTTTGTGAGTGGGCATAAGCCCACTGTGTATACAAGCCCCATGATTGGGCATAAGCCTACGGTGTATACAAACTCCATGACTTTACTGCGCATAAGCCCACTGTGTATACAAGCTCCGTGACTGGGCATAAGCCCACTGTGTATACAAGCTCCGTAACTTTACTGGGCATAATCCCACTGTGTATACAAACTCTAAGACGGGCATAAGCCTACTGTGTGTATACAAGCTCTGTGACTTTACTGGGCATAAACCCACTGTGTATACAAACTCCGTGACTTTACTGGGCATAAACCCACTGTGTATAGAAACTCTGTGAGTTTACTGGGCATAATCCCACTGTGTGTACAAACTTCGTGACGGGGCATAAACCCAATGTGTATACAAGCTTCGCGATTGGACATAAGCCCACTGTGTATACAAGCTTCATGACTGGGCATAAGCCCACTGTCTATACAAGCTTCGTGACTGGACATAAGCCCACTGTGTATACAAGCTCCGTGACTTTACCTGTCATAAGCCCACTGTGTATACAAGCTCCGTGACTTTACAGGGCATAAGCCCACTGTGTATACAAGCTCCGTGACTGGGCATAACATCGTTGTGTATATACAAGTTTCGTGACTGGGCATAAGCCCACTGTGTATACATGCACTGTGACTGGTCATAAGCCCACTGTGTATACAAGCTATGTGACTCCAGTTCACAGTGAGTGGTAATAAATAAATACATAATACTATTACTAAGTAGTTTTTGTACAATTTAGTGATTTCATTAATATGGATCACAACAACGAACCGAGAGGAGAGTAGAAGCAGCAAGCAAATGCTAGCACTGCAGCTGCTGGAAGTCCCATCACTATCATCTAAAGCTGATGCTCAAGGGTGTAAAAAATGAGGGTATCTAAAATAAAAAAATCTAGATTTCATAGGAGAAAAAACAAAACTAAAATATCTAAAGGCTAGTGCAGAAAAGCAGAAAATTGGCAACATACCATTCACCGCACGTAGTGGCAAAGAAAGGCTCAGGCCTTGGCTTTTATTTCTGAGTGGTGGTCCTGCAACTGTCAGTGAGGCATCTTGTGACCATGAAAGAAGTTTTCAATCTGACTATAGAAAAAGTGTAAAAAAAAAATGTAAAACCACTAAGGCAGTAGATCAAACTGTGGTTTCAGAAACAAAAATGTCCGAAATCCTTGAGGAGAGTCTAAGAAGGTAAATGAGTGGTATTGCTCTGTGTAAGCCTGACCTCCACAGTTTCTGTTCCATCTGTATTTGAGGGGATGAGCAGTATTGCCGAGGACATAGAAATTGAGGATGTCACCGTGAAATTGCAAGAGGATGACAGGAATATATGTGCAGCTGACGCTGGCACTGATGAGGATGTTGAGGATGAGGATCTTGTTTGTATAAGTCAAGCACCAGTGGAAGCAGCTCTTGGCCAAGATAAGAAGGCCAGTGCCATGCCTGCACATAGAACCAACAAATCCACATCTTTTGTTTTGAATTATTTTTACCCAAATCCTGACAACATTTGTCAAGCCATGTGTAGCCGTTGTGGAACCACAGTAAGTAGAGGTAGGGACGTTAAGCATCTAGGAACCTCCACGCTATTACTTGTCATGAGCTCACTGCAGATGACGTGTTTGTTATTTTTTTAGCAGTAGTTTCTGATGTTATCAAGCAGTCCAGCATTAGTTAGATGCTTTCTCTCTATTAAATCCCAGCACCTGCAATCTCCGCCGACAACACCTTCATCCTCAATATCCTCGGGAATGATCAGTGGTAGTCCAGCATCCAATTTGTTAATGCTAAGTCACGGTGACTCCTCCACTTTCCAGGACTCCTCAGAAGAAACTGAATCTTTGAGCGCTAGGCCTGTTGGATCTTCATCCCAGAAGTGGACCAAGAAGACTACTAGTAGTAGTTTAACAAAAAAACAATTACTTTTAAAGATCTCTTGCAAGGGGAAGCAAGTATGACTGCTCTCACCCTGTCGCACAGCGGATCACAAACGCCATGAGGGCTATGCTAGTATTAGATCTGAGTCCAATTTCCGCAATTAATGCAGTGGGATATACACAGTTAATGGAGGTTCCTGTGTCCCAGGTACCAAATTCCATCTCGGTTTCATTTTACCCGAAAAGCCATTCCTCGGCTGTACTAGAACGTTAAACAGAACCTAATTATTGGCCTGCAATATACTATTGTACCCACTGTCCACTTAACCACAGATATGTGGACAAGCGGTAGAGGGCAAACTAAAGATTACATGACTGTGACAGCCAACTGGGTGGGTGAATCGCCTTCAGCAGAAGCAGTATCTAACAAACAACACCAGCTCATTCAGAGGCAGGCAACTCTGTGCATCACCGGATTCAATAAGAGGCATACCGCTGACAACTTCTGACTCTAAGGATTTTTGATTTCTAAAAACACTACAAATATTGTGAAAGCATTACAGCTGTGTGAATTCCAACACATCCCCTGTTTTGCTCACACAATCAACTTAGTGGTACAGGGTGTTTTAAAAAACGACAGGGGCATGCAGGAGATGTCTGCTGTCTGTGGCCTGAAAAATTTCGGGACATTTTCGGCATTCAGCAACAGCGTTCAAGAGATTGCAGCACCTACAAGAGCAGTTTAATTTGCCCTGCCATCAACTAAAGCTAAAGGTGGTAACGAGGTGGAACTCCACCCTTTATATGCTTCAGTGGATGGAGGAGCTGCAAAAAGTCATCCATAGCTATACGACAAGCCATGACATTGGGAGAGGAGGGTACCTTAGCTCAGCACAGTGGAAAGTACTTTCTGTCTTGCGCAAGGTGCTCAAACCATTTTGAAGTTGCCACTTGTGAAGTGAGTGCTGACACTGCTAGCTTGAGTAAGGTGATTCCCCTGATTAGGCTTTTGGAAAATCAAATGGAGAAATTGAAGGAGGAGATTAAACAAAGTGATTCCGCAAAGTATTCTGGACTGATAGATCAAGTCCTTTTTTCGCTTCGCCAGGATCCACGGGTGGCCGAGATCTTGAAATCTGATCATTATATTTTAGCAACCATGCTTGATCCTAGGTTTAAGTTGTATGCTGTGTCTTTCTTTACAACTGACCCAGATCTTAAAAGATCCAAAGCACTCCTGGTGAGCAAGTTGGCAGCTGAAGTGACACATGACACTACGATGACATCTCCTTTTGGTTTCTCCAGCAGCAGCCAGAAAAATATTCACCTTTCCAAAAGACCCAGTGGTGATGCAGATAAGTCAACATTTTGACATCTGGTCGGGTCTAAAAGAATTGAGCAACACCAGTGACACCTCTACGGTAATTCCATCTAATACGATTACCATCCAAAGAATGGTGGAGGATTATTTTCAGGACACCATACAAGTAGACATGTCACAGAGTCCCTTCAAATATTGGAAGAAAAAAAAAGGTAATTTGGAGACCCTTGTATAAACTGGCTTTGCATTACTTAAGCTGCCCACCCTCCAGTGTGTACTCGGACAGAGTTTTCAGTACAGCCGGGAACCTTGTGAGCAAAGGACGTATGAGGATACTTTCACAAAATGTAGAAAAAATGATGTTCATTAAAATCACGTCACAGTACGAATACTTCTGTAATGGTGGATTCCAGCAGGGATGAATTAATATTGTGGGAGGAATCGGATGATGTAAACCCTGATGAGGGTGAGGATGGCAATGATAGTGAAATCTTTAGCTGATTGGGGGGGGGGGGGTTCAGATCCTGTGCAGGATATTACATGTATCGTGTTTACATCTTGTATTCGTTAGGAAGTGACTCGCACTCTTTGTGAATTCCTATTAATTGTATTGTATTTTATGGTTTTTATTTATTGCACCATGATCCATTTGTGTTCTATATTATTTAGTATTATGAGCCAATTCAAATACATCCAGTTTATGGAATTGGTGGATATACAAACCTGCTACATACCTTTTGTTTGAAGAGGATTCTGTAAGCATTCAAGTCTTAGGGCTTCATCACTCAATTTGTTTCTTATTGGGATCTCTACTATTTTTACTAGTCCTGACTGTCACATGCTGGGTGTCATCTTACCGAAAATGATTTATACTATTAGATTATTTTTCCATTCTTTAGATGTTTAGAGTTATAAAGTAGTAGTATTGGGAATGATTTAGTTTGGACACACCTATTCTCTCCGTTCATTAAAATCAGAATATTACTTTTGAGCCTATTGTACATACCTCTCTTTTATTCATTTATATTTTTGGGAAGTTTAGTAGCTTTCTTTTGTATGCAAGGGACTGCTTTGTGTGTTGTGCCTTAGGAATATTTTATATTTTATTTACATTTCATCCAGAACTACATGACTGACTGAGCTAAGCTTGTCCGACAAGTACTGTAACAATCTCCCATGGGAGACTTGGACACATTCCATGGTCCAATCATACAAAAAGTTGCCAATTTAGTTGCAGGTCGCCATATGTATACTGGGACGGGCCGTGGGGCAGGGTGACATTTGCCTTCGGGCAGATACAATTCTGCAGAGCTAGGGTCGTCAGTGCCAGGGCCGGACTAAGCCTTTGGGGGTCCAGGGCACTTAAGACAGGGGGGCTGTTCCCACTCCTCCAGCCCTCTTCCCCCTCTTGTCAGCACTGCCCTCGCCCATCCCCACTCATCAACTGTATTAACGGTAGCTAGGAATACTTAGGTCCTGAGAGCCACCACCCCAATTAGCATAAGTTAAGAACATATGTAACAGTGGTTAAGCGATTGGAAATTAGTTGCAATCACATTATATGAACACAGGGTAAAACAACAGAAAACACTGGGGAACACAATTGGGTAGGGATTGAGGGAGGGGATGAGGTGAATCTGGGATATGGCTGGTACATTTCCTCCAAATGAAAATCCAATCTGAATGTATAGTCTAGGTACATATCAGAAGATTTGACTACTCTCATGGATACTGTTTTGGAGAGAACAAATTATTACTCTAAAATCTCACAATTCCGTCCCCCAAATATAACGGTCTAACCAAGATCTAATGACAGGACAAGGTAAATAGGACCATTAAAGATATACAGAAGACATTTCCGGTGGGCGAGACATCAAGTAAAGGTGCTCATACATGGTGCGATATAGCAGCCGATCCGACGTATTGGTACGATATCGCTGCTATATTGTACCGTGTGAGCATGATATCAGCCAGTGCGCGCTCCCATGGGGTTGTACATTGCACCTCCAGATCTTACTGCATGTTCAATTGATCTGGGGATGCGATGTACGATCCCTTGCAGCGCTGTGGGGGAGGGGGGTGCCGGCATATCGGGCGGGCAGCCACCCGATCGCTCCGTGTGTGTGGGGACCGCCCGTTATGTTGGCCATCGGATAGCAGGTCCCGTCACAAGGTGCATATCACACAGTGTATGGGTGGCTTAAGGCTGCATTTTAGACCAGCTCAGTGTTCTTCATCTCTATCCCTTGCCATCCACCGTGCTAAGGCAGACTTTGGCAAACCAGGAGCCTTGCTGTGTTTCCTATGTTCTCCTTGCTCCCCCTTCACCTCCCGGAGTGGAGACATGGAAACAATCCTTTGTCCAGTCTAAACTCAGGGCCTACCTGTGGATGCAGACACACCATCTTGCACATGGTTACATGATCTTTCTCTCCTGACTCAGCGAGGCTGTGAAGTGTGCCGATTCTTCCATGCAGGCAGCGGCTTCCTTAATATTTTGTTAACTCTGACTTCGCCATCGTCTTCCATGTTATTTTACTTAATATTCGATTCCTCTTCCATTGTGTTCAGTGTGTGTGTGATATAGATAGATATATCTATTATATTTATCTTTAGTTAACGTATACTTTGACTTAGCCTGGGTCTGATAATGGTAGAAGCCATCTCTCTATAGATAGAAAAAACTGAAATTTCCATCCATCTGGAAATTAAATTCTGCCCTCACTAAAATTAAATTTCCAACTAACAGTGTAATACAGTAGCTGCGAGTCCCAGGTGCTCGGGGACCGGGTCTCTTCCCATCTGCAAATTTGTACTAAGCAAATCAAGATCCTTCCGTCTCTACATGATGAGATCGTCATACATGCCAGTAAAACCAGTACACTTTTGGTCCAATAGGGACCCTGATGTCTCCTGTAGGTTCACACCTACTTCAGATGAGTTCCCCAACTTGATAGGGCACATGCAAAGAGTACTAATAGCTTAGGTGTTGCTAATGTCGCCTTGCTTGTGACCGATAATTAATCCAAACAAAACACTTCCATTGTTCATCTTCAGAATCACTCTTTTAGAGTAATTTCCCATACTGTATTGACACCCAGTATGTCCAATAGACCCAGTGTGCATGCCAGAGTCTTGCGCGTGCCTGAAAAGGGGGCTTGGCCTCATGGTCATGGTCCCATAGTACACCCCTATTTCATCACTCTGGGAGCATGCCCACCACTCCTAGAGATGCCGGGCTGCCCCCAGAGAGACACTTGGCACTGATAGCTCCGCCTCAGTGATCAGGAGCAGGGCGCTGCACAAGAACATCATAGTACAGTGCAAGCTTCACAGTCACTGAGGCGGAGCCAGCAGTTTGGTGTCCTCATAGGCTTACCCTGCTGTAAACCCTAATATAAGGTTAATTTCTGTTTTGGCTACAGCCCTGCGGTCTATTGTCACGTGTTTGGCCGTAGGTCACTGCCTAGTTCACCTTAGTAATAAATCATTCCAATGGCCATTAGTAGTTTTGAATCTATATCTCCCTATGTTCATAGAAACTTCAATAATGGCAATGTGTACTTATTATGTTGTGGCTTACTGTCATAAGCCATGACCCTTTTTGTGGACTTTATTTAGTATTTATGGATATACCTCATATGTACCATATTTATTGAGGATGGAATTAGAAAGGATTGGTCTCATTATCATCCGGAGCCATCTTAAAGAATTCAGAAAGAAACCAAGATATGCACATAATATATTATGTTTAGGTTTGTACTTACCTTATACCTCACAGAATTACACAATTGTGCTCCTCCTTTTGTATATGACATTATACTATGGGAAAGACCTTGAAGGTTCACCTCATACACATCTAACACTGGAGGAAGGTGAATCGCTATATAGGCCATAGACATGTTCGGTAAAAGGACAGTTTGTAATTACAAAGTCTTCGACAAAAATACCATTCTACAGATCAACTGAATACATATACAGTGGTGTTAATTAGCTTAATTTCTCTGCGTAACAGGTATTAAGACCGTCTTAGCCACTGTTCCTACATGTGACTATATTTTGTGTTATTTTCTCAGCATGTGTTAGCTCTATGCAGGATGCAAACACTAGCTGCTGCAGCCAGGCTACTTGCTGCTTGGCAACATCACATGCAGTAGATATTTGGTGTTGCGATCAGATACATATTTGCAAGGATTATAGTTTACTGCCTGCAGTGCTACAATGCAAATGCCCTTCCACCATTAAAATTGTATTCTCAAAAGGTACAATTCCATAACATTGCTATTGGGAATCACAGAACCACTTCAAAAGGAATTTCTGGGGTTGCAAATATTACTTTAAATTCAGATATTTTAAAAAATTTATGATAATCCTTTACACTTCTGGTAACATCTAATTAACCTTCTGATTTTATACACCTCTGATACCACCTGCTTAAGGTAAAATGCGGATTTTTATGCCCCAGCTGCAGAATGTTTTGCTGAAATTGCCCAAATGCAGTATGTCCATGATAAATTTGAATGACATTGATCAAAAGGTTGTGGTGCCTGACAATGGAAAGAGTTTTTTTAGATTGAAGTTTCTGTATACTGATTTCCCCCTCAGTCCAGCACTGTTGCACCTTACACATCTATGACCACGATAACAGATGAATATGTAGTATATATTTAGTCATAATCTGTATGACATCAATTAAACAAGACTGCAACGAGCTGCCGATCCAGAGATGGGCCGATACAATGTAATAATATATAGCGCCAGCGTACACACCGTACGATGACACAATATATGGTTAATGCACCGAACCACATTGTACATTGCATCGTCCTATCTGATGTGCAGATCATATGGGATGATGCATCCACACAATTCATCAGACAATTGTTGACATGTTGGTCTGCAGAGTGGTCATAGGGAGGGCAGGATTAAGCTTTCGTGGGGTCAGCGGCACTTAACACAGTGGGGCTCAACCCAACTCTGCCCTCTCTGGTGAGCAGTGCCCCGATCTGGTGGCACAGTGGATGGACATGGATAGAGTGGAGAGGAAGATGCAGCGTTGGCGGAGGGGTTGGGAAGAACCAGAAGGGTACCACACATGTGCATACGGTGCAAGTCAGAGGTTGCACCTCCACGGAAAGCCACTGGGTCCTAGTGCCCGGTGGCAACTGGAGCAGTGTGCTCCAGACATGGGGGGCCCCCTGGCACCCCCTTAATCTGACTCTGGTCGCAAGTACCATGATTGCATAACAAATCAGGAGTGTGTATCCAGCTTTAGAAACATTGAAAATAATATCTAGCACAAAAAGCAGAAGTGCACTGTGCATGTTTCCATCCATAAGAACGCTCATCAATTGTTACACCTACAAAACATGAGTAATAGTACTGTGTAGCTGTTGTGCAATCCAGGAACAATCACTGGAATTTGTAATGGAACAAATGACAGTATAATATGCCCATTCATTTAGGATTGTATTCCAATGATTCTTAAAGTGCCAATTCAGAATCTCAGGTGATGACATGAGCAGCATGACCTTGCACTTTACTCTGTGCTCTCATAGGGGTCTATGTACTAATGATCGCGGTCCGTGTAATTTTATGTAAATGAAAAAAAAAAAAAACCAGCTTGATACATAGGCCCCATAGTCTGCTCAATGTGCCAGAATTTATAATGATATAAGAGTATGTCAGGGATCTCCAGTGTTATATACAAAGTATCGTTAACTTGAAGTGCAGAAGTTTAGATCTAGTTGGAAGCTGCATACTCTTTTTGTGTAAGGCCAGCATCAGATTTCTCTCTTTGTGCAGGTTCATTAGACTCCACTTACACCAACCCTCATCCTATGACACTACTTGTAGGCAAGTCCTGTAGCTTCTTATTGCTCCAGCTGGAGCCACTACTGAACCATGTACCTTCCTGATGGCAGCTGTTATATCGAATACTTGCTTTATAGAGAAACTGTATTTTCGCAAAATGTCTATTTATGCCCTATTACATTTTTTTTTAATCATGGCTGATCTTCTCCAAACAGATCAGAACTCTGCATAAAATAATGTTAGACAAAAAGCACTAAAGCATCCTAACTACCGTTTACACATATCAATGAACTGTACTAGTAATCTCTTGGAATGTGCTGCAAACATGCAACTTCTAATCAACTACAAAGTGGGCCTGTCTGCTTTCATACAACGGGGCCTATGTATTAATAATCGCAGCACTACTGCAATTATTAACATTCCATCTCGCTAGGACTATTTTCACTTTTAATGAAAATATCCCGGCTATTTACTACAGAGAACTCTCAGGGGCAGTGGTCGCGGTAACCAATGTCCCCACAAGTTATATCCCCGCCATTTAGAAGTCTTTCATAGAAATGAAACTTCTCTGGAGAAAGCCGACACTGCACATGCGCACAGCCTCAGCTTCCTGTACTGGCCGGGGGCTGCAGGGGAGAGATCGAAAGATCTCTCTCATAGGGGGCAGATCGTAGTCCCCATTGATAATAATGGGGACTGCATTTGTGAAGTGCTAATTAGCACTTTGCAGGAGATTTCACAGAAATGTCCTGCATTGTGCCATTAGTACATCAATACATAAAATTATGCAGAAACTACAGTTTCTGCATAATTTCATGTAAAAAAAAAAAAAAGTTATGGTAAGAACTTACCTTTGTTAACTCTTTGTTCGAAGTCCACAGGGAGACCTTGGGGTGTAGGTGATGGGAACCAGTCCAGGCACCACGCCGTTAAAGCTTCAGCTCCCAGGATGCACTGGGTCCACTCTCCCTATACCCCGCCCCCGAGCCAGAGGGACCTCAGTTGGTAATGAATCAAAGGCCGGAGGAGGATAAGAGAGAAGGAAGACTGGTACATTCAAGAAACACTCACAGAAAAGGAGACTGGAAACCGGAGACCAGCAATATTGCCCATATGAAGCCACTTGCATCAGGGCGGGTAGCCTGTGGACTTCGAAGAAAGAGAGTTAACAAAAGGTGAGTTTTTACCATAACTCATTTTCTTCGTCAGGGTCCATAGGCTCCACAAGGAGATATGGGGCTGTGTGCTCCTGTGCTGAGAGGATGCTTCCTTTGGGTGCCAGATTCTCCTGAGAGGCGAAGGTATCAGATGCATAGAACCTTAGAAAGGTCTGGACAGAAGACCAGGTGGCCGCCTTGCAAAGCTGAACAGCCAAGGAGCCACGGTGAGCTGCCCACGAGGGACCCACAGACGGAATGAGCCTTAACAGAAGACGGAACAGGCAGGCCTGCCAGCGTGTAAGCTTCTGAGATAGTCATACGCAGCCATCTAGCCAATGTTTGTTTATTGGCAGGCAATCCCTTCTTGTGAAAACCAGAGAGCACAACAAGGAGTCTGATTTCCAAAGAGAACTGATACGACGGTCCACATACATCCTGAGGGCGCAGACCACATCCAATGAGGCCTCAGCAGCCGAGAGGTCTGGTGATAGGAAGGCCGGTACTATAATTTCCTAATTAATATGTAAACTAGACACAACCTTAGGAAGGAACTCGGGGTGAGTATGAAGCTCCGCCCTGTCTTGGTGAAATATCAGAAAGGGAGGACGACAGAAGGGTGCTCCCAATTCTGACACCCTTCTGGCAGATGCAATGGCCAGAAGAAAGAGAGTCTCAGCTGTTAACCACTTAAGATTCAGTGAATCTTGTGGTTCAAATGGAGGACTCTGGAGGGCCTGAAGAACTACTGCCAAATTTCAAGGAGCCACTCGTGGGACAAAGGGAGGTTGAATCTGGGGGACACCCTGGAGGAAGGTGCAGATATCCAGAAGCAGAGCAATTCTACGTTAGAACCACACTGAGGCATGCACTCTCAACGAGGCCAGTCGCAGGGCAAAGGTCAAAACGCAGCTTGAAGGAATGCCAGTATTCTGGAAATTTGAAACACCTGAGGGTCATAAGCCTTTGTACAACACCACTGGAAATATGTATGCCACACTCTGTGATAGATCCAGGCGGAGGCAGGTTTATGCGCTCTAAGCATCATGTTGATGACTGAGCTAGAGAAACCTTTGGACCTCAGGAGGAATGTCTCAAGAAACACGCCGTCAAAGACAGATGACCCAGGTCTGGGTAAAGGCAAGGACCTTGAGATAACAGGTCCGGTCGTTGAGGCAACAGAAACGGAGTGTCGATGGAGAGACTCCGAAGATCTGAGTACCTGATGTCTGGGCCAAGCTGGATCCACCAGCAGGATAGTGCCTCAGTCTTGCTTGAACTTCTGAAGAACTCGAGGAAGCATGGAGATAGGAGGAAATAGTAAAATAGACCTTCTGGTTTGCGTACCTGACAGAGCATCCACCACGCTTGCTTCGCATCTCTCGCAACACTGTAGTTGAAACACCTCTTGGTGAAGAAACCATTCCCTTGGATGCACTTCGTGACATCTGAGGAAGTCCGCTTCCCAATTGAGAACTCCCTAAATGAACACTGCCGAAATGGCTGGGAGATGAGATTCTGCCCATGTCAGAATGCATGACACTTCTGCCATTGCTGCCTGACTTCGAGTCCCTCCTTAATGCTTGATGTACACCACTGTAGTGATGTTGTCAGACTGAACCTGCACAGGCTTTCCGTGAAGAATGTGCTTTGCCATCATGAGGGCCCTGTACACAGCCCGAAGATCCAATATGTTGATGGGCAGGGATGCCTCTACCGTTGTCCACCGGCCCTGAAAGGAGTGTGGACCAGTCACTGTGTCCCATCCCCGGAGACTGGCGTCCATTGTTAGGAGTACCAAGTCCGGGATCCAAAAGGGGTGACCCTTGGTTAGATGAGATGTCTGTAGCCACCAAGAGAGGTACAGACACACCTCCACAGAGAGTACCATCATCTTAGTTCTGATTCGGTGGGGTAATCCATTCCACCTGGAGAGGATCAGCCCCTGCAGGGGCCTGGAATGGAAGTGAGCATATTCCACCATGTCGAATGTTGATACCATGGATACCAGAACCTGCATTGCCGAGTGGACTGACATCCGGCGACTGCAGAGACCTCTGCGTAGTCGCAGCCACAGCGTAGAGATCTTTTCTGGAGTCAGAAAGAATCTCTGCTGGTGAGAGTCCAGGAGAGCTCCCAAATGAACCATCCTCTGCGCAAGAATTAGGGACTACTTTTTCCAATTGATCAACCACCCATGTGTTTGTAGGCAAGCAACTGTTAGTTGCAGGTGGTGAAGCACGTCTGGAAAACTCGCCAACAAGAGGTCGTCATCCAGATATGGTAGGAGCCGGATACCCTGACTCCACAGGTGGGCTGCCATGACTGCCTTTATTTTGGTAAATACCCTTGGAGCTGTGGATAGGCCAAAGGGCAGCGCCTGAAACTGGAAGTGTTGTTGCAGTATAGCAAACCACAGATAATGCAGGTTAGAAGGCGTTATGGGAACATGTAGGTATGCATCCTGAATGTCCAGTGATACCATGTAATCCCCAGGTTCCATAGCCAGTATAATGGATCGTAAGGTTTCCATCCTGAACCTGGGCACCCTGAGGAACTTGTTCAGAGCTTTGAGGATAGGTCAATGAGACCCATTCGGTTTCTGAACCAGAAAGTGTAGAATAGTAACCAGTCCCTTGTTGAGATAGTGGAACTGGTACAATTACGTCTGCTTGCAGCAAGGGCTGTTTGGCTTTCTGGATCAGCAAGGCCTTGGTTTTGTATGAAGGAGGGCCTGTGCAGAAAAACTGGTGGGGAGGCCTTCGGAGGAATGAGAGGGCGTACCCGAGAGACCACGTCTCTTACCCAAGCATGCTTGGTGGTTTGACACCAGTACTGGGCGAACTGAAGAAGTCTGCCTCCCACTCTGGGGTCCCCCAGAGGGAGGCCTGCTCCGTCAGGCTGCAGGTTTATCCTCCTGTTTGAAGGCCGGGCATCTTGTGCTCCAGGCATGTTTCTTAGGCTTGGCAGCAGACTGCCTAGGAAAGCACTGCCCTTCGGCCTTTCCTTGAGGATGAAAGGACCTAAAGGAGGAGCTACGAGACTTTGCAGAAGCAGATGCTGAAGGTAGAAATGCAGATTTTGTGTCCACAATCTTGTCCAAGCCTGGACCAAACAAAATCTCCCCATTATAGGGTAAGGCCTCCAGGCCTTCCTTAGAAGCTGCATCTACCCTCCAATAGTGTAACCACAGGGAACAGCGATCAGACACAGCCGGGGCAAAGACCCTGGATGTTAGTAGACTAGCATAAGAAGCGGCCTCACCAATATATGCAGCCGCGTCCCTAATATGGCCGATCAGTGACACCTGATCCTCTGGAACTTCTGAGGAGTCCTCAAGTGTATCGGCCCAACTATCTATAGCCTTTGCTACCCAGGCGATAGCCATGGGCGGGCGGGCGGGCGGGCCACAGCTCCTGAACGAGTAAATAAACTTCAGGCAAGTTTCCACCTTGCTATCCGTAGGATCCTTTAAGGAAGAAATGGAAGGCATAGGTAATGTTGCACTCTTAGCCGTGTAATGTGTGAATCCACTGCAGGGGGGGATTCCCACCTTTTACAATAAGCCTGCGGCAACAGGTAACAGGAGGTCAAATGTTTCTGAGGTTGATACCTCTTACCAGGCATCAGCCATGTGATCCACCAGCTGATCTTACAGGGGGAATACTGCCGAAGTCACCTTCACCTGTTTAAACAGGGCATGTTTGGACTTAGGGGCTGGCTCGTCATCCTCAATAACCAATGCGGATCTGACCGCACGCACCAAGGCAGGAATATTAGCTGGAATAGCTGGTCTAACGGGCTTCTCACTCTGTAACATGGTCTGAAGCGCAGTAGAGGTTACTGCCAGACTCTGTACTGAGTTAGAGAAGACATGCACCCATGGTGGAGGGCCCTGTAGCAATCCCACTGTGGGCATGACCCCCTGCTGAGGTACAGGAGAGATCTGCATATTCAGTGGTAGTCCCTGCGAGTGAGGGACGGGCTGCTGTAGTACCACAGCCGGGACCGCCAGGCGGTCTACAATGGAGGCCAGCATCTGAAAGAAAACCGCCCAAGGGGGCTCCTGTACATGTGTAGAACACCTCACACATAACCCATCCCGAACCACATCCTCCTCACTGAAAACTGCAATACATAATCTGCAAGATTGCAACAAAAGTACAGGAATGTATCCATTACCCTTGTCAGACATGTCTGCAGGATAATGACACACAATAGCGCACTGTGTACAAAGCAACCACGAGTAAGTATAGATACTAACATGGAGCAATATACTGGTCCTTTCTTATGCAAGCTGCAGGAGCCTGTTGCCAAAATATGGCACAGTGCAGAACACACCAGTATGAGATAGACCTCACAAATATTGAAATAAAAATATAAATATATATATATCTGGCAAGAGGTGCGGCACTCGTAGCATAAAAGATCAAGCAAAAGCGGTATATTTGTCAACGTTTCAGTTTCATTGTAAAAACTTTTTTCAAGACAATAAAAGTGTGTACAAAATATACCTTATATAGACATACCTCACCACGAGAAGATTTAACTATCTAGTGTTTGCTAAACAGGGATACAGTTTTCGATAATTCCATGCAGTCACTTTGTAACTATTTTATTGTGATATTGTTATGTGTTGTTTGTAATCTTGTATTGTTTCTACTGTGGGTTTCTATAACAACGGGGGCTATGTGACGTCCCTTCCGGTCTCCGTCACTTCCGGTTTCGGGACCGCGAGTCGGCGTCGCTGATGGGTTTGTCTTGTATTTATATTGGTAAGTGTAATGTGTCTTTTGTATGTTATGTTGGCTTGACAAAAGCGCGAAATAAAGCGCTGAAACGTTGCTTATACTATGCACTGACTTGTGAGCTGTTTTTTACGGAGTGCCGCCATTTGAACGATATATACAGCTTCCCTCATTTATTTGTGGTAAGACTGAGGAAGGCACCCGGCAAGTATACAGCTTTATGACTTGAGTGCCGGATCTTTGGATTGTTATATATATATATATAGGTCAGGTATGAACCACCCTTAACACCACCTATTTAGGGCAGAATGAAAGAAAGGGTATAGCCATAAGCTGACAGAAAAAAAAAGAGACACAGACAGGCAGCACTAGCACAAGTCACATACAATGCAGGAAAGACGCTGCAAAGCGGCACTATACTCAACTACACAGACGCAGTGTCTGGTAGGAAATAGTGCTACATACGCTGACCCTGGGAAGAGGTATGCAGGGGAACCAGACCATGCTCTGTCCCAGGAGAACTGCGACTGCACGCTTACAAAATGGCCACTGGAGAACTCAGAGGAGGCGTGTCCAGAGGAGGAGAGCAGCTCAGGGAAGCCAGACCGCAGTGGAAAGGCATGCTGAGCTGAGTCGTCGCTTAAACAGGGAAGCTGTCTCCCCTCGCTGGTTATTAAGCCTTGGGATGCTGGTTTCCTGCAACCAATATGTCCCTGGTGGTCAAGTTGGAGCGCGATGGCCGGAGCCTGAGTCCACACCCAGCACCTCCAATCTGTCCCCTGAGACCAGAGGTATAGAAGGCCATTATACGCTGGTCACCGTGAGCAGTGACCCGCCTTACCTGTCCCCTGATGCAGGCTGGGCCCTCTCCGGGGGCCCTGGCTAGCACTGACCCCAGAACGCCCGCAGAGATCCCCAGATCAGTACTGGCGTTGCGGCACTGGATGGGTGGCTGAGTGGCAGGACAGACTTCCCACGGACAGTCTGCTGCTGTGCGCTCTAGTCGCTTGTAGAACTAAATAAAATAAAGAAGAGCTTTAGGGGATGCAAACTGCCCCCCTGCAAAATGGTGACCCAACTCCGGCCGGGGCCCAACGAAACAGAGGTGCCTCTGGCTCAAGGGCGTGGTATAGGGAGAGTGCATCCTGGGAGCTAAAGCTTTAACTGCGTGGTGCCCGGATGGGTTCCCATCACCTACACCCCAAGGTCTCCCTGTGAAGCTTATGGACCCTGAAGAGATGGCTTAATACATAGACCCCAATATAAGCAAAAATGTTCCATTTGCCTTTAGCTTTGTTCACTATGCTCAATGTTAACTTCCCAACTTGGCTGCTATGCAGAGCTCAAAGTGTAATGAGTTCCCAGAGCTATTCAATTGGCACACTGTTAACCTCTGGTGCTGGCATTTCTGGTTGCCCCCTCCTGAGTTTGCAAGCATAAATGTGCAAAAAGTCCGTAGTTTCCGGCACCCTAACCAGTATGCGGCTAAACCCTGTCTAATTTGGGGCGACAATCGCAAAACTTAAAGGGCGCCCTAAACAATTGAATTGCTACATTGGCCAACCATTAATTTTCATGGCACCAAAAACTATTGAATCGTCCCCTTAAAGTCGCATCTTAAGTGGTAAAGATAATCAATGACCAGTGCAGGGTTATTCATCTGTGGAGCATCAAGATGCAAACAGCAGCTGTGGGGAAGCATTCAGAAAAGGTTTATATGCATATTGCCATCTACTCAGTACCTTCATATTCCAGATTAATAAAAAAAAAAAAAACAGGTGAATGATCCCATAGTTAAAGAATATATCCATTGTTTATTAGATGCGTTTTTGAAGGGCTTGGCCCGCCTACTGAACTTATCCAACCGATCTGTCTGCATCTATGTACTAAATCAGGGACTGCAAATCCTCACTTACTGTAAGTTCCACAAATAAGCACAAAAAGAAGGAAGGCATTGCTCTATAAGTAACATAATTGCGTGCTTTATTGATATACAGAGTAAAGCATTATATAATACAATAGTAAGGCATATTTTTGGTGAACTTGATATGTTGTGAAAATGCAGGAATAAAATATTGATGTATATAAAAATAATTAGTAAAAGTTTACAGTGCTGGATGTTAAAACACGATTTTAAGATGACCAGGGTCATAATGACAGTACATGCCAAATGCTGATGTCATGAATTAACATGGAGTAACTTTTTATTCAATATAACACTTTGTTTTTAAAAACAATACCATAATTTCTAAATAAATGTTCAAAGCAGCAATAAGCCTCTCTTTTTTTTTTAATTTTTAAAAGGTATAGAAATATTAAGACACACTCCAAAACTAATGCATAATACATAAACCAAAATGAATAAAACAAACCGTGCAAATTCCTTTTCCTTTTAAAGAAAAAAAAACTGTGCGACACACACACACACTACAATCTCTGAAATGAAATGAGAGGACAACCATGGCATGAAGCTAGCAGTAAGCTGAATTTAAGGATATCTGGGAAGAACGAGGTGATCCCTTGGAAAAATAAAGCTTTTGATACATATAGTAAGAAAAAAAGAAAACATAATTTTCATTGTGAAGTAACAGACCGTGGCATTAACTCTGTAATAAAACACATGTTAGGCTCAATTTTAAATATTAAATTAAATGTGCATTATTGTGGTATTAAAGTAAATATTTTTAGATATAGGGACATATTAAAAAAAACCTATACTATAGATAAAAGGTTTAAGTTGTGCATAAGTGGAATATTATATCCATGCTCTACTCTAAAATGTACCATATTAAAATCATATCACACAAGTGTGATACAACAGGAAGTTTCAATGACTTTTCTTGATATTTATTTCCCATAGTACTGTTAGACATTTATTTCCATTAATGGTAAATGGTTGCTGGTATTAGTTAGAACTAGAGATGAACGGTTCGGTTTTACTCAGTTATGTTCGGATCTCAAAAATGGCATCTTATTGGCTATCTGGCTCTCTAGTGTTTTGGATAGCCAATGTGATAAATCTGACCTTGCGCTAATTTGTCAAAAAGCCTGAATAATTCAGTTTTGACAATAACTAGAGATAAGTAACTCATCTCTAGTTATAACACTACTAATCCAAATCATATTAAGTTATTTTGCATTACAAATGATTGAAGCTCCACCCATGTGGAACATCACATTACTAAGCATTAGGTTTTGCCATAAAATCCATATAAATATCCGGAAGCTCGTATCTAGATATGCAAAGGGAATCTGGACTTTTACTCATACTGCTAAGTATCATTATCTTAGAGCATGCTTATAGGCACCATAATGTCCATTTGTCATCTCCTTCCAGAACAGCTAGAACTGGTGGTATTAAAGGCACACACAAACTACTGATTAAACAACATTGTGGCCCATGTGTGTGTACCAGTGAATGATTTCCCTTTTAAAGTGTTGTTTGGAGGAATGTGGGTGTGCTTCATGTTACTGTCTATAACAAATTACATTCCACATTTTAATGCTCAATAAACGGCACTGGAAAAAAATATACCTACAATAGTACAGCGAATAAAGGTTATGTCGTTTGTAGAAAACGCATTGGGCTAAACTTTACATTAACACTTTAATAAACTTGCAGTTTACTGTTGGAAAGTATACAGCAGGGTATTTAACATGCAGCCCTCCAGCTGCTGGGGAACTACAAAACCCAGCATGCCCTGCCACAGTTTTAGCATGCACTAGTAACAAAAATGTGACAGGGTATGCTGGGATGTGTAGTTCCACAGCAGCTGGAGGGTGGCATGTTGATCTCCCCTGACGTACATTATTGTAATATTTTAAAGAAATAAGATTGGTAGCTATTGTCCAAACACAGCGGTACAAGGATTTGAGGATGTATAGTATCAAAATAAAGCATCATATAAGTTATCTTTAGCAATGTTAAGTTTAACAGGATATTTAAAAAAAAATAATAATTATATAATATATATATATATATATATATATATATATATATATGTGTGTGTGTGTGTGTGCATGTGAATATGTATACAAGTATATGTATGATATCTCAATCCTCTAACACAGATAATTTACACACAGAAATATCCTGTGAAACGTGTCCCTGTTTTGCTAGTGGACCTTGTGCATTGAAAGGGAACCGTGTACCCCATAAATGTAAAGTACTAAGGATAGGTAAAGTCACTCTGGGGAGTTTGGAGGCCTGTATAAAAGTACTTGGCCAATGGTGATGTCTAGTGTCCTTATGTCTATTAAGGGCTACATTATTCCATAGCATAGTTCTAAAAAAAGCTTTGTTTATTTAACCATTATATACTTAATATAGTTACAGTAAGTAAATATCATCCTAGTGCTATATAATGGGCATTTGCTGTACAATGGGCACTTGCTGAATAATGGGCATTCACACAATGGATAAAGTGGTAATGTTCTTATGTTTTCATCAAATGTTCAAAAAGACCACAAAACCATAGTGAGGTAGATGAAACATGGTTTGTCAAGTTTGATGACAAAAATAAAACAAAATTAAACAAGTAGTTTGTGTGATCTAGTGGGTTGTCCCTAGTACATTACCCCTGTAACAGTATAATATGTCCCAAAATGGGAAGAATGCGTCTTCTGGATTAAATGTCCAAACACACAGAAGTTTGACAGCTATTAATAGTAGTTTTTAAGTGACTATGGGGCATATGCATCAAAGCTTGATGTGAGATAAAATTGTGAGATATTTATCATTGACCAATCAGCTTCTAACTTGCATTTTGCAGGCTGTGTTTAAGAAATGATAGTTTGGAGCTGATTGGTTGGTGATATATATTTCACAATTTTATCTCACATCAAGCTTTGATACATATGCACCTAAGTCATTAACAGAACAGTGAAATGGATGGAAGCATCCGGGGCTCTAGGTATGAGGATATTGTTTACATACCAATGTGTGGACTCTTAAAGGTAAACACACAGTTGTAGCTTTTCTACCCTGTATTAAAGTGTTATAGCATGTAGAGATTTGGCTGTTCTACACTCCGATGGGAAGTGGAGGACACGTTTGGTGACTATGGATTCTGCTGACAGCTCTGCAGTAAAAGCAATCATTTCAGTTAACTCTGTTACAGCAATCTACTTTCCAACTGCTCTGCTGTTCAAAAGACAGGGCAAAAAAAAGTAAATTGCTACAATTTTTGGTTTTCAGAAGCATCAACCAACCACTTTCGGCTTCAGTGGTATTGGTGTTCCTGGTAGTTAGTCACTGACAATGACTCAATTCCCAGAGAGAGTCTTATAACACAGGTGGATCTCACAGTGGCTGACCATGTTTTGTATTCTTATTTAATTTACTACTAGTGCCAAAGATCGGAAATCATATTTCCAAAAGTGCCATTGTGCGGATTTGACAGCCGTATGGAATTAATCATTACTTGCAGAAAGAGATACTGTATTTTTATATAGTCTGTCACTATTTTTTTTTCTTCATCAACTTAGAACCACCTTCATGTTTCAATTTTAACTACTAATGTTACAGGGAATCTTAAAAAATTCTAAATAAAATCATTAATGTCATATAATACATTACAGGGCTGTATTCCTTTTTTTTTTTTTTTTTTTTACTGTAGCTACCAGCCACTTAGTTTGCAATGTAACATCTACATCTAACATCAGTAGAATGCTTTCATTTCTGAACTTATTTCTGGGCACGAGGTGAGGAACACACTGGCTTATCTGTACTGGCCCATTTAATTATTGCTTAACTGCACACATTAAGTCAGGGCATAATAGTGTTCTTAATGGGCACTTACTGAAGAGCAGTCACATTAATTTAAAATCACTGGCTGCTTAAGAATATATTTTTTATTTTAGTTATTATTAGTCACATTGCAGTATTTTCTTAAACAATAAAAATAATTATTATACATAAAAATGATTGACCAAATGTTACCTTGTGTAATATCATTACCCTGAATGTATGTTAGGATGATAAATGTTACTCTTGTCCAGAAAATATTTTAAATTTTCCTATTTTAAACTTAAAGCAAAATTGCCAGTACCAATGATTTAGTATAAACATTCAAATACATAATGAAAAGTTTAGAATATTTTAAATATGGTTTCCCCTTTAGTTTTTTTCTGCACTTTTCATATATTGTGTTATCAGGCTATTCATAGTGTGGTTTGATTTGTTCAATAACACAAAATGTTACTTCTGGAAAAACCAGGACACAGATACCTAAAATAGCCTATACACTTTATTTCAGATATTTTGAAGAATGAAAAACCAAACACTTTTGTTAGATGCCATGCCCATAGGGTTGAATATTATTTTTGTTAAAGTGTACCCATTACCCAGAAATAGTGGAGGCTGCCATTCTGTGGGTCCAACCAGTAATATGATTATCAATTCACTAGAAAACAGAGACCTGACATTTTATCGGTCATCTCACTAGTGCCCTGCCAAAAGGACTCCTTAATATTGGTTCAGCCAAGAAAGGGACAAATGTAATTGGTCCTGATTTGCCAAAAATACATATTGTTTGGCTATATTGACACTGCATTTAAAATGACAATTTAAAATAAACCAACCTGGTTTTGGCATTAAAAAAACAAAAACCCTGCACCCTTTAAATAAAAATTAGCACTCTTGCCAAATAAGGACCTATTACACTTGGCCCAAAATGTCAGACTCCACTGTGTAGGTTAAAGGTATACATTTAGCCTTGAGATGCAGCAATGAACAAAGTCTGTATTAGAGTATTGACTATTTTAACATTAGTGCCTTTTAGTAGATGGTTTAAAGCAGGGATGGGGAACCTCCTGCCCGGAGCCCTTATAAGGCCCTCGGAATCATTTGGTCTGGCCCTCAGAGCTTTTTTCTGCTAGCCTCATTTGGCTAGCAGGGTGCCTAGAATGGCACACTGTAGCCATAATCTATGCAGCAGTGCTACCTTGAGGATGCTTCAGATGGCCACACCGCTGCCCTTACAGCTCCCCGGAACATCCTCAGGATGCTCCGGGCATTGCTGTAATCACCGGCGATTGTTGCTCCACCCCCATGTGACATCACGTGCAGGGGGCATTGCCTAAACCAGGCCTGCAAATAATGATATATATATCAAAATGGCCCTCGGCAGAAAACAGGTTCCCCACCCCTGGTTTAATGTATTGTCTATACAGTGATTTACACAATATGAAAGTTCAAATTCCTAGGGGAAAATACTGAGGGTCTTGACTATTTCTATGGTTCTTCTTATAACAAATGTGTAAATGTGTCTGTAGCAGATAGAACATAAGTCCAGATCAAATTTGATGCTATAACTGGTATTCTTTGATACACAAGAAAATGACACATGATTCTAAACTCAATGCACTGATTTTTTTTTTTTTGTTATTTTTTTAAATGGGAGTTTTTCTATAAAGTTTTTATTTTTATTTTTTTTTTATAAAGCACACTTTACTTTATAATCTTTCTTTATAACGGATATAAATTTTTTAATCAACCCAAAATTGCCCTCTGTAAAAAGAAATGGCAAGATTTTTTTTTTTTTAAGCTATCAAGATTTTACATGTTTTTGTATTGAATTTGTACAATTGCATAGACATTTAAAATCTGCCATTGTTGACAAAACAATAACAGACTTAAGAAACTACTGAAATCTACAGTATAGTACCACTACCCTTCACAAAAATATAGATATTTTCTTGTAAACTCTTACAGTCTAATCCCCTTTTTGTTGTACGAAGATATTATATAAAAACACATGCGGTGTGTAAGGAGTTGTTATTCTAACACCTCGTCGTCAGTCATAACGGTGACTAAAGTTTCCATCGCTCTTCCCAAATCATCAGCCATGTGAAAGAGATTTCCTACATTGGTTCCTGCAAAACAGTAAACAATATAGATCAAAATCAACATTTAAAAAACAAATGCAGAAAACCTAACTTATAAGCAAAATAATAATAATATTACATTTGAAAAATAATAATGTATTTTAGTCAAATTATTCAGTATTAAGCTTTATTACTTATTTAGAGCATACTAAACGCCAAAAGTAAAATCTTCAGATATGAACCATGTAGATAAAGTACTTTGTAAAGTGAATTATTAACTTCAGCTCTAGTTAAACAGTATAGTATATGCAGCTTTTTATATTTTGCAGTGAAATCAAGATTTAACTTGCATTTTTAATAATGTTTCCAGTGACTATGAATATTTGGGATATTTTAAACCATCAGATAAATGCTGAAAAACTTGTGCTCACAGACAAGGTCTAGAATGGTTGGTGAGCATAGCCAACAGGACTAGTAGAGAACACAAAAACACAAACTGTAAGAACATATTACTCTGCAGATGATTAGTATTTTCACACAGCTACAATGAGCATAAAATGAGCATAAAAGCAAGAACAATGATAAAAGTACAAGACACCGGATTACATTAATGTACACTAACAGTAATGCAATACACCCCCCCCCCCCAAAAAAAAAATAAAAAAAATAGTAGCTCTATATACTATGAACAATTCTGTCACACACATTTAGAAGGTGCAGCTAGACTATGACCATATCTAATCCTATGTAACGGACAAAAGAATGTCAGTATCTATGGAAGGATAACCTGGAATGGAGAGATGCCTGTAGCAGTTTCCTCACTACTACTGGCCAGATCCTTTACAGACAAGCAAAGTGTTGTCCCCCAAATACAAGGTACCTGCGGGAATTTTTCATTATAGTGAGGATAGCAGTGACGCACATGCAGAGGGTCGGAGAAGTCTTCAGGTACCTTGAACATCAGATCCCAGGGTTCACCAAGCTTTGAGGGATAAGACTTTACTGTGAAATATCCCAACCATAACTAAATGTACAGATAAGTGGAATTCTCCCTTACACCTTTCCCATACATGCACAGATGTGAATGTTCCCGGTAGGCTGTTTTAGTGGGTGCCACACCCTGCCCGATTTCAAAAGGGCAGAATGCGCTCTGCCCTTTTGGCTACACCCTGCTAAAACAACCTGGAAGGTGCCGTCCCCACCTGCGGGCCACAGTGTCCTGCGGGTGGGAAAAATAGGGGTGCAGCAATCACCGCCGGTGAAGATATTCACATAGAGGGGAGAGTTGTAGGCAGCCTGGCATGTCCGTACACACCCCCAAGAGTGATGATACGGGGCATGCCCTGCCCGGCACCAGACCTAGAGTGAACACTACAGTAGTACATGAAAACGATATGTGCAGTTTGCACCAGGTTATTAAAAGTCCTTAAAATGTTACAGCTATTAAAAAAAGTTCCCAACACAGCTGTATGCCAAATATGAGTAAAGTACCACTACCAGAAGGACTCTATATGAACAATCCTACCGAGGATGAAGTAAATTATGAAACTTAATTTTCATTAAAATTTCTTTCTATAAAAGTTTGTTAAAAAAATAAAATGCATAATTGCCTCAGACTTTAAGACAAGCAGCCACTAAATTTAAGATAAGGAATTTTTCCCTCTTTCTGCTCTATTCCAACCTGCATCAGTTCTTAACGAACCACCAAACACAGGTGAAAAGGTTACATAAAATATATCCACTTTTATCCCTAACTAAAGGTGCCCATCCACTAGAAGACATGAAAACGACTGCAAGATCACGACATTGTAATCGTGCAGTCGTTTGTCAGTCTGTGATGAGCCTGCACCGAACGAGCAGTCGTTTAGTGCAGGCTCATCAATCATCTGCAAACCTGCTCAACCTGACATTATCGTCAGGTTGTCCAGCATGTTTGCACGTGCATCGCTGATCATTTTAGACATTTTTGCAAACGATTGAACGATTGTTATATCGCTCAACTTAATCGTCTAGTGGATGGGCACCTTAAGTCTACCTGTAGCTACTGACCGCGGTTATGAAACAGTTTAGCAGGAAGTAAACGTGAGCCAGACAAATAGCGAAAACACTTATTTAGGCAATTAAATTATGATTCCCGAGGGTTCAATTACAACAGATTTCCTGAAAATCTATAAAGACTGTAAATTACAACATCTATAATGTGATCCATGGCCTAAACATGCATTTTTAAATAAATATGTAGCTCACACAAGACAAATGTTGTGGACAGCACTATATTAGACCTATTAAGGCTACTATAGTACCACGACAAGGGACTAACGTTTTCCAAAAAACCCAAATCAGACATAATTTTGATAATGTAATTACACTATCCAAAGACCTCAATTGCATATACAACCATTCAGACAATGTTCTCTTGATGGATTGTCCGGATTACCCATGTGACCTGGCGGCCATCACCATCTGAGCAGTTGTGCAATGCCTGTGCTGTTCTGGTTTCTAAACCAGAGAGGAGACCAAAGCATGAGAGTGGCACAGCTGATCAGGGGATTACAGCACTTAGTTTACGAGAGAAAACAGTGTTTCTTCAGAAGAACTTTGCTGTGTTGCCCAGTACAGTGGCAGGAATGAGTCTATGTCACAGTGCATGGGGAAATTAATGTATTTATGTTTTGTGTTACCTTTCATGCCACTTTACAAATTAAAATAACTATAAACATTACTTTATAATGCACCTTGCTGATCCAGTTTAACCAAAGTCTGCTGTTTGGAGAATGACTGCACATCATACATCCCAACATTTATCATGACACAAACCAGACTTGCAGGATTTATTACGTGGTCAGAGGGTTCCTCCCAAAGAGGCGGGAGGGAAAGAAGAAAGCTTTTTTGGGGCACTTTTTAAAGAAAATAAATGTGATAAAATATAACTTATTAAAAATGCATTTAGAAGGGGTCAGTAGCTCCCTACTAGACCCATGTGTGTCATTTGGGAAAAAAAAGAGAGGGGCTCAGCTATAACATTATAGTCAGTCACTCTACCAGTACATCATTTACTAACAGCTACACAGGTAAGAAGATGGCTGAATAGGGAGGGAGTTTAAAAACAAAACAAACCACCACAAAAAACTGTATGACTGATGTCATGCCATTCATTCAGATTAATTTGGATTGAGGTGCATCAAACAGGGTTGGGATGCAGACACCTCCCTAACCCCATCTCCCCCTCCCCCACCCCCCAGTGCCTAAACCTAACCTCTCCCTCCTCGCATCCTAAACCCACACTCCCCCTAGTGCCTAACCCTCCCCCAGCCCTGCTACTTACCTTCTGGATTCCGGCGGTCGGAATGCCAGCGCCAGGATTCTGATTGCCGAAAACCCCGCAATCGGGATATAGAGCACATCCAATATCAAACCATCGAGAGATAAAGAGAAGTTGCCCATAGCAACCAAACAGCTTCTAATTGTCATTTTACACACTGTGCTAGATAGATGCCATAAAGTAGCTGATTTGTTGCTATGGGTAACTACCCCAAGGTTTGATACATCTCCCCCTTGGTGTTTTCTGCACCTCCTAACCACTGACGTCCTAACGCCAGCCCTGGTTGTCAGACATGTTAAACTTGGCTGGCCCACACATTGTACAGACAATTCTACCAGTTCCCTAAGTAGCCAGACTGAGCATGGAAGGCTTATTTGGCAGTAGAATTGTAGAAATGCAGATGAAAAGGAATGACCCTTACTTGGGTAATATGGGTTGTATCGTTAAGGCTGCGAGCAACAAACATAAAACTGTACTTCATGCATAAACACAAAGCACATTCCTTAGAAGTAGATGGAAAATTCTATTAAACTATAAATGTTAGTGAAAACCAAACTCACAATGTATTTCTTTGCTTTTCAGATGGAGACTTATTTACAAGTCTGCTGCTTTCCCTTTAATTATTAGCCAGATGCTCATGGGATATAAGCAATTTGTAAATAAAATGAATTGGGGTGCTCCATAGTGTTAAACAGTTTTATTTAATTCAGCAGCCTTCCAGCACAATCAGTATGCATAGCAGATATAACCAATTATTCATCAATTCATTGTACTTGTCCAAAGTACATGCAGATGTTAGATGATCCTATAATATAGCATAAATCCACCTCCTGACGTATCAGTTATTTCATGAGACCGTAGTCCTTGGTGACAAAACAGGTATAGGTTTAGTCTGGTACACTATAAGAACCACCAACAGTACTTCATTCATTTAAGAACATCTGAATACAATGAATTGGTGAACAAGTATATCTGTTTATTATCTATTAAGAATATTTTATAGATTTCTAAAATTCATAGTGATCTGGGTAACAAGCTGCTAAATGAAAAAAACGTTTACACTGAAATGCATCTTTTCATTTTATTTTCATATTATGTATATGCATGTGTGCATATAAAGATATATACATACATATTACATACATTCACATATACAGTACATACATATGCACACAACAAAGAATGCAAGTGTTAATGTCAACATGGCAGACTATTAGACCTCTCAACACTTCTAACTCCTCGTAGATCATGGCAACGATGGTAAAAATAGTATTTTTAAATTCCAATAGTACATTAAACACAATGGTAGAGTGTTGCAGCAAATGTGCATCACACATCAGTGATTACCTTAAATGCACTTACAGAAATGAAGAGGTAATTTGTGATCAAAACAAAATGATATGAAGGGAGCCAGCACATTGTGACTCGCTCTCAGTTCATACTGAGCACAATGATAATGCCATGAGCACTCAGGCCTTATCCACAGCTGTCCATTGTCCTACTAGTGGTTGAGAGGTAGCAAATGTTGGCATGTTAGAGCACTCCTGTAACACACACTTGGCTAAAGAGACTGCAAGCTGCACAAATGCCAGGCGCAGTATGCGAGATGTGACAGACGCAAGCTGGATGGCAGTGAGCCCAGTCCCCACTAACCTCTCTCATTTGCTTTCCAGGGACAGATCTTCCTTTTGTATTGAGAGGAAGAGGTGGATGTGGAAGGAAGAAAGAAAGAGAAAACCGATAATAAATAGGACATTGAACATGGTTAAACCACTTCACATATATTTAAATTTCACTGGCAGCTTTAGTACAATTGCAAAAATGAACAGACTACGGAGTTAACAGTTCCATAAACATATTGTCTAATTCACAAACCTGTTATTCGTGAAAGAGCTGTTTTTGTTCCCCTTTGAATTTTCAACGAAATAGGTCCTATTTTTTTCTAACTCTGGTGTACAATACCTCATCACTGGCAAAATAGGACTAGGCCCATTGCAAAATTTATGAGGGTATGACTGTCCACTCCCCATATAGAAACTACAGTAATTTGGAAAAGCACTGATTGTATTAGTAGTAATCTGGCACCTTAGACTGAATTATAGAGACAGCCATGTTATCCTCCTATTTCTTGGGATGTAGTCAGGATCCCGATGGTTATAATACCGGCTCCAGAATCCTGACGGCGAGCGTTAGGGTTAGGTACTAGGGGGTTGGTTAGGCTGCGTAAGGGTGAGAATAGTCACCAATACGCGCCAGGATTTTCACCGTCTGTATTCCGGATCCGGCATTGTGACTGCCGGGATCCTGTACCCAACCCTATTTCACAAATCATATAAGTGCTTGGAGACATTCGATAAGAAGCCATAATAAATTACTTTAAGGTCCTTTTTTTTTTTTTTTTTTCATCTTTTACAAGTGTACAGGTTGAGTCTCCCATATCCAAATATTCCGAAATACGGAATATTCCGAATTACGGAATAATTTTGGCATGACTGAGATAATAAAACCTTTGATTTTTGATGGTTCAATGTACACAAACTTTGTCTAAGGCACAAATTATTAAAAATATGGTATAAAATTACCTTCAGGCTGTGTGTATAGGGTGTAAATGCAACTTAAATTTATTTCATGTATGTACACAAACTTTGCTTGAGCCACAAAATTATTGAAAATATTGTATAAAATGAGCTGCAGGCTATGTGTATAAGCTGTATATAACACATAAATGCATTCTGTGTGTATATTGGGGTCCCATTCCCAAGATATTTCATTATGATATGCAATTATTCCAAAATACGGAATATTCCGTTATCCAAAATACCCCTGGTCCCAAGCATTTTGGATATGGGAGACTCAACCTGTATTAATATAAAATTCAAAGATGTGACTAAAGCAGCATAGGATGCCTTGTCCGAGAGGGAAATATGTCCCTTCCAGTACTAGTCAAATATGGTTTTATAAAAAATGCATCTAGACAGTTTTATGATTAGAGTAAATAAAGAGGATAGAATGACGATGCGTGTATTACCTATATATCTTATAATTATAAAGTAATATAGAAAACAGTATGTTCTGTGGTGAAATGACAAGAGTAAGACAGTGATTTCTAAATACATTATCTTAAGTGCACTAACATGGATGATAAATACACATACTTTTTTTTCCCCTTTAATAATTCATTTTTCTATTACTAAGCTCTAGGAAAAAACATACTTTTCACACTTTCATAATATAAAAATGTAAAGAACATTTTAAGTTTTCTTTCAAATAAGAGGAACTCTTAATTGACTGGCTATGGAAACATTCACACCTTATGCAGAAACTGCAGGGACAGCGGTTACCGCAGCCGCTAACCGCTGTCCCTGAGTTCCCCTTTGTACATAGAGGGGATATTTTCATTAAAAATATCCTTTGCGAGTTGGACCGATAATAACCATGGCAGAACCGCGATTATTAGTACATAGACCCTTTTCTTATATTACTGAATCACAATTAATTTAGGAATCGTTACCGATGGTCAACTCAAAGTAATATGTAAGGTCACATACAACAAAACATTCTATCATGTTTCATTACAAATAAAACAAAGAAAGAAAATTGCTAATTAACTGCAAAAGTTAAGCCCTGGTGCATCAGTTATCTTTAGTGGTCAAATAAGTCATTGTCTAGAGTCTGTGTAAAATATACAATTTCAATTGATTTAAAAATATATAAAAACTATTTGTGAGTGGGCTCACAAATGTTTACTGTGTCTCCAAACAAGTTTCACCGTGAATTTGAAAAATATTCAAAGTAAAGTTTATTGTAAAGCTCCAATCAGGGAAGGCTAGAAGAATTAAAAGACTTCGGGGCCTATGTATCAAAGCTTGATAAGAGAAAGTTGTGAGAGATAAAGTATTAACCAATCAGCTCCTAATTGTCATTTTTCAAACACAGCCTGTAAAATGTAACTTAGAAGCTGATTGGTTTGTGAATTATATCTCACAATTTTATCGCTCATCAAGCTTTGACACATAGGCCCCTTAGTAGCTCCTGGAGAAAATATATCACCACTCTAAAACCTATCCTCCAAAATTGAGCATCCACAATGATTACAAGGTTTATAGCAACTTGACAGACTTGAGAGTTTACTTACTAAGCATCAGGCTCTAAAACCTAGCACTTCTGATCAAGTTTATACCCAAAATGTAAAAGGACAATGAGTTTACTAGCAAAACACAGCTAGTAAAGCATTGTCCTTTAAAATTTCAGACATAAACACGATCGGAAGTGCCAGGTTTTAGAACCCGACTCTTAGTAAATAAACCCCTTAGAGTCTTCTATGAAGAAGATGGGAGGCATGTCAATGTGACAATATCATCCCAGGCACTTGACAAATCTGCACTTTATGGCAGGGTGGCAAACCTCCCCCCAGACCCCCCCCCCCCCCCAAATAAAACCATTATTTTCCAGAAAGTGTTACCATCTATATTTAGCACAAGCCTAACTAATCATTCCAAGCACATTACCTTTGTGGTAACAGCTAATTGCAAACATTATTATGGTGGTAAAAGCAAATAGCGATGGGAATGATTCTCTGCTTTGTGGAATGGAAAAGTTGTCTAAATAGGGGGAAAAAAAAAAAATAGATGGAGCGATATAGTATAGATCAGCGGTTCTCAAACTCTGTCCTCAGGCCCCCACACACAGGTCACATTTTTCAGGTCACCAGCAGGTGCACAGGTGTATTCATTACTCATTGAGACATTTTAAAAGATCCACAGGTGGAGCTAATTATATCACTGGCGATTCTGTGAGGAGACCTGGAAAACATGCACTGTTTGGGGTCCTGAGGACAGAGTTTGAGAACCTGTGGTATAGATAAGCCTTCAGTTTTGGTTCGGATCTTCCTGCAGAGATGAAAGATGACGTTTTTGCCCCATTTCGATACCCGAACTTGGCGGGAAGATCCGAACTATTCATCTCTACAATATAAAGACAAATTTAGAGACAAACACCTTGGGAGAAGATTTTTATTCCAGCATAACGATGACCTGAAGTAATCAGCTAGAGCAGGGGTCAGGGAACTTTTTTACCTTTTACCCCAAAATATATTTAGATACGCCGACGTTACCCCCTTGATTTGAAAGGAAGAAAATCATATAGTAGTGCCCCCATAGTTATGCCCCTGTAGTAGAGCCCCCATATAATGCCCCTGTAGCAGTACCCCCATATAGTGCTCCCGTAGTGCCGCTTGTACAAAAAAAAAAAAAAAAATCAAACACCTTAATCCCTGCTCCTGCATCCGCCGTTAAAAATCTAAAATATTACATAAGCACCATATGCATGAAGGACTTGGAGCTCCAATCTCTTTATTATTAAGCAATGCACTTAACCTAACATGTTCTTTGGTACTTATCACCATCATAGTCTCTGGACACCCATTGAAGCTGCTTTGCTCAGCATGCATCTCCATTCTCACTAACATCCCTAGGCTGTCTAATAGTCAACCTAGGGGTGTTACTTTGATACCATTGGTTATATTAACCTAGTCTTTAAGCGACCTCCTTTACCCATAGCTTGAAGCCTTTATACCCCTTACTTTCTCCCCACTGGAATAACTTGCAATTTCCTCCAGGGCAAAATCATAGGGCCTTTCAGACTTGGACGTGCCACAATCTCCTTCTCATCCAGCTAGTCTGCACTCATGTCATGCCTTTTTGGACCTCCAAGCTTTACTGGCCCACAACTAGTCTCAGAAAGATGCGCATGAGTTGGCAAGGGAGGAGGACATGGGACACACATTGGACCTGACAAATGGGATAAAATTAGAACTAATTTAGGTAAAGTTTCTGTTTTGGTTAGAATCAAGTAAAATTATTTTAGGCTTTACTATAGGTGGTATTAAATGCCAATATGCCTTCACTTACTGTCTCTAGAACAAATCAGAAGAGTTGGAGAAATGTAAGGGCAGAGAGGCATCCTGCTGCATATATCAGGTTCCCAAATGCGGTCCTCAAGGCTCCCCAACAGTTCAGGTTTTAGAGATCTCCTTGGTTGAGCACAGGTGGCTTAATTAGTACCTCAGTCAATTTGATTTAACCACCTGTGCTCAACCAGATATCTCTAAAACCTGAACTGTTGGGGAGCCTTGAGGACCGCGTTTGGGAACCTCTGGCATATATGATGGACATGTCCTAAGGTGCTCCCATTTTGGACCAAAATCCATACTCATTAAGCCTGTAACTAATATTCAAATCCCTGTCTTACCACTCCTGCCCAGACCCATCCCGAACACATAGTCATTTGCAAAGGTTCACGATTATATTACATAACACTGCAGAAAAACATACTGTAGTCTCTTTGGACTGATCACTCTGAAGCCAAACCTCACTGCTTTATTGTCTCTTCCATACTAGTACTAATTCCCTACCTTTCCCCACTGAACTCACCTAGTATTGGGCAGGTGCAAATACACACTGATAACGACGACCAGTAGCAAACCAGGTGTACATACAGATAGCGGGCGTATCAGAAGCCACGTACTACTCTGCAAGGTAGAATATATGCATTTTTTTCCTTGTATGCCATTCTGAGCAAGATACACCTAAATTTACTTACAAATCAGCAGCAGGCCCTTTATGTGGAAATATTTAGCTCAATGATTGTTTTTCACTGTCAGTTATTTGGTATTTGATCATATATATTCCCTGTACAGCAAACCTCTGGCTTTGACATCTGTTTTGATTTAACACAACAACTGCAATAGTGACCTGTAGCAGATAGAAATGTACTATGTGCAATAGCACTTAGACCTGTACATGGCAGAATATGACAAAGAAAAGGAGAAATAGATACTACTGAGTTAAGTGTCCAAACAGAAAGTCAGGTAACATAAAATGACAGTATGAGCAGCTTGATGCTTTAAAACCATGTGCAAATTGGCGTTTGACTTGTGGCTGTTTTACTTATTTTTAAGAGGTCATATGTTGCCACCATATTGACCTGCGTATGTACCAAATAGAGAGAGAAAATTCAATACACTAAATGTAGCAGGCAGCATTTAGAATACTGTAACACACCCATATGCTATCAACACTGAGTAGACATGGGTCCCTGGAAACAATGGTATACATTTGTAGACCTATTGTGTGCACTGTACTAGCATTGAAAAAGCCAGTACAATGCACAGTATATATATGAGGGCTTACTTTTGGATAAGCATTGTGTAATAAAATGTATGTAATCCAAATAATCCATGAAAGAAAAAAAAACATTTTATACACATGAAAATATTAAGTCTGTCATCTCTCCTATACAAAATAATATATAATATTGTTGGCCGGGTTTAAATGTTTAAGTTATTACATTTTATTATGTGATATCGTCCAAATCCATCCAGTGGAAGGCCCAGAACAGGCTCCCTGGGTCAAAGTTATGCCTAGCGCACTGTACAGTGAGGTCAGACTGGGACTTCAATCACTCCCTTAGGCATTCCAGACCTGTTGCCACCCCTGTGTGAAGTTATCAAATCCATCCAGTGGAAGGCCCAGAACAGGCTGCCTGGTTCAAAATTCCTCCCAGCGTACACCAACCTGGACTTCAACCCCCTAATACAGGCATGTCAAACTTGCGGCCCAAATAAACATTTTATGCGGCCCAGTCACCCCTGCCGCGATCGAGGCGGGCCGTATAATATATGTGTTTACTCTATTTAAAACTGTGAACACTGGTCTCTAAAGCGATCAGAGACTAAAGAAGCCTCTGATCGCTTCAGAGGCCAACTTTCCCAGTGATGCAGTTCGCGGGTGCGCGATGAGAGGAGCCTGCACTACTGGATGTAGTTAGATCCACTCAGCGGCAGCGTCTACGCATGAGCGCTGACTGCATTGACTGGAGCCCAGCAGCCACCGAGAAGAAAGCCAAGTACTGCACAGGGGAGTGGGGCCTGTTCTACACTGGGAGGGGGCACAGCATAAGGGGCACTAGTTTTAACTGGGGGCAAAACACAAGAGGCATTACTGGACACAGACAAACAGACCAATGAATTTGATATATAAGATCTGTCACTATTTGGTCTAATAGTTTACTTTTTTGATACCAAATAACGACGTAATATTTGTCAGCTGTCCCTTGAAAGCTATCTATCTATATCTATCTAAATAAAAAATATAGTAGATTTTGTGCATGGGCTGATAGTGGTTGCTTAATGAGCGAGGAAGTAATTAGTGAAATACCAATGGCAGTTCAGGTCAGTTAGTTCTGCTTAAAAGCCGTCAGCTGCTCATTAAAATGTGAACTCCATCCTCAATCTAATGGGTCTTTCGTTAAAATAGGATGCATGATGGGCTATTACAAGTTGATTACTAGTAGCCCTTTCTTTTCACGGAAAAGGAGATGTGAGGAATGGACAGCAAGCACCAAATCTATTTGAATACGTCTGAAGTGTAGCAAAGGAGTGATAATATTTTGCATGAATAAAATAATTTACACAAATAATACATACAGTCCAATAAATAAAATTTACTGTCAGAACAGTACTATTAGGTACACCATGAATTGAATTTAAATGCTTGCCTTCCTCTGCTGATGGCATGTCACATGTGGGGCACACACCACCTGACATGCAGGCCTTCCTCTGCTGATGGCATGTCACATGTGGGGCACACACCACCTGACATGCAGGCCTTCCTCTGCTGATGGCATGTCACATGTGGGGCACACACCACCTGACATGCAGGCCTTCCTCTGCTGATGGCATGTCACATGTGGGGCACACACCACCAGACATGCAGGCCTTCCTCTGCTGATGGCATGTCACATGTGGGGCACACACCACCTGACATGCAGGCCTTCCTCTGCTGATGGCATGTCACATGTGGGGCACACACCACCTGACATGCAGGCCTTCCTCTGCTGATGGCATGTCACATGTGGGGCACACACCACCTGACATGCAGGCCTTCCCAGACATGCCTCTAAAATGTACAGTACTGGACGGAAGAAATGAAATATATGTGGGAGGAAGTTGCGCACTTCTCACAAAAGTGTAATCAGCATTGTTTGTGTATTTGAGGTGGATGGAAAGGGGTTGACAGGCTGCCTAGCAATGGTTAAAGCGATAGCCACGTCCGTTGCATGATGGTCATTTCCACTTTAGCAGTGTAACATGGAAAACCGCTTTTACAAATCCTATATTTGTCATTGCTGGGGCCAACATAGTAAAGATACATAAACGAGAAGCACGATGCATTTATATACAGTAAAATTATGTTATTTCAGCTGCTCATTCTTACCTCTGGCAGTTGGGAAGGAGTTGTTAAGCTGCTCCATGACTTCCTCCAATCCTGTGCTTGTGTTATGAGGAGGACTGAGGAGATCATCCTCACCTAAAGAGAGAAAAAAAGATTCATTTCATAACATTTTTGTAAGGGCACCAAATTAATTTTTTTGTGATTAAATCTAACGCAAGTATTAACTATGAATTAACCTGCTAAAGCACAAAAGCAGGCGTTCTGATCAGGACAACATCCCTAATGAGTGGTACCACTGGAATATCACGTAACAATGTGAAAACATCCCAGTGCTCATACATTGAACAAACAGTATTCAGATATCATTTACTGTTTGTACACATTGGGGGATCAAAGAAACAAATCAAACTGTTGCTGACAGAACTGCTAGGAATTTAAAAACATCAAGGGGGTTAATGAGCTTACACACACTGATTTATCTGCAGATGATGGTCGTTCATACACACTGAACGCCCATCATCGGCTTGTGCCCTCGGGACCCGGTGGGCGGGTCGGTGGCGTGTCCAGCCCCCCTCCTTGCAACTGCCGCTGTGTGTGTACGGGCGGTCTGCAGACATATCTGTCCATCGGCTGTGCAGCACAGCCAATGCGATATGTCGGTGAACGCCGTCGTTCACCGACATATCACGGGTACACACTGGCTGACAGGCAGCAGATATATTGGCTGATCAATTGATTGGCCAATGTATCTGTCAGTGTGTACCCAGAATAGTGTTCAAAGTTATTTTAAGTTGCATTGTTTTAATAAATGCAAAAAGTGTGTTCCTTTACTAGCTTTAAAACTAAATCTGGACATGACAGCCCTATGCCTTTTTACATGTTAAGGGCCTCAGACGTAAACACTTTTTTTAATCCTATGAAAAATGCATTGAAAGTTAAAATAAGAGTCAATGGTGCTGCTCCCATTACGGTAATCTAAAATGGTTATGTAGCATGACCTATTGCGCACGTGTTAATGCTCGCCACCAGTACTGTGGATTGTCAGATGTAAGAACGGTTTTCATGCAGTGTAGCCATTTTTCAGCACCTCTGAATTTATCCCAACTATTTATACTTGCATTACACCATTACAGCACTCTTCCAATAAAGAAAATAAAAATAAAGAAGAACTTACCCCTTTGTTGTATTAAATAAAAATGAGCATTGGAAACTTAAGATACAATATTGTCATATTAATTAAAAATAACAGGGTGCAGCATGACATGACTTGGAAGCAGTTTGCTTAATCAGTACTTTAATTTTGCTAAATGTTTTAGTCACAGCTTAGGACATAGTGTTAACAGGGCTCTACGCTGGCAGCTAAACAAGGACAAATCAATGTTTGACTTTCAGTGGTGTAAGGAACATTTTAGTACTTCCACAGCTCTAGTCGGCAACAGCATATTAATCAGTAACATGTCATATATGTAATTCTTTTGGCTAAGTTATAGCTTGGCATATTTTCAAAAAGAGAGTAACCTTGTTGCAATGTTACACATCAACTAAATATTATATTTTCAAAAATATTATATTTTAAGAATCACTTTAACACTTGTGCATCTATGTTCAGGGAGAGAGAACTACCACTTCAAGTTACCATAAAATTACTAACCATCAGTAATAACTTATGTCGTAGTCTTCTTTGCTTTTGGGACGTGTACGTCCTTTTGGAAACTATATGGTGATAAACGTACTTGTATTTAGTTTATTGTTAAAGTGAAAAATTAGTAAAAACCAGGAACCAAAAGTTAAATTAGTTATGTTTATTTATATGTACAAATATATAGCTATATTAATTCTACGGCTACATTAACAGAGGGTCATTAGTGTTCAAGCAAGGCCCTTTAAGCATCAATTACTCTTTTCTTTTCAAGCTGCCTACCTGTGTCCACACTATGATTTTTCTTTTGCTTATACCAGACTTGCGCCTGGAGTAGTGGAATGAAGGTGGGAGGGGCTGTATAAACATACATACTGGACATTTAGGGTAGGAAGCACAAGAAGATCTGACCCCACATTTGGTATAGCATGTTTACTAGACTTTTTACACCTATGTTCAGCAAACCAAAGGAGACTTAAGCTGGGTACACACTGAGCAATGTGCATCCGATGGGCCGACATATCGGATCCTGGGCACACATCAGAACGAGGTAATGGATGACGGAATGATCCCTCCTTCCGTCCTTCATTACTTGCATACGGTATCATGTAGGTTGGACATGCAGCACAGCCGACCGGATGATGACGCATGCGGCCGAGGGAGCGCGCATATTGGCCTACACAATGAGCGATGCAGCTAATATGTTGTGCCAATTCAGACGGAAACAACATATCGTGCAGGCAACGTCTCAGTGTGTACCCAGCTTTAAGTGTAACAGACTTGGAAAATGTTCAAGACCTAATTGATTGAAGAAAGAGTTGGAGATAAGCAGTGAGTGCAGAGGGTCAGAGAGAAAGAGTGAGAGCGGTGAGGAGGGGATGGGTGCAAAAGCAAGACATACAGTCAAGTGCATAAATATTGGGACATTGACAGAATTTTCATATTTTGGCCTCTATTCACCACCACAATGGCTTTGAAATGAAACAAACAAGATGTGCTGTAACTGCAGACTTTCAGATTTAATTTGAGGGTAATTACATCCAAATCAGGTGAACGGTGTAGGAATTACAATGGTTTCTATAAGTGCCTCCCACTTTTTAAGGGGCCAAATGTAATGGGACTATCAACTCAAAAGCTATTTCATGGACAGGTGTGGGCTATTCCCTCGTTATTTCATTATCAATTAAGCAGGTAAAAGGTCTGGAGTTGATTCTAGGTGTGACATTTGCATTTGGAATCAGTTGCTGTCAACTCTCAATATGAAATCCAAAGAGCTGTCACTATCAGTGAAGCAAGCCATCATTAGGCTGAAAGATCAAAACAAACCCATCAGAGAGATAGCAAAAACATTAGGTGTGGCCAAATCAATTCTTTGGAACATTCTTAAAAAGAAAGAACGCACCGGACAGCTCAGCAACTCCAAAAGACCCGGAAAACCACGGAAAACAACTGTGGTGGATGACAGAATAATTATTTCCCTGGTGAAGAAAAACCCCTTCACAACAGTTGGCCAAATTAAGAACACTCTCCAGACGGTAGGTGTATAGGTGTCAAAGTCAACAATCAAGAGAAGACTTCACAAGAGCGAATATAGAGGGTTCACCACAAGATGTAAACCATTGGTGAGCCACAAAAACAGGAAGACCAGATTAGAGTTTGCCAAACATCATCTAAAAAAGCCATTACAGTTCTGGAACAACATCCTATGGACAGATGAGATAAAGATCAACTTGTACCAGAGTGATGGGAAGAGAAGAGTATGGAGAAGGAAAGGAACTGCTCATGATCCAAAACATACCACCTCATCAGTGAAGCATGGTGGTGGTAGTGTCATGGCGTGGGCATGTATGGCTGCCAATGGAACTGGTTCCCTTGTATGTATTGATGATGTGACTGCTGACAAAAGCAGCAGAATGAATTCTGAAGTGTTTCGGGCAATATTATATGCTCATATTAAGTCAAATGCTTAAGAACTCATTGGACTGCGCTTCACAGTGCAGATGGACAATGACCCGAAGCATACTGCAAAAGCAACCAAAGAGTTTTTTAAGGCTAAAAAGTGGAATGTTATGCAATGGCCAAGTCAATCCCCTGACCTGAATCCGATTGAGCATGCATTTCACTTGATGAAGACAAAACTGAAGGGAAAATGCTCCAAGAACAAGCAGGAACTGAAGACATTTGCAGTAGAGGCCTGGCAGAGCATCACCAGGGATGAAACCCAGCGTCTGGTGATGTCTATGCGTTCCAGACTTCAGGCTGTAATTGCCTGCAAAGGATTTGCAACAAAGTATTAAAAAGTGAAAGTTAGATTTAGGATTGTTTAGTTTGTCCCATTACTTTTGGCCCCTTAAAAAGTGGGAGGCACATATAGAAACCGTTGTAATTCCTACACCGTTCACCTGATTTGGATGTAATTACCCTCAAATTAAATCTGAAAGTCTGCAGTTAAAGCACATCTTGTTTGTTTAATTTAATAGCCATTGTGGTGGTGAATAGAGGCCAAAATATGAAAATTCTGTCAATGTCCCAATATTTATGCACCTGACTGTATACAGATGTGTCCACATACATATATCACATAACGCGTGAGCACCATTCAACTCGGTAACACCAAGCTTATTTTTTTGTGCAACTCTTTATTTTCAATTGTATTTTATTCGCAAAGCATAGTGAATAGGATGCACAAGCAGTGTC
The DNA here is from genome assembly GCA_031769625.1 of Taudactylus pleione. NCBI lineage: Eukaryota > Metazoa > Chordata > Amphibia > Anura > Myobatrachidae > Taudactylus > Taudactylus pleione. The sequence continues at coordinate 15,294,196 of JAUIMM010000608.1, forward strand.
TGCTGATTAAAATGCTATGCGGCATGCCTGTGTGCGACAGCTTGTAGCATGGAAATGCTTACTAGGAGTACCCCATGCCTCAGACATGAGATTCGTCAGTTGCTCCAACAGAGGGAGATGAACCTTAGCCACTTTTTGACGTCTAAAGACCGGAGTCTTAGATGTCAGTGAAACCTCCTCTTCCTCTATACGGAGGACAGCTCTAACCACTCTCACTAGAGAGGGGACATCCACAAGGGACTCTGAGCATAAGAGTCTGCTGAGGAGGCTGAGGCAACGACTGACGAGAACCTCTCTTATGCCCTGCTTTACCGCTACAGGTCTATCTGCCTGCTGAGAGGCTATAGACTGCCGCATACTCTGACTAGTGAGCAGTAGAATTAACCCATCAGGAATTCATGAGGGGCATATACATAGAAGGATGCACATGCTGTGAACTGTGAACACTCTATAGCATGAGGTAATACCGCAGCAGCAGAAGCCTGTGCTTCTGCAGCCTTGTCTACTAGATATGACAAAACCTGCGCCAAAATGGCCACTCAGGGCGGCTCTGGTGCAGGTGTACCGGTATAGCCCAGGTAGCGGTTTACAACAGTTACTACCAGGGGCGGATTGGGATGGGAAACCAGCCCGGGAAATTTCTGGAAGCAGCCCTAATGGGGGAGGGTCTGTGTAGGGACGGGATCTTCCCTCATGGGGCCCAACTCTTCGCTGCCCATCCACTAGGCGATTAAACCTAGCGACGGTCGTTATCGATCCATCGCTTGGTAATCGCCCGCAGATCGGGCAGTAAAATGTTAAAAACAACCAGCGATGCGCACGCCCGCTGGTCATTTTTAACATCGGTCATCGCCCGGACATGATGGTCAACCTGACGACCGGCGTCAGGTTGCCATGTTCGGGGATGATTGATCTGCATACACTGAACGTCTGAACGTTCAGTGTATGCACTTCACCCCGCGGGAGACGATGGCGTTGTAATCGTGCCGTCGTCCGTGCATCGCGTAGTGGATGGGCAGCATAAGTCAGTGGCAGTTGCAGCTTTCCTCACATCTTTTGCTGCAGTTGCGTCTGAGACTTTATGCTAATGCTGCTCCAAAGCTCTTCCCTAGTGTCCATGTGTCTGAATTTTAAGTACTAAGACGCTCACTGTCAGTGTGTACAGACGCTACAATCGTGCTTTGTGCATCTTTAGATGCCTCCATAGGTCGCACCATTGAAACTTTCACGAGCCCTATGCTGGGTGCAGATCATCCATCTATGTACGGCCTCCTATGTGAGTGATTCAGCGTCTCTATACACAACCATCAACAAGCCTGTGTCACTCCAATAACACTCCCATACTACCCTACATCTGTGTCCGATTAGCCAAGTGCTGTAACCGCCCAGGAAAGTCCCCCACATTTGTAATACACTTCTCCGTACATGCATCTGAATATGCGCTGCAACTCTGTACAAACACCATTACGATGCATGGGCAGTGCAACTCAGACACATGAGCAGACAAGTATATACTATCATAAATGTTCACAACATGTCTGCATTTTCTTTTACTTGCTACCCCCTATAACCTACGCTCCCTGTCAATCACTCTATGTCCATGTCCTTACTGCAGCCTCGGTCGGTAAGTTGGCTTGTCTGCACTATGACTGACGCATGCTCAGTCCAAAACAATTTACTCAGCCGCACAAAACATCAGCATTGTATCCACTTCTGAATCATGCCCTAATTTCCTCAGCAGTTACTCATTTTATGCCCCCGGGCCCCATTATGGTTACGTCCCTGATCAGATCAGTACCCCGGACTGTGAATAATAGGGTTGCCTAAAGCCCTCTAATTTTGCCCTCTTATAGCCTCATCTTTTAATTATACACATCACCCTCTAATTACGCTGCAGTGTACACAGTGCTTCCATATTACCCCTTAGTATGACACACAGCACCCTCCATAATACCACTCAGTATACACAACAACCCCATGATATACCTTTCAGTATACACAGTGACCTCCACCATAATATCCCTCACTACACACAGTGCCCCATAGTACCCCCCAGTACACAGAACACCTCCATATTAGCCCCCCATTACACAGTGGCTCATATTACCCGCCAGTACACAGAGCACCTCCATATTATCCCCCAGTAGACAGAGCACATCCATATAACCCCCCAGTACACACAGCACATCCATATTACCCCCCCAGTAGATACAGCACCTATATATTAACCCCCAGTACACAGTGCCCCCATATTAGCCCCAAGTACAAAGAGCACCTCCATATTAGGCCACAGTACACAGAGCACCTCCAGATTACCTGCCCCAGTACACACAGCACATCCATATTACCCCCCAGTACACACAGCACCCATATATTAACCCCCAGTGCACACAGCACAACCATATCACCCCCTCCAGTACACACAGCACCTATATAGTAACCCTCAGTACATAAAATGCCCCCATATTAGCCCCCAGTATACACAGTGCCACTGCCCCATAGCACCCCCATATTAACCCCCAGTACCCCCATATTAACCCCCAGTACTCACAGTACCCCCATATTAACCCCCAGTACACACAGCAACCCATATTAACCCCCAGTACTCACAGCACCTATATATTACCCCCTAGTACACACAGCACCCCATATTAACCCACAGTGAACACAGCACCTATATATTAGCCCCCCAGTACACACAGCACCCATATATTAACCCACAGTGAACACAGCACATCCATATTACCCCCCCAGTACACACAGCACCCATATATTAACCCCCAGTACACACAGCACAACCATATTACACCCTCCAGTACACACAGCCCCTATATATTAACCCCCAGTACATAAAGTGCCCCCATATTAGCCCCCAGTATACACTGCCACTGCCCCCATAATACCTGTTTTTTTTTCCTCCTGTAAAAAGGGAGCAGTGAGCCAGGGCAGTGTTGTGAGGGGAGGCGGCACATGCAGTGACTCAGACTAGGAGCAGGTCAGCTGGAAGTAGAAGGCTGATATGTGCAGCCCACGTTGAGCCCAGTACTAGACTGGCTGGTCTCTTGGGAGAAGCCAGCCAATGTGAAGCAATGTCAGGCAGCCAGCCCTGATATGTGTGCTGCTCTGTGCTGGCATTTGCTTCAGTCTGTGAAGGCACATGCTCACAGCCGTCTACCCGCATGGAGGAGGAGCGGCCAGCGGGTCCCTGAGCACTTCTGCTAAACTCTGTGAATGATAAGCCCCAGGCCCAGGGAGGAAAGGTAGGGGGCGGGGCCATGCACTTTGGTCATAGAGGCAGCGGCGCTGCGCTGCACAGGCCGGCCCAGACTCCAGACTGAGGCTATGAGACTGACAGCTCCGGCCCGCTGTCAGTCTGGTGACAGTGGATGCTGACCAGAGAGGATGCCGGCCCAGCGGGAAGTGGCCCGGTCTCCCGGCGGCCCAATCCGCCCCTGGTTACTAAACAATCTATCCTGTATAACATCCTGCTCAGACAGGCCTGCAAAACAGGATTTACATGTTCTCAGCATTGGCGGTTCATCCTTCTCACCTTTACCTTTAGGCATGACAAATGTGTAAATGGTATAAGGTGTATAGTATAAATGCAATGTGACCTATCAATGAAAAAGCCCCCACACCTCTGCAAAGGGATTTAGGAGAAACATAGTGATAGGTAAAACCGACAGTTTGAAAAAACAGGCAGTATAAATATAGCAGCTAGCATTAGTCACATACAATGCATAAATACGCACAATTGCTATTGCAAATGGACTCTGAATCGACTAGCCAGCCCCGGAGGGTAATGGTAGGATGTAGATTGCTATATTCCAGACCCAAAGGAGAGGTACATAGAGAGACAGACAAAAACCTCTGAGACAAACCGCTTCTGCAGTACACACAGATGCTAACTGCGAGCGTCTTATACACGTGGTGGTCAGATATAGTAAACCAGACGCGGGAATCCGTACTCGGAAGTTTGCATCTGGGGGAAGGAGTGGCCGGGGGAGCGCCTATCTGCCCATGGCTGCGATTTTGACAGCCGGGTACGCTGACCTCACAGTAGTAAGACGTTGACTAGTGCGCCTCTAGTGCGTCTTACCACCCGTCCCCAGCGACAGACTATATGGTCCCGGCCGCCTTAGTGAGGACACGTTACCCGAGGCCTTCACCCGCAGCCAGCTCCAATGCGTCCCTACACCGGAGGCCAGGACTACCAAGCACGATTCCTCGTGAGGAATAGTTTACCCAACAGCTCAGTGATCCGACTGCAGTCCAGACTTCAGCAAAAGCCGCTATTAAGCCACGCTGAGGCCTGCCGAAAACCTCAGGGCATACAGCGGTACTGGTGTTTCGGCGTCGGAGGTAGGAGTCATTGCGGTACATGCGTCATTATCGGCGCCTAGTGCCGCTAGACTCTGAAGTTCAAAAACGAAGGTAAATCATAAAACAAAAAAAGCCTGGGACTGCCTAGGCAGTCCCGCTGTATAACAGGTGCGACTGGCCTTGCCGCGCACCAAACAAAAAACACAATGCCTGTGGCTGAGGGCGGGGTATATAGAGAGGAGGACCAGTGCATGCTGGGACCTCCAAAGCTGTAGCTGTTTGGTGCATTGGATCGCTCCAACTACATACCCCCAAGGTAGTTCCTGTGGACCCTGAAGAAGAAAAAACTGGGGCGCTGCATTTGGAAAAAATGTGCATACATCAAGACCTGCGTTTAGACACATTAGCATTCCAATTGCAATCTACTCGCATTCAGAACATGGCTGCATTTGGACATTTGTGTGTCTTAAGCTGGGTACACACTAACGATGTGTGTAGCCAGCGATATCATACACTTACCGATGCCGACAACGATGGCTTGGGGGATAGCGGGGCCATGCTGCATTCGGAAGCATGGCATCACTAACGATATCCCTAGATTGTACTGCAAGCACAGATAACTGAAGATATCGTTAACGGCCCGCGGTAGCGGGCATCGTTCATCGCATAGTGCGTAGACACTGAACTTTTGAACGATATATAGTTTCAAAAAAATCGGCCAGTGTGTATGGGGCTTTAGAAACAGGCCCAGAGTGTTCCCCGACACAGAACAACATGCAGAAGATAGCAGTGTAGTAACAGCATAGAAAATAAAATAAAAATACCAGTACATTCAATTATAAACCATAAAAAAGCAGTTTTCCTAGTTCTACTGAACATGAACTATTCAATTGCTCTTAGAGATATCAGCAACTATAATCACAAAAGCCATTAGTGTTTCTATCTTCCACAAAGGCCAAGTGTTTACTATTGTCCATGATTGATTATTGACAACATGAAAGAAAAAAATGCAAACAGCCACTGACAACACACTTACCACTTTGCTACAGTCAGATGTTAGTTAAGTACTGTATAAAAAAGAATGCAATGATTGCATTAAAGCTTTTTATAAATACACAAAACTAAGCAACAATGATATGTCAGTAGCAGCCACATAATATAATCATCACTTAGCAAAGACACAGACTGATCCCTACGCAATGCACTCCAAGTGCTAGGTACTTCATCAGAATACTAGAACACACACATTACCTTGATGGATGGATCAAATGTAAAATTTGAAAGTCCCCTATCTACTCCATTCTGGCATCCACTATACTGGGGTCTCTTGATAGACCATCTGCTTTTTCAAAATGTGCACCCTCTTAAAAAGTTGTCTGACATTGTGACATTATCTGTAGCCATCCCAAATCTATAATTCTCTTTCACATATTGGGGCAGATGTATGATAGCGGTACTTAACATGCTGCTATAACGCTTCCCGCTTCGCCTCTTTACCGAGGCGAAGCAGGAAGCACTACCGATGAGATGTAAGAACATCTCATCGGCCGGAGAGGGGGAGCGTTAACTCCCCCCTCCGGCGCTACCTGTTAGAGATCACAGTCTCTGTCCCGGCCAGCTCCACTGAGCATGCGCGGGATCTCGCTGTCCCTGCTGTGGGGATAGGCTAGCGCCATGCTATAGCTGTCGATAACGACAGCTACAGCAGCCGAACGGTCATGCGGTATGAACGTTCGTACATGGCCCTGCCACTCGGCGCTGCCATCTTGTAGATAGCAGCGCCGATAATGACAGGGGCGCATAGCTTCATCGGGGAGAAGCGGTATCAGCACACATAACGTGCGCTGATACCGCTTATGGGCTTCATACATCTACCCCCCACTACATGGTATATGACCCGTATGGTGGATAATGATCCCATAATTGATGTGACTTTTCTTTCCATATACAAAATGATGCTGAAGAGGAGGGTTACTCTGGACAGAGGAGGGGAGAGAGGGTGAGCAAGTACATTTTTCTGTTTTTTAACCCTTATATTTGATTCTGATAAGAATAAGGATATCATATAATTCATACTTGGGGGTAAATTTACTAAAGTGACAGTTTTTAGAAACAGATGTTGCCCATAGCAACCAATCAGATTCTAGCTTTTATATTCTAGATTGTGCTAGTTAAATGTTAAGTAGAATCTGATTGGTTGCTCTGGGCAACATCTGTTTCTAAAAACTCTCACTTTAGTAAATATACCCCTTGGTGTCTTACAATGTTCCTTGCTAACAAATATGTGCAATGTTACTACTATGCGTATCTTCTGTATTTGAAAATCTAAGTGATGTATCTTACACGAATGTTCATATATTGTATACTCGATAGCATTTCAAACCACCTCTAGTTCTTTGCTAAGATGAACATGAACACTCGTTGCTTTAATAAAAACAATAATCATAATAAAAAAAAGTTATTGTCTGGTGTGGGGACCGCCTGATGTGTCAGATCCCCTGTTGCGTCGCACAGTGCTTATCGCACAGTGTATGGCCGGCATAAGTGGGCCAGGGATTGGGGAAGATCTCCATCACCCTCGCTTCACAGAAATCAGAGGCACTTGCATTTCAAAAATAGGAGTTCACTCTTTCAAATAATCTGATGGGCGATTCTGTGTGACGCACGCGACATTCAAGTACGTGAACTGTTTCTATACCACAATTATTTCTGGTGTCCAAATCTTAAACACTTTGCAAGTAGAAAATAAACACCAGAAAATATTTCACTATAGTAAACACTTCCTTCGGGAATTTTTAAAAACTCTGCGTGATGCACGGGACTCAGTAGTTCTGTCTGACGATCACCTTGGGATTACCACACAATATCATCCTGCACTGCAGATAACATTACGTTTTCCAGATACGGGAGAAGGCATTTTGAAGTTTCTTGTCTCACTCATGCTGGAATACACTTTTTTGAGAGTGTGTCACCTGTTCAGGGTTGGACTAACCTGCTGGGGGGGCCGGGTAAATGCCCTGTGCACACTCCTGCTTTGGAGCTCCACCTACTACCATTAGGGGGCGCGGTCCATGCAGGGTGGGCTGGTCCTTACAGTACGGCCTTTGCCATACGTCATGGGTTACCTTTGGTCTGGAGATACCATAAGTGCAGCATACAGCTGCAATTACTTGCGGGGGCAAGAACGTCGCTCATAATTGGACTGACCCCTAATAGTTGCAGAGGACTACAAATTGTGTTCAGATTGAAGGCTGTGCAGAGCTATGGAAGAGCATGTATTGGAAAGGAAATACTTGTGATGTTATTGTGCATGCACTACGAATGTTGCATTACACCTGTTAATATCAGCAATTTTGTTTAATATTGTTGCATGTGTGGTGCTTTATCCATTGACAACAGAATCAAAATCACTCTTTTTGCCTGATGACTAAGTAACTGGAAAATACAGGTGTGTCCTGCTACATCTTTGCCGATCGCACTACAAAGGGGCGCACGCAACGCGCCATGCGATTACCGCAGCAGCATATGCTACGCTATGGCGTGCACTGGGATCGCACCATGGAATCCTATGGCGGCGCGGGTGCGAACCCAGTGCACGTTTCCGCGCGCAGGCACTCGCTTCACACTATGCGTGAAGTGATTTGCTGCGTACGCAGCATAGAATAGTAGGACACATTTGTATTTTGTTTGGCCAATCCACTAGGCGATTTTGACAGGCGATTGCACGATAACGATGTCGTTATCTTGCAATCGCTTGCAAATCCGGCAGTAAAATGTTAAAAACGACCAGCGATGCGCTCAGGGCCGTAACTAGGGTAGTGCGACCAGTGCCATGGCACAGGGCGCTGTTTGGGCCTGTCAATTTTCCTGTTTATCATTATTCTCACTTGTAGCTTCCTCGTCTTTTATCCCCAGCATCTCCTGGGGGGGGGGGGGGGGGAGGGGAAGGGCACGCACCAATGTTCAGGGTACCAAAAAGTCTAGTTACGGCGCTGGATGTGCGTGCCCGCTGGTCGTTTTTAACATCTATCATCGCCCGAACATGACTGTCAGGTTGCCATGTTCGGGGATGATTGATCTGCATACACTGAACGTCTGAACGTTCAGTGTATGCACTTAACAACCTAGGGGGACGACGGCACGATCATAGTCGTGCCGTCGTCCCCGCATCTAGTAGTGGATGGGCAGTTTAAGCTTGAGTTTAAGAGGAATCAAAATGGGTTCAATTAATAGGATCCATTAATAGTGTGCGAATAAATAACCCAGTTACTAATAGACAGCTCCATTTTCTCCAAAATAAAAACAATTGACTGGTGTGGCGCAAAGAAGTATTCTGGCAAAACCAAAGTAATACAAATATTATGTTACTAAAGGATTCAATAATTTCGTAATAAATGGCTTGTACTGTAGATTATACAGATGTGATCTATATCATGCTATGAGGCCTCAATCATGTACTTTTATTAAAATCCCCTGACTTCTCATATACTTAATTAAAACAAAAAAAAAAAACTTAATTGGTTGCTGTGTGAATTTATATATGAAAAAATTCATAAAGAAAAGTAAAGTGGATAATTTATTACACATATTTTTGAACAGTTTATTTGATGAATGACTTTGTAAAATACAAAACTTAAACATAATAACCAGCATCTAGAAATATTTCAGCACCTTGAAATATTTGAATGATGTAAAAGGTCCCTATACATTAGCAATCGACTGTGGCAATTTGCAGATGACTGTGTAAAAATATCTGCAATGTATGGGGTTCACAGATCCAGGATTTCAACCAAAAAGTGATTGGAATCGGTAAATCAGATTATTCTTCATGTTGGATTTAACAGATGGATTGGGGCTGTAGATTGCTAGTGTATGGAGATGGTCAGCAGATTTGCAGAACGTTACTAGTAAAATGATGGGCCTTTCAAGATTGGCAGATTTGTGTTTGCTGAAAATGATCTGCAAATCGCTGAAAAAGATCTGTAATTTATGGGTGCAGATTGCTAGATTGGGAAATCCTAAAATCGGGCAACAAATCTTAAAATTGTTCAATTGTGGTTTTCAAATTGCTGATGTATGGGGACCTTAAGAACGATAAAGGAAATATTAACTTTCATAGCATTTATATAGCGCACACATTTTGCAGGATTTTACAAAGAAAATTTAGACATTCACCTTAATCCCTACCTCAGTGTAGACTACAATCTATATATTCCCTTCCACATATACACACTAGTGTTAGGTTTTATTTTGTCAGAAGCCAAAATTGAACTCATGACCTCAGGGCTGTTTTCAGCATTGCTAATCACTGTGCCACCATGCTGTTCATGGATCTTACAGGTTAAATGTATAACAGATCCAAAAGGTTTAATTTGCCAATAAAACTCATCTTACACATTAATAGCGCTGGTTATATGCAACCTCTAGTAGATTATAACTGATAAATTACTGATCAGGTTGTGTAGATTTTTGTCTACACAAGATGTCTCCCACATTCAACTGAAGATGTGACCTGGCTAGCTGAAAAGCCGGTTTGTGCCAATTCTTTTAAATGCAGTGATGTTGGTTTGCAATACATGGGGAATAAGCATAGATGGAGGAAATCAATGGACCCCAAGTATTGAGTGTATGATCAAAAAGGTACTCTCATTATATACAGTTCACGAAGATTGAATTAGCTGGGGATTGTGTCTTGCAGATTCTACTTCCGAGTACAGCGGCTGAGCTATTCAATTAGAGATCCGCGATCAACCCAAAGGGAGATGTTCATGTTTATTTCTGCTTGCACTTCCGGAACATGCAAGCAGAAATGGGTATGAACTGCTGCCCTGTGGATACTATTTGGTTTACAGCAGGTCCCTAATTTAATAGCTCTGGGTGCTTTACTCAGTTGAAGAATCTGTGCACAACCCGCGACTTAGGGTGAGTACACACTTGCACGATACCAGCCCAATTTGGCACATCGTGCAGTGTGTATGCTCAACTGCGCGCGTCTGCAGGTTGCATGCGATGTTGTGTAATAGGCCATGCTGCATGGCCAATCACACGCTATCAAATGCGAGGCTGTACATATTAATGAAGGACAGAACAGTGACCATTCCGTTGTTCATTAAATTTTTTAAGTGTGTACCGGCAATCCCCTTTGGAGTGGGGCGAGGGGGAAATCGCCCCCTCAATTGGCGCAACTGCCAGTCGTACAAGTGTGTAGCCGGCCTAACTGAATCTGCCCCAAAGAGAGTACACATCTAACCAAAGGTTAGACTTACAGTAGGATAGTGGTTATATTGACAAAATATAAATTTGAATGTGGCACATATAACCAGTTAAAAAAATTCCACTATAAACAGTTTGGGCTGTCTTCTTAAAGAAATACAACATTCAAACGTGTGTCTGACAGACGCTTGCTGCTATCCATAGTACTCATTGCTTTGTGCTATATGCAGTTTACAGTGCATAAGTAATCCCTTCATTGCGTTAGCATGTTGTGATTTCAGGGCTAAGAAAATGGAGACACCAGCTTAAGTATTCAGTTCTGCAGAATGTTACAACATTGTTTCAGCATAATAAAAAGAACAGCAGTCCTGCCAAGTAGCGGTGTATTTGGAAGGAGGAAGGTGAAAGGGCTCAAACTACTCCAGCACACCACTTAAAAATGCTTATTTTTTAATCGTTGATGATTACTTGATCACCAAATATTTAAAGAAATTACAAATATTTAGTGTTTCCTTTAAAAGTAATATCACAAATAATTTAATTGTTAAAACACTGAGTCATAAAGTAGTGACTAGGAACTGGTAACTAGCATTTATATGTTCTACAATTGCTATTTTCAAGTTTACATACTGGACAATCGCTAATTATTATATGTTACTGTAAGTTAGTGCTTTAGGGGCTATTTCTACTTCTAGTGGCAATAGAATTTGCTGGGGCAGCAGAATGAGTTTTCACTGGATTTGGGGCTTTTCTCCAGCATCATAAATAGTCTGCTTAAGGGGAAATTCAATTAGCTGCGAAAATGCGGTAATTTTGCATCCTTTGTGTGCAAATTTCGCTTATAGAGTATATGCACACACCTGTTTTTCGTGCAACTCAATCCCAAAAGTCGGGAAGCGGCATTCACGAGAAAGTTTTCTTTGCTTGTACCGGCGATAAGTATAGGAGACAACGGGGAAATCTGCCTGTACCCCAAAAAAGGCAAAGTAACATAGGATAACAATATAGAAGAATATTAGTGGCCCTAATAAAAGTATTTGGAGTTCTTAAATTGTGTCAAATGTCCGTTTTATGCATATTTCTAAAACAGCCAAATAATGATAGAAGTTTTTTTTTGCCAAAATAAATGTTCTTATTAAATAGGGGGTGCATAAAAAATGCCTATCAGTATACAATTGTGTCATTTAAAGACACTTTAAAAAAAATATCAAAATACGTCTCTTAAGGTGGGTACACACCTGACAGCTATATCTGCAGATGATGGTCGTTCATACACACTGAATGGCCATCTGCTTGTACCCTCGGGTCCCGGCGTGTCCCGTCCCCCTCCTCGCGGCTGCCGCTGTGTGCACAGCCAATGTGATATGTCGGTGAACGCCGACGTTCACCGACATCACGGGTACACACTTGCCGACGGGCAGCAGATAGATACATTGGCCGATCAATTGATCGGCCAATGTATCTGTCAGTGTGTACCCAGCTTAACGCCCACCTGCAATCTTAAAAACACTTATCCCATTCATATAGCACACCCATATACCTGTCCCACATCAATTAATCCATTTTTCTGCAATTTGCAAATTAAGCTCATTAAAAATTAATTTTTGCCTAATTAGTAATTAAGGAGAATGTCCTAATGGTTCAGACATTTTAGCTAAGAGGTTTTTGTAGAACTTTTCACCTGCTCAGGAGGTGGTAAAACCTTTTGCAGCAAATAGTATGGAGAATTCACACCAGCGAAAAGTCGCGGCAAATAGGATTGCGCAATAAGTACATATTCGCACCATCAGCAGTTTTTTTCTGCAGAAAAGTGGCTTACTGCTGCTAATTGAATTCCCCCCTTAGTGTGTGATTTGTAGTGGTATGGAGGTAATAATTAATGACAGGGAAACAACAGAGTGTTGGAGGTCGTCTACCAAGTTTGTCATTCAGCAGCAAGGACAGCCACAGAGGGTGCAATACAAGATCAGGGAGAGATACATTTCTGCTATTAATAGATTTATGATTGAATGTATATTGCAGCATACAGGATCTAAAGCCACACTGCAAAATCCAATATTTTTTATACAGAGACAGCATCAAAGAGTTAAAAACAAAATATAAATACCAACCTGTTTCAGAATTTTTGTTGAGTGTCATCTAACCATTAAATACACACAAACTGATGAGTTCTCATATTCCATCCAAGGGTTTATAAAACATGCCTTACATTTCTGTGCAATACAAATGAGTGTACACATGGATAAGTACTCACATATTAAGATATCAAATATTTAGACAAGCTCACATCTTTATCTTCAATTACATTAGGAATCAATACTTTGTGAAAGCTCAGGATAATATTGAAGATGACTTTGCATGCTTTTTCTTTTTTTAATCTAAATATATTCCGTGTTGCCATAGAAATAATGATTCAGGCTATTGATTATAGAATGTTACCACAGGGAATTTCAGACTGATGTTCTGTAGTCATGACATGATTATTTGTTTAGGGATTATTCATTGCAATCAGGGTTAGAGTTAGAACGCTCAGGGCATTTAACACATTTATCTGAAAGCCACTTTCAACTTATTTTATTTCTGGCCTGCAATTGTGCAAAGGGAAATGTCAGTGTAAAAGATAACAAAAGTGTCACATAAAAAAAACACAGTTGTGCAAGTAAAAACATGGAGTTCCATTACGAACTGCAGAAATTATTTAGGTTGTAAGGCTAGGGTTCTGAACCTATGGGCTGCCAGACCACAAGGGTGGCAATTAATCTGTTTTTGCACGCCTAAGGAGAACAACCAGGTAATGAATTGTTAACTAAACTTTTATATTTTAACACATTTCCTATGAAATAAATTTTGTTAAAACAGTGTAGTGATATTTGCTTAATTGTAATTACCAATACAAAAGCACCAGATCTTAATTCTTTATAAATTTGTCAAAACAATCCACTCTGATTTATAACATTACCCAAATAATTTTGCATTTTTTTTCCATTTCATTTCAGATAAAAAAAATAAATAAATCTTCTCAAATTCTAATATGCACCGTAAAGGTGCCCATCCATTAGGCAACCTGAAAGACTGATATTCTAGCGTTCAGACCTTCAGGTCGCCGAGATGCAGTGCCTGCACTGAACGGCGTTCAGTGCAGGAGTCCAACCTCCTATCTCTGAACATAGATAGTCTGGGTCGGCAGGACCCAGCGTGCACGCGCATCACTGGTCCTTGCCGGCTATCCATTACACGAGTTTGTGAACAATGTGACCAAAACCTCCTGTTTTTAGTCGGATTGTTCACAAAGTCGTGTAATGGATAGGCCCCTTAAGATGTTGCAGTCTCCAAGGTAAGACATTTAGTGAAACCAATTAATAGAAATAAATAAATAAATACTTCCAAGATTATAAAAAAATAAGCCCGAAAATTGGCAATTTTTTCTATATTATATATATATATATATATATATATATATATATATATATATATATATATATATATATATACACACACACACACACATATACACTCTATCTATATCTTGGACTTCAATATAGTGTGAAATCAGAAATTTTCATGTTACTATAAACAAAAATTACTGAAAATATAAGATCTAAACTTGAAATTTGGTATGGAGAATCTAAAAAACATCAAGGAATAACCACAAAATTTTGAAATGTTAAACCATATGTTCTTTTAGAAATCTACTTTTAAATGTTTGAGTCTATGATCTTGAAAAGTTAATTTCTTTAAACCTAGTCATGTGATATGTCAGTTATGTTCTGAACAAAATGTTTGTTCTTGAAGATTTTAACCCTGACCCTTATATATCAAAAACTACGAGATGTTTTTTTTTTTTTTTCAAACAAATGTATATTTGAGACATCACATAGTATCAAATGTATGATACATTACACACTGATCAGCCAAAACCAGCTGCCTAATACTGTGCAGTACCTCGCCCCCCTCGTGCCACCAAAATAGCTCCAACACATCGAGACATGAACGCCGCAAGACCTCTGGAGGTGCCCTGTGGCATCTGGCATGAAGACGTTAAAAGCAGATACTTTAAGTCCCGTAACTTGCGAGGTGGTGCCTCCATTTCCCAGACTTATTTTTCCAGCACATCCCACAGATGGTCAATCAGATTGAGATCTGGGGAATGTGGAGGCCAAGTCAACACAGTTGAACTCTATCACGTTCCTCAAACTGTTTGTGAACAATTTTTGCAGAGCGGCAGGGCGCATTATCTTGCTGAAAGAGGCCCCTGCCATCAGGGAATATCGTTGCCATGAAGTGGTGTATTTTGTCTGCAACAATGCTTAGCAAATTAACATCCACATGAATGCCAGGACTCAGTTTCCCAGGGGAACATTGCCGAAGTATCACACTGCCTCCGCCGGCTTGCCTTCTTCCCATAGTGCATTCTGGTGCCTTTTCTTCCCCAGGTAAACAATGTACACACACCCGCCATCCACATGGTGTAAAAGAAAATGTGATTCATCAGATCAGAGTTTCATCCATTGCTCCATGGTCCAGTTCTGATGCTCACGTGCTCATTCTAGGAACTTTTGGTGGTGGACAGGGGTCAATATGGGCACCATGACGATCTGTGGCTATGCAGCAAGCTGCAATGCACTGTGTGTTCCGACACCTTTCTATCATAACCAGCATTAACTTTCTCAGCAATTTGTGCTATAGTAGCTCTTCTGTGAGATATGACCAGGCAGGCTAGCCTTCACTCCCCAAGCGCATAAATGAGCCTTGTGCGCCCATGAGCCTGTTCCAGTTCACCTGGTTGTCCTTCCTTGGACCACTTTTGGTAGGTACTAACCACTGCATAACGGGAACACCCCACAAGACTTGCTGTTTTGTAGAGACTCTATCCCAGTCGTCTAGCCATCACAATTGGCCCTTGTCAAAGTTGATTAGATCCTTGGTCATTTTTCCTGCTTCCAACACATCAACTTCACAAACTGATTGTTATGCCACCCCTTCGCGGGTGCCATTGTAACAATATAATCAATGTTATTCACTTCACCTGTCAGTGGTTTTAATGTTATGGCTGATCAAGATGCATGCCTACTCTACTCTTGTGAGACACCCCAGCAAATCTATAAGTGTGTCTAGGTGCGCAGATAAGTGGAAGCATCTGAAGAAGCACACTGTGCAGAAGTGTAAACGTTATGCCATTTGCTAATTTGTTACAACTTTAGAACCAAACAATTAATTAAATAAAATTGTTCTGTTTCTCTTCTGAAATACTGCTCAGTCTAGTCTAAATTATAGCTTAAATTGCTCAGTGCAGGGACATTAAGACTGCCTTTACTACATGCAACACTTGTATCTGCTTGAAGCTTTGTTCTGCATTCTCCTAAAAACATTCTGCATTAAAGTGTAACTCGAAGGTACAATATGAGTCCCTACTGAGAGAGCTGATCACTCACAACTCTGACCCAATGCATAAATCAATTATATTTTATGTAGAGGACGTTTCTGCAGAGCAATGAACACACCTAAATGTGCACTTTGCACATGTTTTGCTTTTGAATAATCTTGCTCTGCATGATGAAATCTCATTTTTGCTCTGCAAAACTTTAGACACCAATGCACCTATCCAAATTAGACACAATTTGCTAATCTTCTACCTTCAGCCATTGCAAATGTATGCTTTTATAAATATCACCATTTTGCAAACAATTCCAATTTAAAAAGGACATGCTACCGCCAAAACCTTGGCATTTCTGAGCCCCACAAATTACTCCCAGTATGCGTAGAGATCACCTGCACTTCCTCAGTGGTTCTCACTACTTTTTCTAATAAAACTTGAAAAACTGAGTGTGGA
The DNA here is from genome assembly GCA_031769625.1 of Taudactylus pleione. Lineage (NCBI taxonomy): Eukaryota > Metazoa > Chordata > Amphibia > Anura > Myobatrachidae > Taudactylus > Taudactylus pleione. The sequence continues at coordinate 15,310,562 of JAUIMM010000608.1, forward strand.
TCAGCCCTTATGTATTTCTGCCGTGTTTGCAAAAATGATCTGGCTAAAAATAAAAAAAAGTGGAAAAAAAAAACCCCAAGTGATGTTAAACTTACATATGAATACTAGATTTACAACAAAAACATCTGATTACTTAGGAAATAAAACCCCAAATTCTGGACTAGACGGTGTGGAACCCATGCACAGAGACTGCAGTACAAGGAGAGACAATTCTTCCTATTACACTTCTATGCTGAAATGATGAAAGGTCGTCTTCCTCATGGAAACAGGAGCATGTTGAGCAGTCAACATCACTAAATATATAACATCTAGCCATGATAAATTAAATATTAGCCAGTTATCCAACCTAGCATTTTTATGTACAACTAAGCATGAACTTGCTTCATTTCTACAACACCACCACTAAGGGAAGTCATCCGATTTGAATATATATTAAATCCTTCAGCTAATGACACATTTGATTTACATTCTCAGCTACCTGTAGCTTTAATTTCAAAATCACATTTGCATACAGAACATAAAATATGATCATGGAAATTGATATTTTGCAGGTAGTAACAAACACGATGTTCTGTAGCTGAAATTCTTACCCATGGATTCCGATGTTTGGCTGCCAACAACACGAAGCAACATGGGCTGGTTGCTCTCTGATCTCTGCAGCGAGGGAGTAGGAGAGGAAAATGTTGTACCATTCACCTTTGCCTCAGCTTGCGGCTAAAACACAAGCATACAAAATAAAGGTTTCTGCTTACAGGAATCCACAGGCAGATAATCAATGATTTTCAACCTAGACACTGAGTGCCAAGTTCAACATGTGTCAAAAATGCATCCCTTTAGTGAATATGTGTGGTTTGCAACTAGAAAAAGAAGTGGAAGTTTTGGATTTTCTCTGATATCCTCCAATATGACTGGAATGAGCCACAAGCTGCTGTGACTTAATGTTACAACAGTGGCTGGTTCTGCTGAGATCAGTACAGCGGGAAAGGCAGTTACTGTGCTGTAGCCGCGGGCAGCGATCAGACCAGCCAGCACATGGCTCAAAGCAAACTATCCGTTCAGGCTGCACAATTATTTATTCATTGGCACTGAGCTGTCTATTGCATTGGTAAAGAGCAGATATTGGCAAGAGTATGATATTTTAATGAAGGGTATTATCCTAGATCAGTTGGTGAATAGTCTAAGCTGGAAGAAACTGTTTATTTTGCTTACTCTTCCTGCTCCCCATCCCCATTACTTTGTGGTAATCTGGTTATATACCCATACATGGAAAATATAATTTTACAAAACAGAGCTCAAATCTGCTTTTTATTAAATAGACCTCTTTTAATAAATATGTACTTGGTGTAATTTTGAAATGGCTGTCATGTCACTTTAAAAAAACAGAATTCCATATTATCTATATTGAGCTGCAAAGCATTACTGAAGCAGTTTGTGACATACCTGCTCTAGCAATTGTCTAAGTCGGTGCAATTGTGACTCCAATTGCTTGTTGTGATCTTCCAGTATCTGCATTCTGGCTTCCAGGCGTCCCTTGTGCTGGCGCAGTAACTTGGCTTCTGCAATGAGTTCTGCATCACGTGGGCTCTGTGGGGATGCTGGCATCATTTCTGGAGGGGAGGGCAGTGGGGATAATCCCTTGTGATCATGCTGCTCCTTCAATCTATCATATTCAGACTGCAAATTTCTTTGGCAAAAAAGTAAGAGATCAGGCATGAGCGGTTACTCACACGTACAGGTACTCCAAGTTCTTATGCATGAAAAAGTCCAGGAAACATATTTCGTATGGAGAATCACCAGTAGTTTAAATAGCATTTGTCATTTTAAACTGCATGTTAAAACAGACAAGCCCCAGAGCACTGGCAACAATGTAACCTATTCGATAGATAGATAGATAGATAGATAGATAGATAGATAGATAGATAGATAGAGCACCAACACGTTACACTGCATTGTAGAAAGTGTATTACTATTTATAAGGAGGACCATGACATAGTAACAGATATAAGCCAGAGTGGAACATTAGGTATGACGACTGAGCCCTCAAAGACACTTACAATATAAATGAAAAAACGAACACACACAGGGGCTGATTCAGATGCACGCGGGACGACTTCTGTCTGTATGTGGATGCCTGCTTACTACATTACGCTCATGCGAGAAGCTGTATAGTAAAAATCTGTGTGGCTGCAGGTAGAATCGATCCCGCCCACTAATCTTATGCCTGCAGTCGTCATCATTAGTATTAGGACTTCCACAAACTCCATCCTGGGTTCAAAAGATCTGGTTGAAACAGACGCCCCATCTCCGTCCACATGCTGTGAATGAGCACGGAAGTCGGCCGATACACCCACAATGCAGAAGCGCTCAGTGCAACTGCATGGTCACCAACCAGTTACCATCCATTTCGTGGACAGTGTGGTACATTGATGGTTGGATGAATCTGTATGCACTAATGTTCTCTGTCTATGTGCGGATACCTGATCTGGAGCATGCACAGAAGAGGATTTCCTTTTTCTGGTGCATGTGCAGTATTCTGAAATCTGCACAATGCGTGTGCATTGCGACTTATGGCTGGCACAGAGTCTGCCCCACAGGGTACTACAAGATAGAGGATTGCTTGATGGAGAATGATGAGCAAACCAGTTTAACTGTGGGCTAATCTGCATCACCCTTGGCAAGTTTTGTATGTTGGCATTTGCATGCCTAGCCCTTGATATGTGGCTTCTGTTTCACCAATCACATGGGGTAGCTCCTAAACATTGGACCACCACATGGGCATAGAAGGCACCAGTCATCAGATCAGCTTTGCTGCATTTCTGGAATTATACATAAGTACAAAAGAGAACCTGAACATACAGATATTATGAATATTAAACTAACCTATTCTCTTCTTCCAAGTCAGCAAGGATCCTCTCGAGTTCTCCTCGCTCTTCACTCTCCAAGGAAATCAATATCTGGGCAGGGCTTCGGGGTTGGCTTAGAGGGGACTCCTGGTTTAAGCTTTGGCAGTAGTGCTGGATAAGCAAATGTTCATCATCTCTGCAAAACAAAGAACATGTCTATTGACAGTGCACTCATCCAGCTATATCATGTCTAATGCATTGCAGGGGGAGGCCGATGAAGGCAATTGCCTAGGACAGTTGTTCCCAAACTTTTTTTGAATCACGGCACCCCAGAGTATCAGCATTGTTTTCATAGCGTCCCTAAGCCAAATGTTTGTCATTGAGAAATTCAGAAAAAAATGTAGAGAAGTAGTAAAGTTAAGCAAATTGTGCTGACGTGTCATCCTTAGGTTCAGTTTGCACTTCTATTTGTCCACATTACATTGACCATAAATAATTTGATTTGGTGCTGGACCAACAACCTACACAGTTTGGGAGCCACTGGCCTAGGACACAGAGAGGACTGAGAGATTATGACCAGTGCTATGTACTCTGCACTTCTTTTCTGCATAGTGATACCAGGTAAACTGTCCTTTTAATGCTGCATCTACACATTACTGGTCTTGATATAATGCAAACCAAACTAAAAGTGTATTTGCTGAATTGCAGAACAGGAAATGGATAGACGCATCTGCATTAGTTTAATAAAACATTTTTTTGTTTTTTACAGATATTGCATTGATACTGCAAGTGCTAATGTCAGACTCTAAATTGAGAACCATGGACTTGCACTAACCTCATCATGCTCAGGTAAGAAAGTTGAAGGAAAATATTTAAATAATTTCATGAAAGTTTAAAGATATTACTAGGATCATGGTGGGAATTTTTATTTAAATGAAGAACACAGCAGGTTGGGCTTAACAGGTTTCTGTGCTGCAGGCACCTTCTTTAGTAGCATCTGGAATATACTGTTTCTTGAAGAAGTACTGCCAAATCTCGGGGCTAGTGTGTGTGTGATATAATATAATTAGAGATATATATAGATATATATATATACATATATATACATACACACACACACACACACACACACACAGGTTGGGTCTCCCATATCCAAAATGCTTGGGACCAGGGGTATTTTGGATATCGGAATATTCCGTATTTTGGAAAAATTGCATATTATAATGAAATGTCTTGGAAATGGGACCCAAATATACACACAGAATGCATTTATGTGTTATATAAACCTTATACACACAGCCTGCAGGTCATTTTAGACAATATTTTTTATAATTTTGTGCATCAAAAAAAGTTTGTGTACATACATGAAATTAATTTATGTTTCATATACACCTTATACACACAGCCTGAAGGTTATTTTATACAATATTTTTTAATAATTTGTGCCTTAGACAAAGTTTATGTACATTAAACCATCAAAAATCAAAGGTTTCATTATCTCAGTCATGCTGAAAATATTCCGTATTTCGGAATATTCCGTATTTAAGAATATTTGGATATGGGAGACTCAACCTGTATATATCTCTCTCTCTCTCTATATATATATATATCTCTCTATCTCTCTCTCTCTCTCTCTCTCGGACTGTCCTACCACCCAGCCAGGAAAAATATCGAGAACACACCATCCTGTGGGGACAGAGTTCCCTAAAGTGATCCCACATACTATGAGCAGAGACAAGCATTCATCTGACAACCCGATTGACATGGGAGCCAGACTCGTAAAATCCCCACAGAGCACTTTCAATAGGGATACATTTATGCTACACTGTCCGACACATACGGGAGCCATATTCGGGACATTGAACAAAGGTGTCATCACTACAACAAGTTACGGACACTGTCTCCGGTCATTTGACCACCAGCCTGTGTACGGGCGGAGATCATTTTGATAATAACGGGCATTTATCTAACCTCAATTTACCCGGTCTTGACAAATGAGACAGCTTTTAGCTGTTAATTTATTCTACTGGGACTGACTATCTCCACATACTAGTGCCAGTCCATACACTGGTCTGTAGTCACTTAGGAGTTGGTCCTGTGACTACACACATAAAAATTAACCCATTACTATACAGTTATTAATAGCAACAGTTATTGATTGCAACATTGGTTTATTCATAGATGCATTTTTGTGCATGCAACTAATACCCCTTTTACACCAGAGCAAAAACCTGGGTTTTTGCTGGGTCTACCCAGGTCGCAGCTCAGTGTAAAAGGGTCCCTGAAAAATAACCCAGGTCAACTGACCCTGCAATCCAACCCAGAAAGCTACCAGGGTTGGACCCGGGTAATGGTGCAGTGTAAACGGTGCAACCAGGGTTATCTGGACTGGGTCATGTCTAAAATAAGCTGATTGGTAGTTGTGGAGCATTCACCTGCCACTTTTTATGACCTCACAGGTTTAGCAGGGCAGACCTTAGTTCAGTGTGAACAGGGCTGACCTGGGAGTAACCCAGATCGAAGGTGCAGTGTAAATGGGTCTGACCTGGGTTGGAACCATGTCCAAAAACCCAGGTCGGACTTGGATTTTTGGTGGAAAAGAGGTATTAACATGTCAGCATTATGTTTTTTTGTGGTGTTTATAATTCTATAATAAATGTTTTATATAATCAAGTGAGCATTTATTGTCCAGTCCTAACCCTTTTTACATGCATTTGTCAATATTACTAGCGGTGGCTCTTTAAATGTGCCAGTGAGTAAGAAACAATCCTTACATGGCAAAAAGAATAAAAAAAATTAAGTCCATAGTATGTAAATAGGCAGCTGTCAGAAGTGTGCTATATGGGTAACTACATATAGTTACCTTAACAGTTTGGTTTTAATTGTGTAATAATGAAGGACAAATCATTATTAGATACCACAACCATTTATCTTCCTCTGTCAAAATTATTGTATTTGCATTAGTTTCAGTCTATAGTGAGATGGAGCAATATGTCAATTGCTATTAGTCTTTTATCACCTTCCAAATCGGTCCTGTGGACAACCAAGCATTGGTAAATTAATCTAAATCACTGAGGTACATGAATATTAAGAAGAGTGATTAAACGAAATGCAAACAGGAAAAGAGAACATTTATACTGAAAAATTAAAAAGGTGGAAGAGTACTAGAGATGTTTATTTAATGATTGTTATTACCCTTTAAATGTGTATTTTATCAGGAAAAGCATTTTCTGAACAAATCAACCAAAGTGTCACTGGTGTACGCTTGTCTTAGAACAACTCTTTGGTTTAAATGTAGGTCAAAGTTAGACATGAGATAAAGATGGTCACACATTTCTTGCCTATACCCAGACTCCCACAATGTACAGCAAATAGCCCCCCCATCACAGTTCCCGACATCAGAGTCTGCAGGATGGATTAAGAGGCTGTCTCCTGTAAGAATACATGATTCAATTCAATCTCAGATTGCCCATGTTCATACAATTCACTAAGCATTTTCATACAGTTCAATCAGCCTTACATTGCACATAAACTGTAATTTACTATAATAATTTGGTTACTACTGTTGAATATATGCCTGACCCATGGCACTGGGAACAAAATACGGGACTATACCATTTCCGATGAACACTATTATCCAATGCTCTTTCATTAAAGTGATCTGGTCACTTTACCGATGTCCAGGGTACTCCATTTACATTATTTACTTTACAGTTACATGGATGTTAAACTAAACTAATGATCTAATGATTGTAAAGACTATTAATGTTGTCACTATACCCACCCAACTATAGTACACACTAAATATACAGAGAGAAAAACAATTACATTATAAATAATAATCTGGTGCAAAATAATACGACATTTAATGGATAATACAAAACTGTACGGGAATCAGACACTGCTAGAGCAGAATACGTACATGCTTTCATTGGGGGAAATGCTATCATTTAGATACGATCCATTACTGTTTTCCATCTCGGCTAGCCTGTGGAAACATTAAAGACATACAGCAGGGTTACCAATTGTAATTGTATTAGCTTCTAAGACAAAGCATGGTTACTATATTCACTGAAGCAAGAGCATAAAGCTGGATGATATCTCTAATTCTGGTTATACACCTTCAGATAAAATGCCTGTCAGACCGATTTACACCTGCATACACTGTACACTTATCCAGCCGATATCAGACAGAACGGCCAGATAATTGTATAGTATATCCCCAGCATTACACATTGTTTCGTATAACTTACTATATAGAGAAAGTCATTTTCAGTATTACAAACAAACCACATTTTTCAGTCCACCATAAAGTTGCCTACTTTGTATTTCGTTTTTATATGTACTAATTCCTAACGAATTTTCTTTTTTCTACCTATCTACTGAAAGCTAATGACAGTTATAATTTACAAAGATAGCATAATAATGGGAACTGTTAGGCATTATAAGTATTTCAATAATTCAGCACTGTTTTTCGCCATATTTTAATTTTGTACTTATATGACAGTTCTAGTTAACAGTAACCAGAGTCAAATTAACAATGGGGTGGATGGAGCTACAGCTCCAGGCATCCAAATAAAAATAGGCCCATCAACAAGACAAGCTGCCTAACTGGTCACACAGTTAGCCATATATCATAAGTATTAAAATTGTATTTCTAGTTTTTTCATAAAATCCACACAAATATCTCTATTATTATGTATTTAGTGAGATAATGGAGTAAAGGGTACACACACCCAAGTGGCTTTGGCCATACCCACACAGTGCTGTTCACAGCTCCTCCCCTTCACCATATAGGCCATTGAACATTTTTAGCCTTAGGCCCATGTGGCTCTTAATCCGGCTCTGGTAGTTACCTATTTCCCTTCTATATTCAAGAACAATATATATTCCTATAGCTATAATTTTAACCTGATTAATTGTATTTGGAAGCTGCTACATTCAGGAGTGCTAGGAATGTGTTTTATTTACCATTCATGTGGTGAGTTGCTGCTGTGTAGAGGGTGGTATTTCGTGACCTTGAGGAGCTGCGGTTGGGGATCTGGTGTGGTCTTAAAATTACTCCATTAACTTTAAACACAGAAATGCTATCTGTTTTTGATTCCAGAGAATCCAATAGTTATATACATTACCTATGCTGCACAAAAGGGCAACCTGTCCGCCAGCGTGGCCTATCAGATCTGCTAGAGGATCGCTGTTCCAGGCGGTCTCAACATCCTGAATTTCAATTGCCCCACACTTTAGCAATTCTGACTCAGATGTAATACAGCGAAGTTTGTATCTTCTACAAGCCGCGGTCACGTGACGACGCAACCTGAAAGTAGCAGAGATCCAGGAAGACGGGACACTGACGACGAGCCGGCAAGGAATAGGAGCGGACGTCTGGAGTGCATTACAGAGGAGAGTCTCCGACTGAAGGGAGTACCTGGTGACCAGTTCAATCGAGCCCTAGCCGGAACATCCGCTCCCTAGGCACGGACTAGCCCCTTCCAATTTATGGATCACGGTGTGTGTCTGATAACAGATACACTACCGGGCATCCCGTCCGAAGGGAAGTACGTCAAGCCAGTAGGCCCTCTTCATTGTCCCAGTACCCCAGCTCCCTTCCTAAGAAGATTACCCCGGGCACCATCTAAAGGTTTTTTTGAGTAACTGATATCTTTCTTCCATTGACATTTCATAAACAGATGAGCGGGACGTCGCGGTCCGTTTAGACTTTTCAGTATTTCTATTACATTGACATTTTTCTCCATACCCTTATTACCAGACACCCTGCACACTCAAGAGCCCATCTTGAAGCTCAATAGTGTGATTAGAGTGGACAATCTCATACCAACATAAGTTAAGATTTATTGCATATTACTGCAGCATTATTGTATTATGTCTAATTTTTATTATACCTATGAGAAGTAAAGTATTTTTTATTTCAGTACTGCATGCATATTATTACGTTCCTATCGGGGTTATAGACGCATTTTTAGCCTACATATAAGATTATGGGGTCTATGTACTAAGCAGTGTTAGGAGACAGAGTGAAAAGTGATAAGTCTGTGATAAGGTGCCAGCCAATCAGCTCCCGTCATTTTTCAAACACAGCCTGTGAGATGAGAGTTGGAAACTGATTGGCTGGCACCTTATCACAGACTTATCACTTTTCACTCTGTCTCATAACACTGCTTAGTACATAGACCCCTATTTCCTGAATGATCTAGTACTTACCAACAACATACCACTCCAAATAGCTGATCGCTACACCTTTTGTTTTAAATTAAATGACTAAAAGCTCAATATATTCTGCTATAGGTATTCATATTTCTGCTTCATATCTATGCCGATAACACTACTGATGCATACTTACAATGTTAGGTTGAATATGTATTGTCACTTGACGTTTAGTCAAGTTTACAGTACAAAAACCTAGTAAATAAAGCATTGCTTTGCAGTACAATGAGTAGTCTCCCAAGCATACTGTGGATTGCACCTGCAGACAATTTTTTTCTCGTCATGTGTTGCCATACTGATATCAGGTTGTACATGGATATAGCAAAATGTATTCAGAATTACAGATCAAAACATTTCACTTGGGAATATCCTGTGCACCCCATAAATCAAAGAGGAAACTTAAAAAAAAATAAAAAAAGTATTCTGAGGAGAGAGACAAGACCTTCTCTAATACTCCATACCAAATTCAGCAATGAAAGCAGAGGGGAGCAGCAATGGTGCTTTAGTGAAGTTACAGGATTTTTAAGGGGGATTTCATAATATATATATATATATATATATATATATATATATATATACACACACATATACACATACACACGTGTATATAAATATTCATATACACACACACACGTATATACGCACATACATACACACACACAATACTGAGCAAAAGTTTTAGGCAGCTGTGGAAAAAGTACTGCAAAGTGATAATGCCTTCAAAAATGCAAAGTGAATGAACAGGGGAGAAATCTAAATCAAATCAATATTTGGTGTGACCACCCTTTGCCTTCAGAACAGCATCTAATCTTCTAGGTACACTTGCACAAAGTCAGGGATTTCTAGGATTATAGTCAGGTGTATGATTAAACAATCATACCAAACAGGTGATAATGATCAGCATTTTCATATGTAGATTGAAACATTGTCATTAACTGAAACAGAAACAGCTGTGTAGGAGGCTTAAAACTTGGTGAGGAACAGTCAAACTCTGCTACAAAGGTGAGGTTGTAGAAGACAGTTTCATGTCACAGGTCATACACTATGGCAAGGCTGAGCACAGCAACAATTTGTGCCAATTGTAGAACTCTTTACTAAATGTGAACAGTCAAGTCACCCTTTATGTTAGTGTATTGTACATATATACAGGACATGTCTGGATGATGGTGCCTGTACTTATTTCATATACACACGACAACTGGATACACAATGGGGATATCTATATAAAGCAAAGGTTTTCAACCGCTGTGCTGTGGCATAGTAGTGTGCCGTGGGCGGTTGTGAAGTGTGCCGCAGAGCCGACGATCACATTAAAGAAGTGCGGACCAGGAAACACTGCTGCTGAGCTCCTCTGGGAGGCTCAGGCGCGCCCGGACTGTGACCTGCCCAAATGCGGTGGCATGACATCACAGGTCACACACGCCGTGTTGCCTGGCCTGCCCGCAGGCCCACCCCAACAGAGACTCAACCAGCCCACGGCCCGCCAGCCACCCACCCACCCAGCCTTTCCTTCTCTACCACCCGGCAGCCAGCCAGTGCTTCCCTCCCGCTGGCAGCCATTTACCCAGCCAGCCCTTTTCTCCCACCCGCCCGCAGCCAGCCACCCTTTCCCTCCCACCCGTGGCCAGTTATCAAGCCAGCCCACGGCCAGACAACCACTGCAGACAGCTCTGCTCTGTGGGAACCCACAGCTGATGACTGACAGGTAGGCAGTATGATTTAATTTTGGGGGAAGCAATGTGGTTTATATTTTTTTCTGTGTATCCAGCAATGTGCTTTTTTTTGTCTCTGTGGGGGCCAAAGTTATTTTTTTTTCTGTGGGGGCCAATGAATGTATTTTTTTATGTGGGAGCCAATATGTATTTGTTTTCATAGGTCGTGCATGCTGCATCGCCGGATAATGTGCCTCGGCAATTAAAACATTTTACGTAGTCGGCCTCGAGTTGAAAAAGGTTGAAAATCACAGATATAAACCATATAAAGTATAAAATCCATAATACCCAAGTTAAAGGAAGTGTTTGTTCAAACTTCTATTTGCCAATGGATAAAGAGGGGCTATGTATCAAGCTATTTTTCTCATAAAATTATGCAGAAACTGCATTTTCTGCATAATTTTATGAATTGTTTCTATATACTAATATCACAATGCAGGACATTTCACAGAAACCTAAGGCAGAGTGCTAATTATCAATTATCAATGGGGACTAATTCGACCCCTATGTACCAAACTCCAAAAAGTGAAACTTTTCGGAGTTAGACCCCATTAACTTATGCCATCTTCAGATGGTGTAAAGTGCTTTAAGCTTATGGAGGGTTACAAGCAGGAGAGAGATCTTCCGATCTCTCTCTCTCGCAGCCTGTGGTGGGAACTGACACTGTGCACATGCGCAGTGTCTGCTTCCATCGGAGAAGTCTTTCACAAACGTGAAAGACTTCAACATAATGCTGGAAATATAACTTGCAGCAACAGCGGTACCGCAACCGTTGTTCTTGTGAGCTTCTCTTCGTACACAGCAGGGATATTTTCATTAAAAATGAAAACATCTGTTGCGATACGGATACTTCATATTCCCAGCAGTTCCTCTATTATTAATAGATGAAAAAATTGTTATTAATTTTCTTACAGTTGACAAGTTTTACAATGGTCAGCTCTTTAGCAGTACTGTGGGTCATGTCACACAGGCGTCTCTCATCACAAAAAAACACTTTGCTAAAACCCTTACCCTATTGTTATATTTTAACAAATGCCGGTAGTTTCATTATGTGCCCCAGCTAACACAATTAAATGAGGGCTTATATTTGAATCTTTACAAATACTGACAAGAATACAAAGGTTGGAACATGTAGGTCCAATATACTGTATATTTCACTGATTTACACACCAGTCTCTCTCATGCTGAAGATGCCTGACAGTATTAGACACTAATTCATAGCCTGTGCAGCGATGCTAAATTAATGAGATACTGGCATGACATTTTCGAGAGCATTTGCACAGGATTACCTTTCCTGGCACCCCTGTGGTATATCTTTTTTGCTACATAGATGTACTGTAAATTAATATATCCATTGCCAGGCAGAAAAAAACACTGTACATATGGAAGTCTCCTAATGACTCTCTCAAATATTGTATAATGGATAAAACTGGGAAAGAGATAAATGAGCAACTGCACTGGCCAGAGAAACTTTTTTTTTTTTTAAATATCTGGATTAATATATTAATTATTTTGACTAGAACAGGGGTTCTCAGCTCCAGTCCACAAGTACCCCTGACAGGTCATGTTTTGTGGATATCTTTGATCACACACAGGTGAGTTAACCTATTTTCCTGGGACAGTAATTATCCCACCTGTGTCCACAGACATAAATCCTCAAAACATGACCTTTTGGGAAACCTTGAAAACCACTGGCCGAGAAGATATACAAGAATACTCATCTCCCTGCTCCTTCTAAAGAGGGAGCTGTATACACTACTTAGACTTTTGCTATGAGGATGGATTGTGCAATGGAATGGTGATTTGTTACGCTCTGCTATGTGTACTGTATTGTGCAAGAGAACAAAATAAGTGTTAGATTTTCTATTTTTGGCTGCAACAGTAACATTATAGTTTATTCTGTATAGCTGCTTCTGTTATCCAGCCAACTGTAGTTCATGGAACTGTCGGATATACAAAACTTTATACTACCTTTTCAACCATATTTAAAGGATATGTTCCAAACTGGAAAATGTGCATTTGGCTACTTTTTATTATATCAACTCTGTTCCAAAGAAAAGAATTGCTAAAAAGTGATCAATAACTTGCAAAATGTAAAAGAAAAGTGCAGTTATAGTAGCTACAGCTTATAAGGTACTTTTCTTTACATTGGATTACAGTGGTGAAAAAATATTAGATATGGTAAGAACTTACCTTTGTTATCTATTTCTACGAAGTCCATAGGGTTCCACAGGATACCTTGGGGTATAGGTGATGACGTCAGGCATCGGGCACCATAGAGTTAAGTTTTCAGCCTCCCAGGATGCACTAGGGTCCCCCTCCTATACCCCGCCCCCGAGCCAAGGCATCTCAGTTACGTACCAAGCCATAGGCCAGAGGAGGAGAAGGAAGAGAGAGAAGAAAGATCTGGACACACACAATAATCACATTCTCACCAGAGGGAGACGGAAAAACCGGTGACCACAGTAAAGCCCATCTGCAGCACAGGTGCGACAGGGCCTATGGACTTCGTAGAAATAGAGATAACAAAGTTAAGTTCTTACCATATCTCATATTTTCTACATCAGGGTCCAAAGGGGATCCACAGGATACCTTGGGGATGTCCCAAAGCAGTATCCTTCAAGGGTGGGGACGCTCCTGTGCTGAAAGGAGAATCCGCCGCCCGAAGGAAGCATCCTGAGAGGCAAAGGTGTCAAATGCATAATACCTCACAAAGGTATGGACAGAGGACCACGTGGCAGCCTTGCAGATCTGTACTGCAGAGGCACCACGTCAAGCTGCCCAAGAAGGACCCACAGACCTAGTGGAATGAGCCCTCACAGAGGATGGAACCGGAAGGCCTTCATGAAGATAAGCTTCTGAAATTGCCATACGAATCCAACCTGCCAAAGTTTGCTTTGAAGCAGGCCAACCCTTTTTACGGAAGCCATAGAAGACAAACAAGGCGTCCGACTTCCTAAACAAAGAAGTGCGGTCAACATAAATCTTTAAGGCCCGCACAACGTCCAAAGTGGCCTCACCCACTGAAACATCAGGCGAGTTAAAAGCCGGCACAACGATTTCCTCGTTGATATAGAAATGTGAAACAACTTTGGGAAGAAAATCAGGACGAGTACACAGTACTGCCCTGTTCCCATGAAAAATCAGGAAAGGTGGTCTATAGGAGAGAGCCCCTAAGTCAGAAACACGTCTAGCCAAAGCGATGGCCAGAAGGAAAATTGTTTTAGCTGTCAGCCATTTAAGGTCCACTGAGCCCAGTGGTTCAAACGGCAGTCCCTGGAGAGCCCTCAGGACCACAGCTAAATCCCAAGGCGCCACAGGTGGAACAAAGGGCAGCTGAATTCGAAGAATACCTTGCATAAGGGTGCGCACATCAGGGATTGTAGCAATCCTACAATGGAACCAGACGGACAGGGCAGACGCCTGCACCTTCAGAGAAGCAAGGCACAGCCCATGGTCTAGTCCCGCCTGTAGGAACTCCCGAGGGGCATAACCCCTCGGTCGACACCACTGGAAGAACGTATGCCACACACGATGGTATATCCTTGCAGAAGATGATTTCCGAGCTCTCAGCATAGTTCGTACTACAGAGCTGGAAAACCCCCTGGACCTTAACATGGCCGTCTCAACAGCCACGCCGTCAAAGACAGCAGAGTCAGGTCCGGGTGAAGACAAGGACCCTGTGACAGTAGGTTTGGTCGCAGTGGCAACCGCAGAGGACTGTCCACAGACAGACCCTGAAGGTCTGAGAACCAGTGCCGCCTGGGCCACGCGGGAGCTATCAACAGGAGCGTCCCTCCTTCCTGTTTGAATTTACGGATTACCCGTGGAAGAAGGGAAAACGGAGGAAAGAGATAAGCAAACCGGAACGTCACTGGACGGACAGAGCATCCACCAGAGACGCCTTTTCGTCTCTTGTTCAAGACCCGTACACCAGCAACTTCTTGTTGTGCCGTGACGCCATGAGGTCGATCTCTGGAAGACCCCACCTGTCCACTAGAAGTTGAAAGACGTCCGGGTGCAGGGACCACTCCCCCGTATGAATGTACTGGCGACTGAGAAAGTCCGCCTCCCAGTTGAGGATTCCCGGGATGAATACGTCCGATATGGCCGGGAGATTGCGCTCTGCCAAGACCAGGATGCGGGACACCTCTATGAGTGCTGCCCAACTTTGGGTTCCTCCTTGCCGATTTATGTAGGCCACGGTGGTGGTGTTGTCCGACTGGACCTGCACGGGGTGACCTTGGAGAACCCGATGTGCCTGCTGGAGAGCATTGAAAACCGCGCGGAGTTCCAAGATGTTTATTGGAAGCTCCTTCTCTGCTTGAGTCCATCTGCCCTGGAACAAGTGTGGACCCGTGACCGCTCCCCAGCCCCGAAGGCTGGCGTCCATTGTCAACAGGACCCAGTCCGCCACCCAAAATGGACAACCCTAGTTGAGATGGGTCGTCTGCAACCACCAGGCTAAGGACAGGCGAACCTCCAGAGTGAGCACCATCGTCTGGGACTTTAGACTCTGAGGCAGTCCTTTCCATTTGGACAGGATCAATTGCTGCAGAGGTCTGGAGTGAAACTGGGTATATTCCACCATGTCGAATACTGACACCATGGAGCCCAGTAACCTCATCGCCGAGTGCAGGGACACTGCGACTCTGCAGACAACTGCGCACAATCAACTGTAAGGCAGAGATCTTTTCCCCCATCACAAAGATCCTCTGCTGTCTGGAGTCCAATAAGGCTCCGAGGTGCAGAATCCTCTGAGACGCGATCAGGGTGGACTTTTGCCAGCCGTGCCGTTGCAGTACCGCAATCGTCAGATCCAAGTGGTGTAGAAGGAGGTCTGGAGATCCTGCTACCAACAGAAGATCGTCCAGGTACGGCAACATGCGGACTCCCTGCAGCCGCAGGAAAGCCGCCGTGACCGCCATAACCTTGGTGAACACTCGTGGTGCTGTCGCCATGCCAAAAGGTAACGCCCGGAACTGGAAGTGATCATTGTGGATTGCAAACCTGAGGAACGGTTGATGGTGTAAAAGAATAGGGACATGCAGGTAAGCGTCCTGTATGTCCAACGACACCATGTAATCCCCAGGTTCCAGCGCCAGAATGATGAACCGTAGGGTCTCCATCCGAAACCGCGGCACCCGCAAGGGTTTGCTTTGAGGTTGAGAATCGGACGGTACGACCCATTGGGTTTCTGCACCAAAAATAGATTAGAATAGAAACCCTGGCCCCTCTGGGAGAATGGAACATGCACTATAACTCCAGCCTGGAGCATAGTGTGCAAAACTTTCCGCAGTTCCATGGCTTTGTTCCGGTCTAAGGGAAGACCCGTGGTGAAGAATCGGGATGGGGGCCTGTGCCGAAAGGAGAGGGCATACCCGTGAGAAACCACCTCGTGAACCCAATTGTCTGTCGTGGTTACCGACCAACACTGGGCGAACTGCAGCAGGCGGCCTCCCGCTTTGGGATCCCCCAAAGGGAGGCTCGGAGCGTCAGGCCGCAGGTTTGTCATCAGACTTAGGGGCCGGACGTCTGGTACTCCAGGCCTGTTTCCTGGGCTTGGCCGATTTCTTGGGACCAGCCTGTCGGGGAAAGAGACTGCCTTAGGCCTACCCTGGGCCCTGTAAGGCCGAAAGGACGACTTACCCGAACTGGAAGGGACCGCAACAGACGGGAGACATGCAGACTTGGCTACCGCCAGCGTGGCTACAATTTTGTCCAGATCCGGACCAAATAGGACTTCTCCATTAAAGGGTAAAGCTTCCAAGCACTTTTTGGAATCAGTGTCCGCCTTCCAGGATCACAACCATAAGCTGCGACGAGCAGCAACAGCTGCCGAAGAAATCCGAGATGTGAGGGTACTGATATCCAAGGCCGCTTCATTGATGTAAGTGGCCGAATCCCAGAGATTGCCTACCAACCTCGGCCTGTTCAGCTGAACAGGCAGAATCCAAAGACGCCTCCAAACTATCAGCCCCATGCTCCATAGCTCTGGCTACCCAACATACGGCCATAGTCGGTCTGGATGCCCCCCCCCCTCGTGAGGGAATAAATGGACTTTAGGCAGATCTCCACCTTACGGTCCGTAGCATCCTTCAAGGAGGACATGGGCAATGTGGCACTTCGGACTAGGCGTGTCACATGAGAATCCACCTATTGAGGGGATTCCCACTTAGAAAAATAATTGTCCGCAAACGAGTAAGCCACCGCTAGACGTCTTTGAGGCTGATACCGTTTGCCAGGGTGTTTCCACGCCTCCTCAAAATGGTCTACTAACTGACCCGAAAGAGGAAACACTGTGGCGTCACCCTTAATATCCTTAAAAAAAGGCATATTTGGACTTGGACACCGGGGGATCGTCATCCTCAATAACTAAAGCTGTGCGGACTGCCTGAATAAGGCCAGGAATATAAACCTTGGACTTAGCGTCCGACTCTTTAGTACAGAGAGGTTCTTGGTCAGATAGATCCAAAATCTCCCCATCATCGGACGTCACGTCGTCATCCTCATATGGAGCGGACAGAGACGCCACCGGCTGCTTATGTGGCCGCAACATACTCCCCTTGTAACACGTCCGACAAATGCTGTACAGAACTTGTCAGTGAATTAACCCACGCAGGTTCCTGAGAGACCTGGGGAGGGGAAATAGGGAGACTGTGGGGTACCATCAGTTGTCTCGGGAAACCCTGCATGGGTGACGACACCACTGACTGCTGGGACAATCCCATCTGTGAAAACGCAGGTGGCGGAGCTAACTGGCCCACTAGGGTTGTAAGCGCTTTGGCGAAACAAGCCCAGGGCGATTCCTGTACCGGAGCCGTTACAGTAATCGGCCGCGCCAATAAATAACACTGCCGACACAGCCCCTCCGTGTTACCCTCCCCCTCCGCTATTGGTACTTTGCACGTAGTACACAGATGCTGGAGAGAAAATTCACTCTCAGACATGATGGTAAGTATGTGACCCCTCTCACTAATACTCGTTAGTATAGTGTGAGAACCACCCTGCAATCACCGCACCGCAAGGGCTTTAGCAGAAGAAGAGCAGGGACAGTGAAATGGCTGACAGTAGAAAGTGAAAGTACAGGCAGCAGACACTAGCAGAAGTCACATACAAGGCAAAGAAATTAATCCCTGCACTATCAGCGCTGTTCTTCAACCACGCAGACACAGAGCCTGGTAGGACACAGCGCTGCATACACAGACCTGTTTCAACGGAGGAGAGGTATGCCGGGGGACCCAGACCACGATTCCACCGATCAACAGCTTCCAGAGGGGTAGTGGAAGCGCAGGTTAGTTAGCTGGCTCCACGTTGCAGCCAGTCCCCAGGGAGCCCCCTGCCTGGGGACTCTGGAGGAATATGTATCAGCGGAGACCCACCGCGAGACCCCGCTGCTTACCTGCTGTCCCCTTGAATCCGGCCATGGTCCAAAACATCTGGGGTCACCGCTAGCTGTGACCCCCAGATGCTTACCAGCATCCCCGGATCAGTACCGGTGTTCTGGTACCGGCGGGGTGTAGGCAAGACAGCATGGACGTCAGTAGTGACTGTCCATGCTGTACTTCCAGATGTGCGGCCACAGCTGCCGCAAAGAAACTTCAGGGGCTATCCTTAGCCCCCCTCTAAACAGGTGCTCCGACTCCAAGCTGGGCACCAACGAAACTGGGATGCCTTGGCTCGGGGGCGGGGTATAGGAGGGGGACCCTAGTGCATCCTGGGAGGCTGAAAGCTTTAACTCTATGGTGCCCGATGCCTGACGTCATCACCTATACCCCAAGGTATCCTGTGGATACCCTATGGACCCTGATGTAGAAATACTTGGTGCTTAGGTCCACTGATGGAGTACACACCCAGGAGGATGTGCTTCTGCAAAAAAGGGTAAATAAAATCCCCTGTATGTGACAAAAATAAAATGTGCTGTTATGATTGCAGTTTTGAGATCTGCACTACTAGTAGGGTTGAGTGGCGACAACCTGGAAGTACAGAGAGTGGTACTGATGTCAGTTCACCTCTATTACATGGAAAAGCTAAAGTCAGGGTAGCAAACTGTGGGCAAATCAGGGCCTTTATGCCAATGTTCAGTCAGGCTGGCAGTAAGAATTGGAAAGAGGCTACACGTGGGGAGAGTGTGTGGCAACACTGCAAACAAGTGGAGGAAAAGTGAGTGATAGAATGGAAAGTGGTCTAGGGGAGCCATCTGAAAACATTAGGGAGGGGGGTAGGAGGTAGTGGTGGCAGAAGATAGAGGGGTTATAGGGATTATAGAGTGGGGTTTATGGTATAGCATAAGCAGCTCTCTAATCCCACTATATTGGTATTCGTTTTGTTGTGACTTTTCAGCTCTTGTGTAATTGCAAGTTGATACAGGTATCCCAAGAACAGATGTTGGGAATAGCAGTTGTGTCTGTATAGACTAAACACATCAGTATAAGTATATATCTGCAAAAGCTGTCAGGTAAATGCCCATCTGTCATCATTACTTTTTGTGTAATTACTTTAAAATCCATTATTAACAACAGTACATCAATACCGTATATGTTATTAAGTCAAAAAAATACTTGAATAGTAATTCTAAATAATTTGTCTTGAGTAAGGGCCTCAATAGGTGAAAGGCACTGGAATAAATGTATGAAAGGGGGAGACAGCCCGAAAGTTGAGGAATCACTGGAGGCAATTCAATTATTTTGCCAGCAGTTATTTTATTAAGGCGCCCGACAGAGCAATTCAATTGTTGCTCCGTCTGACCGCGTTAGCTGCCGGCGCAGACATTTCTACTCGCACGCTCAGGAGGGTGTGAGCAGAAATGTGTGAAAAACCCGTGGATAGGGGGCGCGCTAACCGCAGTTAAGGCACCCTAACCAGAACTTTAGATAGGTTTAGCCGTTTTACATGGCTAAACCCGGTCTAATAGGGCGTGAAGAGGGTGATAATGAGCATCCAGAACAATTGAACTGCAAAAGTGGGCACTCATTAATTATCACCTCCCACTCAACATTTGAATCACTCCCACTGTGTTAGATGAAAGCATTAGCTCACAAGCTGGTAGGTTAGGAAAACAAACAGCAGAAAGCAGAATAAAAGTAAATTTGCTAATTTTTCACCACTGGAAGAAAAGTGGATTTATTTTCTTGTGCTTATGGAACAGATCTGTAGACATAAGATATGATACAATAAACAGTGTCCCATTATGGTACATTCACAGAATGATGATAATAATCCAGTTCCTTTGAAAGTCTCATGCAAAACAGTGAACATTGTAGTTGCAAAGCAACAAGGTACTCACCACTCTGGCATATCACACATATGGTCTTTCCAAGGCTAAAGAGATATCTTAAACGTGAGCTCCTCCCAGAGTCGGCCCTAGGCATAGATAAACTAAGCAAATACCTAAGGCATTTGGGAATGCCTAGGGGATCCAAGCATGCCTAGGATCTGTGCAAATTTGGTGCAGGCATGGCTGGGGTACCTGCTGCCGGCTTGCCAGACACTCTGGCAGCTGCTACTGTCATGTGGAGCTCCGATCGGGCCTGGCAGCAGCAGAACTGCCAGCGGAAGTTTGCGGGGGAGAGGCACCTGGACGACGGCTAGTGGTTATTGCCGGGCCAGCTCTGAGGCGTCAGACAATCAGAATGAGCTTCTGCGCATGGGCAGAGGCTCATTCAGGACTATAAGTAAATGGTCGCGGGAGGGCTGCTGCACCATGGGCCTTTATGGAGCTCGGAGTAGTGAGTCACACCTCATGGCTCTGGGCTCCGCCTCCAGCAATCACCACACATAGCTGTGGCTTGCCAGCCCAAGTCCCGAAAAGGGGGTCCGCCACCCGCGGCTTACTGTACCTTGAGTCGGACGGCTCTACATGCTAAGCTCAAGTAAAGTAAGTTTGGAACTGGGAGAGGGCCGGGCGGGCTGTGGTGCTCACTGCTGGGAAAGGGGTGGTGGATGAGGGTGGGTGCTGACACTGTGCTGTGATAGGGGGGTGCTCTGCTAGGGCCGGCTCTGGCTCCTCCTTTACCATTTCTACACATGAAGGTGTTCTTGAGACTGCTCTATACCAGTGGCAGAATGATGAGCCATGGAGGAGCATTACCCATTGTACTGAGGCCATTTTCACTGTTTCAATTCAAGAACATAGCATTTGCGGGGACAGTAAGGCATGGACATGTACTGCCTACATAACCTCAGCCTACACTCTATAAGAGGTGCATGTATCATACACACTGAATGGCTACTATCCCTATTCGAACTAAGAAATATTTTGACAGTCTCCATTAAAATCTCCTAGTTTGATGGGCACAACATTCTTTGTAGGTTTATACATCAACTTACAATAGCAGGAACATCTACGAAATATGGTTATATATCTTTACAGCGGAACTCAAAACACTGAAGCCAATATGCATGGACATGCAAAAATCAAATGTTTCAAACGTATGTAAAATGAAGAGGTAACGCATTAGAAAATGATAATGTTAATGTCCAACAATTATGTTAAACATGCAGATCTGCAATATTTATTTTGATGTAGTATAGTTTAATAGTATAAACGAATAGTGTAAGGTGGATGGAAGAGACAGGCATTTTTATACAATGTGCACCCTTTGCATTTTGGTATTTTGCAATATTTGGAATTTAAATGCATATGTAAAAATAAATAGAAACTTGAACTTTAGTTCTCGTTAAGTATTTTAATTTGTAGGTGGTTTATGCTCTGCATACTGTAGTAATATAGGTTTTATATATATGAAAGTCTACTAAGAATTATCTCATGATAATTTTAAAAATGAAAATATGACAAATGTAGTTTTAATTAAGAGAAAAAACATTAAAAATGTAAAAAAAAAATAAAAATAAAGAAGAAATGTTAGCTAAATGTCTGTATTATTGAAAATATGTTATACATTTATATAGGGGCAATCTAAAAGTTACTAGTCGGAGAGAGGATGTGGAATTAAGTTGCATATATTTTACCGCTTCATTTCTCAGGTCCTGCTGAGTAACAGGCATGAAATGCTACATAGAGGTTTAATGGCAGACTGACAGATAGGAGAAAAATCAACAAATCGTTGCAGAGTACGAAAGACTCTCCTGATGGAATGAGCTAAACTGTACAAGGCTCTCTGATATGTTTGGATGCTTGTGCCATAGAGTCATACCTGCTAGCATAATGTTCAATTCGTGAGTGAGTGTCATCGTGTGATAGCTGGGGAGAAGAGGCAGGGCTGTGGAAAGAAGAATTTAAACACAATTCAATCTTCACATTATGAAAGGTGCTTGAGCTTCATTGTGTCATGGACTGCTTTTGTATTAAATATTAACAGGTATATTATGTATGAACTGGACACTTTGTATGTTAACGTGCCATCAGTTTAGAATGGCAGCATTGACACAACGTTTTACAAATGTCATATTTTCGGGTTATTTCTCCCTACACACAAACTTTAAATTTCAATGAACTTTTATTTAAAACAAAATAACTTCCAGAACACTGGAAGTGATATTTAAGCAGAGCAAGTGTATAAATAACACCTGTATAAACCTGAAGTGGTTATTGTACTTCTCTGCTATTAGCAATAACACATGATCAATTAGGCAGACGTTCTGTACAAATGAAATGAGAGAACAGCTATCTACATTTTCTATAGCGCCTCTGTATACAATGATGCGCATCTGTATACAATGATACAGTTGCTTCAAAATCCTTGAGAAAACTTTCACTTGTATAAAGCCATAAAAACATCAGACAGAGACCATATAGAACCAGCAGCAGTCACTTGTGATGCCATTACAAGTCGTCACTGGATTTTCTAAATAACTTATTTCCCAATTTCTTCACAACAAGATTAGAGAACTGATAAAAAGACAACAGACTTAAAATAACAACTAGACCTAAAATTACTTTACATGAAAGCACTAATAATAAACTATAAACAATTCAGGGCCCAAAGCCAAAGATATCAGAGATACGACCACAGCCTTTCTGAATACGGACAATACTCTGCTTAAATATGAAATCATACAAAAAAAAAAATAATACATTACTGTGGTTGGAAACCACAAGTCAGTAACTGAAGGACTAACAAGTTTTATGGAAAATTGTTCAGCACAGACCAAAATGTGTTTTTGCAATACCACTAGTATTTGTGTACATTTGTTTCAAATTCACCACAAATCAAGGATGTTGAAATTTAGCATTTGTGTCTTCAATTGTCACAAATACAATGGACAAGCTCTATTTTATTTTTATTATCACAAAGTAGTGGTCAATACCATATTCTTTATTTCAGTTCTTTACTATTATTCCGAATCTAATTCAGTACTTTAGTCTCGCAATGATGAGCAATGCTGAGCATTAGTACTTTATATCATCACTGTAATATCATCTGCTAACATTTATACAGCAGGTAGTGCAGAGAGGTCCAAATATTATGGAAGGTGAAACAGACCATCAACCAAGGGAGAAAATAAAGAATTAAATATATAAAATAAAAATTCGCAAAAAAATAAAAATAAAACATTACCTAGAAAATGTGTGTTTTGACCTGACCTTTAATTGCCAATGTGAAAAAATAATTTTTATAAATATTATTTTGAAATATTAAATGGACACAGTCTAAGAAACAGAGCGGTAAAGATGCATGATGTTTGTACTGCAAATAAAGGGTCTTCCATCCACACAGCAACCCATGCTCATCACAGCAGATGTCTGTAGTAGTCATGTTATTTCACTGTAATCAGATTTATACATGTAACATGCATAATTTCAGCAGTGGGAATTATGTTACGGATAACATGTCATTCTACTATTCTGAATATAGCTTATTTCTTTTCCTCTCATGTTTTGGCACACCAAGGCATAACAAGTAACAATTACGTAGATATTAGTTTGCACTGTATTCCTATGAATGGAAATATGAATTTTCTATGGTCCGGTGTGTTTAAACCATGGTGAGAAATCACTTTGTGGAATTCTGTATGTATCCAACTAGGGTCATATATCCCGCTTTACATCACCTGTATTTCAAGGAGGCAGATAACATGCACACATGTACTGCCGATGCTCATGTGACTGCACTAAAACTATACATCAGTTTACCAGAGAAGCAGAATGTCTCCGGTTCTAAAGACGTTTGTGCTCTGTTGGCAGAGTGAAGTGCAAATATACTGTAATATGGATCCAGGGCTCCTACAAAGTAATTACTTATACAGCTCAACTTGGAACAGTCTTCTGCAGCTTTATGAATATCAGAGTTGGTTTGTTAAACTTCTAACTAGCCCCAAACCTTCTGGCTACACTATCTGTTATTGGTGATATGGGACTTTTTGATCCTACCAAATCAACATCAAAATCGTTTATATTGTAAGTATGTATTAAATGTTTTGAGAGCTTGTCAGAGCAGCAGATATTGGTGAAAAGGTATTATGGTGAGGGATATGTCCTAGTAGTGTCGGTAAGAACAATAAAGGACACTGCAGTCTAAAATGGTTAAAAATCTTGCAGTAAGGAAGAGAATGTGTACTGACAATGCCAAACATATGTACTGTATGCAATGGTTCCACAGCCTGACAATGCTTCAAGATGACTCAATGTTGATGACGTTCTGGTTAGTAGTCCTATAACAGCATCACTGATGGTCCACACTGATAGATCCTAGACAAGGAACCTATGTTGACTGTCCATTTCTTAGAACATCTTGAGCATACAAATAAACTGGCCTTTTCATTTTTGATGCTACCCATATTAGACTTGAAAGTTACAGAGGGGGCAGGGAAAAGTGATTGATGATGTACTCATGGGTGTAAAAAAAAAAAAAAAAAAAAGCAAAAAAAAAGCAAAGTAATAAAGCACACATGGCAGGAGCGAAAGCAGTAGCTCGAAAAAAAAAAAAAGTACTCACGCAGAATCTACTGGCCAGAAGTTGATCAGAGTAACAGGACTGAAAGACAAAAATGAGTAGGTGAAAAAGTAGAGTAGAGAACGCAAAGGTGGAATGTGGCTTATGACATCAACATAAAAGCCAATTAAAGCAGCCAATGCAAAAAATTATACATACATATATTAAAATCAAGAAATACAAGCTGAACCTCTACATTAATGAAAATTAGCCAAATAAAACAAAGACTGTCAGCAATGAATAAGGCTAAATGTTCAGCATTTAGGTACAGACCAGTTATATTTTTAGGATTATTAAAGTCAAACTTTCTAATGATTTGAAATGTTACGAGACTTAATATTCCAAAGTGAGCAATAAAATATTTTGAAGCACTAAATTAACATTTAAGAACATGTATGTAATTTGCAAGTTAGCTAAATGAAATTGAACACAGCAGGATGTGTGGCTGGCCCATTGTGTATCTGTGTACAGGAACTTTGGGAGCTTGTGCAAGCAAGAGGACAGATGGCATTGCAGAGAGATCACCCTCCTCCTGGAACTCTGCTATCAACAGGAGGTTTCCTAAACTATTCATGTTCACTGCTATCTTCCTGGCAGATGGGGCTGCAAACAGTTGCAGATTTGCACCTGTCATTTGTTTGAGAGCTCCATGAATAAATACGCTTAAATAAAACTATTCTACAGAAATCACCGTTTGCAATAAATCAGCTTTGCCATAGACTGTGCTAGATCAAATTACGGTTCGAGATGTGTTTCTATCATTTATTATCATGATCAAAAATAGTATTTTTCCAGTCAAGACTGTGCTTACTTTTTTTTCCAGTCATAACTTATTTTATTTTTTATTTGAGCTGGGCCTGGGCTGCTTCCAGCATGGATTTTTAATATTTATAATAATCCAAAATATGACTTCAGAAACCAATAGCGGACAACCGTATTGGCATAAAGCAGCCCTCCTGGACTGGAAGATTTTCTATCCTCAGTTCTCTTCTAATTTATACTAAGATGTTAGTGCCAAATCGTAGCTCTACACTTATCACACATTTTAGACTTGTGAAAATTAGATGACAAAGCAACATAAAATAGAACACTGATTTTTATGGCACATTAACATCTTTGCACTACCAATTTAATGCTGTGACTGCCATATTTTCATAGATGTATGCTGACTTCTTCACAATTTGAAATTCATTTTTGGAGTCTGCATGAAAACATGTTTTTGTTTTTTTTCTTATGTGCCCCATAATATGCGGTTTTAGGGGGGAGATGTTTCTGTATTCATGCCAGCACAGTATGAGAGACAGTCTTGCAGATAAAACCAGCCTTATAATTGATTGCCAAAATCACAATGGTTCAGTAATCCATGAACCTATTACATAAACCCCATTGTGTGGATTGAAGAATTCATGCCACAGGGAAGTGCCAGTGCAGTCACAGCACCTTTACTGACCGAATTGCCAGCTCTTTCTTTTTTAGTTGAAACACATCCTAGTATAATCTTTTAAAAAGATGTGACGCCAGCAGCATGTAATGGATTGAAGAGGACAAAATCAGTTAGAAGGGGTTTAATTTATTGTAGTTTGTGTATACAACTTTAAATACATGATTGACTCTTTCTCCTTCTAAATTTGTGTATTTTAAAGTTGTGTAAATTCACTGCTCTGGCTTAGAACACAAAGCTACTGAAATAAACTATCACCCTCCGCACTCTATTTTAAATGGAGTTGTAAGGGAATGGCAGAGTACCACTAGACACTATTTTACCTTCCTGTTGAATGCATTAATATTTACACATTTTGGAGTAAATTTACTAACCAGCTGGTTGACAAAAAAAACGAATCAGCTTGTGTTTCATATAGCCAAAATAAAACCCATAAAAATGACTTGTATTAAATGATAAAACAAAATGGGAAAAAAAGTGAGAGCCAGGACATTTGCAAGCCCAGTGGAATACACTCACGTCTCCATGTTGTCACCTTCTAGGACAGTCTGAACGGGCAAATAACCCATCCTTGGGTGTTTAGCAAAATATCTTTTTGTCCTGAATTTATTCTTCAAAACTTTTGCAAAGTCGCGAACATCTTCTCCAGAAGTAGTCTGAAAGCAAACAAATAATTCTCTTTGTGGATGTGGGGACCTGATGGCATGAATTAAACAGTAAAGCGAAAACTGCGGCTTTGCTCTGAAAAGAAAACAGCAGCTGAAAAATAACATGGACAAAAGACAAACAAATCCTGCAATGGATTTCAAATTCTGCTTGGCATTCTCCTTGAGAAAGTAGGCATTCAGGTATTAAATGTTTTACAAGAGAATACTTGGCACCTATCGTTATTTAGTGGCTTATGACAAAGGGATTTACCATTTCTTAGTCCCTGTTATTGTATCTTAAAGTTCAAGCTAAAATCAGCTATGGATTGCAGTTTACTGAAGCAAAACACATCAAGGAAAACAAAGAGCTTGGAACAAACAAACAAAAGTCAAGTACCTAGTCACCTAATCTGTTTCGGATAGCAGTATGACCCTAATATCCTGTACTCATGAGTACTGAAAAACATTGCTTGTGAAAAACCAAGACTAAACCTTGTACTTTGAAACAAGTACATAGCTTTCCTGCAGCATAGTGCATTGTGCATTAATGATTGTGAATGCGGCTAGGAGCGTGGAATTGAGAAAGCGTGTGTGTGTGTGTGTACAGGTCTGTTTGTCTATAAAGAGCAGGATATAAGAATGTGAGATGAATGAGCAATTTCTATACCCATGTGAATGAAACCAAGTCAACAGGCTGGTCCAGATACCAAGATGAAACAGGCCTATCAAATCAGCTTGCTTAGCCAGCCCCAGAGCAAACTGATTTTGATAGGCCTTTTTCATCTTGGCATCTGGTTGGCGTAATAAACCATAGGCTGCTGATTATGTACTTTTTGTGTGGTTTTATTATGCTAATGCTTTTATATGTTGTGTGAGTGCTATGTATTCATCAAAATACTGTTTTACTACCAATACAGGACACAGTTGTGACAATCTGGAAGTGATAGGTGTGTAACATCTCAACAAAAGGTTTGTTTTTATTACATATGTACCTACAAGTCATTGAATCATATTGCTTACCTCAAGCTAGTCTCTCCAAGTTAATGTTTGAATATTTCATTAAATAGACAAAAACTATAAGCTTCTTCATTTTGAAGTAGATTTCATACAGACTGACTTTTTTCATGGCAATATACAGTATGACAATCTACATACAGACAATCTCCTACCCTTGTAGGTATGGAAACTAACTTGGCTGTTCCCAGTTACTGGACTGTGTGAAACATGGACTTTGGAAGCACTTTGTATAGGGATACTAGAGACTTACAGGAGTGCAATATTCCACCATCGGATAGTGCATTTTGTGACCTTTTGCAACACGGCCAGAAAAGAAGCAGCTTTGGCAGATGTCATAGTTAAAGTGCTTTAAACTTCTGTACCTAAAACAGAAAATAAACAAACCGTCAAAAATATGTCCAGCAATCTGCGTTCCGCACAGAGGGGCCGGGCCTAATGACCCAATTAAATGAATCAGTTATTTGTCCCCTCCCCTATTCAAATATATGCAATTCACGGGATTACCCACACAAGATAACTGTGGTGCACTGAGTGACAAGCATAGTGAGCGATTCCACAAGACATTTCAGCAAAGGAACAAAGATATCAGGGTAGGTGACTCACTACTGTTGGACAGTGACAAGAGATGCCCCAGAAGAGGAGTACAAGTGACAAGCAAAGAGAAAGCATCCCCATGAATAGGCCACTATATCAGATAGTACTTTCGTATGCTGTATGTTTGTTTCGTATGCTTGTTTCATTTTGTGTTCTTATTTGTGATTGATTGAATTAAGACAACTGTTATTTATTTTCTATCAAGAAAATATCAGATTATTTTAAAATAGCTTTTCACTATGGCTATATTACTAATGTACATACAGTATAGTACAAGTAGTGTAGCTCAAAAAATAGAGCTAGTAAAAACATTCTGAAATCATTTTAGTTTTTCTTGACCTCAAATTAGTAATGTATGACTATTTTTAGAAAGGAAACAAGTTAAAAAGTATTAATTTGTTGTACAGTGTTATTATACCAAAGTGACTGAGGTACTAATTAAATCACCTCTGCTCATGCATGTATAGCCTTATTACCAAAAGTGTTAGAGGACTTTAAGGACCGAGTTTTGGAAACACATTGTGTATTAACCTATTAATTTCAGCATCTTTCCAGAATAGTGAGTGTGGAAAGAGATGGCATCTCCGGTTTTGACGTTCCACTCAATGAATTGATTACTGGCAGTAGGATGGATTGCAATCTCAAGAAGATGGTAAACGCTAGGATTTATTTTAATTGGTGAGAAAATTAGCATGTTCACATATCTTACAGATATGTACACAAACAGTGATATCAGGATGGCGCACAAGTTATCTCCCCAAATGTTCTTTATGCAAATCTTAAGTTCAAAGTGCAAGGTTGAAATACACAGGTCTTTCTAGTTAAGGTGGCAGCAGTCTTTCTGTATTTCCACATGGTGACCGGATAAAAGTAAACTGAAAAGGGGGTTACAGAGAACAGGCTCCCGATAGTGTAGCAATTTAAATAAAGCGCACATGCTCGAAAAATGATTGTGCGTACCGAATAAATCTTTAAAGCTTATCTGAAACTTTGCATGGATATTTTAAATTAATAGGAGGAGCTCGGTCAGAGCCAGATGAGTTGAGATAAGATTTATATATATATATATATATATATATATATATATATATATATATATATGAGAAGGGGTACCTTTGGTGCGCTACAACTTAGAGTATTAATTAAATAGAAGAAATTTCCACCACTTACGGGGATTTATTGCAATATTAGCTGTTAGTCATACACAACCTTCTAGTTAGTCTTCAAATCACCATAAGTTTAGGTTTTGGATATTGTTCATAAAATAAAAGCCCTATGGTAGCCCATAATTCTTATACCTAAATATTTTATTCTTGGTATATCAACAGAGGTAAAAATATAAACAATTTACAATACAAATCAATACATAAATAGCATAAAACAACTTTTAGTAAACCTGCCCCAGTACAGAAGGATAGATGTTATCTGCCACCTACACCTTTACAGGTGTGAGCTCTTAGGTGGACTTCTTATGTGGTAGGTGCAGGTTTTTCAAAGCGATGACCCTACGCGTTTTGTCCACCTACGGGACTTCATCAGTGGTAAACACAAAAATGGAACTGGTTTGAACAAACACTTGATGATATGGAACTGGTTAGAACACTCAGTGGTATAAGCTTATTTTCTGTCCCTTGATAGGGAGAAATTCCTAGAAAGGCTTTTAAAAGTCAAGTAGTTCTTATAAAGATTTTACTGGAACGATTAGATGGATGTTTCTCAACCAATAAATGTAACCAGATTCCTTAATAGCAATTTAAATATGAAGATGCATCATATACTCCCAGTGTGTAAAAATGATGAGACCCAGTGCCAAGCAAGTGGTAAAACTCTATTCAGTCCAGTGAAGTGTATGTCTCCCTCTGTTAGCAGTACTGTACACTTCATTGGACTGAAGTTGTAGCGCACCAAAGGTACCCCTTCTCTTTCATTTTTAGGTCCTCTACTAGCAGAGGTCCACCTAATTGGTGCAGCTGAACCAATGTATGCGCGATATAAGGGTTCATTTTATTTACTTATAAATATACACATACATACACACACTTCATTGGTTTACTGTAGTACAATAATATGGTAGCAGCGGCCTAGTGTAAATTAGTGTGTGTATATATATATATATATATATACACATATATATACACACACACACTAATTTACACTAAGCCGCCGCTACCATATTGTTGCACCACAGTACGGCCTTGAGTAAATTAGTGTGTGTGTGTGTGTATATATATATATATATATGGCACAAAGAAAAGGGAGCGCACCATTGTGAAATAAATCACAAAGAGTTTATTGCATTCTAAATAGGAACACTCAAATGAGCAAGCATATCACAAAGAGTCCAGATGAATACCGCACGGCGGATATCCTCTAATCCGTCTGACCACTAATGGTAGATGTGGGTAACCAGCTCTTTCTCCTTCGCGCTGGCGGGACCAATACCAAGCGTCACTCCAGTGCCCAAACTAGTTTAGTCACAATGGGACTTCGTCAGTTATATATATATATATATATATATATATATATATATATATATATATATATATATATACATACATACACATATACACACTAATTTACACTAGGCCGCTGCTGCCATATTGTTGTACCACTGTAGACCAATACAGTGCAAATTTAATGCCTACTTAAACGTATCGCATTTGGCTTTCAATCACTGCTAGTATAAACACTTGTCCCTAAAACTTAACTCTGCATGCAAATATTCATTGTACAGCTAGTAATGTTCAGTACCTGTTGCTGAAAAGCCCTTTTCAGCTTTTCTATTTTATGAAGCATTTCATACTTCTCTGTGGAGAACAATTCTATTTAGTATTTTACCGCTGTAGAGGTGCTTACAGAGATTTTTTTTTTTCTTTGAGATACTGTAGGAGCTGCCATTTTCTCTCAAAGGTAATAATGATTTCACAGTCTATTGGAATAATGTATTTAGTATGAATTCTACAGAGAAGTTTACAAATCATAGAGCAGAATACGGAGTGTTTGCAAGTAGCTTTGAGTTTTTTTTTCCCAACATATACTTCAAAAACGAAAGTTAACGAGATGGACTAACCATCATAATTTGTGGAAATGGATAAACAACTAATGAGGAAGCACCGCTCAGGGTAGGAGCAGACAGCTTTTATGTCTTATTAGATACTTCTATATCATGTAAACAACTTTGTGTCAGAGAGATTACAAGACAGTCTGTAAATAATTTTCAGTGAGCAGTCAAGTTCTACTTAAGAATCTACAGTACAAATGTTATTTTAGGACATCCAGAAGTGCTACATCTTTAATGCCAAAGGGGAATTCAATATGTGTATTCGCCCGAAAACAGATAATTAGTTGGGCGTATAAAACAGGACTTACCGCATTTTTTTTCTTACCTTTGGGCAATTCAATTAAAGCCCATTTTATCTGCCCTCAAAATTATCCGTTTTCGGGCGAATACACATAGGATCCGTGATAATTTCAGGGACCTGTGTGTTTTTGCCACCAGCTTCCCAATAACAGAGGCATTATTGGGAATTCACCTGCTGAGCTCCTGAAAAAAAAAATGTCTCCGATAAGGGCTGCTGGTGGCCATGTTATGGGGCTAATTAATTAGCCCCGGGGGGGATCAATAAGACGCTGTACATTACCACGGATAATTGAATTTCCCCCCCTATAGCCTCATATTGTACATTGCAAGACACAGGTAAATATACATAAGCAGCTAGATAAACGACTCGTTCTAATGTTTCTAATGTGTAGCCACGTTCACTTGGATAATGTCAAAAAATAGGGAACTTGACGCAAAGAGGTTCCTTATCTTCCTACAAAATAGCTGTCTTTGTATAGAAAATCATCTAGCAATAAAAAAGAATAAAAGGTCCTCATCCACACAACTTAATTTATTGGCCAGGCAAACCCCAAAGAAGCCTAATTTTCCGCTCATGAATATATGTACCTAATACCGAAAGTAACAGCAGTGTCAGAGCTGGCCCACAGCAATCTTAGAAAGAAACAGTTCATGAGACGTGATTTGCCCTTTGGGAGCCGACATGTACCACTACCTAAATTGAGGTTCAGCACATCTACAGGTTAGCCCACTGACCAACCTCCCAGAATACATATTTGTATTTATCAAGGTCCTACAGACATGATCCCTCAATAGCAATAATATAAATATTTCCCCATCAGGCGCAAAATATAATGGCCTACCCATAATGATGGTTTACATTTGCAATTTATTGCCTCCATGTGGGTGTATAAAACTACAACCTTGACAAAGTACCTAGTATTAGATATCTGTTCTATGGAATTTTATGTATTTTTAAAAACAATTACTAAATTAGCTGTTCTGGCCACAGAAAGCACAAAACAGCATCTTAATAACCACTGAAACATTAGATTTATATTTGTTTTAGTTCTAATAACATTTCCTCAAAGACACAAAGGCTTTTAGAGCATAATTAATTGCAGTGAGATTTTTCTGGCAAAAATTAACCCAATTTTCTATTATCGTGGGTATGCATGCTCCAGATACCCGCGGTAACCAATAGGAAAAAAAAAAAATTAAACATCGGGCGCAATTTATTTTTCTATGCAAAACACGTGTGAAATTTGAAGGAAAATAATTTAAAAAAAATTAGGGGAACAATCTGTACCCTAAAATATAAAAAAAACAATAGGGTAACAGTAATAATGATTATTACTGCCCCAAAGAAAAATATATTGTTTTTAAAAATTGCATTGTATTTGATTTGTGCTTTTTTTAAAAAAAAAAAGTGATAGAAAAAGCAAACTTTGTGTTGTTCGTTTGTAAAAATTAAAAAAAAAAAAAAGTTATTTTAGGCCAATTTAATTTCTTTTTAAAGACTATAATAAAGCAAGTATTTTTCATTAAAAAACGCTTCAATTAAATTATTGGGGTAAATAAATTTCCCAAAAAAATGATTTTGGGGTTATTTGAGGCCATTAGTTTTAGCAATCAATGATGATGTCATTATTGGCTAATAAAGCCATTTGGAACCTTCCAATTGCTTAAATAGTCATTTGGGGGATTGTCTTAGGGGTTCGGAAACAAATCCCAGCAAGGTTTCCTTAAAACAATGATTTTAGGGAAAATAAGACATCGTCTGAAGCTGCAAGAAAAAAAGCTGCATTAATTTCTATACAAATTACAGTGCCTGATTTTCTTGCAGTCAATTAAACAGGAAAAACCTTGCGGCTGTGGGGAAAAAACCCTCACAGACTTTTTTAAATTTCGCCCACAATTGAATATGCCCCAAATAAGATTTCTGAATCAACTAGATCCTATCGGCTTCTTATAGAACATCGCCATCTTGTGGGAATAAAACTGAACTTTACTTCTATTTTTCTATCTTGGGACTTTAACAACCCAGATGCTATAGGCTTGCTTGTGTAAATCAGAAGGAAATTCTTTTATCTATTCTCTATCCTTAGACCCTAGACCTAACTAATAATGTCAAAGAAAAATAATAACTTTATTTTACCTATTTTATTGGCCAACAAACCATTTTTTACTTTTTTGAAGATGCTAAAAGAATAAAGGCTGAGTGTGCTGAATTTCAATGTATTAATAAATGAGCATCTACCGATTCAAAAATGTACAGAGGGGACTGCCCACAAACACAGAAAGACACACCAACCTCCACTGATCCATAAGGATCTAACACAGTCATCAGTGACAGCAGAATTATTAATTTCTTCAAGTCCGAGAAAAAATAAAACTGGGGCAGTAGACCAAAAATGTACAAAGCAATCACCTTCCAGCAGGCAATAGATGAAGGGGTCCAACAATTAAAACATGCTACGCCTCAAACACCACCCAGAAGAACAGGAAAATAGAGTAAAATTAAACTTGTCCATCAATTCCAGGAGAGAGAAAGAGATGCCCTCTGTGGATCAAAATCTTAAAAAGCTATTACTAAGAAAGCCAGAGGATCATGTACTTTTAGACCGTGTCCATATAGCTCTAAGAACAAAGTCCCACAATTTAGGGATATAATCTTATGATGCCACTACTATAACACAAAGGAAGCCGTGTTATGTGAGTCATGAGAGCATCAAATCCTTTAATTTCATGATTTGTCCTTAAGCAAAGTGAGTTTAATGGGTAGATGTACTAAGCCTTGGAGAGAGAGAGAGAGAGAGAGAGAGAGAGAGAGAGAGAAAGTGGAGAGAGATAAAGTACCAACAAATCAGCTCCTGTCATTTTTCACTGTTTGAAATATGACAGTTACTGGTACTTTATACCATTATTGGCATAGTTATTGGTACTTTATCGCTGTCCACTTTCTCTCTCTCCAAGGCTCACTACATCTACCCCTAAGAGGGAGATTTATCAAAGCTTGGCGATAGATAAAGTTTAGAGAGATAAAGTCAAGGGTTAAAGTGGGCCGGAACGGGGCGGAACTGCGTTCCGTCAGTTCTAAGTGCCGGGCTGGAGAGGAGCCAGGCGTCCGCTGAGCTTTTGTTACCAGTGACCATTCCTTCCCTACAGTGGCACTCTGAGGCTGGAGCTCACTCCTAAGCTCCGCCTTCTGGCTCCGGCAGTTGTTGAAGTCTCTCCCATAATTCCGAGGAGCACTGGAGAAGTCGTACGGCAGCGGACACAGGAGAGGGGCTTAAGGTGAACATTGTGTGTTTGTTTATGTGTAAGGGGCACTACTACAGGGGGCACCACAAATGGGGCATTACTACTGGGGGGGCCACCACTACTGGGGGAATTGCATAAGGGGCACCACTACTGGGGCAATTGCATAAGGGCACCCACTACTGGGGCAATTGCATAAGGGGCACCCACTACTGGGGCAATTGCATAAGGGGCACCCACTACTGGGGGCATTATGTGTAAGGGGCACTACTGCTGTGGGCATTGTATAAGGGGCACTACTGCTGTGGGCATTATGTGTATTAGGGGCACTACTACTGTACGAATTGTGAATAAGGGGCACTAATGTGGACATTGTGTAAAGGGGCACTACTGTGTGTCATAACATAAAAAAGGGACACTACTATATGGTGTAATGTGAATAAGATTGTGCTACTGTGTGATGTAATTTGAATTGGGAATACTATTGTGTGACCACAACCCTTTCTTTTGAGACCACACTGTCCCTTTATTGAAAAAGAAGGTAGGGAGGGCACAAATTTATATATTTATAGTCTGCAGGGGGGCGCCGAGGACATGGAGGGTGAGTTTCACCACGTCTCTAGGACCACTTTCAGCACTGGATAAAGTACCAACCAATCAGCTTCTGTCAATCTTTTACTACTCTTCTGAGAGACACTATAAGATATGGTTGGGGCTTCTCTTTCCATATTTGGGTATGGCCCCAATGCAAGCTACACCCTGCTAAAAACCCACTACTGCAGACTTTCCTTCAGAGCAATCTACTTCAAGCATTAAAGTGCCTCCTGCTAATGCGGTGCCAAAAACTCAGATACCCCGTGAGAGAATGGAGCACAGTGACTAAGAACACAAAACTTTCATCTGCTAAGTGCGGAACCTAAAATCGATGTTGATACTACATGACAACTCTCTTCTTGAAAATTAAGTTGGTGCATAACTCGCTCTATTTTAAAAACTGTTAAAAACAGTTCATCTAATGTTGAATAAACTGGGCCATATTCATCACCATAGTAATAAGCTATAAAAGTTGCAAATAGCAGTTAATGTTAGCCTAATTTAGACAAACCTGAAATGGAGGACATAATGTCCTCTTGATACTCACATGGGTCACCTATATTGTTCTGAAGTAGCCCTTTTGCACTAGATCTTAAATAGTATGTAGTGTTTACTACTTTTCTCTAGATGTGGTTTTAACATGCTCAACTTATATGTTAGCAGTGTAACCTTTACATATCTCCAGGAATAATATAACATATATATATTTCTTAATAATTACAGGCATTAATACTGTGCTGTGGGGCAGGGCCGATGCAAGGTTTCTGGGCGCCCTAGGCAACATTTCACCAACCGCCCCTGCTCCCTCCAATTCATAATATGCCATGCAGGGGCGTATCTATAATAGGTGCAAGGTGTGCGGTTCACAAGGGCCCCTAGGTCCAGGGTGGGCCCACACCGTACACCGGGCACCCATATAGTTTCATACTTATCCGTCCGTAGTCACC
This sequence comes from Taudactylus pleione, assembly GCA_031769625.1. Classification (NCBI taxonomy): domain Eukaryota; kingdom Metazoa; phylum Chordata; class Amphibia; order Anura; family Myobatrachidae; genus Taudactylus; species Taudactylus pleione. The sequence goes on from JAUIMM010000608.1 coordinate 15,347,075, forward strand.
AGCATGCTGTTCCGCAGTGCTGGGCCGGCGCTGCAGAGCGGCAAAAATCACTGAGAAAATGGTGGCGGACATTTTCCCGGTAACTCTGCGCATGCACAGTGCTGCAATCCCCAGGAACACGGCGCAGATGCCATTTTCCTGGAGACTCTTGCATGGTCAGTAGATTCTGGCACGAAGCCAGAATCTACTGCCGCACCACCCGCCGCGGCACCGCACGAGAGAGGAGGGGACCCACATTGAGTCTGCACATGGGGCCCCTCCTCTCTTAAAACACCCCTGATGCCATGCATCAGCCTCCCCAGTTAAATAACATGCCACACAGCAGTTTCCCAAATTCATTACATATATAGAATATTACACACAGCAGAGCATCAAAATCATAATGTACCTCACAACACTGCCGCAAATTTATAATATGCCACACAGCTGTGACACAAATTCATTATATGCCACTCAGCCATGAATTATGCCATTAATTTTTTTTGTGGACTCAGTGGTGCCCTCCGGTGGCTGGCACCCTTAGGCGGCTGCCTAATGGTAGCACCGGCCCTGGCTGTGGATGGTATATAGGTATCAACGTTAACCACACCATCAATTTGTTGTCCCCTGGAATAAGTTTTGTGGTCACAAAGTTTATATTTATGTCTTTGCTTAAAATTTTAACATCACTACCTTCGGAGAGCGCAGAATTGGCGACACTGCAATAACTCTCAGTGATGTCTTGCCATATAACAAGCATGCCTGTGGCAGGAAGGTGTCTGTTGGCCCTCAGCAGCCTTTCTAAAACCTTTGTCACAATCAGCTCTACTTCAGCTGTAATTAGGCTGCCTTTGTTTTTGGCTGGTTGCTGCCTGCTTGGCCCCGGGCTGGTTGCCTCCTGATTTTTGACCTTCCCATGATTAAATAGTAATTGATCCTAGAATAACTCGGCAATGATTTTGTGGCTGCATTACTAATCTTTAAAAGGGGAAACTGCAGTTCTCCCACAGTAGTTACATTTTTTGATACATTGTGCAACACCCATGCTGGTCGGGGCGCTTGCCTACTCATCAAGAGCATCCGCTGTGATGCAAGTAAGGATATTACTTTATTGATAGCATAAGTGCAGCAAACTGAAAAACAGGAGCTGGTGTTAATGGTTAATATATGGACCAGCATAAAAAAATGCATAGTCTTGGGGATTATGTGCTCCAATATCCCAGCTCCATTAGCAAGAGGCTTAGGTGATGGATGTATGGCGTACTAAATTGAAAAAAAAGAAAATCATTTGTAATAAACTATTTTTTTTTTATTATATCCACATAATTTTATGTGCTTGCCATCAATGCTCAATACAAAAAAAAGCATATTGGAATTTTTCAAAAGGGGATAATTCACTGTCTGGAATAGCAATCCTTTTCACCAGGGAGATAAGACATCATCAAGAGAGGTCAAACTTACCTAAAACCGATAATTGGACATTCTTTACAGATATTACACTTGGCTTGGTGTTTGGCAGTTTCAGCAGCAGCAACTCTGTGAAGCACCGGGAGCCAAACCATCGACTGTGGTTCCAACCTCATCCAATCCAAAAACAAAGCTGCTTCAATTTCTGGCTTATTGTTGGCCTGCAGGTTACAAATACAGAATATGTTGGAAACATGAAGGTATTCTCACTAGGTAAAAATTGTATCAAGCATAGTAACATATTCAAAGATACACTACATTATTTCCATCACTGAGGCTGCAAGCTGAGCACTTTCATACAGGTCATGGACCTCCGATGCAATATCTAAAATCTTATTTAACAGTAGTGTGCACATTATTACTTTTAATACATTTCAAAGTACAACAAAGCAAAAAGTGTTTTACCTTCAATGACTGTTTTTTTTCCCCATCACAACACTTAAATAATGAGTGACATCACTACTCTCCAAAGGTGTGTTATACTTTATGGTTGTGACAGCACTAACTCTGCTAACGCCCTAAAATAACTTATGGCATATTTAGGGAACCTTGCAGCAGGGATAATTTATGTTCACCATTATCTATTATACACCAGTGTTAGAGGAGTAATCCCAGGGTCCAAATAAAAAAATATTTTAACTGTACTACTAGCATAGAATCACAATACACTAACCAAATGCAAGGCCTCTCAATTAATTAGGTTAAGTTTCAGTGGCAAATGCAGAATTTTTTAAGGGGGCTATATATATATATCGCGCATACATACACTCATTCGGTAGCATACACATAGTATACATACAGTACACACACAGTACATATAGAATATAGTACTTAGCTACTTACACAAACCAAGGGCTGAGGAGGATCACCGCCACGGCTACCCTAGAAGATGGTATGTAAGCAGAGCCGCTGCAGTTGCTGGCCATGAGCATCAGCCCCAATCGGCAGTCTGTATCCAGTGCAGAGAGCTCTTCAGATCAGAGCTCTCTCTGTCTAAGGAGTTGATGCAGCTCCAATCACGGCCGCTTGGAACCCCCCCCACCCCGCCACGTGCACTACAGGGTTTGATGAAGACAGATTGCTACAGGTTTTATTTAGGAGTGTACTGAGAAGTAACAAACATTGTCTGTTTTGTTACATTTATGGTAAGAAGTACTTAATTACATCAAGTCACAGCGGTCATTCGTATTTGGACTACTGCAGGAAAAAAGATTCCCACTGGATTGATAAATAATTAAACAACAAATGTCAGGGTGTTTGCAGTTTATTATATATTGCATTGTAAATGTAATTTGCAAACATTAATAAGCAACGACACTGCTCTCTCGTGTATGTGACACTTAATTTCATTATTATATGGTGTACAAACATGGTAATGAGTGCTTAGCATTCATCATTAAACACTGTGAAGCCATCGTAAGACATAAAGGGCTAAGGGACATTTGCAGCATGTGGGCACAGTGGTTTAGCATTGCTGGCTCACAGCACTGGGATCATCGGTTTTATTCTGATCAAGACATTATCTGTGTTGAATTTGTATGTTTTTCACATTTTCTCCCATAGTCTCAGATTAATTGGCCACTGCAAAAAAATGGTTCCTAGAGTGTTTGTGTAAAAGAGAATTTAGACAGTGAGCGCCAATGGGGCTTGGACTGACGTGAATGATTACACTGTCAAGTCCCACCTCTACACTATCATAAGGCAGAATTATACGCCTGACAAAAATATTACAGATACCCGTTAACATTAGTTGAGTGTGCATTTGCATCCAGAAGGCTCATTTACAAACATGTAGTTCCTCTTCAAAAGGCAACCCAGCTCCCCTACAAATATATGTAAATATAAACTATACTAGTTTTCTTAGGATATGTTCTGTAGTTTTTGATACGGTCTAATGACATTAGTATGATTATAAACAAATTAGATAGATGGTACATTAAACATTGTTGATTGTAACTTCTATAAGAACAAATTATCTTGTTCTCTAACAGAAAGGCTTGGCCTACTAATATAATGCAAATTAAGCATATTATTCTAGAATATGTGAACAGGAGATAAATCATTACAATATAAAAATAGGTCTGTATATACATTTCCAGAATAGTGAACCAGTCATTAGAGGGATATTTATCTACAGAGACTCAGATTCTTCAAGAATCAATATTCCAGTACATTAATGGAGCTGCTGATTAATATGCATTTTTTAATGGGAAAAGATGCATTCTGTATTGAATAGTGCACTGCATGTTACAACCAGAATTAGAATGAGCATTTAAAAGCATCAGGCTGCCTTGCGGTAATCAGCATAAATTAGGAAGACAGAAAAAGGCGCACAGAGAGCAGCAATTCAGTAAAACTATATATCAGATTTATTTTGTAGCCTATAATCAATGTTAATTTGTTAATTGTCATAAAGGTAGACGGCTGAACCAAGATTTCTGTGGAGCTTGCACAGTCGAATAGATGGGCTTGGTGTTGATTAGCGCTGTTAAAATGTATCACAGGGCCAGGAATTGCTTAAAGATTTAAAGCTGTATGGTAGAAGCCTGGTTAAGAGCAGTCTTGGCTTTTATTGTTAGTTTGGATCACTCGCTCTGTTGCTGTTACATCTTCTTAGGTGACCTCTAAATCCCACAATGGGCAGGATAGAGAATTCTACTGAAAAAAAAAAAGAAGAAATCCTCTACCTGCCACCAGTTGGTAGGAATGAGAAATGTGATGTAAACAGGTTTCATAGCCCAAAAAGACTAATAGCTAGCTTGTTATAATTGAAACTTTTTGGGAGGGATGGACGTGTGGTGGTGGAATTAGGTGGTACATCATAATTCTATAGTTCGTAAAATCATTCTTCTTTAAATTTTTTAATCTAGATAGTATCACTCAAACTATAGTCCTATAACATTAGCATTAAAGTGTTGTAATTCTTTAAACATATTCTGATGCTGCAGGGAATAAAAACGGTCTATATATCTTGCTATACTTTTGTTCCAGAAACAATTTACTATTGGCCCGTTTAAAACAATGCTTCTACCAACTAGACACATTTCAAGGCACAGAAGGCTGGTGCTGCGTTGCGTGGGGCTTTGATGCTTATTCCATATTTGTATGCAATGATTATTATAACAAATCTTGGATTATCAAAAAGGCACCATAGACCACAAATGCTGCATGTATCTATATTTCATGCATCAGCATAGGTTACATGACAGGCATGTTACGTTCTCACCAGACCATTTTATAAACTCTACCGATGTCCCTTAGCCTGGAAACTAATGTTATAAATATATATGGTTTTATTCTTAAATACAGAATGAAATATGCCTTAACCTTCCATGCCAATGAAGACAGCAAATCTGCTGGGGCAGATCAGGTTCCAATGCGGGGTAGGGAAAGGAAAAGCTGTAAAGTGGGAAGTGCCATTGCAGACTGCTAACCTTAAAGTAATTGTTTCTTACACAGTGCAGAGGTTCACTTTCAACTTTTCATTTCCCTGCGGGCAAACACCTAGCTGAAAACTCTGCAGCCTGTATTTGCTTTTGAAAACCGGTCACATTCGTTTGTTCTGCCATACAAACAGGGCACATAAACCCCGAGTGAAATGGAAGCAGAGGTAGAGCTGTTTTGATGACATTTACAGTGCTGCTTTGCGAAGAGTGGGGGTTGAGCAGAGAGCATTACTGTTCTCCAAGGGCTAACATGATCTGTCAGGGGACCACATAATATGCCAAACAAACAAACAGGAGCTTTTTTCATTCATCTGCACTATACAATACTGCAATCAGCATGTTCCGGATTGTCCTATATTCCCAAAAGGAAAATAAAGGGAGGCTGCATTCCGGTTTTCACTCTTTATCCTTATAAATAGACTTAGGGAAAAAATGCACATCAGAATCACAGCTTTGACAGTTCCTTTCCATCGTATTGTTCCCTTTAGTCAACAAGGAGTATTCATAGAAAAGATTTCAGCAAGATGCTGTATATATGAATTGGCATGTGATGCTTAGGAGGTGCAGTGCTGATACTTACTGACAAATCCAAAATCACTTTCTTACATAACATTTCAAAAACAAACAGGGTTGTTTACAGACAGTAATATAGCATTATCTCTATCAAAATATGGTATTTAAATTGAATGAGACTGAAAAATGTCATAACGTTATGATCTGGAACCAGGGGCTTCTTAAGAGAGGAGGGGGCCTGTGTGCACGCCCCGTGCGGGGCCCCCTCCTCTCTCCCCGGTGGCCAGCAGCCAACTGACATGGCTGGCCAGCCACCGGAGCCTTAGTAGACTCCGGGCACTAGAGTGTGCCCAGAGTTTACTGCGCATGCGCAGAACACTGGTACAATGGTCACGGCTGACAATTTCCGGTTCCGGTTCTGTCCGCCGACACCCGACGCGGGACCACAGACAGCTGAGTTTAAAATAATATAGGTGCAGGGTGAGCGGTGCGGGGCACGTGTGCCCCGCACACACTGCACCCATTATAGATACGCCACTGTCTGGAACAGTTCATTTCAAAATCTACCAGATAGGTGTCCTGCTTAGGCAAACTAAGTATGATCCATATGATCAGTTCTTTTGATTGACTGATTACCGCACATAGAGTGATTTGGGGCCAATTAATAAACAGTTGAGTGCCATTTGTGTAATCAGCTTTAGTAAATGACAGATCAGATACATTACAGTCACTGCAAGGATTTGTTGTGGATTAGGGTTACTGTTAAGATTTAATTTATAGCTCAAAATAATCAGGATAAGCATCTTTTTGCTCCTAAATTAAACATGCAGTAACAGCAATTCACATACTTATAGTTCTGTAGTCTGCATCCCAAGAGATTTACTGTTCCCTACACACGATGCGGCATACTCAACGCCAGATACTAGACTCAGACATTGGGAGACATTGAAATAGTGACATTTATCGGCCTGTACAATACTCTTGAAAAAGGTTTGAATCACGCAGGTTTGATTGCTTTACAGACCATGGTTTACTATTTAATGTGCTTCGTTTTAATTAACTACCGTTATCTTCAAGCAGATGCATTTTTGGGTTTGGTATATAGTTTCAATATTCATGTCGAAAACGAGAACAGGGACACTGTTCAGTCAAACACGGCATGCCGATGTGGTAATCGGATTAAGTACTTTGACAGTGTTAGTACCTGTATTACAACTTTAAACATGATAGCCAACACCTTAAAATGCTTTAAATAAATTAGCATGTTGGCATGCTGTGTTCGACCCAACAGTGGGCCTGATTCAGCTACGGACGGAATTGCAAAGCTGCTCGCAAGCAGCTTTGCAATTCCGTCTGTGCAGATATTGTCCAACGCAGCATCAGACACACTGCAGGACATCGTCCGACTTAGGTGACCCATATGGTCACACAGATGGCAGCCGAGGATGAAAGGAAAAAGCCAGGAAAACCCTGTCTGCCGACGGAGATCCTGGTCTCTTCCCTCCCCCCCAATGGCGGTGACACGCCTTTCATTTTGGGAAACTGAGCCCATCGCTGCCCCCTCCCTGCCCACAAATGGCAGCAAACAATCACTGACAGTCTGCTGCCAGTCTCCATGCAGGATCGCAGAACGGGTCATGCACTTGCGCAGATTCCAGATCGGGAAGCTGCGGGCACTGCTGAATAAGGCCCAGTGTCGCTGTTCTCATTGTCTACATTCTGAATGTCAAAATCGCAACTACATCCCACGTATTTAAGTTTTTGCTAAATCATTAAATAAGAATTTAGAAGTTTACACACAAAAGGCTAGCAAAGAGAATAACAGGGACCCATCCTAAATGATATAATGAAAACATGTTCAAAATATCTGATCTAAAGAATATTCCAACTCTTAGGCCCTTTCATGACTTGTTCTGCCACTAAATCACCTGCAAATATCAACAATGTATTTTATTTATAAAGCAGTAACATTCTTGAAGGCTGCACAGTGATTGGTTTAATAAAAGAAGGCTTGGTACCCATTAGAACGACGATCAATCGTGCATATGGTCGGGGCATTTTCCCTTTGCCCCGGACAATCACAGATTGGCCAAACACACTACGCAATATAATGAATGACGGAACAATACCCCGTTCCGTCCTTCATTAGAATGCACAATATTGTTTGACTGACAGTGTAGCAGGTCAAATGATCTCATATGTCGTCTGCGGGAGCACAACACATTAGATGATCCACAATTTGTCGTTCTGAAATGGCAAAATCGTGCCAGTATCATTCTAATGTATACTAAGACCTACAGAGCTTAATATTGAGCAGCGATCTTCCTACTCTATTTTCTTAATTTAGATTTTTATATGATCCCATGAAAGTCTATAGTTACAATTTTATGTTTCACGATGCCGAATGCTTAATCATTTCCTTGGAAAGTTAGAGACTGATATATATATTTTTTTTAAATTAAAAGTAGAGCTTAATCCTACTTAAGTGAAAATAGATCAGTTGAAAGTTTACACTCACTGGGGTTGCCTAGCAGACACTTTTTACAAGACTATACTGTGTGTACACTAAGCACTATACTAAGAGCACTCAGCATGGGAAGAATTTATTGCAGGAATACACAGAAAAATAGCAACAAAGTATCCACTTGACTTCAACAAGGCAGTAACAGCAAAACAGTCATGAGCGTCTCAAAGACAGATTTGCCAATATCATGAGCTTAGAATTAGATGTCCTGACACAGCATGAGAAATGTTCACAAACAGGACCTGGTAAGTGAATACCTGTTATCCTTGAATAATCTACTTAAGAAAAATAGTTTTACACAATTATATCTGTTATAGAGACCGAACTGAAGGTTAATGCAGCAAGTGCAATAAGGAAATACAGTTAATTTTATATTCTGTAGTTTATTCTTACAGCACTGTTAATTATCAGGTTTGTACACCCTATAATTGCATTCAGGTTTTAGACCCACGAATTATTATTTCTTATTGCAGCAAGAAGAAATCATGTATTGGCAGCATTTATTATATAACACACATCTGGGGATAGGGGCTCCGATAGGTGCACGTTCCCGTGATGTGTAAAAGCGATCGCTAATGAGATCACTTTACTTCTTACTTCGGCAGCTGGCAGCGGCACATGCATGATAATTAACCCACCCATGTGCAATCAGGCACTGCCAGTGAAACGATCCTACCGATTTCTTTCTGGCCAATTTGTGCAGAAGGTAGCCCATAAGCTACAATGGCATTAGCTACCAGGGCCAAGCTACAGACTGCTCTCACAAACTGCAGTCCACCCAGAAACCTTTTAGGGACTGTACGATTGAAAATGGGGCACCGCAGCAGATCTCTCAAATATAGGATTCTTTACCCCCTAGATAATCCAGGGGATATTGGCCAGATGTTTTCGAGGGATATCCCTTTTGATAAATAAACCCTCAAATAAAAGAATCGCCAATATAAATTCAATATGTGTAATAAATCATAATCACTTAGGAGAAAACGTGCATACCATATTAGAAATTTTATGTTGAAGTTTGCTACAAGGACATTACAAATACTGTATTTTGAGCAACTTTTATATAATTATATACATTATAACAATAAAGTAAAATTGGGCACGAAAGTAAAAGAATAAGAAAAATGTCCTACTCTTACTAAATGTAACTTTAGGTGTAAGGAAACAGCACTCCTTTTAGCGTATAAATGCAGTGGAAACTCTTTACCCTGGGGATCATGGCTCCCTAGAGATACTCACCCCCATTGCACTCCAGCATGATCAACGTTCCATGTTTAGCATAAACATTTGAAGAACCAGGTCAGAGCACACTGCATTAGACAAGCTGCAGCAATATATAGTTTGTCCAGTAAAGTGGTTTAAGCTCCACTCACTTCGCAAATTCTCCAGGCACTGAAGTGTTTAAAACAGATTAAGCAGCTGCACAGATGTGAGTATCTCTGAAAGCATTCTTATGCTTTGGTGCTGTACAATAATGGGATAGACATTCAGACCAGTAGACACAAGAGGTAAAAATAGTCTCACTCACAAGAGTTTAAAATCGGGAGATTTGCCAAATATTAAGCTCGATTTGCTTTTCATATAATCAATATGACACATTCTTGACTACTTCCCATTAAATTGTTTGGCTGTGATAAATGTGCTTCTAAAACCAAACTGTGAATTTTATCCTTCCTTAGGGTAAACACTGTAAAAAGTGAAAAAAATGTAATCCTCTCTTTTACAAATCAGCGACAAAAGTAAATTTGTTAGCATCTGGCATTCAAATGCTGTATGCGACAAGCAAACTTAATAAAATACATTCTTTTTCAACGTATCCATACCTACTTGTGTTTATACTGTGACTACATATCAAAGGCGACGCACAAAAGCATAGCGTCTATTTTTTCATATGCAGCTTGCACAATTACTTAAGATGCAAAGGCAACTATGTGTAACCGCCTTTAACCACTTAACTGACGATTTATTCCGGCAAAACCGGTCAGAAATTGCCAGGTCCGCAGGAGAGTCTGGGAAGTTAGAAGAGGACCATTCTGCACATGTGTAGAACGAATTTCCTCGTCAAAATCACAGCAGGGCAGTGCGGTCACACTGTTAGCTGAAGAATGGTTGGCTGCGTTCAAATCCCATGCTACCTCGTCAGTTAAGTGGTTAGCCACCGAAGTGAATAAAACAAATTTTGATTAGTCCATCTATAGAATTGGACCCCAATTTCCAGAGGCTGTCCCAGTCCCACAATGCCAAGTACTGTACGCCATCTGTTTGTTTATTTTTTTTCTATAATTGGAGCCCTAAAAATAGATTTTGAGAATTGTGTCAATTAGCCATGAAGGGTGTGGGTTTCCGTTACCGTGACATAAAAACGCCGGCAATGGCACTGCAACCTACCGCCCGATCTTACCCCAGATTCACACATTTGTGCGCAGCCATTTGGGGCTGCAATCAAAAATTTGCACAATCGTGACTCGAGGGGACTCACGACTAATCGGATTGACCCCTTATTCTCTTAATATGTATTTAACAGGAGCATTTTACATACTAATGCATGCCATAATAATGGATCAAAGGCATAAGATGATGGGGACTGCAGTCCTCTGGAAAAAATAAAACAAGCCCATATTAATCTTCCAATTCAATAGGAACAACATTTAGGATTAAGGTATAACAACATATCCCATTATCCACTGGCTCAAACATTAGGAGAGACTTCATCCGGAAACCTGACAGCACATTTATGTATCTGGGAATGGGATGTCAGTGGTAAACATGTAATCTATATTACAAGTGACAATGTACAATGAGAAGGCCACATTTAATGAAGTCACATACTGCAATCTCTCTCACTGGAGGCTGGAGGGGAAGTGGAAGACCTGCACAAAGCTGGAAGTGTGTAGGGTCGGTTCAGATACTGAAGTGCTTGTAATATTTTCCTCTAATGGGAAATTGAAACAGCTCAAGACTGTTTACTAATAAAAAAAACATTGTCTCCATCAATGAGGACTAAGGGAAAGTATATAATGTTCAGTGGCAGGTTCTCCAAAGGGGGAAATTAAATGAATTCCAGAGCAACTTATTTTGAGGAATTATTTTGAAATATAGTAAGATTCACCTTGTGCGTACATTGCAAATTGTCCCTGTTATTCAGGGAGAACCGTTATTCTGCAAGACTTTGCTCCAGAACATTTCTGTTCTCTTCTTCACTGCAACCTTAAAGTCTTTAAATAAAGTTGGGTACGGGATCGCGGCAGTCGGGAATGCGCCGGCAGTCAGAATACAGACAGCGGCATCCCGACAGAATTGGGTAAGTATCCTAACCCAACTTCTAACCCTCTCCCACCTTACTCACAGCCTAACCCTAACCCCTGCATTAACTCTAAAGTGGTGAGGCCACATTACATAGAGTCCCTCGGCAATCTAGGATTGTTTTATGGCTGTGGATGCATGTATTTAGTAGAGGGGACAATACTGTTATAGGCCACCTCTAATCATTCTACCCAAAGCAGTATAATTATAGTACAGTATAGGTAGTGTTTATGCAGGTAGGAAGGTGTGGGGTCTCTCTTGCTGGAGTCTGACCCCTAACCCCAACAGAAAGGGACGCTGACGAGCTTGGTAATAGCATGGCAGGTACCAGGTTGACTATGGGCAGGTCATGCTCTTTTCAGCATTGGGTCAATTATGTTTAAGAGAAAAGGGGATGTGTTTATAGAAATCTTTTATATCATACTAAAACTACCACCACCTACTTTGATTGGCCAAAGAGTTTGCTAACTCCTGTACAGCTGGGAAGTTGATCGCAGGACTAATGTGAGGGTTTTCTAAAGCATGCTACCCCCTGCAGGCTGGTTATCAGTTCTCAATAATTATGAAGAAGTTTGGATTAATTGTATTGTACTGCCTTCAGTGTCATTTGCCTCTATATGAAACAAAGTTTATATATCCAAGAATGTTTGCATGCATGGATTTGCTAGCTAATTATCCTCTAGAGAAAAAAAAAAAAAAAAACAATACAAAAATGTAGGTACATTCCAAATGATTTCTATATTCTACCACATGTAATTGAAATGTATGTAGTGTGTATGTGTGTAATATGTCTGCATTAATTTTACAGTACAAAAATAAAAATGACAGAAGAATTGTATGAGCAAAAATGACCATAAATGACTTAAATAGCTTTAATTATTATTAAACCACTTCCAGATTAAGTAATTTTGGTGTTATTGTATTTTATTTTTTTTAGGTATAAAGTGAGAACATGCATTAATAATGAACTGCATTTTATGTCTGCTTTCAAGTAGTCCAAGGAGACAAATTATTGGAGCAGTGCACTCAGGTGATTATCAATGAAGTTGTTGGCTACTAGTTATGTGCTTGTAGATCACATATACTGTAGAAAATAACAGGCAGATATAAAGAAACAAAGCACTTTTTCCTCTTAAAATCCGTGGAAGAAATACATTTCCAGCGCAGCAATTGATGTATTCAATAAGACAGCCTCAGCTTTCACTGCTGATTTGTATTTCACTTTTGCGGCTCTATAAGAAAAGCACTTTACAAATATATATGCAAGCAAACATTTACTCTGAGTAGCGAGTCTGATGGTGAGAAGGGCTTGGAATGAAGCAATGCTGTTATTACAGTTATTACTTCTCACCCAATTACACTTTAGTAAACTGAGGTACTGTGAGATAAAATAGCTTGCCCTAGGTCACTGGTAAAAATTGAGTCTGTATTATATTCCCAAGAAGATAAAGATTTGTTTTATAGCATATTGTAAGCACAGCCTTGGTATTCCCTTCAGCTAGGAATGGTGCTTGCATAATAGGGCACAACGCTAAAAAACTATTCAGTATTCTAGAATACAGTTTGGTAAGAGGCTCCAGTGTGAGGTCGGTCAGTACATCTCAACCCACGCATGGCAGGGGAAATATTCTAAGCAGGATCGCTAATGCAGTAAAAGGAATAAAAGAGCTGATCACTTGCAGTACTAATTCAATGTTGTCAAATACACAAACCAATTATCTGCATGCCACCGAACCTAGATAAAGATTAAATGTACAGAAACAAAGAATAGGACAAATTACTGACCATTGTTTGAATTATTATGATATAAAACATGGAAATACACATACATGTAGTAATTTCTCATGACTGCAAAACACAAAGTCAGAGGTGTAATTGTCATTGGTGTAGGCACCAGGCCTGGACAACTTTGGAAAATATTTAACTGGGCTATTTGGGAGATGCCAGAGAGGAATATGCAGTTAATGGAATCATTAAAATTCACACTTTAAAAAAAGGTACCGCGGTACTCAACTTGCTGCAAGTTGACAAAAGATTTACAGTAGCTATTATATATATATATATATCTCCCATATATACTCGAGTATAAGTCGACCTGAATATAAGCCGAGGTACCCAATTTTACCACAGAAAACTGGGAAAGCTTATTGACTCGAGTATAAGCCTAGGGTGGGAAATGCAGCAGCTACTGGAAAATTTGAAAAATAAAAAAATTGCCCCCAGTAGTAGCCCCCCTTGTAGTGCCCCCAGTAGTAGCCCCCCCTTGTAATGCCCCCAGTAGTAATCCCCTCTGGTAGCGCCCCCAGTAGTAATCCCCCCTGGTAGTGCCCCTAGTAGTAATCCCCCCCTGGTAGTGCCCCCAGTAGTAATCCCCCCCTGGTGCTGTCCCCCAGTAGAGAGAGACTTAATAAAAAAAAAAACAAAAAAAAAAACACTTACCTGAAACCCCACTCCTGGTCCAGACGGTGCTACCGGCTCCTCCGGCCACTTTGCATTATGGGGGAGACGTCATGACATCATGAAGTCTCTCCCATTACCCACTGCGGGAGCCGGAAGATGGCTCCCGCAGTGGGAGCCGGAAGATGGCTCCCGCAGTGGGAGCAGCAGCAGCCGATGCTGATGATTACAACAAACACACAGCTGCCGAAGGCGGCGGCTGTGTTTGGCACTGTGTAGTGCTGACCGAACTCCGTCCGTCACAGAGACACAGTCTGCACTGCGCCCCGCATGGTACCCAGCTGAGTGAGGCGCCCTCCAATATGTGGCGCCCTACTCAGCTGCGTACCGGGAGAACCGGCCCTGGTCACTCGAGTATAAGCCGAGGGGGGGCTTTTTCAGCACAAAAAATGTGCTGAAAAACTCAGCTTATACTCGAGTATATATGGTATAATATATATATATATATATATATATATATATATATATACATACATACACACACACACATATATACACACATATACATATACACACAGTCTGAAGTGCCCAGCACCTCATGCAGCTATGGATAGTTGTCTTTCCTCAATGATAACATATATAAATATACATACATGCACACACTGCAGGGGCCTGGCACTCAAAGTCCAAATACTGTAAAGATGGGTGCCCTCTGTAACATAAGCATGTACATATACAGAAAAAGAAGGTGGCGGCACTCCACTGTAATTTGCATATAGCACAGAGGGTCCATGAACCTAGTAGCTACTTCAGTGACAAAAGAGAAAAAAGTCAGAAATGTTGAAATAGCTACTAGGTTCATGGACCCTCTGTGCTATATGCAATTTACAGTGGAGTGCTGCCACCTTCCTTTTTGAGCTATTTGAATAAAATATTATAAATATATATATATATATATATATACATACATACACACATACACAGGATATAGAATAAATGCATAAAACCATAACACACACACGAGAAAACCGGCACTCAATGGTCCAAATAGGTAAATACAGCTGCCCTGGTGCCTTCCCAGTTATATTGATACAACAGCAAAAGTCTATCCTAAAATAGACAGAGGCGGCACTCCGGGACTTAAGAAATGCTTCATGTATTGTTCACAAACGTTTCAGAGCTCACCAGGCTCTTGTCTGCTGTACACTGACAAACGAGCCTGGGTGAGCTCTCCGCACCACTCGATATATATTCAGAAGCACTCCGGAGTGCCGCTTATGTGCTTCTGAATAAATATATACATACATACATATATATATATATATATATATATATATATATAACAAGAGATATGGTAAGAACTTACCTTTGTTATCTCTGTTTCTACGAAGTCCATAGGGTCCACAGGGTTGACCTTGGGGTATAGGTTGGGAACCAAATCCGGGCACCACGCAGTTAAAGCTTTCAGCTCCCAGGATGCACTGGGTCCACTCTCCCTATAACCCCACCCCCAAGCCAGAGGCACCTCAGTTTGTAAGTAGCCAAAGGCCGGAGGAGGAGAGAAAAAGAGAGAGAAAACTGGAACACTCAATAACCATACTCACCGAAATGGGAGACGGAAAACCGGTGACCAGCCACACAGCCCATATGAAGCCAGGTATGTCAGGGCGGGCGCCCTGTGGACCCTATGGACTTCGTAGAAACAGAGATAACAAAGGTAAGTTCTTACCATATCTCTTGTTTTCTACTTCAGGGTCCATAGGGGGTCCACAGGGTTGACCTTGGGGATGTCCCAAAGCAGTTCAACCAAGGGTGGGGACGCTCCTGTGCTGAGAGGAGAATCCGTCGCCAAAAAGGAAGCATCCTGAGAGGCAAAGGAAACCAATGCCTAGAACCTTAAAAAGGTGTGGACAGAAGACCACGTGGCCACCTAGTAAGGCAAAACAGCCGAGGTGCCACAGCGAGCCGCACACGAGGGTCACATGGCCCGAGAAAAAACAAGCATCAACAACAGGAAGGCCTACCCATGGGTAGGCCCCTGAGGAAGACCTACGAGGCCATCCAAGTCAACATTTGGTTATAGGCCGGCCATCCTTTCCTGTGAAAACCAGAAATCTCAGACCACCAATAAGGAGTCCGATTTCCGTAAGGAACCTGAACGGATCACATAAATCCAAAGAGGCCAGACCACAGTCAATGAGGCCACACCAGCCGAGAGGACTGGGGACAGAATGGCCGTACCATAAGTTCCAGAATAATATGGAACCTGAAAACCACTAAGAAGAAACACAGGGCGAGAGCAACTCCCACCCTGACATGATGCCCTCCAGAAGAGGGAGCTACATGAGAACGCTCCCAATTCAGACACTCTCCTGGTTGATATAAACACCCTGAGAGAAAGAGAGAGCCTAAGCAATAGACCATGTAATGGCTATCACAACCAGCGGTTCCATTGACTGTCCCCGGAGGTAACGAAGAACCACTACTTACTCCCAAGGAGTCCCTAGGGAGGACAAATGGAGGCATAATCAAGAAAACACTCCAAAGGATGAACTGGATACCAGAGTGAAGCAATTCCATATCTTAACCATACTGACAGTGTAGAGATCCGCACTGTCAGGAAGACCAGGCCAAGTGTGAAACCCAAGCCAGCCGGAAGGAATGCCAGAATATCTGGAAATCCTGGACACCGGAGGATTGTATCGACAGGTACAATACCATAAGATTTATGGCTGCCACAGTTTGTGGTAGGTCCCAGCAAAAGCTGATCCATGTGCTCTAATCATTCCAACGATGACAAAGCCAGGGAAGCCGTAAGACCACTGTAAGGACACAGTCAAAGACAAACGACCCAGGTCCAAGGCAAAACCAAGGACCCTGAGACAACAGGTCCGGGCAGTGAAGCATCAGGGATGGAGTATCGATGTAGAGACTCCGAAGATCCAAGTACCCCTGACATCTGGGGCAAGCAGGAACCACCAGCAGGAAAGCATCTCCGTCTCGATTGAAAACACTTCCAAAGACCTCGAGGAAGAAGGGAGACCGGAGAACACAGGTACACAAAGTGGAAGGACCACTTCACCGACAAAGAGTCGCTGAAGTTTGCTTCAGAATCCCCAGAGCTGAACTGTAACACCCTAGTGTGATAAAGTCAGAAGGCCATGAGGGTCACCTCAGGGGGGCCCCCCCTGCTCACCAGGAGATGAAACCTCTCTTGGGGAAGAGACTAGTCCCCGGGATGCACGTCGTGACGGCTGAGGACTCCCGCTTCCCAATGGAGAGCTCCTGAAATGAACGCTGCCGAGATGGTCGGGAGGAGACCCTCGGACTATGTCCGAATATGTGACATACCTGTCATTGCCACCCAACGAACAGTGTTGCTAAAAAGGAAGCCACTGTCCTGACCCTGTCGGACTGAACCTTTTCAGGTTCACCGGGAAACAAGAGTTATGCCAGAGTAAGTTAATTGACAGGGTGGAATCGACAGACGTCCAACTGCACTGAAAAGGATTCGGTCCAGACACTGTCCCTAGCAAAGAAAACCCTGGACGAGATGGCCATAGCCACCCGGACAGGGACCGACTTGCCTCCGGAGAGAGCATCATCGTTTGAACAGTTATCCGACAGAAAAAACTCATTCCATCTGGAGATGAGCCAATTATGGAAAGGCCTGGAATGGAACTGAGCCCATTCCACCATGCATCCCAGAGTGTAAAGACATCTGTCGACTGCGCAGACAACCATGTACTCCTAATGGAAGAGAGGAGATTCCGTCTTACGCCAGAAGAATTCTCAGATTCTGAGAACCCAGCAGGGATCCTAGATGAAGAATACCCAGAGAGGGATGCAGGGAGGACTTTTTCCCCGTTGATTAAACGTCTGCACCCTGAAGAAGCCACAGTCATCCTGACCTGGCCGTAAAGTACCCCGGTGATCCCGCTAAGAGCAGGAGGCCGTCCAGGTACAGGAGCATTGGGATATACTGAACAGAAGAACTGTCAGAAAATCCAAAACGCTGGTAAACCCCTGTGGGGCTGAGGACAGTCCCAACAGGCAGAGCCCGAAAAATTGTAAGTGTTGCTGTGATACAGCAAACCTCAGCCCATGCTGAGGAAAGGTCTCTGTAAGTACCCGTAGGCACGCGTCCTGTATATCCAGTGATACCCTAAAGTCCCCAGGTTCCAAACATCGTATGATGGAGCATAGGAATTTCCTCCTGAGCCCAGGTAGCTTTAGGAACTGGTTCAGGGAATTGAGACAGAGAACAGGCCAAAGAGGACCATTCAGCCACCGCACCAGAAAGAAAACAGAACAACCAGTCCCTCACTGAGATAGTGGGGATGGCCCAATTAGCTCCGCTTACCGCAACAACTGCATAGCTTTCTGGATCTGTAAGGCCCTTGTAAAGAGGGCGTACCCTCCTACCCACGTAGCCGCGGCAACTTGACACTAATACCGGGCGAACTGAGAAAATCGGTATCTCCCAGTTGTAGGCCTGTCCCGTCAGACTGAAGAGATATCCGTAGGTTCAGAAGCAGGATCGGCTGGCAGTCCAGGCCTGCTCGGTACTGGATATGTCGGCCCTTGTAGATGCCGACAGTCTACGAAGAAACAGACCTTTAGGCTGACCGAGAGGACAAAAAAGACTTAACAGACTTAGTCTGAGGCCTTGTAGTGTGCATAGCTGAAAGCGGTAAACTTGTCGTTAGTAATACTGCCAATGTTACTACAATCTTGTCAAGGTCAGGACCAAACAATATCAACCCTAAAGATGGTATCTGCACCTCTGCATTCTCAGAGCGCAGCCATAGGGTATTACGGAGGATACAGTCGCAGCCGGAACTCTGAAAGTTAGGAGACTGGTATCCAATATAGGCATGTCCACCTATGACAACTGCATATATTACATGAGCGACCAAATACATTTGAACCCCCGACGTGTTGGAGGGGAAAAAACGTTACAAATGCATCAACCCAATATGCAATAGTATTAACCAACCATGCTATAGCCATGGTAGGATGGGTAACAACTCCCGAAAGCAAGTATACTGATTTCAGGCAGAGTTACCACCTACGGATCCGAAGAATCCGACCACGCAGGAATGGGAGGCGTAGTAACGTCTGTAATCAGACGAGTAACACGCCCATCCCCCCCAGGAGGGGCTCGTGATGCCCTCAGGGAATTTGGGACAGGAGGCCAAACACTGTTGTAACACCTCCTATCTGGCAACAGCCAGAGTCCCGCTATGCGATCCACCCGCTAGTCAGCAACAGGTAACCCGAAGGCACGCAATACTGAGGGTGTATGATACAGGTGCAGGTCAACATTCACTCTAACCAGAATGGACCTGCTACCAGCCCTAAAGCAGGGATAATAATACCTGAAATAGGCTTCCCCCCGTGTAAGAGGGAAAGAGCCCCGAACAGTACCCAGTTCACGACAGAGCCAACTGGGAAGTAACCACAGGGCGTCAACCACGCCAATTAGCGTTTCGTAGAAAACGACATCCACCCAGGGTGGCTGTTGTGGTAATCCCTGCAAGGGGAATGACAGACTATTGTGGCACCAGGGGGAATTCATATACTGCAAAAAACCCCTGCAGGGAGCGGTAGTCTGTGTCACAGGGGAAGAGTGCAAGAAGCTGCGAGATACCCTGAGATGAAAAGGGCAGTATGGTGAAGTAACCCCAAGTGAGGTACAACAATGGGGCCCGCCCGGCGATCCGCAATTGAGAGGATCCCGAGAAAACAAACCGCCCAAGGGGGTCGTGAAAGAGGCCGGCACCAGATGACGCCACATACAGAACCCTTTATGAGTCAAATCCTCCGCACTAACACCTGCAGCACATGACTTGCAGGATAGTAAAAATGGGTGCAGTATAACGCTCTATCTCCTGGTCAGACATATCTGACCCATCTTGGCGGAAATATTAAGCAGCACTATACTGGTCCTGACTGATGCCAAAAATAGCTGCAGGGACCCATTTTCAGCGTATGCAACACACAGTTCCATCTAAAATATGGCAACGTGCAGCACGCAACAGTATGTGACAAACCACACAAATATTAACAAGTATATAAATGTGAGGTCTCAGAACCACCCTAAGTACAGCTGTATTAGGGCAGATAAAGAAAAGGGATAGATATACACTGACAGGTGAGAGAATAAAGTACAGTCAGCACTAGCATAAGTCACATACAATGCAGATATATACATATATACATAAACATGTCATATAATATACTGCACTATTACACTGCATTCAACTGCCCAGATTCAGTGTCTGGGAAGGCTACAGCGCTGTGTACACTGACCTGATGGTGAGGTACGCAGGGGGACTGGACTCACTGCCATCTCCAGAGATTTCTGCTGCACCACAGAGATAAAATGGCCGCTGGAGACCTCAGAAGAAGCGTGGCCCGCGGAGGAAGCAGCTCAGCGACGCCAGACTATGGATACTGAAAGGCGCGCTGAGCTGAGGGGAGGAGCCGCTGTAACAGGGAAGGCTGCCTCCCCTGGCCGGCTATTAACCCCCGGGACGCCGGCTCCCTGCACCGATCGTTAAGTCCCTGGTGGTCTAGTGGACACACGGGGTATGGGGGGCCCGCCGCCACTGCCGGCGCCTCCGGTCTGTCCCCTGAGACCGGAGGCACAGGACTGCATTTGAAATGCGCGGATCACCGCAAGCGGTGATCCGCGACCTTACCTGCTCCCCGTGGATCCGGCAGCAGTCCTGGGCGCCCGCAGAGTCCGGCTAGTACAGACTCTGGGGTCCCGCTGAGATCCCCAGATCTGTACTGGCGTCTCAGCGCCAGCGGGGTGACGGAGCGGCAGCTTAGACGTCCTATGGACAGTCCGACGCTGCCGCTCTGAAGAGTCCAAAGTCTATGAAAAAAACTTTGTCCCTAAAAAAATAAAATAAGCTTAGGGGCTGCTAATCAGCTCCCCCTGCGCTAACGGTGACCCGACTCCGGCCGGGCACCAACTTAAACTGAGGTGCCTCTGGCTTGGGGGTGGGGTTATAGGGAGAGTGGACCCAGTGCATCCTGGGAGCTGAAAGCTTTAACTGCGTGGTGCCCGGATTTGGTTCCCAACCTATACCCCAAGGTCAACCCTGTGGACCCCCTATGGACCCTGAAGTAGAAATATATATATATATATATATATATATATACACACACACACACACACACACCTATATATATATATATATATATATATATATATATATAAAAATAAATCCAGGGGTGCACTCATCTTGACAAAGGTCCAAGCACAGGACCGAAACGTCGATGTTGCTATGTATGTATTTATTTGGACATGAATAAACATCTTTTTGTATGAAGACTGGTGAGTGCACCCCTGGATTTATTTTTGTATTTTGAAAGGACACGTTTTTGTTCTATTTGGGTAGACACCCCAGCATATTATGGATTATAACGTGAGTGTGGACCCATCTGGAGACTTATATCTATATATATTGGTGCCCAAAATTGCAGACACTTTTTGAAATTTGAATGTTTTTCAACTTCGAATGCTTATAAAAACTGTTACACTTCATGCTGTGCGATGAGTCATATCAAATGAAAGGAAATTTAATGCTGAATTCAACACAATAAACAGAGGTCAAATATTTGCATTACATGGGAAGTTATGCAGCGAAAACACTTAGGGTGAAAATCCCTGTGTACTTATGATGTTACTGTGCTATCAGTATTTCGTTGGGTATCCTTTATTTTTCAGGGCAGCAACACAGCAACGTGGCATTGAGTCAACCAATGTTTGGAGCTCTTCCTTCTTTATTAGTGGTGCCATGAGACAATTATAGCCTCAGTTAATTGTCTTTTATTGGATGGACGCCTCAGATGTACCAGTTTTTTCAAAAGGAACCACAAATGTTCTATGGGGTTTAGGTCTGGGCTGTTTCCTGGCCATCCCAGCACCTGCATGTCATTCTCTGTGAACCACTATTTGCATATCCGTGCAGTGTGGCAGGGAGCCGAATCCTGCAGGAAAAAAAAAGGGGTATTATCTGGAAAAAGATCCCTGATAGAAGCTAGAAGTTTTGGTTGTAGGATGGTGTCAATGTACTTTCTGCTGTTCAGTGTGCCATCTATGACATAAAGGTGGCCTACAGCATTTGCTGTGATACATGCCCAGATCATAACACTTGAAGGATTCTTTGTTGTCGCTTGAATGCAGTCTGGATGTACCTCTTCCCCTATGAGACGTCTCACATATTTTCTCCCATCACTACCAAATATCGATATCTTAGTTTCGTCACTCCATATTACTTGTTTCCACTGACCTTCTGTCCATGCAATGTGTTCTTTTGCCCACTGTATTCGTTTCTGCTGCTGTTTTTTATTCAGCAATGGCTTTTTTCGGGGAATCCTACCTTTTAGGCCAACCTCCATTAGTCTTCTCTGTACCGTTCTTGCACTGTCAAAAACATCAGTTGCACTCAGTTCACTTCTAATGGCCGCAGATGACATCCATCTGTCCCTGACGCAAATTTGTTTCATTCTCCTATTAACAGCTGTTGTGCGCTTTTTCCGGCCTTTTCCTTCTTTGTTTTTCATGGATGGTGTTTCCCGATAGCGTAAACAAAACTTTCGTACTCCTGATGTTGTCACATTCCCACCAACTTCTCTCGCAATTGCTGCATACGAAAGACCATTTTCACGTAACACCACAATCCTGCATCTCTTCCTGGGTGACCAGTCACCACTTTGCCTGAACGACATTGTTGTATTTATTTTTTACACCGTCAATAGCACTAAACAATACACACAAGCATCCAACCGTAATTGCACTTCAGTAACCAACTTTATTCTGCAAAATGAAACAGCCAAACTGACCTTTCCCACCTTTGAACATGACCTTGCACCTGCTCAGAAACAACAGCTGATTGGTCCTCAGAACGACGATTCCAATTGGCTGGTGGTAGCTGTTACTACAATCCGCTTTTTGAATCTCACGCATCTGTGCTTCTTCGACTGAAAGTAGCATAACTTCCCTTGTAATGCAAATATTTGACCTCTGTTTATTGTGTTTTATTCAGCATTAAATTTCCTTTCATTTGATATATGAATCATTGCACTGCGTCAAGTGAAAGTTTTTATATGCAAAATTGATAAACATTCAAATTTCAAAATGTGTCCGCAATTTTGTCATATATATACATATATCACACACACACATTATTTATATATATTGGTGAGAGGGGTGGTCTCTCACCTGAATCGCCCACATTCTGGTGGGATCAGCTCCCTCCAAGGGAGAGGAAAACAACAATATTGGCACATTCTGCACCTACAAAAGAATTTTGGAATTCCGGGTTTTCTGGGCTGCACAGCTCAAACTGGAAATATACAATTTCGGGTTTTCCATGTCGCCCACAGCCAGCAGGAAGTCAGCAGCACAGGAAGGGTTTAAAACCCTCACACACCTGTTGCTTATTGCTCCTGATGCCGAATAAACTGGCCAGGCCATAGGCTGGGGGTGGTGGTTAGCATTAGGGTGCCAGGACCTAGAGGGTCCACAGATTTTGTAGCCACTTACTGTTAAGCACAAGGAGTGCTGAGAAATTTTCTTTTATGTTGTCTGCTTATTTTCTGTTATGTCCCTTTGTGTATCCAGACCTATGCTCACGTATGCCAAGTTGCAGTGTCTGCTGCTATTAAAAAGCCACCGCTTTACCAAAATACCTGCCTGGAATACTCATTTCAATACCCTTTGTTATAATAAATTATAATATTATATATATATTTTATTTTTTTATTATAAAACCACTGACTGTGGGCAAGCGTAGGGATCTGCGCAACTTTGACAAGGGACAAATTATGATGGCTAGATGATTAGGTCTAGGTCTTATGAGGTCTTCCCGGTATGAAGTATTCAGTACATACAAAAAGAACAACCAATGAACAACAACTGATGAACTGGGTGACAGGTTCAAAGGGCCCAAGGCTCATTGATGCTCGTGGGGAGCAGAGGCTAACCAGTCTGGTCCTATCCCCCAGAAGAGCTACTGTAGCACAAATTGCTGAAAAAATTAATGCTGGCTATGACAGAAAGGTGTTAGAACATACAGTGCATTGTGGCTTGCTGCATAGCCACAGAGAGAAAGTGCCTACAATGTCTACGTAAGCTTCAGAACTGGACCATAGAGCAATGGAAGAAGGGTGGCCTGATCTCATGAAGTACATTGTCTTGTATCATGTGGATGGGCGAGAGCATGTACATCGTTTATCTGGGGAAGAGATGGCACCAGGATGCACTATGGGAAGAAGGCAAGCAGACAGAGGCCATGTGATACTCTGGGAAATGTTCTGCTAGGAAACATTGGGTCCTGGCATTCATGTGGATGTTACTTTCACACAAACCACCTATCTAAACATTGTTGCAGACCAAGTACACCACTTCATTGCAACGGTATTCCCTTATGACAATGTAGGATAATGCACCCTGCCATACTGCAAAAATTGTTTAGGAATGGTCTGAGGAAAATGACAAAAAGTTCAAGGTGTTGACTTGGTCTCCAAATTCCATTTCCAAAGTTGTGCAAACAACTCAACATTCCTCGATCTACGGTGTCACGTGTGTACCAGGAATACCTCATGAAAAGCATTACCACCCACCATGGACAGCACAGTTGACCACCATGAGTGTTTAATGATCATAACCAGCGGTGTCTGGCCAGAATTGTCCATGGTAACAGACAAGCTCAAATCACAACCACATTTAATATAGGAGGTACCAAACACGTATCGAGCAGGTCAGTGCAGCGTTCTTTAGCTTGCATGGTATATGGAAGCAGAAGACCCACCAGAAATACCCCTACATCACTGGACACAGTGCCTCATCTGGGCTTGTGACATCATTAATAGGACCCTGGAGCACAAGCAACATATCGCGTGGTCTGAGGAGACATGGTTCCAGTTGTTTTAGGTTGATGGTTGGGTTTGGTTGTGGCGCAGACCTGCATGAGGCCATGGACACCAGTTATCAACAAGGCACCGTGCATGCTGGTGACGGTTCCATGATGAAACCACCATGTGTTGGGTCTGCCTGAACACATCTGACTGGAAACCGCTACATTGCATTGCTTGATGACCTTCATAGACTTCATGTAACCTTCACAACGATAAAATATTCCAGTAGGATAATGCACTGCGTCATCGATACCAAATTGTCCAGAATTTGTTCAAGAAGTATTCTGGAGAGTTCCAACGAATGGTGTGGCCACCATATTCGCCCTTCATGAACCCAATCAAGTATTTATGGGACGTAGCAGAGTGGTCCATTAGCACCCCAGATCCTGCACCTACAAATATCAGGGAGCTGTGGAAAGCTATCCAGACAGCATGGGTCATCATCCTCCCTCCAGATATCTTCGGTCCACTTGTGGAACGGCTGCCACATAGAGTTGCTGCATTATTTTATTTTTCTCTCCACACCACTCTCCCTTCGCATGTCTTTCCCCCTCTTATCCCATCTCTCTGTCCTTTTCTCTCTCCCAGTTTTACGCTCTCTTTCCCTCCCTTTTTTTTCTCAACCTTTTTTAATTTCTCCCATCCTTCCTTCTCCCCCATGACCAACTGCACTAGGAGTATTGCAGTAGAGTTGTTTCAGATAGGTCCAGGTTGCTTGCTGTAAGTAGGCAGGCTGTGAGGTTCCTCTGCTCATCGAGCACCAGGGGTCTGTATCCCAACATTGCCAGTTCGGCCAATATTGCACCTTGTTTCATTATTTCTACAACAGCGAATACTTATTTAACTTTGTGCAACGTCTGTTTCCTTTCTTCATTTTGTTTCCCGGTAAATACTGAAGTAAATTAGCTAAAATTTCAGAATATCATTTTAATCAAGGCATCAATGTACTACAGATATTCTTTATTCATCACAAACAAATCTTTAAATCCCTGTTATATTTAAGGAGCTTAAGTTTGATGGAATCCCGCTGTTACTGAGCTATGTCTGTTATGAAGAAATTATGCCAAAAAAATAAATTACATATATATATATATATATATATTTTTTTTTTTTATTATTTTTTTTAAACGTCAAAATTCAAAGGCAAAGAGGATATTAGTGACCTATAATTAAAAATTCTAGGAACAATTCTCAGGAAGAAAATAAAATCCTTTTATTTCTTGCAACCAAGTTAATATTCATGCAAATAAAGTCTCTATTGGAAACGAATATAATAAAGAAGATACTTACAAATTGAAAACAGCTCCTGACACTGGGTTCTATGTTACTTCCACCAAAGGAGGCCACTTCACCCAGCTGCCGTGGAATCTGAATAGCATCATGAAGGAGGAGGCCCAGTCTCCGCTGGTCACAAAATCCTGTAGAGCTTGCAACTTGTTTGAATAGGTCTGCAAAAATCCAGTTTGACATGGTAAGGAATAGGATGGGAAAATAGAATTGTTTTTGATTAATGCTTTCCTAAAGCATATATTATCACAATTAAATCAAACAATATTCATAAAGAGTTCCCTATATTTTGCAGAATATTCCATGACCTGTCATGCTGCTCACCTCCTTATATTTGTAGGGTAGCATGATTACTGCCCTGCAGGAGTCACCGTTTCCCACATCAACACACTTGAATAAAACATTCCCCACAAAAAGAAGTTTAACAAGTAGGAGGTAATCACAAAAGATTAAGGGGTCAATTCAATTAGGGGCGATGAAAGATCACAGGTTCTGGCTCAATGTATGGGTGCTGAGCAGTATGCTTTCCTGTGCACCCCTATGGGACAGCAAGCTAAAATTGCTCAATGTATTGTGACAATTCCAGTGTTCAAACACTGTCACAACAGCACATTGCCGGCATTTCCGGTACATATATTCTAATTGAAATGCTCCTATATACATAAAGAATATTTTTCTTATGTGATAACTGCATGGCTAATGAACTTACCTGATAAAATGTAATACATACTTTGATTATTGCTAAAAAAATAAAGAAAATTGTCCTGATACTTATGTATATTTAACTAGAACATCTTGCTGTACACAGTTTAGATTGTGGGAACAGATTTCCCATTTCTCAGACACAGAGAATATAAAGCTTACTTGCCCACATTTGATCCACCGGACAAGTGGGGAAGTGTGACAAAGATTTGCATCATCTTAGCCCAGCCTTCATTGCGTAGCAACACAAAAATGTAGTCAATGCACAACATGGGGTGGAGCCATTGTTTAATAATGCATCTCTAAAGTGTTTAATTTTATCCAAACTATCACAAAAGTAGGTACATTATTCCAAAGAGACCCAAATGGGTTTAAATGTTTTACAAATAGAAATTTATATGTATTTAAAGGCATTTTTTAAATATCAATGCTATTTTGTTTTGAACATGGTTTTATTTATAACATATATATTGTGGTTTTTTTTTATCCAGCTTTATATGATTGGTTGAAGTACCCCTTGAATCTCTGTAAGAGACACAGCTCTACATTATATTCGACTGAGCCATACACAGCAAGCATCAAAATATGGGCAGAGAAAAGAAGAGCTGCTCTGTGAAACTAAAGGTGCAGACTTATGACTGTGTAGAGTGCATATCTCATTTCTTACTGGAGCTAATGTCAAAAGGAATATAGCTTTTTTTTGTCATCATCAATATTATTTATTGAAATTGTCCAGGGAAAGGGGGTACATAAAAAAAAAAAGAGAGGGTAGGGATAAGGATTAAGAAATAAGGGGAAGGGATACAGAAAATCAAACACTATAAATAATTAACAACAAAATATGGTAAAATAAAAACTCAAGAAGAATCAACCTCATTTAAACTAAAATATGGGTCTGAGAGATGGCTTAGATAGAAATTGAGCACCCTCGCCATCAAGTAACATACTCATGCCAATCCATCCACTTCACAATTGGGGAGGTAGTAGAGGTGGAATATGGAACAGAAACCATTTCCATAGTAAAATCAAAATTAACTTTGTGAAATACTTAGTAAAGCAGGAGGAAGGGGCTGTTTCCAGCATTGTGCTAGGGCTGCGCGTGCTGCTATCAAAATGTGACTTCGCATATACCTCTTATGGGAGTGCACTAAATCAGGATACAGATGTAGGAGCGCTAGAGTTGTAAAAGGGGTCAAGGGGAGACCCAAAACTTTATTAATGAAAAAACCTCATCCAAAAAAATAACGTAAAAGGGGACATGTGGGGACATGTCCAAAGGAATTTAGTTTTGAGATAAAAGCAGCAATATTTGAATAAATGACATTTGATTTATGGGAATGAGTATTGAGGTCATTATTTCCTAATGAATCAATGGACTACACTACATGGTTTTCAGGGGCCACATAGTGACTTATGAGTATCATTCTCCCTCTAGTTTCCATTAAAGTCAGAAATTATCTGCTCTGAGCAGGCAGCCACAGACCCAGTTCTAGGGGTAAGTAAACTCCAACTACACTGGTCACAAGAGGGGGGTTATGCATAAAATAAAAAGAAGGTAAAAGGGTGTTAGTGTGGATGTATGTAATGAACTGCTGGGAGAATAGGATGGGGAATTGGGTAGGTGTTGCTAGAGTTGGGGTAAATATAAAAAGAATGGGTAGGGCGGAGCTGGGATTATGGAACTTTTATAAATTAGTAAATAGTTGTAGTAATTAGTTAGCTGTAAGTAAAAGGGCACTTACATTAAGTATGTGTGTGTAAAAATAGAAAGGCATCAGCTTCGCTAACACTTAACTAAGCTGTTATATCTCTCTCTCTATATTATATCTATCTATCTATCTATCTATCTATATCTCTGACCTGCACACAGTGAAGCTGTATTCTAATCAAAAATCAATGGTACTACATGGTGTATTTACTAACATTGTTAAAGAGAACAGGTTGTACCATATTCTAACACCAGAGTTTGGTCAATTGCCATATGGTATTTTATATAAGAATTGGAGGTTGTGTCAGATCACCCAATAATGAACTACCCCTGATGAAGTCAACAAAGACAAAACACGTTGGGTGTATGCATTCTGTGTCCACGGCACTGTAAGCCACAATTGGTACGAGTGCGCGTCCTTCTCTAGGATGGCACAAAGAGTGGCATTTTCCATCAGTCATAGGGCGGTATCCAATTAGCCCCAAACATTGTTCGGGCGCTAATGGATCCCTGCAATGATGAAAAACAGGGACTTTTCGCCGATGTGTTTATTTCACCCTATCCTATTATTTAGAATGAAATAATAGGATATATCTCACAAAAACACATGGTCCATGGTAAACTCACAGACCTATGTCTTTTAGCTTTTTGGGGGGTAAAAAAACGGCAATATTTCAGGACACATCAGGTCCCCGAATAATATCCACAATAAGTGTCGGCATTGGCTATCCTATTAGCCCCACCGCAATCAATGAGCAGCGCTACTTTAGCGTTACTAATTGTACACCCCCCATAGTGGTAACAGAGCTCCAGCTAATAGTGCATGACAACAGCGTTTGTGAATCTGTATTGAAAAAGTCTTGTATTAAAAAAGTTTGTTATAAGAAAAATGTTTTAATACATTTTATAAGATTATATTTTAATGTTTGATTCTGTATGTCACTGTCAGGAATACATCTGGTGTGTGTGTACACATATACACACAACACTTTTCGGATACACTACTAACTAATTTGATTATAAACTAGTATAGTCATCATATGTGGTTACTTATAATATAGTCACTGAAGCTGGTGGGTTCTGTTTGAGAGGTGCAGCCTATATGATTTTACTAATGCTAAGATTGTAGAATTTAGTAATCTTAAGCGCAGAAAAGGGATATTATATATATATATATATATATATATATATATATACACACACACACACACACATACATTGTATATATACATATACACACACACACACACACACGTCGCTTTAGACATTTGAGGTCCTAATCCACTGTTTCTAGGTCCCATCACATATTTCGGGGGGTGAGGACAGAGCAAATGTGACAGAGCTGGGGGGCAAGGAGGGGGCGAGGGGCAGGAAGTGCTGGGGTAGAGAGCAGCTGGGGCAGTACAGGGGCCCAAGAAAGAGGTTAGGGGCAGGCAGCACTGGGGGTAGGTGGGGGTCAGGATAGGAGCTGGGGCAGTACTGGAGGTAGGGAGGGGGCAAGTGTAGATAGCAGCTGGGGCAGTACGGGGGCCAAGAAAGAGGTTGGGGGCAGGCAGTACTGGGGGTAGGACGGGGGTAGGGTAGATAGCAGCTAGGGTAGATAAAACTTGGGGCAGTGGTTACCACCAAGAGTGTGCAAAGCTGTCATCAAAGCAAAAGGTTGAGGAATCTAAAATAGAAAACATATTTTGATATAACACTTTTTTGTTTACAACATAATTCCATATGTGTTCTTTCATAGTTTGCCAGTCCTATATCTCCTACAGATGACATTGGCTCCAAAAATATTTACTTAGATATGTCTAGCAGATTTTAACAATACAAGGTGGTCCATTAATATTTATTGTTATATATTTTAAATTTTGTGTCACGCATGTGCATGTCACTCTTCAGTGTCTCTCTGATTAATGATGTTTGAGTACCACTGGGTTAAGAAAATTCATTTTAGAAATATCTGAATCATTTTAAGTACTCTTAAAAGATCTAAAATAATAATATATTAAGAATTGACTATTTTCCAGTAGATTCAAGGTCCTTGCAAGTGACTACATACCATCCCCAGGGGTTAATTCAATTAGGCGTGACTGACTCGCTGAACTCGTGGATATTTGTGTGCAGCTGCGTACAAAAATCCATGAGTCTGTTGCGAGATGGGGCTGCAAAGGGGGCCAAGAAAAATTGCCAATGGTGTTGTTTCTACACCGTTACAATGGCAAACCACCCCTCACTCCCAATTGAATTAACCTCTTAGTGTTGGGTGTGGCTCTCAAGCCAGCCCCTATATAGAAGTTATGCTCTAAGAGGTGAGTACATTTAAAGCAATTTAATGGTGTTTTGGGCCTACAAGCTACAGTAGGAACTTGGAGAGTTGGGGTCCCTTGACGACAGGCTACAAGCTTAAATGTATTGCTCAAAATATGAACAAAACCCCCATGATTTTATTTGCTAGATACACACAGATTTGCAATATATTATTAGTACCGATAGGGAGAGTCTGTTTTGTATATATGCCATTAATATTGTCACGCAACTAGTACCCTGTACAATATTGGTAAAACAAGAGCGCGAGCATATTTTCTTTCTAATGTGTTAAAGTGCTAAGAACCTGTTGCAGCCTATTTGATATTTAATCATATTGGAGCACAAGCATAACATATTCACACAGACGAATCACAACATTAATACAAGTAGGGCTTCTCACACTGGTTGCTAATTGGAAAGTGTCACCACCAAATCTGGAATTATTCCATTGT
The DNA here is from genome assembly GCA_031769625.1 of Taudactylus pleione. Classification (NCBI taxonomy): domain Eukaryota; kingdom Metazoa; phylum Chordata; class Amphibia; order Anura; family Myobatrachidae; genus Taudactylus; species Taudactylus pleione. The sequence continues at coordinate 15,378,092 of JAUIMM010000608.1, forward strand.
AAAGAGGCTGCATGAATGCACTGTGCAGTATTTTTGTTTTGGAAATATAAGACTAAAGGAAAAAATTATATTGTTTAGAACTCTATAATCCCAGGCTGCCTGTTCTCAAACAGTGGAGTAGGTGGTTATATTAGTATTATGCACAGCTACATGGCTGGCCCCAATTAAAAAATGTTAACATTTGTGGAGAACAGAACACTAAGTAACACTGCAATTGTGCGGCAATTATTGCATTTTACCCCTTAAAGCCCAGGATTCATTTAAATGTTGCTCAGATATGCCGCATTTCATATACCAATACGGAATAGGTTAAACAGCACAGCAATGGAAAACCATCTGTTTCTTTCCTTGTTCACTTAGCTAAAACATGTTCAATTTCCTGATTCAATCTGTAAAACACTATTTGCAATGTGGTACATGGTGAAAACACCACAACATGATGTACAAAATAACTTCACTGATCAACTATTCTTTATGCAATAAAAACACGTTCACGTCTACTTTGGCCCTATAAGGGGCGTTTTATTTATCTATTGAATGTATTTATTTAAAATAATTTGTATTATTCACACAAATGCACAAAAACATTTGTATAAATTCTAAGTAAGCATTTGATACTTTTGTCTAAATCGCAGTAAATCCAAATCAAGAGAGAAAATATAAATGACCCTAAGGGTTCTAACTACACTAAATAGTCACAGAACCTGTAGCATGGAAGAAGGGACGGCACAAGCCCTGGGGCACCGTAAATGGTTTCAACCTTTGGATTTGCACGCCACCCTCTCTGCTTTTTCGCTTAGCAGGCTAGAAGATGGGAGCAGTGTACTATGCCCACAGTCTAAACACATACATGCCTACCCTCCCGGTTTTTGCGGGAGGCTCCCGATTTTTCGGGTAACCCCCCCGCACCCCCGGAAGGGTAGGCATTTCTCCCGCATTCTGCCCACTTCCTAGTGAAGTGGGCAGAATTAGGAGAATACCCGCGGCAATCGCGGGTCTCCTTCAAGGGGGCGGGGCTTAAGCTGTGATTCTGCATGAATCACAGCATTTGGCCCCGCCCCCTATGTAAATTGTGCCCAATCGCGGCAATTTTACCGCGAGGGGCGGGGCTTAATGACGCGAATCATCAAGCCCCGCCCCCGTCGGCCCCCTGCTGCATCTCTTACCCGGGCTTCTCCCGGGAAGAGAATGTTAAAGGTAGGCAACCCTGCCTAAACATGATACAGAGGAGCACCAGTTGGCAGCTTCTCATGTAGTAAATTCATGTCAGCGACACTGCTCCATGTGGGGGAGCTACAGGGACACTAAATACACTGAGGGGTCTATTTACTAAGCAGTGTTAGGAGACAGAGTGAAAAGTGATAAGGTGCCAGCCAATCAGCTCCTAACTGTCATTTTTCAAACACAGCCTGTGAGATGACAGTTGGGAGCTGATTGGCTGGCACCTTATCACTTTTCACTCTGTCTCCTAACACTGCTTAGTAAATAGACCCCTGAATGAGAGACATGCCAATACTGTTGTAGGAGTCCCCTAACCACTGGCACACTAGGAAACTGCCTAGGTTTGCCTAATTGTCCCAGCAACCAGCAAAGGGGTCTTTAATCTTTATCAGCCAGTAGCTAAGGCTACATTTACACTTTGTTTTTATATTAAGGCAGAATTTGGTCACATATAGTGGAAAAGGGGAAGGAGCTTGGACTACACACCCTAATTTTAAACATAATATGAGGTGCTGCCATGCTGAGACTTGTAGTACAATGCAAGGGACATAGAATGCAGGCGCACACTATAGGTACTAAAAACAATGATAGTCAAAATAATTCTGATAAACTCTACAATTAACATTGAGTATAAGTGAGTTTCTTAGTACGTTTGGCCAAAGATTTTGCCCATAATTTGATCAGAGTCTGCACTTCAAATATGCTCCAAATGTGTAAAACTCCTATGTGACTGTTAAAGAAACATTCCTAAAAACATAGGCTATTTGCTTTAGAACCCAGAGTAGAAAATGATGGATTAGCTTCCACACTGAGTCACAACAAAAGAAAAACTTCTGTAAATCTATTTTGTGAACCATCAGATTAAATTTTTTATTTTATTTAAACTAAATGTATTATGGTCAGCAAATTACATATCAACATGCATAAAAAAAATGGATAGATTAAACATTTTGATATTTTGTATATGGAAGTATACAAGGACAAGAGCCAGCTCTATAGGTGCACACAGAAAAATGCGAAGCAGTATTGCGTCTGCTTGTTGATAAAATGCATCCTGTTCAGTCTTATTACATTAGCCCAGGGTAGCAAGTTATTTTCCATGTTTAAATTACAACACCGTTTCATAAATAAGCACACAAAGTTTCCCACTATGCACACTTTCAAATAAAATTTTCAATGCAAGCCACAAGCATGACAGGGACAAATTATTGTGCTTCTTTGCGCTGCCATTTTATCACCCTCTGGAGGCTGTTTCAAGCTTCCTCCATTAACACCATGTTGTTTTGGTGCTTTTCTGTCCTTAAGCCTGAACATGTTCTCAAATTCAGCACTTTTGATTTACCGATTTGTTTACAACTTGAAATTTGTTTGAGCACAAATGGATATGGCAAAATGACACAGAAATGTGCACATTACAAATGTATTTATTATAAATACTTGTAAATGTGTTTGGAATCTATCCCAAAGGGTCCTAACAAATCTTAAAAGGCAAAGAAAACTAAAATAAAACATGTTGTGTTACTTGATACAATAAGTAACTGAAGCACAGCACCATTAAAACTTATAAGGACTTATCGGGTGGATAATTAGAGTGCACAGTGAAACGTTCATCACTGTGACATTCATTCTAGTTTAGACAACCTGGATACACAAATGGAGCATACAGATTTATGCCTAATTTGTACCATTATCTGTCTGGAAATTTCAAAACCCTGATTGTAAGATATTTGTGAATCAGGATTTAAAGGGGAGCTCTGTTATTTACCAGCAGCACCAATTAGCTGTCAGCTATCATTGACAGTGATACAGGGTGTTTCACTCGCTACTGGTCCCAAAGTTTTCCTTATAACTTTTAAAGTAATTGACGTAATTTATAGAAATGTGACACAGACATACCTTGGTCTATGAGAAACATGAGGAAGTCCTAACAAGTGTTAAAAGTGTTCGCCATTAGCATCCAGGCCAGCTGTTTACCAGTCAGCAGCGCAGTCCAGTGAGCATGCAAGTGAGGATGCCAGTGGCTATGGTTCTCCTATTTGAATTTTGGACTGTGCTGCAGCCCCACCTCTTGAGCTGCCACTGCAAGTCAGTAGGTTTTCCTGCTTCTGACAGTGGTCTGTCATGACACGGACTCTCATGGCACTGATCGAAAACATTCAGCGAGAAATTGAGATACTAGGTATATTTACTAAAGTGCATGTTTTTAGCAGTGGAGATATTGCCCATAGCAACCAGATTCTAGCTATTATCCTCTAGAAGGTGCTAGATAAATGATAAGTAGAATCTGATGTGTTGCTATGGGCAACATCTCCACTTCTAAAAATCTGCACCTTAGTAAACATACCCCATGTGACTCCCAATATGTTGGTTAAAACTTTCCATAACAAAGACACGCATTCAAGCTGGCCTGGATGCTAATGGCAAACACTTTCAACACTTGCTACGACATCCTCATGTTACTCATAGACCAAGGTATGTCTGTATCACATTTCACTAAATTATGTCAATAACTTTAAAAGTAATGAGAAACTTTGGAGCCAATAGCGAGTGAAACACCCTGTATATCTAATAGCTACAGAGAGCTAAGCGCAGAGTACAAGGGAATGCATATTTACTATTTATACACTAAAACATTTATTTTTATATAATATACAGTGGTTTGCAAAATATTCAACACCCTAAAAGGTCATCAGATTTGTCTGCATTAGAAATGACAATTACACAGATTGTTAAAGACCCTGAACAGATACAAGGCACCACGCGCCAGATGCAGCAAAGCAGCCCCGAAACATAACCAAGCCTCCTCCATGTGTCACTGTAGGCTTTTCTTTGAAAGCTTCCTATTTTTCATCTGTGAACATAGAGCTGATGTGACTTGCCAAAAAACTCCAGTTTTCACTCATATGTCCAATAACATTCTCGTAGAAGTCCATATGCATTTCAGCAAAAAATGTAGAGTACTCCAGGGTTTTCTTTCATAGAGCCCAGTGTTGCTCAAAAAGCATCAGATGGTGCAATCAGACACGAACGTATCTTGGATTTTGGAGCTCAGCTTGTATCTCTTTTCCTCTTGTGACCATGTCCAGGGAGGTTGGATACAGTCCCATGATCTTTAAACTTCTTAATAATATTTGCAATTGTAGTCACAGGAACATCAGGCTGCTTTGAGATGGTCTTCTAGTCTTTACCTTTGGACATGCTTGTCTCTAATTTTATTTCTGATCTCTTCAGACAACTCTCTCCAGTGCTTCACTGGTCCATGTACAGTGTGGTGCACACAATGATACCAGACTAGTTTTCTACATTTAAATATGCTAAATGATGGATTAGAGGATTGAAGACATTCTAATTAAAAAAGTCATGAGTTTGAAATATCCCTATAATCCAATTATTGTATATATTTTCTAAAGGGTTCCAACAATCTGTCCAGGCCATTCTAGAATATATTTCAGAATAAGCAATAATTTATCTAATGTCATAGATTCTTTGCTTTATTCTATATCATAGCAAAGGTATGCAGGTATACGTGAGACAATAGAGTTTAATCAGTTTTCAGGAGGACTGCAGCAATGTTTCAATTAGCTGTAAGGGTATCAACAATTTCGTCCTCATCTGTGTGTGCGTACATGTATGTGTATATGTATAGACACATCTATACAATTTGCATTACAGGTCACACAGGTGGCACCCTATACTCTACAGCAGTGGTGTCAAACTCGGGCCCTCCAGCTGCAGTGGAACTACACATCCCAGCATGCAGTGCCACAGTTTTGCTATTAGGGCATGCTGGAATAAGTAGTCCCACAAAAGCTGAAGGGCCCGAGTTTGACACCACTGCTCTACAGTAATCACGTGGGGTGGGACACCATGTACTGTATTGGGCTTAAGGCTTGCCAACATCACCCTACCTTCATTCCTCTCCTCACATCATGATTTTGCCTCTGCCAAAAGCAGCTGTGACCTCACTTACATAATGCCAAGAGTGGGCAGGTACTACTAAACATTGCACAGTTGTCAACTTTCATGCTCTGTACTGCTGTGATTGGCTTTAAGTTGTCCTTTGCCAGCCCACTTAGAGGAGATGAAATAGAGTAGCAAACAAGTGCTCTGGCAGTGCAACATGGATAAAATAATAAATAACTATAAAGCACATTCCTCAAATAATTATTAGTAAATTAAAATACTTACATCTGTATTTATCTTCCAAGTGTGCTTTACATAGGGAAATTATACCAGTTTTAAAAGACAATACACGGATTCTTCCAGTCCGGCCCCTAAATAGAAATTAAATAAGTAAAATTACATACATACACAAAACAGCCAACAATAAGACCAATACAAATAATCTGCCATTTGTCAAAACTTGGTAAACGGGTCAATGTCAAGTGGACCAACTTGAAGATCATCCCCACCTGCTGGTTGTGCACTGTGGAGTCGGTGACAGTTGCACCCACCCCCACTTTGCGGGCCATAGATTTGCTACTATTGCATGTAGTGAACCAAGATTTTCCCAAAATTAGTCTGACATATATGCCAACATTCACACAAAATGTTAACAAAATTGGAGGTGGTCAGGTGGGGACCCCTGGTTTGCCAGATATGGAATGACTTAAACAGGACATTTAGACAGTCCACATAGAAAGACATCGGGATCACTTATGTGAACAAAAATATAAATATTTAGTGTCAAAAATGGCAGTTTTCTGAGAATTCACCACAAATCGTACATAAATGATGTCTCTAAATTACAGTGCAGTGATCGCGCTGAACAAAAAAATTGTGGGTCCCGGGTTCCCCTCGGTGGGTCCTTCTCCACTGTTTCTGGGTCCTACAACATATTATGGGGGTTGAGGGCAGGAAGCAGTTGGGACAGTGCTGGTGGTAGGTAGCAGTTGGGGTAGAGGGGAGTTAAGGGCAAGCAGCAGTTGGGGTAAAAGCAGGGAGAAGTTAGGGTAGAGCTGGAGCTAGAGGAGAGTAAGGGCTGGGGGTAGGAAGGAGTGCAATGGCAGATAGCAGGTGCAGTACTGCGGGACACGGTGAGGGTTAGGGACAGGCAGAACTAGGGGTAAGGAGGGGGAAAGGGTAGATAGCAGCTGGCGCACTACTGGGAGACAAAGAGGGGGTTAGAGGGAGGCAGTACGTGGGGTAGGGCGGGGCAAGGGAAGATAGCTGGGGCAGTACTGCAGGCAAGGAGGTGGTTAGGCACAGCAGTGCTGGGTGTAGGAAGGGGCACCTAGGGCATTACTGGGAAGAGGGGCAAGGAGGGGTTAGGGGCAGTGCTGAGGTCAGGATAGCAGATGGGGCACCACTGGGGGTATAGAGGGGGCAAGTTTAGATAGTAGCAGGGTAGTATGGGAGGCAGGGAGGAGGCAATGGTTGATGAAAGCAGCTAGGGCAGTACTTGGAGCAAGAAAGAGGTTAGGGCAAGGCAGTACTGGGGGGCAAAGAAGAGGGATTTGGGCACAGGCATTTGTGGATCCGGTTTTTAAAACTGCAGGACTAGCTTCTGCAGTTTTAAAAACCGGGTCCACAAATGCCTCTAGCGCATAAAAACGCACTATAGCACGTATTTTGCAATCACTGCAGTGATTCTACAATTCTCCATTACACTATTAAGCTTATATGAAATGTGTTACTTTCTTCAAAAATCTCAACTATTACACAATCAAACCTAAAAAAACTAAGAAAAAGGACAAGTTTTTTTTTTTTCATTTCTGATAAAAAAAAAAAAAAAACACATCTAAACCAGTTTTTGCTGGAAATACCCATATTTTGCATGAATAGCTAGATTTATAAAGAGACACCAGCAACTGCATTATCAGACTTCTAAACCTAGGATAAACTGCATATGGGGTCATACCTCCAAACAGGTCAGATACTGGTGGGACTGATCTGATCATCTGACCTTAAAAAATGTGGTTTACCAGAAATGGGCGGCATTTAGACAGATTGAAACTGATTTGGATAGATTATGGATAAAATTTATTGTGTTAGGAGGTAAGCAAGTTTATTGCAATGTCTATTTTACACATTAAACCAATGCTTATATTAAGTAAATTTTTCAAGTTTGTGAATGTTTTTCTTAGGCATGCATGAACGGTTTAGGCTAGTCAGCATTGTATTAAATTGCACTATGAACTCTTGCAACTATTTACATAATGCTTGAGGAAGGCACATTCTGTGATATCCGGCTGAGGGCTCTCTTAGTTTTATGAGATGTGATCTATGACCTACTATGTCTATTTTGCTAAGGCGAACACACCAAAAGTGACATTCCATTACTCTAAACCTACAGGCACCTAGTATGTTCTAATCAGTACATCATCACCCACGTGTCATAAACATTCAGGAGCCAGTTCAGGCACATGTCTACGCAGAGCGGAACGTTCACCAGGTTGTTGTGCTCTTGCTCCAGTCGATCATAAATTGTGGTTAAGCAATTAATAATCTGCAGGATGTCCATAAGCTGGTCATTCTGCTTGAGGTTGTGCTGGTCCAAGGCATCACAGGCTGCAGACAAGCCCAGTAAATCCACTGCAAACAAAAACAGACAAATGATCATATTTTGTACAGTATATGCGCAACTGAAGGAACAATAATAGAAAAAAGAAAAAAGATACACAGCCATGTATACATGGGTTCCCTTGTGGTTTCAGGTATATACAGAGGAGTCAGAGAGCAGTAATTGGTTATTTAATGTGTTCAGTCCCATAGGAATCTGAGCATACAGCTAATAATTGTACGAACGCCACTAATTTCTAAGAGGTCGATGTGCTGTACAGGTATTGTTGACAATTTGCAAAAAAAAAAAAAAGCACTTTGGTTAACCACCGATTAATGAAAACAATATCTTTTTCTGGATCGGAAAACACTGAGTAACACTAAATAGAGAAAATGTACTGAGTGCAAGCAGGTGCTATAATGTACAGTGAATATATGTTCCATGCCTATATATTTAAGAAATACCATTGGACTGTCTATTGGCTATTCCTAGAACACCCCCAATCCTTTTTTGGATCATTTAAATATACAGCATTGCAATTAAAAAGTTTTCAGAACAGAAAGTGAGTTTATGAGATCTAATGCAGTTATGTGACATTGCTACAACTGGGCTTTCTAAGCAGAAATCCCACTGTACTGTTAAACTGTGCCAGCTCCTCTGTTTGAAAAGAAAACCAGCACGATCGATGGGCCTTATGACAGACACATGATCATGCTGTTTGAGTAACAGAAACATGCTTCATCAACATATAGTTGATTCTTGCCAAAGAAGTTAAAGTGCTAAAGTTTCAGTGCTAAAGCTTTATAAAACTAAAATAAATAAAAAAAAACACCACACTGACAACATTTCACATATACACTGGGCAGGTAACAAGCTGCTTTCTACACTCGGAAACCTCCAGATACAGGCATACGGCGAATATTGTATAGGAGTATTACAAATTATCTTGAAATTAAAACATGCTGCAGAAGCAGCAGTAACCTAGTTTTACACAGCAAAATGAAGTCTTGCTAATTGTGACCAGTATAGTCTTTCTAGCATACCACACAGTCCATGTAACTCCACAGCTACAGTGTACAAGGACCAGGACCACTTGGTATAGGTTCAAACTTCTTGTCCAGAGTTTTTACAGGTTTTCTATAGCATAACAAGGTTTATTGAAATGATAGCGATTAAGAACGAGTGCAGCAGGATTAAACTAAAGTAGCCGAATATGGGGCATATTTATAATATATTTGCAGCCAGGCCCTGAAAATATAGATTCCTTACCACCGCAATTCGAGCAATAAGGAATCTTTATTAGCCCACATGTATCGTTTCTAAGTCCAGTGTTCTCCCCACGCTTTATTTGTCAAAATCCCCCACTGCCCGGCACTGTATCATCGGCGGCGCAGCCGGTGAATTGCACTGGGGCCCGCACCCGCTGCTAGAGTCCCACAAGTGTAGGGCAGACCGCAGTGAGTAGCGGTCTGCCCTACACAGAAACAAACACACAGCTGCCGCTAGCAGAGCAGCCAGCCAATGAGAGTCATACAGACTGACTGGCTCTTGCAGCCACGGAGGGAGCCGGCTGGAGCTCACTCATGAGCTCCCATTCCGGCTCCCCCCGCAGCGGTTGATGGGAGAGACGCATAGTGCAGAGCTGGTCGGGAGCAGCGGACAATGGCGGTCGTTGGCTTGAGCGGGGATCAGGTAGATTGTCTATTTTTTTTCTTTTGTGAGTATGCGTTACTGTAAAAAGGGGGCTGCTACTGGGGGCACTGTATAAAGGGGGCTGCTACTGGGGGCACTGTATAAAGGGGGCTGCTACTGGGGGCACTGTATAAAGGGGGCTGCTACTGGGGGCACTGTATAAAGGGGGCACTGTATAAAGGGGGCTGCTACTGGGGGCACTGTATAAAGGGGGCTGCTACTGGGGGCACTGTATAAAGGGGGCTGCTACTGGGGGCACTGTATAAAGGGGGCTGCTACTGGGGGCACTGTATAAAGGGGGCTGCTACTGGGGGCACTGTATAAAGGGGGCTGCTACTGGGGGCACTGTATAAAGGGGGCTGCTACTGGGGGCACTGTATAAAGGGGGCTGCTACTGGGGGCACTGTATAAAGGGGGCACTGTATAAATGGGGCTGCTACTGGGGGCACTGCAGAGGGGACACTATTTAAGCCTGGGGGTACTGCATAAGGGGCCAGTCTGGGGGCATTATTTAAGCCTGGGGGCACTACATAAGGGACCAGTCTGGGGGTATTACATAGGGGCACTACTTCAGCCTGGGGGCACTGCATAAGGGAAAAGCTAAACTACAGGGGGCAATTAATAAAGGGGAAAACTACAGGGGGCACTGCATAATGGAGACTTTTGACTGAGAGCCATAATTACGAAGGCCCCCACCCGGCTACTTTTTGATGCCACCCGGGTGGAAAAAATTTCTGGGGTGAACACTGGAGTCCCTAGGACAGGGGCTCAGATAGGATCCTATCCTGGCGATTAGTGAGAAATAAGATAATCGCATTGCGATCACATTACTTGCCACTTGTCCCCCTCAGCTGCGCATGCACTGACGGACGTATAGGGAAAATAATGTTAATGCAGACATAAGGCCTGATTCTGAATAGTAGGTTATACTACATACGGAGCCAATGTGACTATACAGACTTTGTAAAGCATAGACATCAGTGTGCCGCACCACCCACTCTGTACGCCAGAGGGACAGTGATTACACCTGCCCCATGCTGGGTGCAGGAGATGCAAATTAATTTTCCGTTCACAAAGGTTAAATGCCCACTGAATAAATCTCTACATTTGCATTGTTGCCACCCGGAATGTCCTTTTCGCGGCCAAGATGTGTAGTACATGCAGCCAGCGATGCGGGAAATAGCTAGATGTGGCCACAACTGACATTACAGGCAACTCAGAATCAGGTCCATAATATCTCACATTCTATTTTACACTTTAGATATTTTTATCCACATTTTCACTAATGCAATCTGGGTGTCAGTATTTCTAAAACTGTAATTTGTTATTTAGCATGTGGTCATTCTGCAGATCTTGCCATCATTTTATTAGCACTGAATAAAAGTTTTAAAGTAAAATAAAAACACATTATTTAACATACTATTAACACACAAACTCAGAAAAAATTTCTATGAGCCTCATGTTTGCCTATTCTCTTGGGATACCCAGTAGATTCAAGGAACACCTTCCAGATAACTCTTATTCGTGAATGGACTGGACGGGATTTATGTCATTGTGCAGTGGGGACAGTTCATTAGGACGAGAATTGAGTCATCATGCCACCCACGCTAGACCAATGGACTTCTTTTTAGGGATCTTTCAAAGGGGAGGTACAAAAAGTTAAGTATAATTAGTCTTGCTTCTAATGTATTTGCGGTAGTGTGACCGGAACCCAACATTTCCTGCATTGTGGGTATGTGATCCCGGTGCACACAATGCCGGAGGATTCTGTGCGCCAGCATTGTGTGTGTGTGCTAGGGTGCCAACTACATCCGATGGAGGTAAAGTGGAGAGTAAACGTCCGGCTCATTTAGCAGTGACAAAGTGGTATCAGGCGTCAAATGCAACTGCCAGACACCACTTGCAGTTACTGCATCTTATAGATCCCTGGAATATCTTTACCGACATTTTTACAGAATGAATAGCAATAACACTGACATACAAAAAAATAAACAAAATCATGCAAATTTTTTTTTATTTATTCTGCCTCTGACCAGTAACTGCATATTTTGCCCATATAGAAAAAATCTGATTGATACCAAAAACATTATTGACATAGGTAACTAGTCTCTATACCAACTTGTGCAATGTTATTTCTACTTTGTAAACAATAGTAAGTTTTTCCATGTGTGGCCTGTTTTAAAACAAATCACGTAGTGGTGACCCTCTTAAGAAAAAAACAAAAAACAAAAGTGACGAAATAAAAAAATTAAAGCAAGAAGTGTGAACACATATTGAAATTGAGAACTAGACAGATCGTAAAACTAAAAGTGTACAGCAATTTCTAATAAATTTGAATAAGCTTCCATACCCTCATATGTGGTTTGTCAAGGTTCTCTCTCATTACATTTTTGATTACTGCATTTTGAAAATAAAGTAGAGATGAGTTTTTCTACAGTATGCTATAATCATACACAACTCCTGCAATGTAAGGCTGCTCGGAATCCTTATTAAACTCCAGAGCTGCATAAACTCCATAGATTAAAGTTCTAAATGCCTTCGTTAACACATGCTTAACCTAATCTTAATTATTCCCAAGATATACATACCTAAGCACGTTATCATCCTGGAAACTTGGCCTTTAGCTTATTATGAACACACATTATTTTAATGAGAAATTAATTTCAAAAGGTCTCACATTTATTATTACCACCACCAACAATGGGTGTTCACTTGTAAATCCCAGTGCCTTTCAACACAAATATCAGCTGTCTTCCATACTTTATTGCTCTATATAGAAAAAGCGTCAGCATGTTCATGATGCTACCCAATAGCCTTCTACACCCACAGTTATTCTCTTTATGGTCTTGCTTTGCAGAAGAAACGGCAGTATATATAGGGTCACTAAACTTAAAACACGAATCGTGTGTTTATTGTTGTTCTGCTTCAATAAAGAAAAAATGTTTGTTTTCTAAAACACAAACCTGAAATACAAGATGATCTAATAAAATATGTATTATTCAGCATTAATCATACGTATAGGTAAAGGTTCCCAAAACAAGAAATTTTTGCATATAAACCTTTAAAAGTAAATTTAAAAAAAAAAAGTGAAGAATTTGCTCTCCACTTTATTACAGTCAGCAGAAGCATCTCCAACATTTTTAGTAGTGCATCCGAATGTGTTTAGACACCAGTGAAGATGTTGAGAATACCAACATTTGAGTTGAGCTGCATACACACACACAACGATTGTTACCAACGATTTTATTAACGATTTTCTGTCAGATTTCTTAAAGTGTAATGAACGATTTTTTTGAACTACAAACGATTTTTGCATATTCCCTTACTGAAAATCGTTCAGTTGACAAGTCTGACTGAACTACAAACGTGAGTGCGCATGAACGATTATCGTTCATCGTTTGACTCAAAGTGAACGATCTTTTCAAACGATTATCGTTAAACAATATCGTTTAATGATAAGCGTTCTAAAAATCGTTGTGTGTATGCAGCTTTAGTGAGACATCACTGTTCCTGCGTAGGTGTCAATGAATCCACATAGAGCATTTCTGCACAGGAAAGTCTGCAATGTACATCTGTCTGATCTGGTAGAAAACACCTCCCCCTAACATGAGACAGTGCAATGAAACAGTGAAAGAGAGCACATTTCACAAATTTAGTTAACACTCCAGTTCTTTGAGTGTATTATCAAAACTCAAAAAAAAAAAAAAAAATTCTGTCCAAATTAAAATAGTGAGTGGTGCATGCAGCCACAGCCTCCGGAAAGTGGCATACCTCCTAACCGAGCACGGTATGGCATTCCCTTAGAATTGATAGTTAACCCTTAAGGAAAGCTGGAAAGTTTGTATTATTTGGTTCAATAATACAAGTATAATATATTTTGTCAAATTATTTGATTTAGTTGCCATCTGAAGATGGGCGTATACACTTTCTGGCCACAGGTTGGGTACATGATGCCGGTGGTCAGAATCCAGATGCCGGCATCCCGACCATGTTAAAATGCTGACACCCACAGGTAAGTAAGACTAACCTCTAATCCTACCCCTAACCCTCCGTCCCCAGTGCCTAACACCTAACCTTCCCCCACAGAGCCTAAAACTAACCATCTCTCCCCCTGCAGCCTAACCTTCCCCCTAGTGCCTAACCCTCCCTCTAACCCCAGTACTTACCTTCGGGATTCCGGCGGTAGGGATGCTGGTGCCGGTATTCTGACAAGTGTCGAGATTCCGGTGTCTGGGTTCTGACCACATCCCGCTGGCCACAAGTGTAAAAGATGTAATCTTTCACAGCCCGGGGTTCCAATTACGTATCTTAACCAGAATATTTGGGTTCCTATTGCATGTGGAATCCCTTGACAAATTTATAGCATCTCGTGTAGTGGCCCGAGAGTCTTATTTTGCGCTTAAAACCTTTAAGAGGATCCCGTTAATTCTTTACACTATCAGAAAAAGCGATCCCATTAAATCACGCAAGTCAAGCATGTAATCATAAATGTTTTGTATACAACAGAGAGACATAGCTGGTAAGCAGATGATATTCTTTTTCCTTTAGAGATTTTTGGTATTTTAATGACTGCAAAACCATTAACGATACAGATAACCTGCACATTAGTCACAGACATTAGTTCCTGCCACAGCAATCAAGCACAGCACAATTTTAATATTTCTTGTATGCAGATTGAAACTTGAGGCTCACTGCACCTAAATCAATAAAGCACACATTTAACACTAAAATTAGGGCAGTTCCAACCTATATCATATTACGTAGCTAGTCTGAGTTTAGAGAAAACTGTATGTTGAATATCACAGCCAGATTAAGGGCTACATGGGACTACAGCTGCAAATGTTCAAAGGCCTATACTGACAAAGGGAGGAGCTGTGGCCACACCCACACAGGACTGTGTGGGTGTGGCCAGTGTGGGTGTAGCCAGAGCAACTTGGGTGTGTACAACCCAGCCTGCACTATCAGCCCATATGCATACCTCCCAACTGTCCCTCATCCAGTGGGACAGTCAGTTTTTCTGGGACTGTCCCGCTGTCCCAAACGGAAAAAGCCATGAGGCTCCACCCATTTTCAATAGACTCCACCCCTTTTCCGCAAGCCACGCCCCATTTTCGGCCACCTGTACTAAAGGCGCGGGACCTGTCCCTCCTTGGCCTAATCAAATTTTGGGAGGTATGCATATGTCTCCCTAAATACTTACAAAATAGGTAATGTGCATAATTTTTTGAGAATTTTTTTTTTTTTTAAATACTTTCAATGTATGGATGATTGTATGGCCAATTAGGCATCATCATTAGTATTCATTCTAGCACAGTGCACCTGTCACAACCCATGCAGTTCCTCTTTTCTGCCTAGGGTGTCGCTCTCTGCTATGGAGCTTCTAGCACACACTGGTCTGTATCTCAGCAGTTTGTTGCATTAGCTGAGTGTGCTATAAAGAATCAGAGCAGAGAGCGACACCCCAGGCAGGAAAGAGGAACTGCACACGGTGCGATAGGTGCAGGGTGCTAGAATGAACACTAATTACGCTTCCATAATTTTATATGATGCTCCATACACCCCATTGTTAATCTGCCCATGTTGAATTTAAGATCTTCACAGAAAAGCAGTACACCTGCAGTACAGGTGCGACAGGGCGGGAGTCCTGTGGAACCCTATCGACTTCCTAGAAAGAGAGATAACAAGGGTAAGTTCTTACCTTATCTCTTATTTTCTACATCAGGGTCCATAGGGTATCCACAGGATACCTTGGGGATGTCCCAAAGCAGTATCCTTCAAGGGTGGGGACGCTCCAGTGCAGAAAGGAGAATCCGCCGCCCGAAGGAAGCATCCTGGGAGTCGAAGGCATCTAATGCATAATACCTTACAAAAGGTATGGATAGAAGACCACATGGCTGCCTTGCAAAGCTGAACAGCAGAGGCACCACGGCGAGCTGCCCATGAAGGACCCACAGACCGAGTAGAGTGCGCTTTAAGAGAGGATGGTACAGGAAGGCCCTCATGAATGTAAGCCTCAGAAATCACCATGCGAATCCATCCTGCCAAAGTTTGCTTCGTGGCAGGCCAACCTTTCTTATGGAAACCATAGAGGACAAACACGGAGTCCGACTTCCGAAATGGACTGGTACGGTCAACATAAATCCTTAGAGCCTGTACCACATCCAAGGAGGCCTCACCAGCTGACAGGCCTGGGGAATTAAAGGCCGGTACTATGATTTCCTCATTAATGTGAAACTAGATAACACCTTAGGTAGAAAACCAGGGCGAGTGCGAAGAACCACCCTCTCTCTATGAAAAATCAGAAAGGGAGGGTAACATGACAGAGCCCCCAAATCTGACACCCTTCTGGCCGAAGCACAGGCCAGAAGAAGCACAGTCTTAGCTGTAAGCCATTTTAAATCAACTGAGCCCAGTGGTTCAAATGGCAGTCCTTGAAGAGCCCTCAGAATCACAGCCAAATCCCAAGGAGCCACTGGTGGAACAGAGGGAGGCTGAATGCGAAGTACAACTTGCATAAAGGTGCGGACATCAGGAAGTGTAGCAATCCTATGCTGAAACCATACAGACAGGGCAGAAACCTGCACCTTCAGGGAAGCAAGGCGAAGACAGTGATCTAAGCCCGCTTGCAGGAAAGCCAAAACCCTGGATATCCTAAAGATCTGAGTATCATAGCTTCTAGGGCAGTGTTGGCTAACCTTGACACTCCAGCTGTTGTGGAATTATATATACCAGCATGCCCTGCCACAGTTTTAGCATGCCCTAATAGCAAAACTGTAGCAGTGCATGCTGGGTTATGTAGTTCCATAACAGCTGGAGTGTCAAGGTTAGCCAACACTGTTCTAGGGTGACACCATTCGAAGAAAGTATGCCAAACTCGGTGGTAAATTCTTGCAGAAGCCAGCTTCAGAGCATGGTGTTAACTACAGAGCTGGAAAAACCTCTGGACCTTAAGAGGGCAGTCTGAACAGCCACGCAGTCAAAGACAGACGACCCAGGTCCGGGTAATGGCAAGGACCTTGAGACAACAGGCCCGGACGTAGAGGCAACAGCATCGGAGTGTCTACGGAGAGACTCCGAAGATCTGAGTACCAGTGTCTTCTGGGCCACGCTGGCGCTATCAGCAGGAGCGTGCCGCGTTCTTGCTTGAATTTGTGAATCACTCGAGGAAGAAGGGAATAGGTACGCAAACTGGAAGGTCCACTGGACCGACAGAGCATCCACTGGACCGACAGAGCATGCGTCTCTTGTTCTGGACCCGTACACAGGTAGCTTGTCGTTGTGTCGGGAGGCCATGAGGTCCATCTCTGGAAGGACCCACTTGTTCACCAGTAGCTGAAACACCTCCTGGTGAAGAGACCATTCTCCTGGATGCACATCTTGATGGCTGAGAAAGTCTGCTTCCCAGTTGAGGACTCCTGGTATGAACACTGCCGAGATGGCAGGGAGATTGCCTTCCACCCAAGAAAGAATGTGGGACCCCTTCTGTCAGGGCCACACGACCGCAGGTTCCTCCTTGGCGGTTTATGTAAGCCACCGTGGTGGCGTTGTCTGACTGCACCTGCATGGGTTTTCCATGGAGGACATGTCTTGCCTGTTGGAGAGCTTTGAATACTGCCCGAAGTTCCAAGATGTTTATTGGAAGCGCAGATTCTGCTGGCGTTCACCTTCCCTAGAAGAAATGCCGACCCGTCACTGCTCTCTAGCCTCAGAGAATGGCGTCTGTTGTCAGAAGAACCCAGTCCGCAATCCAAAAGGGACGCCCCCTGTTCAGGTGAGCAGTCTGCAACCACCAGGTCAGAGACAGACGCACCTCTGGAGAAAGCACCATTGTCTGTGTCTTTATCCGACGGCGCAACCCATTCCATCTGGAGAGGATCAACTTCTGCAGAGGTCTGGAGTGAAACTGGGCATACTCCACCATGTCTAACAGACACCATGGATCCCAGTAACCTCATCGCCGAGTGAATAGACACCCGGCGACTCTGCAGGCAACTGCATACCTTTGCCTGCAATGCAGAGATCTTTTCTCCATCACAAAGATCCTCTGATGTTGGGAGTCCAACAGGGCTCAGAGATGGAGCATCCTCTGTGAGGGGACCAGGGAGGACTTCTTCCAGTTTATCAGCCAGCCGTGAGTCAGCAACACAGAGACTGTAAGTTGCAGATGGCACTAAAGTATCTCTGGAGACCCTGCCAACAACAAGAGGTCGTCCACATAGGTCAACAAGCGGACCCCCTGCATCCACAGGTGGGCTGCCATAACCTTGGTAAACACTCGAGGCGCCGTGGCCAGACCAAAGGGCAGTGCCTGAAACTGGAAATGTCGGTCGACCACTGCAAACCTGAGGAAATGCTGGTGTGCTAAGACAATGGGGATATGCAGGTAGGCATCCTGAATATTTAGCGACACCATAAAATCCCCAGGCTCCATCGCCATAATGATGGAACGCAGGGTCTCCATCCTGAACCGAGGAACCCTCAAGGATTTGTTGAGGGATTTGAGGTTGAGGATGGGCCGGTAAGACTCAGTGGGTTTCTGTACCAGAAAGAGATTAGAGTAATACCCCGGATCCCCTCTGGGACAACGGAACCGGCACTATAACTTCAGCCAGGAGCATAGAGTGTAACACTTTCTGGAATTCCAGGGTCTTGTCTTGATTTGACTGAAGGCCCGTGGTGAAAAAAAGGCTGGAAGGCCTCCGCTGGAAGGAGAGGGCGTACCCCCGAGAGACCACTTTACTTACCCAAGTGTCCGTGGTGGTCAGACACCAGCACTGGGCAAACTGAAACAGCCGGCCTCCCACTTTGGGGTCCCCCAAGGAGAGGCCCGTCCTGTCAGGCTGAAGGCTTATCGTCCGACTTGGGAGTAGGATGTCTTGTATCAAAGCCTCTTTGGCTTGGCAGCTTTCTTGGCCCCTGACTGTCTCGGAAAGGACTGTACTTAGGACTTACCCTGGGCCCTATAGGGCCGAAAGGACGAAGAACCCGACCCTGATGGGACTATAGCCGATGGAAGACACGCAGACTTAGCTGCCGCCAGAGTGGCCACAATTTTATCCAGATCAATGCCAAACAGGACCTGCCCATTAAAAGGCAAGCATTCCGATCCCTTTTTGGAATCTGCATCCGCTTTCCAAGAGCGCAACCATAGGGTGCGGCGAGCCGCCACTGCTGCCGAGGAGATTCTGGAAGTGAGGAGACCTATATACAAGGCTGCCTCATTAATGTACGTGCCTGAGTCTCTGAGATTGCCCACTAACTCCACCTGCTCAGCTGAAGAGTCAGTGTCCAGAGACGCCTCCAAGCTATCAGCCGAGCGCTCCATGGCTCTGGCCACCCAGCACACGGCCATAGCCGGTCTGGACACCCCTCCAGCAAGGGAATAAATGGATTTCAGGCATATTTCCACCTTGCGATCCGTAGCATCCTTTAAGGAGAACATGGGCAATGTAGCACTCCTCACCAGGCGTGTGACATGAGAATCTAGGAGTAGGAGTTTCCCACTTGGAAAAATAATTATCCGCAAAAGGGTATGCCAAGGCCAAGCGTTTTTGAGACTGGAACCGCTTAGCCGGATTTTTCCACGCCTCCTCGAAATGATCCACTAACTGACCAGATAGAGGAAACACAGTGGCATCTCCCTTAATATCCTTAAAGAAGGCGTATTTGGATTTGGCCACGGGGGGATCCTCATCCTCAATAACCAAGGCCACACGGACAGCCTGTATAAGGCCAGGTATATAGAATTTAGACTTTGACTCCACCTCCTTAGCATAATATGAAGGGGCTCTTTGTCCGAAAGGTCAAAAATCTCACCATCATCAGACGTCATATCAGCCTCATCAAACTGAACCGTCTGAGACACTAAAGGCCGCATAGGAGGCCGTAATGAGGACTCCCCCCTGTAAAACGTCCATCAGGTGTTGTACCGTATTGGACAATTAATTCACCCACGCAGGCTTCTGCGAGACCTGGGGGGCGAAAGCGGGAGACACTGGGGTACCATCAACTGCCTGGGGAACCCCTGCATGGGTGATGAGACTACAGACTGCTGCGATAACCCCATCTGGGGAAACGCAGGGGGCGTCGCTAGCTGGCCCACAAGGGTTGTAAGTGCCTTAGCAAAACAAGCCCAGGGCGGTTCCTGCACAGGCGCAGTAACTGAGATCGGGCGGGAAAGGAGGTAACATGCCCTACATAATCCCGCTAATGGTACATTACATGTGGTACACTTTAGCTGAAGAGTATATTCTCGTTTACTCTCAGACAGATGAGAGTAACGGAGCGTATGTGACTCCCCTCACAGAAAAATACTTTTACTGTGAGGCAATGAACACCCTGCAACACCGCACCGCAAGCAGAGGAAGAACAGGCATAGGAAATTGGCTGACAGTTAGAAGTGAAAGTACAGGCAGACAGCGCTAGCATTAAGTCACATACAATGCAGAAATAAATCCCTGCACTACCAGCACTATGATGAACTACACAGACATAGAGCCTGGTAGGAAACAGTGCTGCATACTCTGACCTTAACGGAGGAGAGGTATGCGGGGGGACCCAGACCGAGATGCCACCTGTATCAAGCGTCCAGCAGAGTTTGCACACTTCACAGAAAATGGCCGCCACGGAGCTGAGGGGAGGCGGGCCTGGAGGAGGAGCGCTGACACAGCCCGCCAGACCGCTATGGAAAGGCACTGTGCAACGGGGAGGCACCGGCTGTGAGACAGGGAACGCACTCCCCTGGCATGCTATTAACCCCTGGGACGCCACGCTGTACCGCACATGCTGCGGCCCTCTGTCCCTAGTGGTCTAGTAGAAGCGCAGGTTAATACCTGGCTCCACACGCAGCCTGTCCCCAGGGAGCCCCCTGCCTGAGGACTGTGTATCGGCGGGAACCCCCCGTGGGACCCCGCCGCTTACCTGGCCCTTTGAATCTGGCCACAGTCTGGGTAATCCGGGGTCACCGCTAGCTGTGACTCAAGACACCCACCAGCTTACCCAGATCAGTACCGGTGTTCTGGTCCGGCGGGGTGGAGGAGAGACAGCATAGACATCAGTACTCACTGTCTATGCTGTACAGCTCATTGCAGCAATTGCGGTCTTTAACTTCAGGGGCTGAGAACAGCCCCCCTCTGAAAATGGTGACCCGACTCCGAGCATGGCACCAAGAAACTGATTTGCCTTTGCCTGGGGGCAGGATATAGGAGAGGGACCCCAGTGCATCCTGGGAGGCTGGAAACAATTAACTCTGTGGTGCCCGATGACTACCGCCATCGCCTATACCCCAAGGTATCCTGTGGATACCCTATGGACCCTGAGGTAGAAATAGGCATTGCAAAATAACAATTTGCATATAGGTATTATGTATGTGGTAGAAATGGTTGTGAAGAGATCACAGTTGTTGCAGCATATGATATAAATAATTAATTAAAAGGTTACATTTAAGGCAGATCAGGTTAGAACAAGGTAATATAAATATTACATGTCATCATAAATGCTTAAGAAAATAATAGCAAATCCAAGTTCCTCTATTTCCATCGTACACTTCCTGCTGTTTTCATGTAAGCATAATGTAAATTATCCATAGCTGGGGGTTTGTGTGGGCTGATGTAGACAGAGCAATTTCATATAATCATTCAGAGCCATTGTAGTAGATTTCCTACAGTTTAATGATGCAACAAAACCTATTGAGTATATTCTTGCTATTATATGGAATGTTCACATACTCATTAGTTTTCATGAATATTTAGAACAGCACAGAAGATGGCCATCTTCTCTAGCTTTCATTAAAAGGTAAAAATAAAAATACACTATGGCTGCAACAAACAATGAATGCAAAATAACTTTATTTACATGTTGTATTTTCTGATTACATTATGTGTAAATAAACAGGTGCTCTTTAGTCCTCTAAGCAGGAATTAAAAACCCATTGAATTTAGGAAGCATGGATCAAGGTTGCCATTCAATGACTGGGAACAAATTGACGTAATCCTGGTTAAGTCAATCACATTGAAACACTGTTACAGGACTGCTAGCATGTCTTCATCTGCTTGTTTTTACAGTGTGAAATACAAATATTGGGTTTTTCACAATAAACTCCTTGTATTTAGGTATTATCAAGGTGATTTAATTGTTGCACGTTTAGATATATATATAATTTTTTTTATCTATCTATATCTGATTTTTTTTTTATTCACACACACAGATCCTGGAAAGCCGGCACTCCACAATCCCAGTAGCAATGGCCGCAGGTGCTCCACTCCAATAAGATATAGAAAAGCAGCACAATGAGTGGCACTCTGGCGGACTTGGCAATAATGCAACACCACACACAGGTCCAGTGCTCAACGTTTCGGATTTTACTCCGTCTTCAGGACAAGAACAAGTGAAATATACAATACATGTATAATAAATACATTAGTGAAAACTCATTGTGCTCTCTCTCTCTCTCTATATATAATATATATATATATATATATATATATATATATAGTAAAGAAGGATGAGGTGGCACTCAGTCATAGCATTAAAAAAAATTTAGACAGCCTCAGCTCGTCAACGTTTCAATTCTATTTAGAGAATTCTTGTCAGGAGATATATATATATACAGTCCTTTTAGTCGCGCCATGCCGTGGGCTGACTCGGTAGCGCCGTTCATATTTGTGACTTTTTACCTACAAATGCGTCTTATTCGCACAGTGATGTGACTAGGATACACAATCTTCTGCTAATTAAAATGATATGCGGCGTGTGTGACTGCAGGTGTATCTGCATGCAAAATACTATGTTACAGTGTCAGAGCTGCTGATACTAACGTAGCATTTCACATTTAGATACACCTGCAGTCACACACAGAACATAGGCTTGCCTCATATCATTTTAATAAGCAGAAGCTGCTTGTGCGTCCTATTCACATCGATGTGCAATTAAGACTCATTTGAAAGGAGAAAGTCGCACGAACAGATGCTCAGCGCTACAGAGTCACCTGGCGCTCACGTGTTATGGGTAATGCGACTTGTAGCGCACGGAGGATAGATGTATGTGAACACATCTATATATAGCCTATATAATATCATTGCTTTTGGTCCTAGATCATCTTCAAACCTTGCAAGCAGGAAGAGGCCAAGCAAGAATATATAACATATTAAGCAGATCCATTCAAGATAGAACATATTTGAGGCTCTCCCGAGCATGGTCTATGTTGGATTAGGCCATTATTCTAACCAGTGTGGTAACAGTTCTCTAAGATGTAGGGGAGCTTTATAAAAACTTTTCACATAAAACAAAAAAATCCAAATATATCCACACCTTTGAAATGATAAATATAGATATTGACCCTCATATTCCTGTTTAGGAAGGAAGAGGGGCCAGATGACACCCTGCTGAGAATGTGTTTCTTGATATGGAGGGCCTTGAGTGGACTCAATGCTGGCCTTTGCATATTTCATGTACCTATCCCATTTTCCTAAATTTGGTGCCGAAATCCCGCTTTTGGACAACTGTTCTGCTCTGTCAGGGAATGACAATACAGACTGTTGGGAAGTAGGTCAAGCTCAACACTGCGCTTTTGGTGAATGCGGGGGACGGGACAGTGTGCACCCAACAGCAGTTGACAAAGCATTGTCGTGTACTTCAAGGGAATAAGAAGGTCCAGTACTGTCTAAAATGTTCGACGTACCCCCTGCAATGTGACGAGAAAAGCCCACGTCAAGTGATGATCTGACACTGCCACTTGGGGGCAGCCTCTCGTGTTTGAGAGAGAAAATTATATATATATATATATATATATATATATATATATATATATATATACACATACATACACACACACATATATATACACACAATAATAATTCCCACCAAAGCCAATGCGGAATGAGAATGCTAATAAATTGTTCTGGTCAGGATGGCTTCAAACTGAAGGGGTTAAATGCAACTTTGCAAGGAAATAAAAACAGTGTTGTAATTGAGAAATTGTAAGTTTTAAAATAGAATATGGAAAATCTGTAATATAATCATAGTAATATATTAAACCTCTGTTTTTACAGCAAAGAGGTTACAGCAAAATGTATACATCAGTACAGAGCAGTGTAAAAAAACAAAATAAAATGTCAACGAAAACAGGAGATTCTTTTGCTCTTATAATCTTCTAAATTGTATAGTGTAAAGTATGCCCTTCTAGAGCCGCTATGAATAAACAGTTTCTAGTTCATTATAAAGCTACACAGAAAAAAAAGCTAATTTGAGAGACTGCAAGGCATTGTCTCTTAATTTGCTGACAAATAAAACCTTAACCATGCTGAGCTTCGTGCCTTGTCCAACATCAGCAAATCAAGGAAAGGCCTGTTTATCAGCAACGTTCCCCATGGGTCGCACACAAACACTTCAGTCTAATACCAATTTATTAACCAGATTGGAATTGCTGTGATTTCTTCAGAACACCTTTAACTCTAAGCTTTTGGCTAAATGCTTAGCTCCTCTGGGAATCAAGATCAATGGCAATTAAGTGAACCCCTCAAGCTTTTGGGTGGCAGTCCAATTATCTGCATGACTGCTGACAAACTTTTCGATAGCAACGTCCTAAAAACAGTTACAACACTTTATTCTAACCTGTCTGTCTTCTTGCACTTCAAAATACAAAACATAGCAGACACGACTGCCACACTACATATTCACACACTTATAGTTCGCAAAGCAGAACACAATACTCTCCACCTGTAGACAGTGTTTTTCAGTTAAATGACAACTTAATTTAATGAACTAACAAGACAGGCATTTGAGAGCAAGATGTGAAACGTGGCTGGAATACATCAATAGCAAGGTTTAAATTTCACAGCAGGTATTGAATGGTGGCAAATAGCAGAAACGGCGGAGGGAGACTAAGAAAAGGTTTTCGAACAACATTTTTATTATAAAAACTATATATATATATATATATATATATATATATATATATATATATATATTCGAACCCGCTCACTCCTAATTTATATATATATATATATATATATATATTTATTAGGGGTGACCGGGTTCGGTTATATATATATATATATATATATATATACACACACATACATACAAATTTCCAGGGTAGAACCGCGCACACAATCAACTTTGGTGGGTGCTATAGCTACATAATAGCATTACATAAGACTGGATTGAAACCCCTAAAAAAGGAGAAACAAAAATCGGAGCCAGCACACCAGTGATTCTCATTAAAAAAGTATATGTTGAAATACAGCCATGTTACATCAGGTAGTCATAAAAAATTCATGTCACAATTGCAATGCAATGAGTACTTATCAGTGCCTGGTGACCAAATGCAGCATAGTCAATGTAGCGCCCAACAGCCGTTTTGGTGGTCCAAACACCTTCATCATGAGCACAGATTAAATGCAACAACATGGTATTGATATAGGGAGAAAGGTCGCCGAATCAGACAAGCAATAAGCATTCTCACCTGCTACCGGGGAGCCAAGCCTCGAGCTGAACCTCACATACCGGAAACAGATTACGGCAGATACCACTTGTGAAACAATCACCTGACCGCACGAACACAGGCACACCCCTGCAAGAGATCGCGTCGCAAAGGGACCAATGCCAGCGCATCTCAAGGGAGTAGAAGCGTGTGACGTATCACCATCACACGAGCCTGTTCAGTGGAGTGCCGGAAACACATGTCATATGTCAGAGGGTAACGGAGTGCCAATACTCCGTTGGTTACCATAGTAACCTAAATACACAAGCCCACATGCGAGAAGCGAAACACTGGATGTTTGACAGGCCCCCTCAATCCAGAAAAATATACTAATGAACATAGCATCAAAAAAAATATATGTCCTCATAACTACACCTAACAAAAAAAACCTTTAGTGTAATGAATATATACACCAGAATTAATCTAAAACAAACACAGATCATCAGAAAAGAAAAACTGAAAAACAACAAACACAATAGCAAAATGATCCTTAAAAATAAATATCAAACCTACTGAGCAGCATATATATATATATATATATATATATATATATATATACGTATACACAACATGCTACTAATGCTCAGCAGTCCCCAATATAATCCATATCCATAGATCACAGGAAGACATTAAAGGATAGTTCATCATTAAGACCAAGTGGACGTAGAGTACCCAACTGATATATTAATTCACAGTTTTTTTCCCCGATCACCTCCCCTTCTCAGGGGTTTGATTTGATGCACAGGCATAAAATGGAAGTCGCCCATCACATGTCCTTGTTCGACAAAATGTCTGGCCACCGGCGGTGTATTTAGAACAACAACTGAAAAAGCTTTTTTAATTGATGACTGGTGCATGGCGATGTGTGCCTTCAACATCCTTGTTGTCTTGCCAACGTATATCATTGGACAAGAACATTGGATAACGCATACAATATAATGGCTTTCACAGTTCATCCTTTGATGCAGGCAATATTTTTGGCCATTAGTGGGATGGATAAAGGTGTCACCAGTCATGATAAATTTACACAGCCACTGCAGCGAAAGGCACCGTTTTTAGGCGTTAGCCAATTGTCTGCCCCTACACCGGGGCAAATATTGGCATTGGTCACCAGGTCTTTTAATTTGTTACTCCGTTTATACGCAAACAGTGGAGTGTTTTGACACACATTTTTAAGAATGGGGTCAGACCTAATAATGTGCCAGTGCTTGAGGATGGACTCTCTTAATTTGCTTGAGGAAATAGAATAGGGAAAAATCAGTCTTTCTGGTTTTGGTTCAGGCTTCCTATCAGGCTTCAATAAGGTGTTTCTATCCAAAGATAGACATCTTTTAATGGCATCATCAACCTCAATTTGATTATAGCCCCTTTTAATTAAGTCCTTTCCCATTTTCTGGAGTGCTTGAGGTAACGCCTCAATTTCAGAGGTAATCCTAGTCACCCGTAACAATTGGGAAAACGGCAGGCCCTTTTTGAGAGGTCTGGGATGGAAGCAGTCTGCCATAAGTACTGTATTAAGATCAGTGGGTTTTTAAAAATATTGGTCACAAAACAGTTCCGGTGAATGGATACAGATACATCAAGAAATTGTAGAGATTGGGAACTGCTAGAGCATGTTACTCTAATCGAACTGGCCAAACTATTCAAGAAATCAACAAATTGGTCCAGAATAATGGAACCTCCCGACCATGTATTTTGCAATAATTAAATTTGTTAAAATATGCACCTGTTCGTATTCATGCATATAAAGATTTGCATAAAATGGGGCCATATTTGACCCCACGGCTGTTCCCCGTTGTTGCAAATAAAATTCAAAAATAATTTTTATGCAAAATCACATCAAATCAAAAGAAGCAGAAATTCACATGGTGGGCCTGAGTATGTAGTGTTATTCATGATCGCTTTCTTAATAGCTGACAGCCCCTCACCGTGATCAATGTTTGTATAGAGACTTACAATATCAAGGGTCACCAACAAACAATCAGGGGGAGGGGAGCCAAAACTCTTAAGTTTAAGAAGAAAATCAGTTGTATCCTTTAATATACAAGGAATTGCACAAACGATTGTCTGAAGGAAATAATCCACAAATTGGGACAGGGATTGACACTAAGATCCTCTAGAGGAGATTATGGGCCTTCCTGGGGGTTTGAGCAAAGATTAATGTATCTTTGGCAACACATAAAGGAGAGGGATAATGGGAAAATCTTGTTTAAAAAATGTGGCCGTGTTTTCATCTAGCCAACCATTAGCAAACCCTAGAGAAATGATGGAATCAATTTATTTTTTTGAAGGAACTAGTAGGATCGAATCTGAGTTCCTTATAACAGGAGGTGTCAGCAAGTTGTCTGCGTATCTCATCTATATAATCAATTCTGTTCACCACAACCGTTCCCCCGTCCTTATCGGCAGGGAGAATGATAATAACTTTGTTGTTTTTAAGTTGATTAATTGCCAATTTCTCAAGTTTGGAGATATTGGAGTATGATATTTTCTGTTTGCCCATAAAGGGTATGATATCCTGCCTGACAAGTCTCATGAAAGTCTCAATTGATGAATTAGTACTTGGGGGATCAAATGTACTAACATCATGAAATGTGGGTTTGGATTTAGAGCTTTTTTTGGTCTTATGAAAAAAGTCCTGTAATTTTAGTTATCGATGAAATTTATACAGTTCAACCTCACAATTGAAAGCACGTTGTTTGTGCGTCTGGACAAAAGACAGTCCCCTCGATAAATTCGATTGTTCGGCTGAAGTGAGGATGTAATTAGAGATGTTGAATACTTTTATCTCCTACTCCCTCTCAACGGGTACTCCCGGCTTTTGTTTGTGACCCCTTCTACCTCTCCTGCACTGCCTTTTTTGTTTTTTGTGCGGGTGATTGTACCCCCCTCTAGGTCCTGCCTGATCAGAGGGCCTGATTCAGAGCCGCTCGTAAGCGGCCACTCGTTCGCTCCGAGCGATGTTTGCACATCTGCGCATGCGTATGGGTCGTAATGCGCATGCGCCAACCAGTCAGTGCGGTCGGAAAACGTGTGTTCGCAAAATTGCGAGTGCCTGCTAATTTGAGTGACAGAATGAGGCGTTTGTGGGTGGTAACAGGGGAAGGCGCTTGAAAACGGGGAGTGGAGATCCGAACGCAGGTGTGCCAGACGGTCAAAACGGGCGTTTTAAGGGTGTGCATAATTAACAAAGCAGCGTCATCAACCATGTCACTTGGCTGTTTCTTAGCCTGAACTGTTCGCATGATTGCGGTAGGAAAATCCAACCACAAGCACTGCGAGCAGTTCAGGCGCCTTTCGATGTACTCGATTGATCAAATAAATAGCGGAGATGACGTAGGATGCGAGCGGCCAGGGGGCGTCTTTACAAAATAGCGAGCGCATGTTTCATTCGCTCAGACATAGAGGAGTCAACAGATCGCAAAGAGCGAGCGCTCAATTGAAATAGCCGGCCCCTTTTTCTGAACGAGCGAGCGCAAATAGCGTCCGGCTCTGAATCAGGCCCAGAGTCTGAAGTATGTGAATCAATGTCGGTATAAGATCTGTCTAATCTTCTCCTATTAGTTTGGCCCTGATTCCACTGACGTTTGCTGCTCTGAAAAAAGACCCAAGGATAGACTCCAAGATCTGTATAATTGTCTTTGACCTTTTTATATTTATTCTTCTTAAACATCAAGAGTTCGGTTTGTTGTTTTCTAATTTAGTCGACCAATCACGTGTCATCTGCCTTAAAAACATCAACACCTTTTACCTTACAAGCATCAATTTCTTTCTCTAAAACCAGTATATCAGAGTTGACCTGCTGGATAACCAGCACCATGAGATCAAGACTACACTGGTTTAGGATGTGACACCATTGTTTACAAAACTCAGTGTTGTTGCACCCAATAGTTGGTTGATTCTTAATGCGGAAACTGCATGGTATGAGTTTCTCCTTATGATATTGGGACAAATGTGAGGCCATGAAGGTTGAGTGCTACATGTCGTCTCTTGAGCTTAACCAAGTCAGAAAAAAATTCACTAGATGTGTCCATATCAAAATTCAAGGTCTCAGTATTAGAGAACAAAATTTTAGAAATGTCCTTCTCTAAAAATCTTTTAGTCCCGACCAATTCATTTGCATCAAGATCCATTAGTAAAAAAAAGACTGAATTGCTCAAGAAAAATTATCGTATATTGACAGTATAAAAAAAACAGCATTATTCTGAGCTGTTATTCAAAAAAATGTCTATAGTGGTGCTAGTCCAGCATATGTTTGGTTATACACAAATTTCCAGGGTAGAACTGCACTCACTTAATCAACTTTGGTGGGTGCTATAGCTACATAATAGCATTACTTAAAACTGGATTGAAACCCCTAAAAAAGGAGACACAAAAATCGAAGCCAGCACACCAGTCATTCTCATCAAAAAAGTATATGTTGAAATACAGCCATGTTACATCGGGTAATCATAAAAATGCATGTCACAATTGCAATGCAATGAGTACTTATCAGTACCTGGTGACCAAATGCAACATAATCAAGATAGCGCCCAATGGCCTTTCCCGGGTCCAACCAACTTCATCATGAGCATAGAATAAATGCAGCAACATGGTATTGATATTTATTTTTATAATCATTTTGCTATTGTGTTATTTGTTATTTTTCAGTTTTTCTTTTCTGATGTTCTGGGTTTTTTTTAGATTAATTTTGGGGTTTATATTCATTACACTAAAGGTGTTTTTTGTTAGGTGTAGTTATGAGGACATATTCTTTTTTTTGATGCTATGTTCATTAGTATAATTTTCTGAATTGAGGGATTGAGGGGGCCTGTCAAACATCCAGTGTTGCGCTTCTTGCATGTGGGCTTGTGTATTTAGGTTACTATGGTAACCAACGGAGTATTGGCACTCCGTTACCCTCTGACATATGACATGTGTTTCCGGCACTCCACTGAACAGGCTCGTGTGATGGTGATACGTCACACGCTTCTACTCCCTTGAGATGCGCTGGCATTGGTCCCTTTGTGACGCGATCTCTTGCACGGGTGTGCCTGTGTTCATGCGGTCAGGTGATTGTTTCACATGTGGTATCTGCCGTAATCTGCTTCCAGTATGTGAGGTTGAGCTCGAGGCTTGGCTCGCCGGTAGCAGGTGAGAACGCTTATTGCTTGTCTGATTTGGCGCCCTTTCTCCCTATATCAATACCATGTTGCTGCATTCATTCTGTGCTCATGATGAGGTGGTTGGACCACCGAAACGGTCGTCGGGCGCTACATTGACTATGCTGCATTTGGTCACCAGGCACTGATAATTGAAATTGCATTGCAATTGTGACATGCATTTTTATGATTACCCGATGTAACATGGCTGTATTTCAACATATACTTTTTTGATGAGAAATCACTGGTGTGCTGGCTCCGATTTTTGTTTCTCCTTTTTTAGGGGTTTCAATCCAGTCTCACCCTGAATATATGCACATAAATGCTTGCCCTTGCCAGTTAAAAACCAGTGTTCCCTATTGTCATCCTTTTTTCTTTTCTTTTTTTAATACCCGACAAGGCGTTGAGTTTGTGGACTACATAAGTCAATTACTCCACTGTACTTTTACAGGAGCAATTAGAAGCTGCATCTACTTAATATAGGCCTTCCCCAGTGGAGTATATAATCTATTAACAACTTTTCCATTTTATCTATCACAAAGATTTGATACATCTCCACCTTTAACATTCACATAAGTACCTTCCGCAATGGATTTAATCTGTATTTGCTTGGTGTTTGTATAGTACCAGCAGTAGTAGTTAGTACTCTGGATCAGTTAGCGGCATTAGCATATAGTCACAGACGTGTGACCGAAAAAAAAGGGGGCAGACACAGAGGTGGCTGCGTTCGATTCAAAATCAGACCTTAAGTGTAGGCTATACTTAACACTAAACTGGTGTATAATACCCTAATGTGGATCCATGACCCAAATTGTGTAATATAGTAGGGATGTTTAATGCCTCAATTTTAATATATAAAATATATATATATATATATATATATACATATACACACACACACACATATATATATATATATATATATATATATATATATATACATACATACACACACACACACACACACACGTAAACACACATAAGTATATATTAGTTATTTAATTATAGATATACACACAAAATATGCCGATATGGCAAATGGCCTAGTTCTTTTGGCATTAGTAGTAATTGCTGAAATTTGTTTTCAGAAATCCATGCTGAACGCAGTTTATAAGAAAAAAGCCTTCCATGTATGAACAATTTTATACATAGTTATATGAAGAGTGAATGCCTTGGTATTGATTTAATCCAACCTCCACTGTCAGTGGGACAGAATATATATTTCCCCAGGCTAAAATAATTTATGTATGGCATGAAGCAGCCACCAGTGAAGGTGAAGGAGATTACTTGGCAGGATATAACTCTCCCTGCTTCCAGCACACTGGAGACTACATTAATATATGACTGTATCCCTGTAACCAGATTACCAAGAGTTCACCTTTCCAATGAATCTTTATTCTACAAGGGTGACAAGGAGGTGATCTCCATACCTCACATTAATTCTCCCAAGTGCACCTCACCAAAGCGGTTGCATCCAGTGCTTCTAATTCCTAGACATGCCTTGGCAGACACTGCTATTTTTATGGACTTGTCACATAACATAGCTATATCCATCTGCTCAGTTATACACTGTACTTGCAAACTTGTACATCTCTACAACTGGAATAGGAAAAGGCCTTTTTCACAAATTTGTATATACTTATTACTTCTAGTTGCGAACTGTCCCTAATACCCAAGGACAGTCCCAGTTCTTAAACAATTTAAGTATTTAATGTCAAAAAGCTATATTTAAATTAAATATTACAGGATGGGTGTTGTATTGTTTCATAATAAAGTTAACGCTCATGTCCAAAAGCCAGTATTGCTAGAGTTGCTGAGTACTGACCGGCTTCCTCTAGGATATTCTTCATACATTAAAATGGTAAAAAAAAAAGTTTCAGTCCTTACTAAAGATAGCATCTTACATTTAAATGCCTGACTAAATGCAATTATGTATATTCATAATTATCTTGCAGCTTAATTTGTCAAGAAAGGTTACCGGGGCTCAACTTAGTCACAACACAAACACAATAGTGCAGAACTGAATGATATTTCCTACATACACTTAAGATTGTGTTGAGAATTTTTATTATTTTGACAGGCATTTGATTCATTCCTCTCCAGTTCCAGTCTATTGCTATTGAGCCTCTGTGGTTCAGGCAGCCAGATGCAGTACAACATGCCCCAAAACAAAAACACTGAGATTTCTTAAAAGGAATGTTGGTATCATCAAAATCATCCTGTAAACGATGAAGGAAAAGTTCCTGCTCTAGGGCAAAACCAGCCTTACAGCATAATTAAGTACTGTACAAAATAGGAATGCAAGAGTATTATACATGAAAAGAATAGTTACTAACATAGGGCTAATTGTTACTAACAAAACATAATCCTTTAGCGCTCGCTAAAGGGGTTATGCCACCTTTCTGCATTTAACAGTGGTAATCTAAGATTACCGCTGTTTTCACGTCATCACTTTCGCCATCTTTTAGATGGTGAAAGCGATGCAGTCCCCATTGCCAGCAATGGAGGCCCGGCGGTACCTTTCTAGCTTCCATGAAGCCTACCAGGCACTCCCGTGTCATGCACATGCGCAGATGAACAGTCGTGCGAGCGCATAACACTGGAGCCCCGTTGCTGGCAGCGTTAGGCTACCAGCAGCCCAGAGAAGGACCTCGCCGACTTCGCGGAACCTCGCCCATAGTTACCATCTGAATACACTAACGCTTGGCTTGTACATGTAAAGGACTCTGCATCAGGCACCGCATTGGGGGCTCTGTCTAGAGTTGAAAGCAAGTAGGCCATTATTGCGTACATGGAAAAAAAATTGTGTGTATTCACCTGTATGTCAACAGTCACTATTCAAACACTGGTTTTATAGCCATCATCAGTAGGCACTTCCCTCTGCCCTTTACCTGGTGCAATATATCTGTCTGAAAGCTGGCATAATTATGTGTAAGCACATCTCTAATTAGTCTCTCATTAACATGTTCTCTCTGAATTTTGCCTATGTGTGAATGCCATGTTGCCAACCAGTTATGCCACTTCAGTCAAAAGTGGTGAAGCAACAGTTGCGTACAAATCTACATCACCCCTACATGTGCAACATCAGCACATGAGCATATACAATGCGAAAATACACAAGATACGTCTGCAATACTGGCATATCCCAACTTTACAGCCCTGGGATCTTCATATAAATTGAAAGTAATTAAACTGAAAAATTATATATCTCCCATGCTTCAGCATTTCTCCCCTAAAGCAGAGTAGACACTAGACTATATGTGGACCGATTCCGCGGGTACATCATCTAGTGTGTACCAAATATAGGCGCCCCACTGGCCGACATCGGGGTCATTCCGTCGTCTGTGCATGCACGAACGATGGAGCGACCGAGCTGCCAACACTGGCAAAGTCAATGGTGCCAGTGAAGGGGATAAAGGGTGGGCAAAAGCTTGTGCAGTGTGTATCGACCACCCGATATATATCATTCAACGGCACAATTGGCCATCACATCAGCTGGTCGGCAAGAGTGTATCCACCTTAAAAGAGGTTTCAAATACAAATGTTTGTCAATACCTACAACAGAAGAGGTATCAAAACATTTCATTTTAGACAGCCTCACATAGCAACATACAGATGTTATACATTTAGCCTCAATACACCACGCTATGCAACTTGCCTGGCATGAGTGAGCCACCAGATTTCGTGATACTCTGCTAGCATCAGGTGTCTTTTTTGCCAAAAATGCACTAAATAATGTGACCAGGACACACCAGCAGATTGTGCCGATTAATTTGATATGTGACACTTGTATATCTGTGCGCACTCACATCTGTATATGAAGAACAACGAAAATTGGAGTGAAAAAAGCTGCAGCCGCTACATTGTATCACTTTGTATAAAGATTCAGAGACTCGGGTGCACACAGATATAAAAGTGTTGCATAATAAACTAATCAGCTCAGTCTGTTGGTGCGTCCTACAGTGTTCTCTCTAGAAAATTTTGCCAGCCAGGTGACATCAAGAAGTAGCCGGGTGGGGGCCTTCGAAATAATAAAATGCCCTCAGATGCCCCACTTGCAGGCTATACAGAATGTATTTTTTACACAGCCCCACAGATACTGGCCCCACTTGCAGGCTACACAGAATATATTTTTTATACAGCTCCACAGACTCCCAAATACTGTCCCCACAGATTTTTTTTTTTCAGCTCCAACACAGAGAGAGTGGACACAGGTCTACTCTCTAATTAGTTCAGGCGACTGTTCCCACCTGAACAGTGTGCCTGTGCTTTTATACAGCAGGAGGGATCTTTGCCCTCCAGCTTGTCACTGCCCCTGTACTGTGATGGACAACTTCCCCCTGCCCCAAAGCCGCTTCCCCTGCCCGGCACCCCCCACCCCAATGCGCCGCGTACCGGAACCCTCACTAATGTCTCCTTATTGCCGGTGGACAGTGAGCCTCCTATGTGATGAACAAGTGCCATCGGCGTCACTTCCGGAATCCATGTCAACAAGGACACTTTAAGGGTGACAGGGGACTCGGCGCATTGGGTTGGGAGGGCGCCGGGCAGGGGAAGCGGCATTGAGGCGGAGGAGAGTGCCAAGCTGGGGTCGCGGCATAGGGGCGGGGGGGGGGGGGGGGGGGAAGAGTGCCGGGTGGTAGCCGTTTCTTGCCAGGCGTTGCATTCACAACAAACAGCCTGGGGAGAACACTGTCTAGTTGCATTTCATTGCAACTTCGATGCATTTTTGAAAAAAAATAAATAAATATGCTCGGCGCTAGTAGAGTCTAACAGGACCTGATGCGCCGAGAAGCGCTTTTTAGCACAACTGCAGCAAAGATGTGTAAAGACACATTTGTAACTGTAATGTTGACAGATCCAGATTGGTGAGTGTGGTGTAAGAAGAATGACCAGTTTTACCATATATATCAAGATAGAGATGAACATCGTTACAGACTTCTATTAGGTCATCACATACAGTAGTTATAATGAACCATGAAAGTCAAAACGATCTCAAAGAGGGAAACCAAACTATAAAAGTATAACTGTGCACTTGGGAAGTCAGGAGCTGAGTGTATGCACTGTTCAAAGAGGAGTGCGCAATTGCGCAGACTCCAGTCTTCCTGTTCCCCAGGGAGGCTTCATGCCCTGTCCCAAGATGACTGTCATGATCACCACTGAGCATGTGCAGGGCCCATCTTCTCTTTTTCTGAGAAGAATGACATGGTGGGAAACCGAAATCTCTTACTTAGCTTCTATGAGAAACCTGGTTAATACCTACATTTAACGCATCCTGCACTACTACCTGCATGCTGCATAAACTCAGCTGCTGGGGAGCTGTATAGGACCCCACTTCGTTCAAGCACAGCTCCATTACCAAATTACATGTAACAGTGAGGACTGCTGTACCTACTACCTCTCAATAAACATCACTTGTTAAGTAACTGGGCTGTTAGTTTGTGTCATCTGCTGGGGGGGGGGGGCTGTATATATATCTATCTATATCTATCTATGTATATCTATCTATATATGTATATATGTATATATATATATATATATATATATATATATATCTATATCTATATATATAGTGTACCAGTCAAAAGTTTGGACACACCTTCTCATTCAATGGTTTTTGAATATTTAAATTATTTTCAACATAGTAGATACATACTGAGGACTTCAAAACTATGAAAGAACACATGGAATTATGTTGTAAACAAAAAAAGTGTTAAACAAATCGAAATATAAAAAATTCCTCAAAGTAGCCCCCTTTTGCTTTGATGACCGCTTTGCACACTCTTGGCATTCTCTCAATCAGCTTCATGAGGTAGTCTCCTGGAATTGTTATGAATTAACGAGTGCGCCTTGTCAAGAGTCAAGGAATCACTTTCCTTCTTAATGTGTTTGAGACCATCAGTTCTGTTGTGCAGAGGTAAGGTTAGTACACAGTGGACAGCACTATTTGACTACTGCTGTAATCCATATTATGGCACCAACCACTGAACTCAGTAAAGAGAAACGACAGTCCATCATTACTTTAAGACATGAAGGTCAGTTGATACGGAAAATTTAAAGAACTTTGAATGTATCCTCAAATGCAGTTTCAAAAACCATCAAACGATATGATGAAACAGGCTCTCATGAGGACCGCCCCCGGGAAAGAAAGACCAAGAGTTACCTCTGCTGCAGAGGATACGTTCATTAGAGTTACCAGCCTCAGAAACCGCTACTTAACAGCACCTCAATTTAGAGACCACATAAAGTCTTCACAGAGTTCAAGTAGCAGACAAATCTCAACATCAACTGTTCAGAGGAGACTGCGTGAATCAGGCCTTCATGGTCATATTGCTGCGAAGAAGCCACTACTGAGGATGAATAACAAGAGAGAAGAATGTATTTTGGGCCAAGAAACACAAGGAATGGACATTAGATCAGTGGAAATCTGTACTTTGGTTTGATGAGTCCAAATTTTAGATTTTTGGTTCCAACCGCAGTGTCTTTGTGAGACGGAGAGGTGGTGAGCGGAAGGTTTCTGCATGTGTGATTCCCACTGTGAAGCATGGAGGAGGTGTGATGGTGCTTTGCTGGTGACTTATTCAAAATTGAAGGCACACTTAACCAGCATGGCTACCACAGCATTCTGCACCGCCATGCCATCCCATCTGGTTTGCGCTTACTGGGACCATAATTTGTTTTTCAACAAGACAATGACACCAAATACACCTCCAGGCTATGTAAGGGCTACTTGACCAAGAAGGAAAGTGATGGAGTGCTGCGTCAGATGACCTGGCCTCCACAATCACCTGACCTAAACCCAATTGAGCTGGTTTGGGATGAGTTGGACCACTGAGTGAAGGAAAAGCAGCCAACAAGTGCTCAGCACCTCCAGGAACTCATTCCACTGTTGGAAAACCATTCCAGGAGATTACCTCATGAAGCTGATTGAGAGAATGCCAAGAGTGTGCAAAGCGGTCATCCAAGCAAAAGGGGGCTACTTTGAGGAATCTAAAATATAAAACATATCTTGATTTGTTTAACACTTTTTCATTTACAACATAATTATTAAAAACAATGTGTTCTTACATAGTTTTGATGTCTTCAGTATTAATCTGCTATGTTGAAAATAATTTAGATAAACAAAAACCATTGAATGAGAAGGTGTGTCCAAACTTTTGACTGGTAGTGTGTGTGTGTGTGTAATAGAGATATATATATATATATATATATATATATCTATCTTTATCTCTCTATATCAAACACCTGCACATACAACATTTTCAACATGCGCAGTCTTTATCATCATGCAGATTGCTGGAATCGCAGGTTTAACAAGTATAACGAATTAAGTTACTATCAATATTGTCTGCAAAAACTGAATTGAGGGAAAAAACAGTCAAAAGAAAACGTTAAATCCTTAAATTAGATCATTAGACTAAATGTATTTTTGGTTATTCTATGATAATTAATTTTTGCTCAAATGGAAAGTGTATAATTATCATTCATATCGTATAATTATCTATACAGTTTTATCCAAGAAGCAATACCTACTGTTAGTTAAAAGGCAAAATTACTATGTGGAATTGTGCAATTACCCAGTAAACCACAAATACGCGGAAGAACTATTCTCCCCACAGACTGAACCAGAAGTATAAAGGACCACATTCCTACGCACTATAAATATTGCTTTTGGTCACCGTAAAAATGAATTTCTTCTATTGCACATTAGCTTTCAGCATAAGCTTTTAAGTGCTCACATTTTGTCATCATTTCAGCAAAGTTGTGCAGAACGCTTTCATATTAGAAGGAAATTATGGTTATTACTGCCATATTGAATAGTATAAAGGGCTAAAGAAATAAATAACCATTGCAATCAATCTCATCACAAGGAGCCAAATACAATATATAAACTGGTCAGTGCAGCAGCCATTCCTCACTCAACAAGCACAGAAACAGAGACACTACTGTTTCTATTCACTCTGCGAACAAAATATAGAACACAATAGTTTAAAGCCTTCAGACAGCCAAATCAAATGTAATTTCTAGGTCTTGCCGGGACATCATTCTTATCGGCAAAAGACACATTTGAAAATAAGGATATATGATAACCTCAATTTAGCTATGAGTGCTACCAAGTGCTGGCTTTCCAACTCATAAGACATACAGCAGAGCCTTGAATATGTATTGATTTCCATAGCTACAAAATCACACACACACTCTAGGCTCTCTACCCAAACATCAAGCTGTGCTGCTCTGCTGAACTCATCTTTAAAAGTGCTTTAAGGTCATTCTGTCCTAACATCAAAAAGTTACTATTTCCATTCAAAAAGGTTTCTACAAATCTTGTGGCATTTATGCTACAAGAGGTCTGTGCAACTAGGGATAGGCCATCCTTCCTAGTAGCATGTAATTGTTACAAATATATTTGGAACTGTTTTTAACAGTTAGAGCATGGTTTCCCAATCTCAGTCCTAAAAGTCCCACAACAGTCCTGCTTTTAAGAATATACACATTTGGGCACAGGTCGTTTAATTAATCTAAGTCAGTTATATTTTAACCATCTGTGTGCAAGAATGGAATCCTTAAAACCTGGATTGTTACAGGGGCTTTGCGGACAAAGTTTGTGAAACATGGAGCCATCTGTATTCCTGGAACCACCACTGATTATCTCAAAGGGAAAAGCAGGCAGGCACACACGCAGGGCGGGGGTTTCTGAGTACCCAGAACCCCCCCTGCTCGCCGAACAGTGGCGGTTTCAGTAAGTGCAGTGCAGACCGCAGTGAGTGTGGTCCGCACTACACAGTAACAAGCACTCCGCATCCGGCGACAGGTAGTACATTCGTAGGATTCATAAGATTCAGGTCTGGGGAACGGGCGGGCCAGTCCATAGCATCAATGCCTTCGTCTTGCAGGAACTGCTCACACACTCGAGCCACATGAGGTCTAGCATTGTCTTGCATTAGGAGGAACCCAGGGCCAACCACACCAGCATATGGTCTCACAAGGGGTCTGAGGATCTCATCTCGGTACCTAATGGCAGTCAGGCTACCTCTAGCGAGCACATGGAGGGCTGTGCGGCCCCCCAAAGAAATGCCACCCCGCACCATTACTGACCCACTGCCAAACCGGTCATGCTGGTGGATGTTGCAGGCAGCAGAACGTTCTCCTTGACGTCTCCAGACTCTGTCACGTCTGTCCCATGTGCTCAGTGTGAACCTGCTTTCATCTGTGAAGAGCACAGGGCGCCAGTGGCGAATTTGCCAATCTTGGTGTTCTCTGGCAAATGCCAAACGTCCTGCACGGTGTTGGGCTGTAAGCACAACCCCCACCTGTGGACGTCGGGCCCTCATACCACCCTCATGGAGTCTGTTTCTGACTGTTTGAGCAGACACATGCACATTTGTGGCCTGCTGGAGGTCATTTTGCAGGGCTCTGGCAGTGCTCCTCCTGTTCCTCCTTGCACAAAGGTGGAGGTAGCGGTCCTGCTGCTGGGTTGTTGACCTCCTACGGCCTCCTTCACGTCTCCTGATGTACTGGCCTGTCTCTTGGTAGCGCCTCCATGTTCTGGACACTACGCTGGCAGACACAGCAAACCTTCTTGCCACAGCTCCCATTGATGTGCCATCCTGGATGAGTTGCACTACCTGAGCCACTTGTGTGGGTTGTAGACTCCGTCTCATGCTACCACTAGAGTGAAAGCACCTCCAGCATTCAAAAGTGACCAAAACATCAGCCAAAAAGCATAGAAAAAAATGTGGGCATCCACGCCAAAGTCCACTGAGGAAATGAGTAAGCTGTGGATCTGTTACAGGAAGAGGACCGTTCTTGTATTTTGTCCTCTCTCAAAGCACTATAGAATGCGAATTGCGATCACAAACGATTGAGGCTGTCCTGTCTTGCAGTTGCCTGATGAAGGGGACCTATTCATGAAACGGGATGTAGTCAGGAAGCAGACGGTATAAATGCCGACAGTCAGCTTCCCTACTCTCTAATCCCGGCAAGGTAGTAATGACCTACGCCGGGAGCCCGACGCCCGGCATACCGAACGAAGCCATGGGGGTAGAGGGTTAGGTTTTAGGGCTCCTGGGGGGATTTAGGATTAGGCACCCCTGGGGGGAGGTTAGGGTTAGGCGCACCCCCAGGAGACTTAGGGTTAGGCTTAGTCACTTAGGGGGGGGTTAGGCACCCCTTA
Organism: Taudactylus pleione; assembly: GCA_031769625.1. NCBI lineage: Eukaryota > Metazoa > Chordata > Amphibia > Anura > Myobatrachidae > Taudactylus > Taudactylus pleione. The sequence continues at coordinate 15,418,303 of JAUIMM010000608.1, forward strand.
GGGGGGAAAATAGGGTTAGCGATACTTACCTTTTTAACTATCGGGATCTCCACCCTTGCCGGGCTGCCGCTGTTGGTAATTGAACCGTCGGTCATGCGGCCGGCGGTATTACCTACTACACCCCATAAAACGTGTACCACAAGTGACATTGTAATGTTTCTTCATTTTATACTTTATTTTTACTTCTCACCCATATGTTTCATGTTCTACATATTATCCTAAAAAAATTATAAATATTTTTTCGGGGGCTTTTTTAAACTCTGTGACTGCACTCATAAGAGTAGTATACTCCATGATACCATTTGGTGCATTACCTTTTATCTATACTGATACAATAAGAGTGTTGTGTCTGTCTGTCTGTCCCAAAGCGGCACAAAAACCACTGAACCGATTTTCATGAAAACTGCATCATGTTGTAGTGGAATAACCTGCACCTGGTTTCATCTCAAACAGTAAAGTTAAAGCTCAGAAATAACAAAAAATATATATTGACATCAATGCAAGAGATGTGTGGCACCATGGGCGCAGCCAGTAAGCGGTGGAGGGAGAGGTGCTTTGGGCACACATTTACTTGAATTGAATAGGCTACACAGGATACACAGTGGCATTTGTATGAGTGGTGGGTGAAGGCGTTGCTGCCACCAGTCTATATAGCGCTACTGGTCACATGGGTCACTCCCACGACAACTAGAACACCTCAAATAAAAACTGTTAGCAGAAGGGATATAATCATGGGCGAAGCCGCAGGTAACAGCTAGTTTTCAATAAATATATTTAGTGCTCAAATCACTCCAGGATACTAAGATGTTGTTATTGTAATACTTAATAATAAAATATATATATATATTTTCAAAATGTCACTATAGCTTTGACATTACTTTCGTTCTTACACAAAGCTTATTACTGAGAAAAAAAGGTAAAAACCATCCAATCAAGTAACTCAAGATACCTCTGAGACAGCACTGGAGACACCCCCCCATCTCTATTACCATTACAGACTTTGGGATGACTTCTCTCCTAGCTGCAGATACTAAGATACTCTCTTGCTTTGGACGCCAGCAACCACCTTGTCTTCTCTTCTATTTAGGAAATGCCATTACAATCCTTTGCACCATTATGTGTTTGTATATATTTTATTATAATATAGAATAAACAGGTGTGCGTATGTTCTAATATATATATACATACACACATTTTTTTTTAAATAAAAGATATAATTATGTTTTGAAAATTTAAGGATTTGAAATGAGTCTCCCCTGAGACAAAACAGTTGGACACATTAAACGGATGAAGTGTTATCTGATTGTTTAGGTGTAACACAAAGTTCAGCGCACAAATGTTAATGCCAACTTCAATTACAGAGCCGAAAATATAATCAGGAATCTAAAAATCATTAACCAGCTGCTGCATTGCTGTGGGTAATTTATTTATGAAGCACAACAACCGCAAATTTTGTCTCTGGCTGTAAACACTTGCAAGTCAATTCATGTGGGAAAAAGCAGGGACTGGAACGTAAGCAATTGTAAGAAAGCAGGCTGACACAGCATGTGAGACCACGTACTTACAGCACAAGGCCTTCTGCAGTCTCCTTAGTTTCATGGCAGTTCTGTAGGCTGAGAATCTGACATTGTTCAGGTCAGCTAAAACAAAAACACAATAAGATTAGTATGTTCATACAGAATTTTTTTACACCATATTCAGCAAGTGATTAATAAGCAATAACTCCAATACCAAGATGTGTACACACTAAACGATATATCGTACGATAAGGCAGATATCGGCCAGATCATACGATATATCGTTCATTGTCTAGTGTGTATGCACTATATCATGTACGATGCGCGCTCCTGTGCATAGTCAGCGACATCGACCGTCGGACCTGCATGCAGGTGAACGAGGGACGACATTGTCAGCGAGGGCCATGCAGCATGGCCCCCGCCGGCGTGATGTAGATCCCGACATCGGCAAGTGTGTATGCACGAGCCAATGACGGGATCCCCCGCCAGGTCCCGTCGCACAACATGTCGGCTGGGTACACATCGTTAAGTGTGTACCCAGAATTACACTTGGGGAGCTGTGATGCCACTCCTGTAATTACAGTCTTGTAGTATCCAAGTGATGTTATATATAATAAACTGCTGTAAATAAAAATCTGTGTAACGAGTGTTCAATAGGAAAAGAATTATAAAAGGGTAAGAGCATTTCCTATTATGGATATTATAAGTCACCTTAGATATCTGCGAGATGTAAAACACTATGGGCCAAATGTAATAGGGTGAGAGTTTAGAAAATGTGAGAGTTTAGCAGTAACCTCTCACACTATTACATTGGTTGAGCTGTATTTTCAAAATGGGAAACACCTGAATGAGAGTTTAAATCATGACAGTTTTTTGGAGTCTGAAAAACATGCGAGTTTGCCTGTTCTCGGACTCTATTACATTGGCCGAGTGTAAACAGTGAGAGTTTACCCTAACATTTTCTAAACTCTCACCCTATTACATTTGTCCCTATGTGCAGGGCAGTAACTAGGGTAGTGCGACATGTGCCCTGGCACAGGGCACCGCAGGGCAGGGAGCGCTGTTCAAGGCATGTAAATTTTCTGTTTATTATCATTCTCACTTGTAACGTCCTCTTATTTTATCCCCAGCATCTCCTGGCCTCCCCTATCTCTTCCCTGGCCCTTCCCCATGAGGCCATGGCCCTCTTTTGGGTGTGTGTCTTATGTCCCTATTTGAAAAATGGGGGCAGGGGGGAAATGCTCTTTCTGGCACAGGGCACCAAAAAGTATAGTTATTACTCTGCCAATGTCTACAACCTTGAGTTTATATATTGGCACTCTAGGTCATTAATACATGTTATCACTATAATATATAGTACTGAGAGGCTTGTGCCACATATTTTACTGTTTAAAGTAGTTTTGGGAAAGGTGAACATAATCTAGCTATGAAGATCACCTTATGTAAATGTAAGCTTGCATGTTAGAAGGAATACGCTCTGCGACTTCTATAGAACCATTCCATTGACTGGCAGCTTCATGTATTTATAGGATCACCCAAGTGCTAAATAATATATCTGTAATATACAGTAGTGGGTACATAAGTTCTATTACTAAACAAAATATAACCTAGAGAGACCTCCCAACTACACAACTTTTCATAAGATTTTTGAATATTCATACTCAAATATTAAACTTATTCACTGTGTTTGTGGCCTGCATTACATACATCATCATCATTTATATGGCACCACAAGTGTTCCGCAGGGCCTTACAAAGAACAAAAACAAATAAGTTGACCAGTGACTTACAGTACAGTACAGTACAATACAATACAATACAGGACAAGGACATACAGTCAGGTGCATAAATATTGGGACGTTGACAGAATTGTCATATTTTGGCCTCTATTCACCACCACAATGGCTTTGAAATGAAACAAACAAGATGTGCTTTAACTGCAGACTTTCAGATTTAATTTGAGGGTAATTACATCCAAATCAGGTGAACGGTGTAGGAAATACAACAGTTTCTATATGTACCTCCCACTTTTTAAGGGGCCAAAAGTAATGGGACAAACTAAACAATCCTAAATCTAACTTTCACTTTTTAATACTTTGTTGCAAATCCTTTGCAGGCAATTACAGCCTGAAGTCTGGACTGCATAGACATCACCAGACGCTGGGTTTCATCCATGGTGATGCTCTGCCAGGCCTCTAATGCAAATGTCTTCAGGTCCTGCTTGTTCTTGGGGCATTTTCCCTTCAGTTTTGTCTTCAACAAGTGAAATGCATGCTCAATCGGATTCAGGTCAGGGGATTGACTTGGCCATTGCATAACATTCCACTTTTTAGCCTTAAAAAAACTCTTTGGTTGCTTTTGCAGTATGCTTCGGGTCATTGTCCATCTGCACTGTGAAGCGCCGTCCAATGAGTTCTGAAGCATTTGACTGAATATGAGCATATATTGCCCCCCGAAACACTACAGAATTCATTCTGCTGCTTTTGTCAGCAGTCACATCATCAATAAATAAAAGGGAACCAGTTCCATTGGCAGGCATACATGCCCACGCCATGACACTACCACCACCTTCACTGATGAGGTGGTATGTTTTGGATCATGAGCAGTTCCTTTCCTTCTCCATACTCTTCTCTTCCCATCACTCTGGTACAAGTTGATCTTTGTCTCATCTGTCCATAGGATGTTGTTCCAGAACTGTAATGGCTTTTTTAGATGTTGTTTGGTAAACTCTAATCTGGTTTTCCTGTTTTGTGGCTCACCAATGGTTTACATCTTGTGGTGAACCCTCTATATTCACTCTTGTGAAGTCTTCTCTTGATTGTTGAATTTGACACATATACATCTACCTCCTGGAGAGTGTTCTTGATTTGGCCAACTGTTGTGAAGGGGTTTTTCTTAACCAGGGAAATAATTATTCTGTCATCCACCACAGTTGTTATCCGTGGTCTTCCGGGTCTTTTGATGTTGCTGAGCTCTCCGATGCCTTCTTTCTTTTTAAGAATGTTCCAAACAGTTGATTTGGCCACACCTAATGTTTTTGCTATCTCTCTGATGGGTTTGTTTTGATTTTCAGCCTAATGATGGCTTGCTTCACTTATAGTGACAGCTCTTTGGATCTCATATTGAGAGTCGATAGCAACTGATTCCAAATGCAAATGTCACACCTAGAATCAACTCCAAACCTTTTACCTGCTTAATTGATAATGAAATAACAAGGGAATAGCCCACACCTGTCCATGAAATAGCTTTTGAGTTGATAGTCCCATTACTTTTGGCCCCTTAAAAAGTGGGAGGCACTTATAGAAACCGTTGTAATTCCTACACCGTTCACCTGATTTGGATGTAATTACCCTCAAATTAAATCTGAAAGTCTGCAGTTAAAGCACATCTTGTTTGTTTCATTTCAAAGCCATTGTGGTGGTGAATAGAGGCCAAAATATGAAAATTCTGTCAATTTCGCAATATTTATACATGTGACTGTAGATAATATACATTGCTACATTAGCGACCATAACACCCAGATAAGCAACCAAGTGTTAGGTGCCCTAGTGGGGAGTAACAAGTAGAAGAAAGTAGAGAAGGAGAAGTACAAGAGGGTAGAGGGCTCTGCTCGTTAGAGCTTACATTCTAAAGGAAAGAGACAAACAGGTGTAACACAAATGGGGTAGGCAGGGAGGAAGGAGAATGTAGCAGTTTGTTAGGATGACAGTTGGAAGGCTTTCATGAAGTCATGAAGTAGTGGGTCTTGCGAGCCCGTTTTAAGGATTGTAGAGAGGTGAAGAGTCTGATGGGAAGAGGGAGAGAGTTCCAAAGGTGGGGAGTAGCGCGGGCAAAATCTTGGAGGCACACACACACACACACACACATTATCCCTAAAACTGCAATTCTATAAACTCTTGTGTCATTACGGAACATATTAATGCAGTCCATACATGACCTACATTGGTCCCCCAAATGTACTTTCCAGCAAGTTGCTCGGAATTGGCAAGGTATAACTTGAGTCTGCAATTATGGAGCATGGTCCCCCAGATATGGTGAATCCCTTTAATATAAAGGATGGCCGCCAGCATGGTAAGGACAATAGTGTTTCCCTAGTAGAACTTATTGTAAAAGATCTGCATGGCAGCAGGAATGGATGTATAGGTGACAATTTAGCAACATGCAAAAAAATGTAAATTAAATTAATCTTTTCTAAGTCGTGTAGATTAATAATACAAGGAAAGAATTGAATTCTATATAGAGAAAAATTTACTATTACTGGGCAGTTAGCCAGTATTTAAGACTTGGGAGTAACAGAATTGCTGACAAGTGGCTATCTGGTTTGAATTCTGGGACAGGAGAAATTTAGAATACATATAATTATTGTTTAACTGTCCTTTGACAAATGTTACCTCCGATTATTTATAAGTTTAGTGTTAAAAATATTACTGTATTTATACAACTGTATACAAAAAGATGGCAAGAAAAATGTATTTGTATTGAAGGACTCAACTATATAAATTTGTCTAATCTCCTTATGTTAGCAGCAACCCTGTGGGCTGCTCTGTGCAACTGTTTTTTCCAGGGCTCCAATTATGGGAAGAAAGAGGTTAGTAAAATCTGAGTAGATGGTAGTGCTATTGGCACATAATTACATATTTAAATAAAAATAAAAGTATGGACACAGAATTCTGTGATGGAATTATTGCATAGGAGCAGGAGCGACAAGATTAGAAGTATTATTCTTGAAGATATAAAGCAGCACCACCTACTGTTGCAGTCATCTCATCACATAATGGCAGTGCACTTATCACTTAAACAAACAAAGTTTGGATAAAGCACTTAACACTTATGATTATTCTTCATTTAATTGTAGAAAAATGGTAACATTCTAAAAAATAAATAAACTTGATCCATTATAAGTTATGTATAATGCACCAACATATTTGGCAGCACTGTACATTGATAAAATCAGGATACAAATACATACATACAATGAATGAAACAGAAGGTTAAGTTTGCCCTGCCCAAATAAGCTTACAATCGAATGTTGGGTACACATAAGGCAATATATTGTACGTACAGCCAACTAATGACATATTGTTTAGTGCATCTGCTCAATATATTTGTGGACGACGTATTTCACAGATCTATCGCATCGGCTGTGCAGCATAGCAGATGCGATATATCATTTACATCTGCTTGTGTGTACACACGACCAAACAACTGAGACGATTGCTAAGTGTGTACGCTTACCAAAATCGAATGGTTGGTCGCTCGGCCAGTCGTTAAGTGTGTGCCCCACATAATAGCTGTGGGGAACAAGCGATACATAAGGTATTGGAATAAAAGTAGTAGCTGGTGGTGGGGAACGTGCGAGTGGCAGCTGTAAGGCAGAAACATTAACAGCCATGAACGACTGGCATTTCAGTGCAGCTTCCTGTGCAGAGGTACGGTTGGGAAGAGTAGATACAGCAGAAAGTGAAGGCATCATTGAAAAGAAAGTCCCTGTAGAAATGTTGATAGTAAGTTGCTGACAACCAAAATTGCCCTTCATCAATTATATTAGCCTAATAAGCACAGAAACAGCTCTCATCACTACCAACCCCTCCCCCCAACCTTTTTTTTTTTTCTTTAACTATTCACATCGTATGTAGGGGTAACAATAGAGAAGGTGGCACGTTAATGGAATCAGAATGTGAAGGTAGCATCTTGTAACATTAAAACATCATATGTAACAACTCCCATCCTATTATAATTTGATGGTTCATTGAATACAAGCAATATTTCTTGATACTTCTCAATATGTGAAATGCAATAGCTAACAGCAGAAAATGTTCATGGTCTATTAATGTTTGCTAATGACCTTGCTAATAGAAAATACATTTGAGAACTCTAGCCATCTCCAATAAAGTTAATTTTACAAGAAAGTAACCATGTGACAATATCAGAGACTGTGAGAGCCATAGTTTCCCCACAGATGTTCAGATGGGAATCGGTATGTAATGCCGGCTGTCGGGATGCCTCCTGTCAAAATACAGACAGCAGCATCCCGATGGTTGGTATCCCGATAGGGGACGGGTAAGTACACTTACCCTCCTCCCTTCTCCTAACCCTCCCTTCTTGTAGCCTAACCCTCCCCACTAGGGGTGCCTCACCCTAACCTACCCCCCCAGGGTTGCCTTTCCCTAACCTACCCCCCAAAACCTAACGCTAACCCCGCTACGCTACCTAAACCTAACCCTCCCCCCCTGCGGCTAACAGCTAAGGGCACCCGGACTTACCTCGTTCAGGCTGTCGTCCTTCTGGATTCCGACGTCGGGATTAAGATGGGCGTCGGTATTTCGATGCCTTAAGTCCCTTGCCAGGCTCCCCACGACAGGATTCAGAACGGCGGCGGGGCCGCCGCCGGTCTCATAACTACATCCCGTTCAGATGAGCTCTATGAGAGTACTATGGCTGGAAAAACTAGTCCGCAAGTCTGACATCAGAAATTTGTGGTAGCAGAAACTGAAAGCCAAGCCGAAACATGAATTAATATTTATAACATGCAAAATAAAAAGGGGCATTGCGAAAACCTGTGAAATGACTTTAGCTAATTTGTTTCTGAGTAGGACTCCACCTTCAATGCTCAGCCACACTGAAAGGGTAATTGACTGTGCTCCCAGGAAGCTTGCCCTTAAATGGGAGTTTTCATGCAATTATGTGAGCCACCAATTCACAGGAAAATACATTGATTCTCGCAGACTTGTTTCTCAGCTTCGGTAGTAAATCAGACAGCAATAAATCTTGCTTATATCAACACTGTTTAGTGATAATGTATGGAAATCAAATACATTTACCTAATATGATGTGAAGACATATTAATGGAACTAACTATGTCCTAGCACAGTGTGACTGGGTTCACTTTAATTTCACCCCTGTTCAATCAGATGAATCATAGCTAACTGCAGTTACAACTAATCATGTCTTCTACGGCACAGATGTTGTATGCTCTGTACAGTGAAATCTGAAGTAAAGAATGTGCTCATCATTGATCGACGCAAAAAAACCCTGACATGTGAAATGCAAGAAGCAAAAAAATAAAAACTGTTTTTTTATTTGCAGTGGAGTAAAAAAAAAAAGTAACAACTAAAAATAAACTTTGTAATAAGCATCTACTCCTATTTGGGAAGAGACATCCATATAAAGCAATGTCTTTCAAACTCGATCCTTAAGACACTCTAACAGTCCAGGTTTTAAGGAAATCCATGCTTGATTTGTACCCCAGCCATATTAATTAACCATCTGTGCTTAAACATGGATTTCATCAAAAAATGGGCTGATCATGCATCTCCAACTAGATTAGTCAGGGCACCCTGAGTCAGAGGATACAATAAATTAATTGGAGTCCAACTGTTTACAATTGAAGTACTTTAATGGATTTCAAAATAGGTACACCTGTCTGCTGTTATAGTATTATTTCCAAACAAAGGGGTGTGTATGCATGAAGCAGAGAAGAGCCCTGTTTAGTGTTTAGCCGAAATGGAGGCTCTTCCCTGCTTCGTGCAATTCAAGTTACTGTGGAGAAACTTATTACTTCTCCAGGGGGGCACCCGCTCCATGCCTGCATCGCATCACCATACTTTTGTATGGCAATTGCAATTCATGAAAAGGACGGAAAGCGAAGCTTTCCTTTTTTTGTAGGCTTCGCAGTCGCCATCTCAGGATGGCGAAGTGTGTTGCTCCTGCATGCAAAGGACAGGGAACTTACCGGTCCTCGAGCCGGGTCCCGTCCTCTGTGGTTGCTCCGCCCCCGGTTTAACCCATCAGCCATTGCTCCCCACAAGCAGTAAGAAGCCACCGGCGCATGAGCAGAAAATAGATCAAAACAGCGCATGCGCAGGTGAGTAACAAGGAGAAAATGAAAAGATAACTCACTGAAAAGACCGAAACGCAGGAGAAGGATATACCGCATTGCTACACAAAACAGGTGAATCGCTACTGATGCGATCTATACTGATACAGATGTGTCCACATACATCTATTCTCCATGCGCTACAAGTCACACTACAGAACGCAGGAGCTCCGTGTGACTCTGTAGCACAGTGTCTCTTCATGCAACTTTTTACCTTCAAATGCATCTTATTTGCACAGCGATGTGAATATTTAGCACAAGCAGCTTAAAATGATATGCAGCATGCCTATGTTCTGTGTGCGACTGTATATCTATCTGCATACAAAACGCTACGTTATAGTGTTAGTCGCTGACATGAACGTAGCGTTTCGCATGCAGATACACCCGCAGACATTGTTTACCCAAGTTACCTACCATAGAAACAAGTAAATAGCAAAAACAGTATTACATCAACAGAATAAAGCAGCTTACCCCTCCATAGTGTTGAACTGTTTGGTCCTTGAGGACCACTTTGACCACCCCCGATATACGTTAATGGGAACAAGTTTCACATGAGGGTACTCAATTAGCTTGCAATGTGCAGTCGTGCACTTCACCAAGGTGGCAGGTCAAGAAGTCGGTAGATTGGAGGCAAGGAGCCAGGATCAGCCAATGCGTAGGCGAGAGGTGGTGCCAGCAGTGGAGCAGGTTTTAAAGGAGAGTTCAGCCGGTTACATTTACCGGGACAGTGGGGTCTGTGTGTCTGGGCGGAAGAGGGATGTGTGTGTATTATGACCATAGCCTGTAGGACTGATCACTGCACAGTCTGTAATGGCTGAGTCTTCTAATAACACCACAGGAGGATCCAACCTATTTCATACCCTAAATAGCATTTAATAACAGTCCCCAGTCATGGAATAATACCAAATAACAGTTCCCAGGCAAGGAATCATACCCAATAACAGCTCCCAGGCAGGAAATAATACCCAATAACAGTTCCCAGTGAAATTTGGCATTGTGGTGTAGTATGACCAGGGTTAGATTTTTGGATATGTTTGAGGTTAGTTAGGGCCATGGAGGTTTACATGGTGCCGACCAAGTAGGCCGTGGAGTCTCAGATATGAAATTTTTGTTTAAGCAAGTTCTCTCAGGAGGTTTCCAGTGCCTAAAATTGCACTGATCTGAAGGCACAGGCTGATATGTACCAGTGGGGGGGCAGGCAGAGCTACAATGGAAGAGCAGTGAGTCAGAGGATCAACTGTCACACTGCACCTGCACTGACAGTTACTATTTCATCCAAGCACATTTTCATATGCCGTGCTCTCCAATGTTGGTCTGCAATGTAAAAAATTAAGGCTGCAGATATACTTCAAGGTCCATTCTTCAACCCGGGCAACACCGGGTATCCCAGCTAGTAAATAATAAAATAAATCGGTTTGGAGTAATTGAATGTATTATGGCCACTATTATAACATATGTTTGGCTCCAAGAGATGGGGATCGCAGCATAATACTTTGTGGCTGCTTCTCTTCAGTTGGGACAGAGGGTCAGATTCACGATAGATGTGTACTGATCCAATGTTCACTAAGACAGTATTTATAGTGCTGAGTGCAGCTCATCAACAGCTAAAAGGTACCTGGAAGCAATCTTACAATCTTGGGTACATTGCATCTTTATATAAAAACGTAATCCCTCACAAAAGAGGCGGTTCTTTGGATAGTCCAAGATGGCAAAATATGACAAACACAATCTGAGAATTACAAAATGTGTTATAAAAAATATCCTTCTTGTATATGCCTTTTTGTTAGTTTTTCCAAGCATTTCTCAGCACTAAGGGAAATTGCTGGCTGCTGTAACCTCTCATGGTGTTCTTAAAGTGGTTGTTATGATCAATTGGCTTTATCGTGAAATGGCTGCCACAGTGGTTTAAATGGTGTTAGCGCTGTCCTGTGAGCAGGAGGGGGCCTGATGGGATGGTTGAGGCACACATGCCCCAGTTGGACACCATTGATTTTAAGGACAAAATGTAAAAAGATATATTTAGCAAACAACTGAATTCACCTATTCTCAGTATTTGGCAATAATCCTGAAACAAATCAGCCAAATGACCAATTGAAGCACTGCAGCCTCCACATTTCTCTTCATAGCCAATAAATGTGGCATCATATGTTCATTAAAATAAAAAGCAATTAACATATATTTGAACACCCAGGTAGCAACTCTCTATAGTTGTAAAATAAAAAAATGTTATGTTAACACATAGCTTAAAGCAAAACTTTCTCACTTACTATTTACCTATGCATTAGTACGATCTAAAACAAAATGATGAATAAGTGATTGGTTTTTTTTGGCTTTTGATAATGATACTGCCAAATGAAAACAGAAATAAAATAATAATTTCCCATTGTAAAGATGCCCATACAGGGTGCGATTTGTAAAACGATCCGATCTTGTTTACGATTCCCTTGAACTCTCCCCGGCAGCTGAAGGGAATGATGTGCAGCAAAAGCTGCACGATGTTCCCCAAATCTATTATGCACGATCTAATGATTTGCATATTCATTAGATCGTGTGTGATAGGACAGATGCAGGCTCGGATCTAGCAGATCCAAGCTGCATGCATCTGTGTCATTGACAAAGAAGCACGGATGGGTTCAGCAAGACCAGACTATGCTACAGCTGTTAAAAAAAAAAATATATAAAATTAAAAATGAAACCTGCTAAAAAGAAGAAAAAAAAAAAAACAGCGTACCATCTCCCCCCCCCCCACCCCAAAAGAGCAACCTGCCCTGGGCTTTTAGTGACCCAGTGCTGATTGTGCAAAATACAGGGGACATACGACGTAGGGGTCCACTGTATTTAAGCACAGCCAGCATCGGGCTAGTCAGAACCAGCCCTGGTTTCCAAAATACAGGGAACAAATGACATAGGGGTCCCCCATATTTTGAGCAACCAGCACTGGGCTCTGACCAGGAACTAGTTCTGGAAATATAGGGGAAAAAAATGAGTAGGGTCCCCCCGTATTATCCAGAATCAGCACTGAACTGTTTCTAGCAGGGGTCTAATGCCAAAGCCAGGGGAGCCCTTTCACTGGGTCCCCTGGCCTAAGAATTAACCCTGACCGCTAGTCAGTCTAGGCTGAAGTTCCCTGGGAAGCCGGTGACCCCCCCAATAAAAGGGTCCCCCCCGCTCCAGGGCATCCCTAAGCTGACAGCCCAGGGCTATCCCCGACACCTGTGGCCAGTGGGTACAAGGTTAATAGTGTATGTAATGCACTTGAATAAGCTCATTGGCTTAAAGAGGCGGGCCTTCCGCCTCTCAGCCAATGAGCGGTTCTCACCATTGAAGTCAATGGTGGGAACAATTAATTGGCTGAGAGGCGGAAGGCTCGCCTCTTTCAGCCAATGAGAGCTCAGCAGTGGGGTTTCCATAGTGAAATCCCGCCGCTGAGCTGTCATTCCGGAAGTACCGTCCATAGATGACGGTACTGTTGTCCGTGGGTCACGAAATTCGGTTTTTTTTGCCAAGTCCGGGGATGCCTACTTTAGACCAAAGGAGGGGAATATGGATTTTTTTTTTTTTTTTTTACAGGTAGCCTATGGATTTTCTACTTGGAGGAAAGGACAGATAGGCTACAGGGATACATAGGTGAGTATGTGTGTGTACGCATGTATATTTAATAAACTTTTACTTTGTACGGTGTCTCCCCTGTGGTTTTTTTAAATTGCTTTTGCTGTGGAACTACAGGAACCAGTGGGCCCGTAATGCTCTGCATGCTGGTACTTGTGGTTCTCCAAGTACCAGCATGTGGGGGAGGCTTGCTGGGACCTGTAGTTCCACAGCAAGAGACAATATTTACACTTTATTCAAATGCACTACATACACTATGAACCCGATACCCACTGGCCATGGATAGCCACGGGCTATCAGCCTATGGTGCCCTAGAGAGGGGAACCCCTTTATCAGGGAGCTCCCCAGGGATCCCCAGCCTAGGCTGACCAGCGGCCAGGGTTAATGCTTCGGCTAGGGGACCCGGTGAAAAGGGCTCCCCTGGTTGTGGCATTAGCCCCCCGCTAGAAAAAGTTTGGTGCTGGTTCTGGATAATACAGGGGGACCCTACACATTTTTTTCCCCAGGTATTTCAGAACCAGTTCCGAATCAGAGCCTGGTGCTGGTTGTGCTTAATTACGGGGGACCCCTACGTCTTTTGTCCCCCATATTTTGCACAACCAGCACTGGGTCAAAGCCCGGGGCTGGTTGCACTTTTGGTGGGGCGGGAGGGGGAGGGTTCACGCCATTTTTTAACACAGAAGCAGAGACGAGTCTCACTGATCCCGTGCGTGCTTATGTGAATGCATCTTCCTGGTCCCTGCTACATGTTAACGTACATCAGATCGTTCAGCAACCAAAACAGCAAAAAAGGTATGTCACGTCGTTCACGATAGGTCGAAATCTTACTGCAGGTTCAGTTGATCTACGATGTTGATACACGACGGCGAGGAGGTTTGGTTGTTACGATCGATCAATAATGGCCAAATCGTGCAAAAAATTGCACCGTGTATGGGCACCTTAAGAATCTAGTTCTGTCCAAGATTCCAGTAAAATCTTATCTTATATTGCTGAGCCAGAATGCAGACTGGAATGTGCACATCTGCATCCAGAACAATACAAGCACTTCATATCTATACAACTGGTAATTTTGTTTTACAACTAAATGTAGAGATGATATGTCACATTGACAGCAAAATGTAGAGTTTTGGTAATCTAGTTAATTTAAAACAGATGTCTACCTGTATATCAATAACAAATGCCCACATTATTCATAACCACTGTGCCACATTATATTGCAGTGAACAGGAAAGGGAGAGAGGGGAATGTGATCATATAAACTTACTATCTTTTTACGTCAAATGTGTAAATCCTAGTAAAAAGTCCTCCTTACAATTAAATAGGGGAACAACCTTAAATTATGCTTCTATAACCTGCAAAAAAGCTTTGCAATTAGCAAATTTTTACAATAAATGTTTGCAAATTTACTTTCAAGAACAAAAATAAATATATAGATTATAAATGAATGCAGTTTAATGACTAACTTCTGCTATAGACTGGAATTTGTTTTTATCCTTAGTTACTAATTAACAACATTGAGTAAATTGTTCTAAGTTACTTTAAAAAACTTTCATGGTCACCCTCAGAGTCAAGTGTTTAAAATCACAAGTTAAACAATATAAAGTGAACTTGTGTTTGAATAAATTTAAAACAGGCTTACATGATGAGCATTTGGGTTGGTAGCTGATGAATATCATAATTGTTTCATTCTGTTTTTAAATGGGAAATACAATATACTGTAAAGCTGGGTACACACTGACAGACACATTGGCCGATCAATTGATCGGCCAATGTATCTGCTGCCCGTTGGGTAGTGTGTACCCGCGATATGTCGGTGAACGTCTGCAGACATATCTGTCCATCGGCAGGTGTGTACGGGCGATCTGCAGCACCACTATTGTAGAATGTGCTTCTATTACGTCTGGCACCTTTCGCCTGGTCCCCTTGCAAGTACCCACAAGGACATCCTTGATCCATCATGCAAAAGTCAGGCTAGAGTATATCTTTGGTGAAGTCCTACAGAAATAATTATTTTCTCTAAATTGTTTTATTATGAACAGCTACACAAATAATGCCCTGAAAAGATCCAGAGTATGTAAAAGTTTGTGTCTCTCATTGCTTGGTTGCAAAGACAGTGAAAGGAGTATAATTTCATGGTTGATATTAAAAGTAGAAAATTATCTTTGATAGGAAAGTAGCATTAGTTTACAGCACCACTTTAAATACATATACTGTATTTTCAGAAATGGCTTCTTACACTACAGAGCATGTAGTTCTCCAACTTGGTGGGCAGACATGACTGCTATCATAAATAACAGTGTAAGCTACTTGAGAAAGACTTGAGAAGGTTCAAAAGGGATAAGTAGTTAAGGGTTTCTAAAACTAGAGAAATGTGCCCTAGTGCCACAATCAAGGCTTGATAAAAGACTTCATTCCTTTTAATGCCTAAAATAGTTAGAATATGTTTAAAAGAGACATGTAGACACCTGAACTTCCAGCATAGCAGGAGCAACACCCTTGTCCAAGCCATCCTGAAGAAAATCCAGAATCTGCGGAATAGTAGCAGAATCAAACAATTTAGTTTTCCGCCAAAGAATTAACGTATTCCAAATCCTATTGTAAAGCAAGTAAGCTTTAAAAACGAACCTCATTTAGATTCTCTAAGATAGATTATGCGAATTGTGATTAGAGAAAGGCCAAAGCTGCTCCAGCAGAATTTCACACTACAGACACCAGTCAGGTTGGCCAAAACCGAAGCACCATTATGATTTCTACTGCGTATAGCCATCTTCTACAAATACCCTAGTTAAACAGTCCATGGACTAGAGCATCTATTCTGTTCTGGAGTCCCTGTGACAGCTGTGGAATGAAGCTATTTTGGTCTTTGAGAATGTTGTAATCAAATCTATGTGAGGAAGTGTAAACTTTTGAATCTCATCCTGTAAGCCCCATTCTACTAAAGAGGATGGATATTGATGAAGATAATCTGTTACCTTGTTGTCTTTACCTGCTACATGCAGTATCAAACTTTTCTGCCATAACTTTCGTCATTGTGGTTCTGCTACTTGTGCCATTTTGGCAATTTATGAAGGCAACCACTATCAGTTTGTTTGGTAAAGAATTTAGACTAATTTCCGTTGGGGAAGAAAACGTGAATGTCTTTCCATTATATCTAATGTAGAATATTCCTGTGGTAGGATTTCATCTAACCTGCGACACTAAGGGCTAGCTAAAAAATTTAAGAACATGGATACATTGTGGTAAATTTGTTCAGCACAGACTGTGTAATGGTTAGCATTACTGCCTCACAGCACTGAGGTCATGGGTTCAATTCCCACCACGGCCCTAACTGTGTGGAGTTTGTATATTCTCCCTGTGCTTGCGTGGGTTTCCTCCGGGTACTCCGGTTTCCTCCCACGCTCCAAAAATATACTGGTAGGTTCATTGGCTCCCAACACAAATTAACCCTAGTGTGTATATGTGTGAACATGTGTTAGGGAATATAGATTGTAAGCTCCACTGGGGCAGGGACTGATGTGAATGGTCATATATTCTCTATAAAGCGCTGCGGAATATGTGTGCGCTATATAAATAACTGGTAATAAATAAATAAATTTCCTAAATTTTTATAAATGGACTTCTAAAGAAAACATGCAACGGAAAAAAATATATTTTTTTATATTCTGTGGTAATGGCGATTACAAACAGCACTTACACAGCCATCTGAAGTATCACCAATGTTCACCATTGCTTTTATGAGTGTCAAAAACTCTGAGCCTCCATCACTGAGACACTCCTTTTAAACAGATAAAAAACGTAAGCTAGGTATGCAATGATAGATATACCGGCTGTTCTATTGAAAGGCAGATATATATATATATATATATATATATATATAGTACATCTATAGTACAATGGCGTGGGTGGACACCCAATATTTCTGAACGACGTTGGAAATCGGATTGTCCCTGGACCACAGCAGCCAGGCCTTGGACATCGTAGGGGCATACCTGGGACTACCTGGCAGCCCTGTCTTTATTCTACCCCCTGACCATGGGTGGCACCGCCAGATAACACCCGCCCTCTGCCAGCGTCCCTGGCGAGTGCCATCCTGGACAATGGGTAGATACGCCCGAGCAGGAATGTAGAACAGAAGATTAGAATGCTACCAGAGCTTGTGGCTCACAGGAAAAGCCACTGTTTTTCCCCCCTCTGTCCAATAATGACACCTCCCCATTCTTCTAATCTTGTGTGATAGTCCTCTCACAATATAATAGCTTCTGGCATAACCTTGAAGCAATCGAACGGGCTACCATTATTTCAGGGATGTGGTCTGACAAGCTGGAGCATGACCTGGTCCAGAACATTAAAAACTAAGCAAATTTAAGAGGCCCATACATCTGAGGTGCATTTCCCTGATCCGCGGTTATCAAATCGGCAATCCACTGGGGTATCGGGGAAATTCTGTATATTAAATGTTTGCCAATTTTGACCATTTGTGAGTCGAGATCGGGGAATAGAGATCTTTCAAAATGTTAAATATTCCTAATCTCCCCACCCAGCCGTAGGTAGAACGGGGAATTGCCCCAATCCGTTGTAGATGTATGGGGAGCCTAAAGGGGAAGATGTATCATCTTGCAATATCAATAAAATTTCAGTTAGAAGCTGATTGGTTGCTATGGGCAACTTCTCCATTTTATCTCTCTAAAAAAAATTTCATAGTTCGCTCACTTAGGGCTCTATTTACTACAATCCACATTAAAATGCAGATTGTAGTGCGATATCACCAACTGAATTTGCATTGCGAATTCAGGCAATATCACAGGGATTCATTAAAATCCCTTGCAGTGACAGAGCTTGTAATAAAGCTCTGTCCCTGCAAATTCCCTCCGCAGCCTTATCACTGTATCTTTCGGAAAGAAATACAGTGACAAGGTGCCCGCGCAGGCGCCGACTGGCCAGTAATCAGCTTGTGATCTGTTTAGACCACACAGCTGATCACTGAAGCCCGGCTCCAAGCCCTGCCTGTTTTAGCAGAGCAGGAGTCCGGTAACCAGGAGAATCTCTGGATAACGCCATCTCCGGGTGGCGTTATTATCACAGGGCTTCCCCCGGTATTTTTTCACATTTTATTTTTAGTAAATCTCAGGCAGATCACATTTCCCATTACAACTATGGGAAATGCGATCTGCTTAACCAATTCTACTAATTGCCCTTTAGTAAATTTATGTGATACTAAAATAATGTGAAAAGGGTGTGAAAACACCCTTTTTCACTATATTTTAGTAAAAATAATGTTAATAAATAGAGCCCTTAGGGGCCTATTTATTAACATTATGTTTACTAAAATAAAGGGAAAACGGATGTTTTGACACCCTTTTCACATTCATTTAGTATCATATCAAGTTACTAAAGGGCAATTGAAGTAGAATTGGTAAAACTCTACTTTAAACCTTAATTTAGCAAATATTTTTAGTAAACAGAACGCATTCCCATAATTGTAATGGGAAATGTGATCTGGCCAGATTTATTAACAAATAAAATGTTAAAAATATGAAAAAATAATCGGGGAGATGAATTTATTTGGTACTTTAGTGTTCGAACGCAATGACGGCAGTGGATGTAGCAGTTAGATACTCTGCAACCTTCTTCATCAGGAAGAGAAGCTTAATATCAATCCCAGACATGTGCCTAATATAACATTTTATTTTTCTTGGCTTCCACTAAATTTTGTGTCTAATCCACTAGAGAAAATTAAAACTCTAGAAATGATTTTCCACTTTTCTATTCAGAAATAATCAGTATTTTTCTTATACACTATTTTCAAAACTTTTGCGCAATTATAATGGCTTATTATAAATCAATCAGTTTTAAATTTGTAAGCAAATTCATATATACACTAGTTCTTTAAAACAAGAAAAAAATTAAACCGTAAAAAGAAAGTGCTGATTTAAAAAAATGTAGCTAGGAAGATCTGCTTACAATACATAGATAAGCAATTTACATTTTACTGTGCTGATAAGCTTTTACGTCCCAGCGCATCATCAAGAATTTTAATGGTTTAAAAAAATAAAAAATACAGCACAGATACCTGTCCAATGTACAGATGGCAAAGAACTGCATAATAATGCCTCCTTTACAGAAAAGATTCAGTTTTACAGTATCCTCCCATCACAAGCAAAATACAACGGAATGAATTCAATGTCATAAAACCACTAGTTAGGCTGAAAGAGCTGAAGGACAAATCTACAGCATTCTCAAATAGAATTCTACATATGCACCTCCTGTTTCTGCAAGAACCCACATACTGTGGTATATGGAGATTAGAGGCAAATCACTTCTTTATACTACACATGGGGGAGAGGGAGAGAATTAAGGTGGGTACACACCTGACAGACATCTGCAGATGATGGTTGTTCATTCACACTGAATGGCCATCATCGGTGTCTTGCTGCGGGTCAGGGCAATCCAGAGGGCGTGTCCCGATCCCCTCCCCACGGCTGCCGCTGTGTTTGTACGGGCGGACATACCGGCCGATGGACAGATATGTCTGCAGAGGGACGTGTCATGCTGCATTGTGCAGCATAACATGGTCAGTGACATCCACCGTAGGCCCAACTGGCGATATTGCTAACGATCCACGGCAGCACGCATATCATGGGTACACACTAGACGATGTACCTGATATGTCTCTCCAATCTGCGGGATCGAATGACATATAGTCTAGTGTGTACCCACCTTTACTAAGACTTGGATTAAGATAAAGTGGATGGAGACAAAGTATGAGCCACCAGCTCATTTAATTTTTCAATCACAGCTTGTGACATGGCAGTTAAGAGCTGATTGACTGATACTTATCAAAGTCCACTTGATCTCGATCCAAGGCTTAGTAAATAGACCCCTTAGAACTACTCGATTCTAAACATAAGTTGGCTGTGATCTATTGGCTCTTTTACAAACCACACACTTTGCAAGCTCCTGATAGTATATTTTCAACACAGTTTCTGCTTACACCTTGACATCTAGGCTGCAGTTTATTAAAATAAAATAAAAATATATATAAAAGTTTAGTGAATGGTCCGATATATCTGTATGCAACGCTTGCAACAAGGCCGCTCATGCGCGCTGACATGCATGGACATGTCTGGACCTGTCCTCAGACAGGCGTTGGCCCGAGGCCGCCACCGAACTGCCATTGAATTAATTTCAACACAGTGTCCCGAGCAGTGTGTGTCGTACAGCAATGGAGCAACGATAACATTAAGTTCTGCTTCAAATTGGGTAAATCGGCGACGGAGACGCACGAAATGTTGGTGAAAGTGTACAGGCAGGATGCAGAGAGTAGAAAATGTGTGTACGATTGGTTTGCATGCTTTCTCAGTGGCAAGGAATCGGTGGAAGACGAGCTCCATTGCCGTTTGACACACACTGCTTAGGATACTCTGTTGAAAAGAATGCAATGGCAGTGCGGTGGCGGCCTAGGGCAAACCCCGACTGGGGGCAGGTCCAGACATCTCCACGCATGTCAGCGCACATTAGCGACCTTGTTGCAAGCGTTGCATACAGATATATCCGACCATTCAACAAACTTTTTAGACAGACCTCTATATATAAAATTCATTAGTCTGTTTCTCTGTCTATCTGCCTGGTTATGCATTCTGACACTCCTGCACCAATTGGGATGAACAGGGGTGCCGAGAGGGAGATGGGAGTGGGTACTAATTACCTGAAGGGGCCTGGATCTGACATCGCACCCCCCCCCCTCCTTCTTATATCACAGCAGCCCAGCCCATACTGCTGTGTGCTGGGCTGCAGTGGGACACTGCTCGCGGCTGAGCAGCAGCCGCAGCAGTCTCCTATGCCTGTGAGGGGGAGTGATCTCGCTGATTGCACCCCCGCACGGCTTAGCGCCAGGCTGAGGGGCTCACAGCGCTCCCCTCCAGCGCCAGGTGCTGCAAAAATATATATTTTTTAAACCTAAGGGGGCGTTGCCACACCATCAGCAATTAGGCCACACACCCTTCAACAGGGCCCGCCCGGCCTCTCTACACCCCAGGGGACGAAACCAACGCAAGGTGGTCCAGTTGCACCCTGGCCGAGATTTAGAGGGGTTAGGGTCCTGGTCGGATCTGCCATTGATGTACGCTAGGCAGAACTTTGACCCGGTGAGGCCTCATAGAAGGGTGGCAATTGGTCTGGTATGCCTAACTTAATAACTTGAAGAATGCTTTAGCCGCAACTGCTTTCAAAGTGGGAAGACAAACTGGAAATGGCACAAATTTATTGTGTGACATTCACTTATTTATTATCACGTGTCGTTAATACAGAAAGTATGACATTGGCTTGTGCCAAGAATAAGGGTGGGAGAAGAAAGCAGTGCATTTTCAAAAAGGAAAACCAAATATCTGAATTTTTTGTGATATTCATTAACAACAAAATCTTGTACATGTTTTATTTTCTTTAATAGAGAGGCAGATGTGTCAGAGGAGACTGATGGGCCAGCTCTGAATATATTCTGCACAAGCTGCTGTAATTAAATGGTTTGAATGTGCGCTGTGGAAAAATAATCAATAATAAGCACTCTGACCAGACACACATATCTACATGTACAACAAGCATGAGGATTAACTGATGGCGAAAGTGGTTACAAATAAAGTGTTATCTATTATAAAAGGTATTTAATTACTTATGCAGCTTTCTATCACATGTGTGCACTTATTGCTTCAGACATTTGGCATGTGAATATACTATGGACATGTTTTGTGTCATTTAGGTTTGAGCAATGTTACCATATATACTGGTAACAAGCTAAAACAAGATTTATTTACAGAGAGCGGTCAGCTTCATCATTACAGGTTTAGCAACTTAATCTATTTTGCTTTATCTACACACAGTCTCATACAAGAACATGAGGCACACCAACATTTTTAATTCCCCAAGATTTACTAACTGGTGGTAAAAAACGAGAAGCACATTGGGAAAGCAATTTCCACAAAACACGTCCAGACTGAATCTGCTGTGAATTACCTCTATCGTGTAGAATGACTCTCCTAACAAGACCTAAATGAGTATTAGATCTGGATTCCACTGCTTCTTGGCCCAAGTGCACATAATTTGTATATTTCTAAAGCATTGCCTAGGAGTTCAGAACGCATTTTTCCCTAATTTATAATATAAGCTATGAATGTAGATAAAAGCCTAAAACAGAAGATATTTGCAAGCTAATTACACACAGCATTCTCCTACAGAACCAAAGAATGGATCCTAATTCCTGGCAGAGATCATTACAAAGATCCTGTAATGGTACAACACGCAAATAGAATGTCAGCTTTGACTTCGACAGCTAGTCACAATCTTGAAATGAGTTTTCCATCTTCACCCTTTGTCGAGTTAGGGCCTCCATACATTAGCAATCGATTGTGGCAATTCTGCAAACTGCAGATGATTGTGTAAACAAATCTGCAATGTATGGGCTTCACAGATCGCAGATTTCAACCAAAAAGTGATTGGAATTGATAAAACAGGTTATCCAACATGTTGGATTTCAAAGATCAATTGGGGCTGTAGATTGCTAGTGTATGGACATGATCAGCAGATATGCAGACCGTTACTAATAAAAGGATTGACTCATAGAAGCCCCTAAGTGCGTGTGTGAAATGAAATATAATGCTTTTAATCTTCAAAATTGGGGTGTTTATTTATGAAAATCAATTTAAAAGTCAATAAAAAATATTCTGAGAGTCAGAATTGAAATGCAGTCTCTTCCTATTGCGTGGAAATGATCTTTCCCAGTATTTGTAGCAGCGTGTGTGTCACATAAAGTCTCTTGAATAGTGGTTGTTCCCAACTAGGAATAATGGATATGCACAGTGCCCTTCAGTGTAATTGCTGACAATGGTTATAAGTCCTATGGCTGATGGGGTCACATACACATGCGGCGTCCCGCTGGTGTTGTGTGCCCGGGATGTAGTCAAGTCTGTGAGATAGATGGCCGGGGACGTCTTCCCGGGGCAGATAGTATGGCCCTACAGTGAAGGACAGGGGTCTCCTGACTTGGGGACTCGTGCCGAGCGCACACCCAGCTGGCCGCCTGACTGAACAGACTGCCTCCGTGTGCACGCATCTGTATAGTGCACTGCGGTCTGGGGTGCGGGTTAAGGTATCGGTGTTACCAGAGACCTTGCATCCGGGCCCGTGGGAAGGGGAGATAGACTCACCTTGTCCACACTCCCTTGACGTGCCGCTTCTGCCCCTCGCCAGCTGGTTGTTGATCATGGTCTTCTTCCCAGGATGATGGCTACTTCTGGGTCCCGTGACCTGATGTCAGCGGTTCTTCTGGGTGCACAGTGATGTTAGTGGTGAGGAGCTGTTGATAATCCGGGATGGAGCAAAGGAGTTGGGGAAGTATCGTACTTGCTTACGCGTTTCGTCCCACGTGGGGTCTTCTTCTGAGGAGTAATGGTTAACTTGTATAAGGCACTGATATATGTTGAATGAGGGTCACTCCCCTCTAATGATTGGTCGTCACAGGTCTCGATTTGATTGGCTAAAAGCCTGTGCCGATTGACACATTCTGCAGCCAATCCACAATCAAGGATTGGGCTGCACTGAAGACAGGTGTTTTGGATTTGCACTTAGTCAAGGTATTATATCTTTATGACTAATATGAAAAGCTTGGAACAGTAAAATGGTACATACTGTTTCTGTATCGATATTGTGATGTTAACTAACTACTGACAAAAGTGCCTGCACCACACAGCAGACCCCGATCTACAAACGACTAAACCTCACATATCAAGAATACCAAACAAGGATACACTCTAGAGAGTTTGTCCCCCAGAATAGAAACACGATTGCTGTTGAAAACATCTCCATATCCTCAGGAGACCTCGATACCACTAGCGATGACTCCTTTTCAATACACAATATAGAGGAAGACACCAACCATGGTCTAGCCAGACTCTCAATAGAAAGAGATAGAGAACCAGACCTACTTAACTTCACCACCCACAACACTGATCCATCAATATAGAGATCGAATCCACCATCATCCTAAACCTCAACATAACTGAACCTATCAATAATTGAATCAAAATCAATTATTAAACCTCAACAAGGCTGAATACAAAGCACTAAAAGAGTTCAAGGCGAACTCCAATAGTCAACAAATCAGCCGACAAGGGAGGTGGTATAGTGATTCTAAACACAACCAATTACATTAAAGAATCACATAGAATTCTACAAGACACGACAACATATAGATTAGTGAATACCCTACCACCAAATACCAACAGGAACTATGATGCCTACTAAAAGAAGGACAACAGATAGGGATCCTTACCACAAAGGAACACGAGTTTCTAAAAACACAACACATCCCATCATCCCGGTTTTTTATCACCTCCCAAAGGTACATAAGGACCCAACTAATCCCCCTGGCCGTCCCATAATCTCGTGGATAAATTCCCTAACTTCACTTTCCCAGTATCTGGACACCTTTTTACAGCCCTATGTAAAAGGAGCAAAAGTCATATTTGCAAGACACAACCAGCATACTCAATAAATTGACTGACAGTCTGGGACCAGGGCCCATGGCTCGCCACGAGTGATGTATCATCTCTACTCAATCATCAAACATGATCAAGGGCTTGAGAGTGTCAAACACTATCTAGAACATGACCCCAAAAAGTCTACCACACAGAGTGAATTCATCCCGAAAAGCATCCTGTTCATCTTGACACACAATTATTTATGGTTTCAAGACAATTTCTATTTACAACTAACTGGTACAGCCATGGGGACGAGGTTTGCGTCAAGCTATGCGAACCTCTTCATGAGTTTCTGGGGAGGACAATTCCATCTGATCCAACCATAGCTTTTGGCGCAAACCTCGTCCTATGGACACGCTACATAGATTACAATTTTCATTTGGAAAAGCGACGAAGCATCCTTAAAAAGCTTTATTGATTACATGAATGACAATAACCAGAACCAAACATTCATGACCAAATACAGCAAGACAACAGTTGAATTCCTTGACCTAAACATTTTTATAGACCAGAACCAGATACACACAAACACGTACCGTGGCAACCAGCAGCCACCACCCCAGTTGGTTGAATGGAATACCTATAGGTCAATTCACAAGAGTCTGGTGCAATTGCTCCAGACTTAAGGACTACAACACACAGGGGGATATATTAAAATCACAACTACTGGAGAAAAAAAAAAAAAACCACCAGGGTCGAATCAGCTTTTTTATCCATTAGGGAAGCCAGCAGAAGCTCCCTTTTGAAATACCGCAAACACAGATGCGGACAATTATATATATTTTTAACTCAATACAGCAATCAAGCCAGACAAATCAAGCATATAGTCAACAAACATTGGCCTATACTCCTAGGGGACGACATCCTAAATCAAGCCTTGCCCCCTAGACCCAAGGTAGTGTTTAGAAAAGCACCAGACATAGCCACCAAAATCGTGAAGAATCATCTAGCACCCTCAAATGCTACTCAAAATACCCTAACAAACATCTGGAACATAAAACACAGCCAACAAAGTAGTGGAGAGGGGGGATTTTTCAACTGTGCCACCTGCCAAGCTTGCACAACCACTAAAAAGAAGAGCACAAAACCCAGAAGGACACTACAATCCACAAGCAATTCTATTGTCTTCAAAATAAAAGATAAGATGACATGCAACAGCAGAGGAGTCGTCTATCTACTCCAATGCCCCTGCTCCAAACAATATATAGGCAGAACCATCTGCCCCTTAAAAATCAGAATAAATGAACATATACGTAACATCAAGAAAGGGTGTGAAGAACACCCCATCTCTGCCCAGTTCAAAAAAAATGCCACCAATCAGATCCAACAGGATTGGACTTTACCGCACTTAAAATAGTCAAACACAACTGGAGAGGGGGGATTATATAAAATATATAATAAAGAAGAACTATGAGTCATGGTGAACATGGGCACCCTACATTCCAGAGGTCTGACCTTAAACAATGAGATCAGATCTATTGTGTGCCATTAAAACCGGACAACTGACCGATCTCACAACATCCTAGGCACCCTTTTACACTGCCAATATATTTGCCCTAGAACCAGCTACTATACCATGCGATCATCACATTCACCTCACCACTACATCTCCATTAAGACCAATAAGTCAACGATTGACACCTTAAGGTCCTTGCTCATATTCCCATGTTAAAATTATGCACAATAAGCACTCATTAGATCGTATGCATTCAATATACCTAGGTAGTGTACTGCACTTTGCAAGAGCAGACTATATCAATGACCGGTCCTACCAATCAACCATCAATCTGTACAGCATATTGACTGTTCCAATCATAATTCTCTCTTTAAGTTATTACACTCTCAGGGGTCACTTCATAACTATATACAATTCTTTTCACCCCAATTATATCATGACTCAAACCTCTTTTCAACATCACAATATCAATACAGAAACCGTATGTACCATTTTACTGTTCCAAGCTATTCATATTTGTCATCAAGATATAATACCTTGACTCAGTGCAAATCCAAGACAAATCCAAAACACCTGTCTTCAATGCAGCCCTATCCTTGATTGACACATTCTGCAGCCACTCCACAATCAGCACAGGCATTCAGTCAATCAAATCGAGACCTGTAAGGACCAATCATTAGATATATCAGTGCCTTACACAAGTTAACCATTACTGCTCAGAAGAAGACCCCACGTGGGTCAAACGCGTAAGCAAGTACGATACTGATGTCTGATACATTCCCAACTCCTTTACACCATCCCGGATTATCAACAGCTCCTCACCACTAACATCACTGTGCACCCAAAAGAACAGCTGACATCAGGTCACGGGACCCGGAAGCAACCATCATCCAGGGAAGACGACCGCAATCAACAACTAGCCGGCGAGGGGCAGAAGCGGGACACCAAGGGAGTGTGGACAAGGTGAGTCTCCCCCCACGGGCCCGGGTGCAAGGTCTCTGGTATCGCCGATACCTTAACTGGCACCCGCACCCCAGACCGCGGTGCACTATACAGACGCGTGCACACGGAGGCAGTCTGTTCAGTCAGGTGGCCAGCCGGGTGTGCGCTCGGCACAAGTCCCCAAGTCAGGAGAACCCCTGTCCTTCACTGTAGGGCCGTACTATCTGCCCCGGGAAGACGTCCCCGGCCATCTATCACACACAGACTTCACTACACCCTGGGCACACAACACCACACACACTTAGGGGTTTCTATGAGCGCATTTATATCTTGTGTTTTGAATTCTAACATCACAGAAGGACAGACACCCTTCTGCATAATTGCAGCTCACTCCGCCCACCTAATTTTCCCAATTTCCGCTGCGTAACAGATCCATCTATATACCTAGTAAAAGGATGGGTCTTTTAAGATTGGGAGAACTGCAAATCACTGAAAAAGATCTGTAATGTATGGGCAAAGATTGCTAGATTGGGAAATCCTAAATTCGAGCAATATATCTTCATATTGTCCAATTGTGGCTTTCAGATTGCTGATGTATGGGGGCCTTAAACTAACCCATCTTTCCTCAAATTAGTAATGAAAGGTGTTTCCATTCTCGGATTACTTAAATGCTTTGTTAAAACAAATTAAAGGTTTTATTAAACATTTTTTCTTTTGGTAACAGCCTTCTGCACATGTAAGCCATGTATACAGTATAATCAGTTGTCTACACAAAATAGCTCCCTAAATACAGTTGTATTCAATACATGCTGCAAAGAAAGAAAACTCATTATTTAAATATATGGCTACAAACCTAAAGCTGGTAACCAGATATGTAAAGCACTGTAGACCGACTTAGCAGAAATGTAAAATTAAAAGACAGTAATCTAATCTATAAAATAAATAACCCTTACATAAAGGGTTTGTTCACTATGAGGCTACTGCTGCTCCCACAGCAGATAACCAATATTCTTTATTAACAATGGTCTCTGATACTGTAGGCAATTTCTGTAATGATCTATGAACAACAGAGGAGGGTGTTACCTGACCCATTGCTAGCTGCTAGACAAGTGCTGTGACAATCCCGTCAGTAGCCAGCTACCAAATGACCGGAGCATGCAATTCTTCTAGTTCAAAGAAGATTATGGAAGACAACACTGATCAACATTGAACACCCACAATTTTGACCAATTTTAATATTCTAAATTAGAATATGATACTTTAAATGGTTATTAGCTCTTGTTTTTATTATAT
Source organism: Taudactylus pleione (assembly GCA_031769625.1). Taxonomy (NCBI): domain Eukaryota; kingdom Metazoa; phylum Chordata; class Amphibia; order Anura; family Myobatrachidae; genus Taudactylus; species Taudactylus pleione. Next base: position 15,446,523 of record JAUIMM010000608.1, read on the forward strand.
TGTGCATATTAAATAGAGCATGTTTTGCTTAGTTTCTAGGATATTTGTCATAGAGGCACAATTTGTGTGGTAACAGCCGATTGCTGCACAATTTCCTGTTTTGATGTGTTGTTTTCACTCCAGTCAGAGCCACACGTTTTGTTTTCTGCGTACTTGACGCGTGAAAGTTAGCATGCCTGCAACAGTGTGTAAATATTGCAGATTTTTATTTTGCTACGTTTGTGGTGAGGTGATAATTGCATGACAGAAGCGGTACATTACACCAATAATAAGAGAAGCATAGAAATTGTTTTGGTTGCAAGCTCAGAGACCAAACCAAGAGCTGGGCTTTGCATATTTCCAGCAATACATGTGCTTCTAATCTTCTGATTAAATCACAACGGCTTCATGTCTTTTGCTGTGACAATGGTATGGAGTGACAGATCAATGCTCATACACACATTTTTACTTATGTATGGTTCGACCTCTACAACAGGGGATTTCCAAGAAGAAAAAGTAGACTGTAGGTTAACCTAATATATCTTTTGCCAAGTACCCCCATGAAGCAGGACATATTCCTGAGCCACTAGAAACTGACGTAGAAACTGAGTGCAGAGACAAATCACCTGAGCATTCCAGATCAACACATCCTGATTTTATTCCCGATTTTCCTTCTACAAAGCCACACAAAATTACACAAAAAGAATTAAGTGATCTTATCGGAGACGTTGATTTGTCAAAAGGAAGGCAGAATGTGCACTTCAACTGTGGAATGTCCTTGAAGATAATGTTAATGTTTTTCACGGACAATTGTGGTGCAGTAAGTGATGAGCATGACCAGAGATTCCAGCGATGGAGAAGAGATATCAAGGCAAATGGAACTGTACGATGCTAGCAGAGGATTGCTGGCCTGTCACAAGAGATGATCCTGAGGTGGAATAGCAAACAGCAGGCGAAGAAGCAGCATAAACAGAGAGTCACGTGGGACAATGTGACATTTCTTTAAAAATCTGAGCCTTTATTAAAACGAACAAATCTTGTTATGCAATATTCTGTTTGTGTGTTTTTCACAATGTATCTTCATTTTAATAAAAATATCATTAAAAGTATGCTTGGATTTTCTCCTTTTTTAAACTCAAGTATAGTAAATTAAAAACTATATAAAACACAGGATATTTTTAATAAGCAAATTGGTTTTTTTTTGGTTTTTTTATAAAAAAATCCCCCATTACATGAAAAGCAATAATGTAGAAAAATAATAAAAAAAACATTGGAAACAAATATTAAGATGATTAGGCAAATGAAAGGGTTGTGTGGTGGACTAGAATTATGAACTCCACTAATAACAATAAACACCTTACACCTGTACTATCAAGATAACATTTTTCTTGTTAGAATGTTTTCACAGCAGGTTCAGTGACTTTGCACTCTTAAAATAGGTTTTGTGAATGTAGGTTTGTCTACATAATAATTTAGTTCATAGAACAGTCCTGCTCATACATGTAAGACAGCTGCTTGTGTCTGCAAGTGCACCGCAATCAATAAAGTCTATAGTCCTTTGTCAAGGTTTTGTCTGCTAAGACCATGCATCAACAAGTCCTAAAACAAGGGATGGTTATTGTGAAAACACCATAGTCAAATCCTGAATGTAACAAAATAATGCCACATTGTACTATACACCATAACTCTTTTGTTGTTATATTAAAACATGTGCAAGTGATATAGTTGTCACCTGGATAGAAAGCTCTGAGAATTACCTGTAATTGTTAAACTTGTTCATCATATAGTGGCAAAAATTTCCAAAGTTACACATATGCAGACCTTGCACAAATGAATCTGCAACAATGTTTTTTATTGCAATAGCTTGTACCCAATAAAATACTGTAATGATCATTTAATGAAATTAATAAAGGCCAAGATATTGTGCACAAAAGATAAGTGACACGTACAACCTGCAACATCTGCAGACAGCATTCTTGAGGAGACAATAAGCAGGTTAATTCAGTAGATTAAAAATACTGTCAAACCAACTTTCAAGAGATTGTTGCTTACCTAGAGATTGATATAGCTCTGTCATTTTGGGATGATCCCAGCAGGTTGTTTGTGTTTCATGACTACAAGGGAAAAAATTAAATGAAAGTATTATCATCAAGTGGGAATATCCCATCCACTAATAACTTTGAAATTAACAAATAAACACATTCAAACAAAATGCAATTGTTTCCATTATGGCTTGGATAAGACAGCATCACAATAATGATCAGACTTGCTTAAGACTGTATAAGGTGCAGTGGTTTTCAGATATGAGGGGGGAGTGGATTATTTTTTTTATTGCTAAAGTCATTGCACATATTGCGAGTAACAGCGGTGGATACAAATTCACAGGAGTAATTCAACATTGCTCTGATGCGGATACAGCTATTCCAAAAATTCAGCTGTCTCCGCGAAATATCCTTCATGGCTACTTTCGTAGCCATGAAGCTTAGCACTGCCGAGTATGACTCTGCAGTGTTAGTGCACCTACGTGAACTGGGCTACACGCAGGCACACAAAGCCCTGGCGTCCCGCGGAAGGAGCTGGAACCCAGGACTCCTTTCCCATAGGGAAGCAGGGTGCAGGAGAAAATGCCATCTAAAGATGGCGAATGCTCCCACAGCCAAGCTCAGAAAACATTATATTTTTGGAGCTTGATGAATTTAGATCTCCATACTAGTGTATGGGGACTGAGTGACAGTTTGGGGCTGAAAGGTAAACAGGAGATATCAGTGGTATATACTGCATTACCTTTTTAACGAATGGCTCAGATCCTTAATCTCTGCAAAAGTAGCTGAAGATGTTCTTCTCCAACTGCTTTTGTAGAAATTAAGTGATGGTGAACTGACCCCTAAAACTTGTAAGCAAAAATGTTTTAAGTACTCCTGATTATATACATTTGTTATACTTATTATTAGAATTATTTTTAGTAAGCTGCAAACATGTTACCATAAGGAACTACATCATTATTCCATAGGAGTTTATTACAGTAAAAATTGCCATTGTATTGTCAAAATACCAAAGCTTCACATACATACCAGATGTGTACACGCAAAAATGCGTAAGTATGGTTATATTCTCACAGTGGTGTTTTAAATTGTACAACAGATTAGTGCTACTTTAATTTTAGCATTCAGCTATGTCTGGTGCAAAGATACAGCTGTTACCATTAACTAACATAAAATAGGCACACACAAAGATAGGCCTACTAAAAGGTATGTGCTAGTCACATCTGATGAACCTCTAGGGTGCATGACTGATTTGTGTCTCTATGTGCTGTGCTGATCTCACATGTAAATGCCCTTGACCTGCCTCACCAAGCACAAGTATAAGACATGTTCAACTTGTAGCACCAACACAAGATGTGCACATATGCAACAATTAAGTGCAAGTCGCATTTTAAGATGGTGCAAATGGATTTATGTCCAACTATAAGGCTGGGTACACACCTAAATGACCAGCAATCGTGCCGATATTCTGGGCGATTTACCTTCACCCTGGACATCGCATAATTGCCGGTACACACTTAAAAGATTTAATGAATGACGGAACAATCACTGTTCCGTACTTCATTAATACGTACAGCCTCACATGTGATATTGTGTGAATGACTGTGCAGTACGGACAATCACATGATATTGCATGCGACCGCAGGAGCGCGAAAATTGGGCTTACACACCGCACGATATGCCAGATTTGACGTTCCCATTTAGCCAAATCGGGCAAATATCGTGCAGGTGCGTACCCAGCCTTAAAAAAACCTATTGCCACCACAATATAGAAACATTTATAGTAATTGTTGCTACAGAAAAAAAATAAAAAAACAGAGCACCGATGAAAGATTAAATCACTTGATGAAACATTTCCCAGAGAAGCTAAAGCTTTATTAAAGCTTAATAGTTCTTTATTCTATTTCTTTAGGAGACAAGGCCAAATAAATACATGTGAATGTCATTAAGTGTTGAAATGTATCACTATAGCTTAGGCTGTGTTTTGGTAAAAGTTTATAATAGTTATTAAAAATACTGCTGACCAATCCATCGTTTAGGTGTGCACCTAGCATTAAGGTGGGTACACACTATACAGATATCTGCAATTGATGAGTCGTTCATACACACTGAACGGCCATCTTCTGTGCCTGGCTGCGGGTCCCGGCGACCAGGGGGCGTGTCCCGCCCCCCTCCCCGCGGCTGTAGGGGCAGGTCTGCAGACCACCCGTACACGCCTGCCGATGGACAGATGTCTGCAGACCACCCGTACACGCCTGCCGATGGACAGATATGTCTGCAGACATAGCTGTCCATCGGCTGTGCCACACAGCCAATGCGATATGTTGGTGAACGACGATGTTCGCCAACATATCACGGGTACGCACTGGCCGACAGGCAGCAGATACCAGTCAGTGTGTACCCAGCATTACTCGGATCATAAAAAGTGAAAAGTTCCTACACGCAGGGGATTTTTTACTAATCTGTGCCCACTTTCAAACCCCAAAGGATATTAACTGTTAACACAATTTTACTTTTTAATTTTCCTCTAGTCTGATCCACTATGGGAGCAAACAAAAATCCAGTCAATTTAAGTAATGAATGCCTTAGATCACTCCATAAAAGTTAGTACAAAACCACCAATTTTGACTGAATAAATTTAGGAAAGAATATACTTTAAACCAGCACCATAGGAATGCCTAAATCATTTAGCTATTCCTATGGTGCTGGTTTAAAGTATGTATCGGAGGAGAGGTTTAAGCATCACACATTTTGTAATAGGTCAGCAACCGGTATGATAGATATATGTACACATTTTATGAGGTAAATCGATAATATTTATACACACAAAGAGTGAAACACTACTCATGGGGACGTGGTACGATTGGTATAGTTTATCAACATTTTATACCAATTCCAGGTCATTTTTCAAGCCTTTTAGATTTCCCAGAATGATAGGCTGTATTCTCAAATCTTCAACAATAGATGAGTTACTATGATAAATGTATCTGAACTACTTTGCACTTTTACCAGTCTCTAAGAGCGTAGACTTGCTTTATAGGTTTATAAATTCCCATTGCGGGATTCTTGCATTTTTCTGGAGTACTGACCCAAATATATCTGGCTATCATTATTAGTTGTTCTATAAAGAAATAAGTTGCATTTCAAGTTTACATCGAAATAATTCCTGGACCATAACAATCGATAGCTTTGTAAACAACCATAACACGCAAATGCGATATATGTGGAACACGGGAACCGTATTTCACTCAAGCATACTAGATACCTACCCCCTTTAGAGGATCACATTCTGTGGGCTGACACTATTCTTTAGACTATATAAATCACTGCAAACTAGTCACACCATTGAGAATGTAAACACTTTTAAATACAAGTTAATTGATTGGCTGAAATCTCCTGAATATTCGTCCAGAGCAGAAGACAAATACCTATACTGTAAGCCATCTGTGAAGAGGATTCTATCAAAATTAGTGAGCTTGATGTAAAGCCACATTTTTTTATACAGACTTGTTCTACCAAAACGTTACAATTGAAATAAGATCTTCCCATCTGTGCAGTCATGAACATTTATATATTGTTCAAAAGTACAATTTGCTAATCCAGATGCATTGAAGCAAGTTACCTATGATAAAGGTCTCCGCAGACCTCAGATTACTACAAACTCATAAATGTCTTATATCCTGACTTTGTTACCATACTTTAAGCATTTTCAGTACACAGACTTAAGTATTTAAACTATTAACATAATAAGAATAGTGAGATAAGAATGTAATCTAATATGTACAAAAGAAAATTGTAATGTGCAGTTGGTCAATATTGAAAAGTAGGATCATTTCAAGAGCAAAATATTTAAAAATGTGTTACTGAAAATGAAGAGCCATGGTTCCATAGATCTCTTATTTCAGGTTTGTCCTATTATTTGAATTTTCAAATGCAAACAGTATCGGACATTTAACCACTGTACCAAATGACACTGACTATACCATCTCCAAAAGCAGGAGAGATGCGAGACAAATTTCCTCACAGCAATAAGAGATTTCCTTTGGCAGATAACCGTCTGAGGTGCTGTGAATAAATGGCATTTAAGCACAGGGAACGCCAGCAGTGCCAAAATATTGTAGAGTTCCCTGGACACTGAGGGAACCAAATAGCAAAATAAGTTGTGAATTTTTTTTTTAAAAAGCAAATGGATTCTTACTAGAGATCTTACATTTGGGGGTTGACGTGAAAAACAAACTTGAACTTGTAATATTAAAGGAAAACACTACACTTACACACAGACAAAAAGAAGAGTCATGCTTAATAATCTGTTTTCAAACAGTCACGCAAGATTTTCACAGACTCCAACAGGGTTCAGTAAATCAGAATTTTTGGCAGCATGTGCTCTACCATCTACTGCAGGAAAGACCTTTTGTTAGGGTTTGGTATAAACAGATTATTTTATAAACAAACTCCGCAAAATAATGACTATAGTACACCATACTATACTGCATTCAGTTACAAAAACATAATTGTCAGCAAGTGAACAAACAAGGAAAATATTTCCACCATGTCTAGGTTTGCAGTGCAGGAATGATTCAAAAAGCCTCCTGCTAGATGACTACTGCATGTGATAGGAATATGATGGAGGAAATGAAAAAACATCCAGGTCCGGAAAAATGGTGCATCAGGAGAAGAGCTTGACATATGTACAGCATTTAAATGTAAAGGGGCCTGAGTCAGAGATGTACGCTAATCCAATGTTCAGCGCACATCTCCGATTGTTAGAGGACTGTGTGTGCGCAGGATGTACGGTGTACCACCGCTATTTACCATGCAGAGGTTACTTTGGAAGTCTTGGCAAAAACCCCAATGAGAGGATTTTTTCCCCCCATTCATAGCAGCTTATTGCTACTGAAAGAAGCAAGTGCTATGGTCAAATACTGCTAACATCTAAGCATGTACATGGTGATTGGACATGGCGGGGCTCCAGCAAAGCCTTTTGGTGTCAGTGGACCCCATTGTCAATTTCTCCAAATGTCATCCTGATATGGTGCAATTTTGCTATGAAAAGTTTAACTTTTGACACTTGATAAATTGACCCTAAATACCATGCCGACAGAGGTCTAGGGAATTGTCATAAAAGTAGCAAAAAGGGGACGCGGTCAATATCCCGACCGTGGGGATTCCAGTGGTCAGAATGCCAGTGCCAGAATCCCAACACCGGCATCCCGCCCGCAGGAATCCCGAAAGGAAAGTAGCAAAGTTGGGGTGGGTTAGCGTTAGGCACTAGGGGGATAGTTAGGGTTAGACACTAAGGGGGAATGTTTAGGGTGCAGGGAGGGGGAGGTTAAATACAGGAGCCAGGGAGGGAGGGTTAGGATAGGGAGAGGGGGAGGGTTAGGATACAGATCGACAAGTGTCGGTATGCCAGAGTCGGGATGCTGACCACCGGGATCCCGAGCGCTGGCATACCGTACCCATCACATAGCAAAGAATTAACAGAGCCTTCCTCTGGTGAACACAACCATTTTGGATGGAAGCTAAGCTTATCACCAGTTGATAAATAAAAGCTAAGAGACCTACAGACATGACAGATAGCTATGATCAATCAATAGGGCTATATTGGAAACGATGGATTATAAAGCAATATAAAGTTTTAAATGTAAAATTTGACTTTGATGATGGTATAATTTTAAAGTGCACAAATGTTTAAAAATGTTACTAAAAACTGTTAGGGAGTAAGCAAAGTTAATTGCAAATATAACCTTCTTTATGATTTATTGAAAAGTGGAACCTCCTTTAGAAGCACGGACTTCAAAAATGTCCTGATATTACAACACATTCTTCGTTAAGGATTCAACGCTATATATTTTGGGATGTAGCTTAACTTTCCTTCAGGTTATGGCACATCTCAGCTTGGTTATGGACTTTAATTCTCGCATTCTAGAATTAAAATTTTGTATAAAAAAACAAAAAACAAACAACTTCTACTTCAGGCATTTGCGTACAAATTTCTGGGTTTACGATTGCCATCATGCTGCATAACCACTCTGTGCTGGGAACAATGAGGCAAGTATAAAGTGGGAACAATAGGGTAAGTGGGGACTGAGGGGACAGTCCTATGTGTGTGTAACTTGGGAGTCACTTCTCATTCTGGGTGGATACCCTTTACATATATCTCTAATTTAAGTTGATGCAGAATAAGTACCTGAAGCCATGAAAAATATGGACAGGTAGGGAGAGGGAGAGAGATCTTTTAAACTGTAATATTTAAATAAAACTACTGCACTATACTACTAATATGTATTACATTTGTAGATAAACTAACTTCCTACACTTATTTCGATAAATCAACCCATCAGTGGAAGAAAAACAGAATTAAGAGATCACATTTTACCACTGATTGCATTTTAATCCTATTCTAAATCCCTTTCATTTACTTTAAAAGCACTTGTATAAGACATAACCAAACAAACCTTTTGTGAAAGACTTGCTATGCGGAGTGTATGGAATGAAATGTATAATAATATTATATAAAAATAATAGTTAACATTCCTTCCTGGTTTCATATTAAAATGTATTATGTTCTTGGTTGCTGTGTTAAACCTCCCGATTGTCAGGTAAAAATATACTGGCAACCTACAAACAGTGTAGATAGACTGAATGGTACTTCAAAATGTCTAACAGTTTATTAGGAACTAGTGACATCAGTTTGGTGTCACTTCCCTCAGTCACGCATGTCACTAGCTCATAGTGGATTAACTGTATTTTTAAGAATTTGTTTCAACCCACAAAATGGCTTGTAAAACAAATGTTTATTTTCACACACAATGAAAATAATAAACGATAAAAAAAGCTACTGTATTAAATCATTTTTATGGTGTACTGAAATAAAGTACAGATGGAGGGTATCAGGAAGTACAACTGGCTCTGCAAATAGCAGGCTGTATGCAAAATACTGAAATTATGGTTTTAAAGTTACCATTTAATCAAATTAAAATACTAAAATTGAATAGCAAAAGTTCTGTTGAGGAGATAAAAACACCTACAAAATACCGTAAGTGCTGTTTATTAACCTACATAAATAAAAAATACATAAAATTGATCAGAAGGACATTACAAATTTTTTTACAATAGACAGTAATTACGAGAATCTTATTCTAGGGCTAAACACTCCAGAGTACAGAGCTCAATTGCACTTTATTGTGTGCAATTAGTTGCATGCAATTATTTATTTTTCCTATTTTTCTGTTCTTCTATTACCTGCATGCCCACTCATTAAGAGGCCCTCTTTCTTTATACAAATAACCAGCCTTGTGTAATTTCACTGTATGCTCCCAATTCTAAAGTGAAATGATGGCACTAAAAATAAATATTGTTAGTAGTGTTCTTTATCTAAATGTACCATTTCTAAAAACTAGTTCTTAAAGCTGGAAGAAATCAGTGAAATAATAAATAAAAATAAGCATCTGAAGACATTTCCATGGACATGTATGGAAGCTACGATACATCTTGTATCAACGTGTAACTCTAGGTGACTAGCGGTACCCAAGTAATGGTACCTTTTTATACTAAATAATATGACGGGAGATGCATGAGTTTCCTATTCATTAATTAAAGGATGTGCAATCAGTCTGAGCTATAACAAAAACGTTTACAATTAAATTACTTGTGTAGCCTGCACAACAGCGATAAGTGTAATATTTTACTAAATTGCCCCTAATACAAGTCAGACTGTGGGGGCTACTAAATACACACATTAATAATCCTGACTCTTCCAGTTCTGTAATAAAAAAAAACATCAAATCAATTAAGATAAGCAACTTGGAAATGGAAGGAAAGGCAGGTGGGGTGAGAGGGAGGAACAATTAGGAGCTGATTGATTGCAGTTTACAACTGGTCCTCCAGAATACACACCTCCAAAACTGCACAGTTTTAGACAGGTGCTGTAAGAGGAACATAGAAAGCCAGGAAAAACTGCAACACTGAGCAGCCCATAAACACCGGCTACTGGTAGGAATACCTTAGTATTTTACTATCTTATACCAAATTGTAAAAAAATCTAATTTTTTTTTTTAGATTTGTAAGAAGATTTTCCATAACGTATTGCCAATAACATCACCTCACAAAAAGTCTAATGAGCACACTAGAAAAGAACTCCTAGTGAGAACACTATAAGGTAAGACTTAAAGATGTGCTTGGGTTCACTGACAAAATAGCTTCTTTCTCGCTCAGACATGCCCTGGGAATATTTTTGAAGTAATCTCACACTTGTATAAAGATTCAGCCAGTAGTATTTGTACTTGGGTCCTTCACCCTGTGAGAAATTAAAATATGTAATGTTCATGTGAGCTTTGACAATAACCTCTTAACATTAATAAAGAAAATTAAAAAAAAATTGAAAAAAAGAAAAACTCACTTAATAGCCAGGTGGAAATCCAAAGTCTAGTGTAGCAAATTCCAGAGCACGTCCCTTGGCAAAACTCCTGCTGTGCTAATTGACAAGTGAAGAATTTAAACTGTCGAAAATTATTCTGTGTGGACTGAGCTGAGACTGACAAACTTATGTCACATAAACAATTACAAGTCCTCCAAGAAGTAGGCGGCTGGTATCTGGTATGGTGAGGAAAATGAGCTTCTTCAAGTGCCACCGAATTTGCAAGAGTGTGGAGGCTGATAACACAAAGGGCAGATTTCCTCTGGTACTTTATATGCACAACGCAAGCAGGCTGCAGCTATTTCACTTCTGGCCTGTAAAGGACTGCCGTTTCCACCTGCACACTTTCAGCTCAGAAAGTTATCATTAATTCCAAACACAATCTTGCAGCTTAAGAAAAGGTTAGACTCCAGTGAGAGTTCCTTTCCTAAGCTGCTCTGCCATTTTCAAAGGCTATTTAATTGTTAGCTTTGGGACTCGAAGGTGGGTTAAGCAAGGAATGAGGGAAGGGCTTGTTGTGTGAACTCAATAAAATGAAATGCCAGCTCAGCATATATCAACAGGCTCCACAACACCTTGTAATAACTGACAATCCATAATTTGGACTTGAAAAGAAGGGGGTCGTTATAGTGATTTGGACAAAGCAGGAAAGAAAAAAGGTTTGATCTGCAGATCAAACTGGGAAGGATTATTGTTTCTCATAAAGTCATTTATTAAAGTGATGTGCCTAAATGGATTAAAATATCTACAATCCCTTTTTTGAAGCCTGATAAGCAAGCCAACTTGCCCTTGCAGATACCGCTCACTAATCAGCACATTACAAGGAAAGACAGAGAAGTAAATAATAAAAAAGAAAAGATATTTAAGAACACCAGAAGGTTGAAATCAGAGTGTGAAATTAGTAGAGATGGAATTCACAAACAATGCGATCAAGAAATTGACAGCATGTGCAGCTCTTCTAAATCAAGTGTACATTATACAGTCCCTGACACTCAGGAAGACTGAGCTTGCCATATGCACTTGCCTCAGTTGAAATAAAAATTATATATATCACATTTTAAATGTCAAGACACAGAACACTGCGGTCAATATAAAAAAACATTAGCAAGAAAGAGAAAATATGTTACAATTGGAACTAAAAAACAAACATTGGTTTATTACCATTCTACAAATACGCATCATGGGGTGGATGCCAAATTAAATGCAAGACCACTTGAGGAGTGTGCACCTTGTGTGTTTTGAACTGTAAATGGTCCAGAACCATGACTACACTACTAAAGGCACATACACAATGGACGATGTGTGTATGCCATGATATCGGCAGTGGGGGCCCGGCAGGAGTGCCGATGCCAGCAACTACAAACCACAGCAGGGTGGGGTTAGGGGAGGAGCGGGACAGATATCCCCAGATTGAGCTGCATGTACAAACGACTGGGGATATTGTTAACGACCCGCGGGAGCGTGCATCACTCATCGTTTAGTGCATACACACGGGACGATTTGAACGATATATCATTTAAAGATGTCGTTATCGTTCATAAATATCGGCCAGTGTGTATGTGTCTTTAGACGCATCTCCACTTGCAACTGAAACTTCATAACTTGGCTGCAGCAGGGTGTTCTCACGTAGGCCATGTAGTGAGAGTGCATTACAATGGAATTGTGGGCTGTGCAGAGTTGTGTGTGTAAGCGTAAATAAACGTGTTCAGATATATCTTTTGTAGCAAGGATAGAGCTCATTCAATTGCACATCATAAAACCAATTGTGCGGATGGAGCAGTTTGCTCAGAAAGATGCGTACAACCCTGAGCATATGAGCAGGGGCGGATCTAGGGGCGGGCTGACAGGGCCATCGCCCGGAGCGCCAGCCCCTAGAGGGCGCCACTGAGCCCCCAGAAAAAGAAAATTCCATAAGAAAAAAAAAAAAACCCAGGTCCAGTCCCTCCCGCGCTAGCCGCCGGAGGGAGGCTTCATTTGCCGGGCGCCCGCTGATATTTGATATCAGTGGGCACCCGGCTCCATCCCTGCAGCAGCAGCCGAAAGCGGAGCTCACTCCTGAGCTCCGGCTCCCGCAAAGAGCACTATGGGAGGGACGTCATAACGTCTCCCCCATAGATCCGTGGAGCCGGAGCTCACTCCTGAGTTCCGGCTCCAGCAGAGAGCACCATCGGAGGGACGTCATGACGTCTCTCCAACAGAGATCCGTGGTGGAGCCATGGTCGGACCGGGCGGCAGCGGACGCCGGATCGAGGCCTAAGGTAAGTATTGTGTTTGTATTTCAATTGTATTTTTTCTTTTTCAGAAGGGAGGCATGGGGGCATAGCTATAGGGGGGCATGGCTATAGGGGGGCATGGCTATAGGGCATTACTACTGGAGGCACTACTATAGGGGCAGTGCTAATGGGGGCATTACAACTGTGGGCACTACTATAGGGGGCATTACTACTTTGGGTACTACTAATGTGGGCACTACTATAGGGGACTTTACCAATGGGGGCATTAACACTGTGGGCATTACCACTGCAGGCACTACTAATGAGGGCACTGCATGGAGGGCACCACTACCGGTGTCATTGTGTAAGGGGCACCACTACTGTGAGCATTGTATTAGGGGCACTACTACTGTGGGCATTGTGTATTAGGGGCAGTAATTTGGGAATTGTGTAAAAGGGGCACCACTGTGTCATAAACATGAATATGGGACTAATGTGTGGCGTAATTTGAATTGGGGATACTGTATTATAAAGGGAATTACTGTGTGTGGCACAATGTATTATACAGGGCATTACTGCGTGTGGCATAATGTGTTATAAAGGGCATTACTGTGTGAGGCATAATGGGTTATAAAGGGCATTACTGCGTGTGGCATAATGTGTCTATAAAGGGCATTACTGTGTAAGGCGCATTACTGCACATGGCAATTATTCGCCATGAGAGGAGAGCTTGAGGGAAGCCCAGCACCTTCATAAGTGCTGCGCACGCCCCACAGTGTGATGAATTGGGGGTGTTCCGCAAGGACACGCACCCTTTCTGGAAGCATGTGCGCTTTCAGCGTGCGCAGAGGAACACCATCTAAAGAAGTACATTTTTTTTGGTTGTGGGCGCAACTGTGGAGCTCAGGGCGAAAGTTCACAATGTCTAGAACCGGCCCTGCATATGAGTACCCGCATTTATTTCGATACATGCAATGTGGCAATTACAGATGACTTGCTTTCAAAGTCAAGGTTCAGTACATATACCGGTAGGACTTCCTTAACACTAAACCCAATCTAAGTATCTTCAATTACAACCATGATCTATCCATGTGTATATCCCCCCCCCCCCCCACAACCTAGATAGCAGGGCTCGTGGGAAGAACAGAATGGGATAAGTTGAGCAGAGTGAAAACATTGCAATAACCAGAGCAGTTGCACCAATGCACTCAGTTATGTAAATAAATGCAAAAACACAAGATTGCAACCTGCAGACTGATTATTAAAGTGAATTGGGATGGAGAGCGCACATTTCATGGGCAATTCTTTGCTGTAAAGAGGGATGCATAGCAATTTTCATAGTCTATTCTTGCATTTCTTAGGAGATGGCAGAGATTGTGTCACATGCTTTTAAGGAGACTAATTTTACCAATGTAAAATAACATTCCATGAGAAAAGTGGAAATGTTTATTCAATGTAAAGGGGCTGCTCTAACGTTGTAGGAGGCTGCACAGTTGAAGTGACACTTATTGTGCCTACACACATGGCGATATTTTACCCGAACTGGCTGATTCCGACGCATCGGTACAACAGATCGTGTAAAATATGCCCAAATCGTGAGTCCCCACGCACGATCACGATGCGCGTTCCCGCAGGTCGCACATCGCATCTTCAGATCTGCCGTGCTGTAGAGCAGATCTGACAATCTCAAGTCACAATGCACTGGATAGTTTAGGAGGCACGATAGATCATGTGTCAAATTGGCAGATTTTCAGACCAAATCGTGCCCACGACTGCCGGGGAGTTCCCAGGGAGAGTTCCGGGGGAAATCGTACACATCGTGGGATTGTGAGCACATCGCTATGTGTGTAGGCACCTTTACACTTTTGCACAATGCACCTAGTCTCTCTGCAGACCTAGGTCACTTTTCTAGTTTGTAGTGATATGCACCAGAACATGCATTATCCATGAAAGACAGTGTGGACCATTTAGTAACGTAGGTGCAGAATAAAGCAGTTTGTGCTGTGAAGGAAGAACCAATCATAAATCAGATCCTCTGATACTAATTTCAGCAACATATTTCTGGATGTTATTTTTTAGATAGCCATCAAATATTTTACCCACCAACGATGTCAGACAGGCTCGTCTATAATTTCTTGGGTTCCATAATGACATCTTTAAATGAATGCATACCAGCTGGGCCAGGTGCGATATCAATCCTAAGTTGCTGAGATAAATGTATTTCTCCTGAACTAAACCATTTAATATTGAGGTGTACCAGGTTCCTTAATTTGAAAACACAAATGAAAACTTCAGATCAATTTACCTTATTTGTTTTATAATTGTTGATTTATAATTTTGCCATTTACATATTTGTTAATCTTTTTGCTGTTAAAATTACTTTCTTTAGTAAATTTGGGTTAAGGTTTAGTTAATGCTAGCTCAATTCCCCTCTATTACATATTTTGTCTCTGCACACTCTTATTTTCCTGTCTCACTTTTAATACTTTATGTGGCCCATTTATCAATAAATATTTGCAGCTTATTCCCCCTCGCAGTCTAATGTGCTACAAAATGCAAACTTAACCAGTGGAGGGATATTACTAATCACGGCTTATTTATTTATTTATTTAGTTTATTTGAAGTTTCATAGGTGTGTTTATTAAGGAATCACCACGAAATTTGGACCCCTAAAGGTAAATTTTCCTCCTAAATAAAAAAATACAAACAAAATGACTATCTGCCTTACAGCAAAAATTCTAGATTTTGGAACAGAATTAAAAACACACAATTAAATCAACATTAGAAATCCCATTTTGTTTTTAGATGCTTACAGCTATACATCACTACCACAAATAAAAACGCATGGTACTCGGATTCATAGTGGAGAAAAAAAAAATAATGAAGTTGACATTCGATTACTGTTGCACCGCATACATAATTTACACAAGAAGCCATGAAATTTAAAAACTTAAACATAACCGAAGATGAGTCAACAATAACATTATTTTCCCCTTTGTAATGGTCTGAAATTTCCTTAAAGTGTTAGCAGACAGTATTTTGCCTTCCAGTACTTCCTTGTGTAGTAGGCACTTCAGTTACACACAGGACGTGAATAAAAGGAACAAAACACTTATCTCTTGAAGCCCAAGATAACACGTTTGCTAATTGGTTTGGTCCTAGAGTTAATATTTTTATTACTTCTTGTTGTGGCTCCTCTTCACACTTTTGCTGTAATTCATATATCAGACTGTATATAAACACATATGAAAAAATGTGTCTGCGCCAGTACAAACACGTAAAAATTCCCTAAAGCGGTTGTCAAATTAACCATTTATTAAACAAATATTTTCCTATTTGAGGGTATAGTCAGAATCCCTCATTTGTCAGCTACAAGTATATACATAGGACAGCTTTTATTAGCGCACCTATTTGTTCTATATTTGTAAACCTTCACAACCTGAACATTTGCTTACTTTCTGGGGTGATTCTAGTGATGTGCTTGGAAGAGACAATATTTGAGTAAGAGTCCCTTGAATGGCTTTACTTGCCTGCTCTCTCTTTCTTTTAAGGTGCCCACACACATAGCGATATTTTACACGATTTGGCCGATTTCGACGAATCGTGACGACGAATCGGGTATAAAAAGTACAAATCGTGAGTTTATACTCACGAGCACGATGCCAATGCGCGTCCCCGCTCGTCGTATATCGCATCTTCTGATCTGCCGTGCAGTAGGGCAGATTAGCCAATCTGGGATACAATGCATTGGCTGCAAGATGGATCTTTAGTCAGATTGGACATTTTTAACTCCAAATCATGATCACGGCAAGGGAGCTCCCGTGAAAGTTCATGAGGAAATTGGCCATAAAATCGTATCGTGAGCACATCGGTATATGTGTGGGCACCATTAGTGTCTTTCTTCTAGTGTATGCCTCCTGGTGTCTTCTCTTTACCCCATGCAATTTCACTGGTGTACAACCAAGCTATGATTTACTTTCAGTCAGCTCATCGGTTTCTGCAGGTTCAGTTAAACTCGTCACCGGGAATTCAATTTCTTCTGTGGCAAATCTATGTCTGTTAGTTCTTAACAGTGCGACAGTTGAATTCTGCTTTTTGGGCAAACTTTCTGTCCTGGCTTAATAACAGCACGAAGTTGACATAGTAACGCTTATCGTATCATATGTCATATCAAATATTAACTATGGCACCAAGCCAAATCAACAAATGTGTTGTCTCGGCCTTCAAGAGATAAGTGTTTTGTTCCTTTTATTCATGTCCTCTGTGTAACGGAAGTGCCTACTATCCAAGGATGTACTGGAAGGCAATATACACTGTTTTCTGACACTTTAAGGAAAATTACAGACCGTTACAATAGGTTCCAAACAAGGGGAAAATAATGTTATTGTTGACTCAACTTTAGTTATGTTTGTAATTTTCATTGTTTGTGTAAACGATGTATGCGGTACAACAGTAATCGAACGTCAACATTATTTTTTCTCTCCACTATGAAATAGAGATCATTCAGACCCACTCGCTAGATGCGTTCGCTCGCACAATGCGTATGCAAATTTGGGAAGGCAGCCGATCGCACGGCAAGGCATTAGCACGCCCACTATGTCTTAGCGTGCGATCGCTCTGTGTATGCAGACGCCCACAGCCTGTCTTAAGACGCAGACTTGCACACGTCATCTCCAGGAAGTGTATGCAACCATCGGTAAATCAGGTACCATCAGATGAGATCACAGCACTTGTGGCTGACCATACCCTACCGCAAGCACTTCAGTTTTTAAAAACCAGCCAGTTGACGTGTACTATGACGTGGTCTCTAAATTATGCACGCCTCTGAAATGGCGTTTAGATGCTCAGGTATGCCTGCATTCGCACCAACACTCCCTCGTTTTTAATGGCCAGCCCCTGTCAAAACCCACAAACGGCTTCTCCTGTCACTCACTCTGCTGGGCAGTCTATGCGCAGCGAGCAAACGCTTGCCGATCTCTCGCACTGGTTTGCGCACAGCAATGCATACGCAAATTGCAAACATCAGCTATCGGCGTGCGAACGCTTGCTAGCGAACGGGTCTGAATCAGGTCCAGACTACCACGCTGATTTTTTTGTGGTAGTAATGTATAGCTTTGTTAAGCACCTAAAAACCAATTGGGATACCTAATGTTGATTTAACCTTAAGTTTTTAATTAAAATCTTTAATTTTTGCTGTAACTCAAAACGTAAAGGGGAACATCCACTAGGCAATATTAATGAGCGATTGAACGATAACGATATAGTTAAATCGCTCATTAATAGTGCATGAATCGGACACCGCTGGTTGCTTCAGACATCAATCGCCGCCTGAACATGGCGGTCAATCTGCCTATAACGACAGATTGACCATGTTCAGGGAGGGTGCCTACACTGAACGATTTAATGGACGACTGAATGATAACGATATCGTTATTGTTCAGTCCTTCACTAGTCGGCAAGCGGATGTGCGCATTTAGGCAGATAAAGCAATTTGGCTCTGATTTTTTGATTCGGGAGGAAAATTTACTTTAGGGGTCCAAATTTCGTGGCGATTTCTTAATAAACACCCGTGATACGTCAAATAAACTGAATAAATAAGCTGCAATTAGTAAATAGTTTGATAAATTGAGTAGAGATATTTCGCAGAAACAGTTTTTTTTTTGTTGTTTTTTTTTTTTTTACACACTGTCTCTTATAAAAAAGGAAAAAAAAAATCTGAGACGAGTGGTGGACATTTCATTTTTTGGGGGTGATCTGAAATGGAATAACCCCTAAAACAACCAAAAGTTACTCTAATATGATCACTTCTTATTAAATGCCCCTTATCTGTGTGTTTGATAATGATATGTTATAACCAGATACTGTGGAGTACATTTACTAAAGCTTCTAAATATGAAAATTGGTGGCGTTTCCCATAGTAACCAGATTCTAGCTATCATTTCGCTTTCTTCCCAGAAAATTTATATAATCTGAATGGTTGCTATTGGCAACACCACCACTTTCATTTTTAGAGTCTTTAATACACCTACTCCTAAAAATCCAATATAAATCCCCCTCTAGTTTGTTCTTCTACCACTTGGGTTACTTTGACAAAGGCACGCTGTGCTAAAACACGTTCAATCTACCAAGGACCAGGACCAAGCTACACCAGCTGTCACGCTACCCGCCTACTTGGCACACCAATCTCCAGCTGAAACCAGAGCTAACACCGTGAAAACCAAACCCGCCTGAACCTGGAGCTTGAAGTTAGGGCTAAGAAGAACGCTGAACATCACATTCCCAGCCTGTCCACAGCACACAGTGAGGAACACGCGGACACATGTATGTCTACAGTGGCTAAGAGCCGCAGGATTGCCCCCAAGAAGGGTCCTGACCCACCACCAAGACATCGAAAGTTACCTGCTACGGTAACCACCACCCTGTCCACACCACCGGCAAGGTGACGCCGCGCACCAGTACAAGTGAGACGAACCACCGGTGAATCACCCACACCTCGTGATCCTACCTTGAGGAGCCAGGACCGCACGGGCATCACAGCACAACACCCCTGGTCCAACACCAGCGCACCCAAGCGACAAGGACATGACCCCTGCCCCACCCACCACACTTACTGGTAAGTGATAAAGTCTAAGCGGGACACCGCTCTAGCACTGGAACACCGCGGACTGTGCATCCACGGAGCCAGCCAGGCTACCCCCACCTTGGAACTATTCAAACCCCCCCACCCTCACCAACAGGGTATGGACGTTTCCCCTTGGACTGTAATGAGCTTCATACGGTTCTGAGCCCAGGAGGGACTTGCACTGCACTGTGTCTCTTATTTGTACGCTGCAATCAACACCTGTTCACCTTGTATTCACTGTCCAGTATTTATTCACACCAGCATCACACACCACCCCACACCAGTATAATTACCACACACAGCCAACCCACCTCACGGGCTTCCCCCGTCTGCCCATCCGCTCTCCCCCCCACACCTTTCCCCCAGTCTCCACCATCCCCCACCTATACCTGTGCAGCGCTACCCTTCCAAACCTTCAGATACCAATTTAGAGACCAGACACCTCTTAGGGAAGCTGCGCACAGACTACCTCCCCGCTCCCCTCAGCCACCATCATGCCCCACACCCTCCTTCCTGCATACCCCCCCCTTCCCCGCTCCAACCAGAGCGCAGTATTCAACCATTGTTATATACAGTTTATAAACATCCGCTCTCTCTGGAAGAATTACTAGTTTAAGGTGCACAATTCATTCCTGGATATTTAAAATGAATAATAATGAACAGGATATCTTCCTAAACATGGTAAAGATGGGATGCGGTCAATATACCGACCGCTGGAATTCCGGGCATCAGAATCCCGACAATTGTCAGAAACCCGGCGCCTGCATCCTGACCACCGGAATCCCAAAGATAAGCAGCGGGGTTACAGGGAGAAGTGTTAGGGGTTAGGCACTAAGGGGGATGGTAAGGGTTAGGCACTAAGGGTAGAGGGTTAGGGTGCGGTTTTGTTCAGGCACCGGGGGGAGGATTAGGATACCTACCAACAGGTGTCGGTATCCAAACCCTGTCGGGATGCCGGCGCCAGGATTCTGACCACCAGGATTCCGTACCCATCCCGGTAAAGATACATGAAATGACCAAATCATGCCATGCAACCATGTTTCACTTATACCCACTACACCAATATTATTCAATCTTATTCCCCCATTTCATTTGGAAGACTCCTAGCATTGCTACAAACCATTTAAGGGCCTTATTATGTTTCTACTAAACCTTCACATTTCCCTACCAAGTCCTGTTCACTATCTATCCTATGCTTTACACTGTTTCTCTCTTCACACTACTCTCCCTGCTAGTTCCTAATTTTAAAATCTCCTCTAGCCTTTGTACCATATTTCCTATAGTATAGCTGCAATCTTACCATTGAGATGTGGCTAGTCGCTACTGTCTGAGGCTAATAATAATAAATAAAAAGAAGCTTTCTCCCTACACCGATTTCTCAGACACATTTTAACCTCCTGTAGACTTCCTGGTTTATCATATTGCACAAGTTACATTTTTATAAAATATTACCCTTAGGTTGCAGCCTAGATGCCTGAAAACATTTTTTCAGGAACTTCAAAACACTCCTAAACGTTGTCATTGGTACCAAACTACCCTTCAAAAATACATTGACCTGTACCCAAGCACTCAAGACACATAGGGAGGGGGAGAACATGCTTTTTAGTAATAAATGCTAAAAAAGGTAATGCATGAACACAATTTTATATGTGAAATATCAACTTCAGAAGTTTTAACCTGCTTTACCGCATTGCTAAAACAAGGAAAGAATTATGAGCCATTTCACACTAGAATAATGTACTTAATCAGGATTAAACACCATTCAGGACAGATCAGCAGGGACCTTTAAATCTCCATGAATAATCTCTAGAAATAGAACATTAATTGAATTGCCATTTTCTAGGCTAATGGTTGTCAACATGCAGTATTCCAGAAAGACAAAATGTTATTGTTACTCATACTCCCAAATCAAAACTAGTACAGAAAACAATTAACATACAGAAAAATTGGAGAAATGTTTCCATCAATAGGTTCATCAAATATAAAACAACAAGTTTAAACAGGGACACAATTTTGGACACTCCCCAGTTACATAAATTTTAATGGAAAATTAACACATTACCATGGAATTTAATAGTAATTAGGTTGTATATCATGCTAATTCTGTGCTTTATTTCAACAGGATCATATACAATTTTTGTAAGAACATTAATTGAGAGGACCTCAGACTACCTTATAAATAATGGGATAAAGGTGATTAAAAAAAAAAAAAAAACTTATTTAGAAGCTGGTGGTGTCTATAAGATATGCAAAAAATGTGGAAGATGATGGTATTATCCAATAAACAATGAAATCGTTATTATTGGATAACAAAAATTTTTTTATCTTACATGTAATTAACAGCTAGTGTTTTTACTAAAATGAAGAGGAAAACAACACTGAAATATACCTGCAACAATTCAACCAAGAGGAAAACACAGAGGGCCATTGTTTTATTTGACAATATCCAAGTGCGTTTAACTATTAGTGACAATAAATGTTCTGCCTTTATCAATAATCTATACAATGCAGAAAACCATAATAAATCACAGTAACTTCCATTAATTGCTATAACTATTTTGGAACATATTTTAATAATAAAGAACTATATACATAATGTCCCAATGATCAGCTCCAATCAGTCATAAAGAAAAAAATACAAGTAAGTGCACCTGTAGCATCCAGATGTATTTATCCCCACAAAACAAATACTTCTCCACCTCATTATGTGGAACAATCAACTCCCTGTAGGCTCCTGGAATAGTAAACGCCACAATATGCTAAATAAATGTGTCTGTACCAGAAAGAAAATCCAAAGACTTTACTGTCCCACAAATCTGACCTAGTTCTGAAACCTCAGTTGTGTTTCCAATGCCTGGATAACCCAACAACCTGGCTCCCATCTGCACTTGTATATCCGCTGTTTGCATAACAGTAGAATATATATTGTTACAACTGCGTTAAAAATAAGAAATTACCATATTTTCTAACCTCATCACCATAGTGACAAACAGCAGGCAAGTACAGTACATGTAAAAATAAAAAAAGGCAGGTATCATAAGACTGGTGAAAGAAAATAATCGTTACTTTGGGGGTGATTTGCAAGTGCTTGTATATACATATCTAGAGTACACACATGCAATCATTTGTCCTAAATCCAGGGATCAAGCTGATCTTTGCAGTACTTCAGTGTCTGTAATGTGTGATGGCTCTGAAGGCAAAAAAACAATAAAAGGGGCTTAAGTAGTAAGTATTGCGATTGGGGAGCATTGTGTAAAAAGAGCAATGGTTCAGTACAAAGGTCAGCATGGTTCTAGAAGGAGATATACTTTAAGACAAGTTTTTGACACTATTTACTTTCTCAGGGAAGGGGCAGGTAATGATTACTTTACATGTTACTGTGGCTTTTACATAGACCCTCCAGCTGATACCGGTTCACTGATCTATTTGCTTTTCAAAGCTGATTCCCAGTAAGCTCCTGCCAGTGCAATTTCACTGCAGGCTTTTTTAGTGACTAGGATCAACAATTGTAACTGAGAACAATTCTTAGGCATCCACAAAGAACATATACATCCAGTTTCCAGAAACCTCATCTGGCCTTTAGAAATCATATTTGTGGAACTTACAGTGAAATATAAAACACTACTTAACTGTACATGGTACTCTTTCTGCTTGTGACATAAAATTGGCACTTTTATATTACTGCATGCTTCTATTTTGTTTACATTTTAGGAAGTCAAAGTGTCACTGTATAAAATAGGGCAATGAACAGTCACTGAAATGAGAATGGCTAAAAATGACTATTTAGGTTTTGAGCCATCATAGTTCTAACAAATCCATGATATCATATTTGACAAATAAGATGTCCTTAACTGAGACACTGTGTCGAGTTATTCCAGACCAACATCAATCCTGGCTACAGTATACAGGTAGGTGTCCTGAGGCTATATTCTTTCAAAGAATATTTATTACCAGAGTTACTCTTTCTTGTCAAGTTATCCCCCCCAGAGGCTAACGGATGTAAAGTATTTCACACACTGATTTATTACAACAGTAATACATAAAGCCCAGTCTTAGCACATATATGATTCAATAGGTAAATATTAAATCATTTTTTTTACCCCTAAAATCCAAGAAAGCAAATAAAACAGTCAATGCCCAGGAACTGCGTGTATCCGCTTTCTATACAGGATTTTCAGCCAGGTGAAACATATTCAATCACAAGAAGAACAACCTAACCTTGTTTGTTCTACCATGAGAATTTACAAACTCTTTTCTATTTTTGCTGAGCTGGTTGTTTCACTGGCTGCACATGTCCCACCTGAAACATTTAAGCCTGACACCGATAGATTACAGTAAATAAAAACCATGTACAGCAGGCAGGTACTAAAATGCCATTGTGCATTCCCAAAAGAAATCAGGCAGAAAGTTGACCTTTTGATTTAAGTCTGAATGGAGATGGTGGGAGCTAGCAGGCTCCTTACAAAAGTCCTCCAACAAAAGGTGCTAAATCACCTATTCTGGGCTCTCCCAGAATCAATCACATCCAGCCCATCACAAAAGCACAAGTAAATGGTAATCACTGTAATAAAGCTAGAACTGGGAAATCTGTGAGTAAATCTGATTTATGCTTCCATAGATGTCCCAGATTCAACCTACAGTATATAGCCGGAACTGAGCATCCAGCAGGCGCACACACATGCAATACATACACACAGCTGCTGCATCCATCTCAGCAGGGAAACCAGCCTGTGCTTTACTGTGTGGAACCCAAATATCAGAATGTGCCCATTCAAGCCGCGGTGCCCCTGTATGTGACCTGTGGTATAGACAAAGCACGGCTCGGGTTCCATCTGTTGATGTTGTGGAGGGAAGAGAGCAATCCTGCTCGGTCTCCTTCCTACTCCTCCTGGTCACACTGTAACACCCCCTGACATAGGAGCAAACTCTGTAGGTGCTTCAGCACCCGCAGTATATGAGCTGTCACTATCCATGCCTATGCATGCTAGGTTTCAGTCATATGGATGGACACCCCCCAGTCATTCTGAGAACTTGGCTCCGATAATGAGCTCCTGCACCTCTCTCAGTGACCGGAGCAGGAATGACCCGCACAGACAGCAGCCCGGGAGCGCTCACACAGGCGGCTTAAAGTTTCTTAGGAAGGCTCCCCTGTAGCCCAGCAGCTCCCGGGGGCAGAGAGAGGAGACCCCTAACTGGTGCCGGCCGCGCTGCTGCATCTCACACTCACCCTTTCATCAGCTCCCTCATGGCCGGGAGAAGCAGCAGGTATCACCGGGAGAGGAGTTCCGGATTTCAGGCTGCCACTAGGAGAGAGAAGTCCGGCAGCGGGAGGAGTAGGAGGAGGATGGCACTGACTGCAGTGATACTATAGCACTACAGGGCTAAGGAGAGCTGGCGGAGGAGGGCCGCCCGCAGGCTAGACAGGGCGGCGCTATCTGTTATTGCTCCTCCTCACACCTATTCAACCTGCTGCTGAGGAAGAGCTGCTGCTGCTGACTCCATCCAGTCACTCGGTGTGTGCTGTACAGCAGCTGCTGCAGCCACTACACATCTGCAAGTTTTTCCCTCCACTGTTTGATTGTTATAAGATAATTCCACTGTCAGACACCGCCTGCATTAGATACACACACTCAGTACAAATAAGCATATTATATTATAGAATCTTTAGTTTAGTTTAAATAGCCAATGCAGCTTTGCCACCTGGAGGAATACTGTATATACTTTGGGTACTCTGAGTAATAGACACAAGAATGTAGTCATGACATTGCCTGGGCTATCCTCTCTGCAGGACAAAATTGTGTGTATGATTCAATAATTCAATATTTTGTAATCATGATGCCCAATATATACTTTTATATGTAATTAATTAGTTCTGGTAAGTATGCAGCAATAAGCAATGTCAGATAAGCAGCAGATATACTTACTACAATAAATGCTTTGTTTAGAAAGATAATAAAGCATTTTTTTTCTTTTACCACTATTGTTATTGCCATTCTGCAGTGGCTATAGCATAAGAGGACAGCCAGCAGTACGGGATGCCGGCGAACAGGATCCTGACGCCGGCATTGCGACACGGTTAGGATACAGACACCTGCCGGTAAGTACCCTACCACTGAACCTAACCCTTCCCCACCGGCAGCCTAATCCTAACCCTCCCCCACCGGCAGCCTAATCCTAACCTTTACTCCCCACGCAGCCTAACCCTACCCCTCCCATCTGCAGCCTGATCCTAACCCTCCCCCTAACTCCAATACTTACTTGTGATACTGTGTTTTTAAAATATTAGTAATTTTAATTATTCCTCAAAGTCTCAAACCCAGAGGTTCCCAAACGTAGTCCTCAAGGCTTCCCAACAGTTCAGGTTTTAGAGATATCCATGTTTGAGCCAAGGTGGTTAAATCAAACTGACTGAGGTACTAATTAAGACATCTGTGCTCAACCATGGATATCTCTAAAACCTGCACTGCTGGGGAGCCTTGAGGACCGCATTTGGGAGCTTCTGCTCAAACTTGTTGTCTACAAAAGTGAAAATGTTTTTGGGGGTTTTTTGTAAATTTCGTTTACCCATGACAATAGTGAATTGTATTATGATGCCATTAATCTAACTAATAAATCATTTGATTATAAGTTTTTGTTGGGTCATCCCTTATTTGCCAATTGAAGCCCATATTACATCCTTGGATAAGAGGATGTTTGACCACTGGTATCTTAAGTGCTGACACTACCTTTAACAGTCCTATATTGCTCGGCTCCGATTTATGAATAGTAAGGGACTAGTTTTGCATAGCGGAAGTGTCACAATGATGTTTTGATCTATGAAGTACCCTTCTCAGTGCCAGAGAAACTCTCTTGTTGTCACTTCTTAAATATGTTTCAAATAGCTTCAGAGGAAGGTATCGCAGGAGAACCCCTGCAGTTCCCACTATCTTAGTTACGGAGAGATTATTTAAGCATTCGACGGAGCTTAAAAAACTCAGCGCCCCATAAATCCTGCAAAAACAACAATTTTCGCAGCATTTAGGGGTTTTCTCCCTTTGATAAAAAGGATTTCGAAGTCATGTGACTGCAAATTCTACAAAGGTCTTCATCCTTGGATTTATGTACAGATACAGGAAAGACTTCACACTCCTTATCTTACATACTACATTATTAGGAAGGTATATACACCAAATCAGAGTAAAAAATATGAATGGGAGAAGTCATAGCAGATTTTGTGTATTCTTACTGATGTCTGTTTGGAAAAGTCTTTAGGATCTATTTATTAGTCACAGATAAGAACTTTCTCCATTAAAACTGGTTGTGTTAGAACGTCTCCCTATCTGCAAAAGGGTTACCGTCAGCCAAGGGCATAACTAGTAATATATGGGCCACATAGCAACATATGCAAGGGCCCCATGTACGTCCCAAAGGCAAAATAGCTCACATTGGGCAGGATGTACTAAAGCTGACAATGCTGTAAAACAATAGAGATTTGGAGCCTTTGTTGTTGGAAATCCATTGCTTCAAATTTTGGACACATTTTTATACGTAATGATATATTCATCAGGCTAACCATCAGGACATTTTCAGAAAGTTCTCAGTAACTTTGACAACCATACACCACAGACAAACCCTCCCTCTCCCCAGTGCCTAACCCTAAACTCCCCCTCCCCGCACCCTAATCCTAACACTCCCTACCCGGTGCCTAACCTTAATGCTCCCCCTAGTGCCTAACCCCGCTACCTAACCCTAACCTCCCCCTAACACCCTGATACTTACCTTCGGGATGCCGGCGGTCGGGATACTGGTGCCGGGATCCCGGCCTGTCAGGATTTCGGCGCCGGTATTCAGACCGACGGCATCCTGCACGCCGGGATGCCAACTACATCCCCCTGTGCATAACTGTCTCTTGCCCACTATACACTGTTTTTGTATAACATTGGCAGGGATGAAAATACCATGCTAGAATGGAGAGGCTTTGGAGACATGTAACACTCTAAGTCAGTGGGTCTCAAACTCAGGGCTTGATTCAGACCCGCTTGCTAGATGCGTTCGCATGCAGCCAAAGTATGCAAATCCTGCGATCGCACGGATAGGCATTAGCACGCCCAATATGTCTTGGCGAGCGATCGCGGTGTGTATTTAGATGCCCACCAACCTGTCTTAAGACGCCCACTTTCCCAAATCCATCTCCAGGAAGCGTATGTAACAATCGGTAACATCGAGTACCATCGGAAGCGTACGCAGCACTTGTGGCTGGCCATACTCTGCCGCAAGCACTGCGAGTGCGTCAGTGTGTAAAACAACCATGTGACATGTACTATGACGCTGCGCCTTAATTACGCATGCTTCTTAAATGGCGTTAAGACGCTCAGACGCGCCTGCGTGCGCACCACCACACCCCCGTTACCATCGACCATCCCCTGTCAACACCTATAAACGGCTTGTCCTGTCACTCACTCTAGCGAGCTGGCTATCTGCAGCGAACAAACGCTTCCCGATCGCATAACTTGTTCGTGCACTGCGACTTATATGCATGCGCAGATTGCAAACATCGGCAGGCTGTGTGCGAATGCGGACTAGCGAGCAGGTCTGAATCGGGCCCTCAGTCCTCAGGACCCCAGACAGTTCACGTTTTGCAGGTCACCCAGCAGGTGCACAAGTGTATTCATTACTCACTGACGCATTTTAAAAGATCAACAGGTGGAGATATATATTTCACTTGTGATTCTTTGAGGAGACCTGGAAAACATGCACTTTTTGGGGTGCTGAGGGCCGAGTTTGAGAACCTGTCTTCTAAGCGGTAGTGTTAGCTTGCTGCTTAGCTGTCACTAGTCCCGATTCATCACGGATCGCAACTGCAACAGCGTAAGCAGATTGGCCGATGGTGCGTACAGCACATGCAACGCAGTGTGCGTGCGTGAGTCAGCATTGCTATCGCACTGCGATCACTTATGTGGATACAAAGCCATCGCAGATAGAGGGACGGGACGTCAGCGTCTGGGGGTGGTGATGGGGGAGTGGTTGTAGAAACGCAGGAGTGCCTGTCCTTTTGAACGCCATTTCCTGGACGTGCATAGTCACTGCGATGGCATACGCAGCTTGTGTACTCACTGCGTCCAACGACAGTTGCAATTTCAGAGTAAGGTCAGACCTGTTGTAATTGTGCGTGAGGGTCCAGTGTTACCCGATGGTACCGATGTATATGCAGGTCTGCGAGGCCTTACGGATGTACGAAAGTGGTAGTGGGCGTCTCTATGCTGGCTTTGCGATTGCAAACATTAGCATATTTTCGCAGCACGTCTGCATGCGTAATCGTAGCTGCGATCACATAGCAATCCATAATTAATCGGGCCCACTGTTTGCAGTGATATAGAGTAATATATTATTATTATCCTTTATTTAGTTGGCGCCACAAGTGTTCCGCAGTGCCTTACAAAGTACATAAACAAATAGGCTGACCAGCAACTTACAGTACAATACAATCTAGGACAAGGACATGGATAATATACATTGCTACATTACATGTTACGACCATAACACCCAGAAATGCAGCAGAGCGTGAGCAACCAAGTGTTGGGTGCCCTAGTGGGGAGTAAGAAGCAGATGAAAGTAAAGTAAGGGGAAGCTCAAGAGTGTAGAGGGCCCTGCTCGTAAGAACTTATATTCTAAAGGAAAGGGGCAGACAAACAGGTGTAACACAAATGGGGTAGACAGGGAGGATGTAGCAGCAAGTTAGGATGAGAGCTGGAAGTAGTGGGTCTTGAGAGACCGTTTAAATATTGTAGAGAAGTGGAGAGTCTCATGGGGAGAAGGAGGGAGTTCCAAAGGTGGGGAACAGCGCGGGCAAAATCTGAGAGGTTGGATTGGGTGGAGGTTATCAGCTGGAAAGTGATGCGGCGTGTATTTGTTGAACAAAGTGAGCGGACAGGAGAGTGAAGGGAGATAAGGTCAGAGATGTAAATGGCAGAGGAATGAGTGTGAGAACCTTGAATTGGGTTCTAAAAGGGAAGGGGAGCCAGTGGAGGGCTTGTAGGAGAGGGGAGGCAGATGTAGAGCATTTGGAGAGGAAGATGAGCTGAGCAGCAGCATTGAGGACAGACTGGAGAGGAGAGAGATGGGAGTTGGGGAGGCCAGATAGGAGGAGGTTACAGTAGTCCAATCTGGAGATGACCAGTGAGTGTATTAGGGTCTTAGTAGCATCCTGGGTGAGAAAGGGTCTAAATCTTGGAAATATTTTTGAGATGGAAACGACAGGACTCGGAGAGGTTCTGGATAAGTAGTTTGAAGGAGAGGGAGGAGTCCAGGATAACTCCAATACAGCGCACTTTGGGGCTAGAGGAGATAGTTGTGCCATCAATTGATAAATATATATATATATTGTGATAGGATCACTGGTAAAGTGGTCTGTGGCAGGTACATTTGTCCCAGATTCCTGTCATTATGTGTTTTAAGCCCCCAGGAGAAAGTCTGCAGTGTAGCAGGCTTGAGTTTCGGCTTTTTGAAAAGCCGGTTTGGGACCTGGGGGTTGTGGGTGAGAGGAGAGGGAGGGCTCCACCCACGGCCACTCCAGGTTTTGGTTCTCGCAGCCTGGTAACAGGATTGTTAGTTTTCCACCTGAGAGTGGCCAATATAAGCCTAGTTTGTTTAGGGCTGATTGTCTCACCTGGGAGAGCAGACAGGGAGTTTGCTCAGAGACACTTGGAAAACCTATCTGTGAGTACTGTGCTGTGCTTTGTTGCTGGCGAGGGCATTAGGCCCTGCCAGGTTCTGGTAGTGAGGGAACTACCTGTGAAGTTAGTGCCCCGACAGGGCTAGGATTTATGTTTATGTTTTCTTTATGTTATTTCTGACATTGTACAATAAAGACTGGCGCCGACCAGCTTGTACTCGCTTCCAGACTGGTGTGCTGCTTCCCTGCTGCTGTGTGTGTGTGTAAGGAAGGAGTCCCCTACTCAGGAGAGGGACCTCCTAATCTGACTGTGTCACAATATATATATATATATATATATTCAGTATATATATATATATATATATATATATATATAGGCCACTATGCGTGAGCTATGGCATCTTGGTTTAGTGGAGTAGCCAATGGGCCGGGCATAGTTCCCACTGAATACATCTACTGTCATTATATACATTTCCTGTACTTGTCTGTGCAAGATGGGTACACTTATTTCAAATGTGCTGGATAGTGTGCACTGGGCCTGATTCAGAGCCGAACGCTCTGACCAGAGCGCTCGCTCTGAATCAGGGCCCTCCTCCATGAAAATGGAGCGTCCTCCTGGACGCTCGCATAGCTGTAGGTGACCACCCACAGCTATAGAGAGCGTCCATGATGATGGTCAAGACCATCACGACCATCGGGCTTGCGACGGAGACCCTGCGGTAGGGTCTCGCTGCCGCAAGCCCTGGAGTGATTTTGGCTCTATCAGAGCCAAAATCACTCCCACTGACATCACTAGTGATGGCAGTGGGGCCGGCTTCAGACGGTAGGCGTTCCCATGGGAACGCCTCAGTCTGGCAGCCACGCCCCCAGCACGCCCACCAAAGGGGGCATGCTGTCAATCAACATCGACAGCACGCCCCCTTTGGTGCGAGACCCGGAGCGACGGAGAGCCCGTCGCTATCCGGGTCTCGCGCATGCGCACGACGGAGCTCCCTCCGTCGTGCGCATGCACAGTGGGGCAACATCGACCCGCTTGCAAGTGTCCTGCGCTCGCGAGGGGGTCTGAATGACCCCCACTGTGTATAGCAGTAGATGAACAAAATGCCTTGCCGTGATATCACATATGGTACTGTGCTCTTGCCATAGGGAAATAAAAATAAAAGAAACCTATCAGTCCAAAGAAGAAGAAAAAGCTATTTAAACATCAAAGAATTGCAACAGATCATGCTGGCATAATCGTTAGTGTTAAAAATGTGCTGAAAAGAAAATCCTTGACAGTGTAAATAGCACATTTCTCATGCTGCAGTCTGTCCTTTTAGTGTTCTCTTCTATGGGCTCGATTCTATTCAGTGCGATGTAAATAGCTCCGGGAGTGAGCTCCCGGAGCTATTCAATACACCGCGCTGACGTCCGACTAATGATTTCTTCTCTCATCCATCCGGGGATGAGAGAAGAAATCCGACAAAAGTCCCGGCGCGAGGCTGCCCTTAGCGCCGGGAAAACAGCCTCGCGCCGGGAAGTTAGGTTGGGGAATGCCCGTTATCGCGCCTAAAAACCCTGTTTAAAGCGCGATAACGAGCCTTCCCCGACTTAACAGCGCGATGAATTGAATAGCGCTGGGAGCTATCTCCCGGCGCTATTTACATCGCGCTGAATTGAATCGTGCCCTATGTTTCTCACTTTCTCTTCAACCTACTACAATTTGACATTTTTTTTAAGCCTGTCTGCTAGCCACTATAAACATAATTTTAGCAACAATATATCGCACAGGTGCGGATTCGGCCACAGGGAGATCGGGCAACTTCCCGTAGGGCCTGACCCTCTCTCTCACCTCACCAGCAGTTATGGCCACGCTTAGCAGCCAATCATCCCAGCACAATGACTGTCAGCCTGCGCGAGCTCAGTGTACAACACATTAACTGTCTGCGCAGGCTGCAGGTGTAGACTGCGGACTGTGCAAGTGCACCATTGTGCAGTGAGAGCCTGTGAGGCGAGGACAGGGGAGTCCGCTGGCTGGAGAGGAAAGGAGACGTCACCTCCCCAAAGGATATCAAGTGAGCACTGCTAGAGGTGGGGAGGGGGACAGTGCGATCTGTGAGGGGGAGGAAGTGAGGTGTGGACCAGCGGAATCTGTGAGGGGGGGCTGTGTAAGGAGGGCAATTGCCCCCTGTGTAGTCTGTGAAGGGGCAGCTACTTATAGCAGGAGGCAATATAACAGTGAAGTGAACTTATCTTTGTTAGCAATTATAATTATATGGAGGGGGGCTGAGTAACATTGAGTGACAGTGTCATTGTGAGTAAGTAAAATGGAGAGTTGGGTAATTACAATGTTGACCACAAAGCAGTGCATTTTTCACAAATTGGAGGAGGCATAGGCCTTACACCATCTCTGGCTTTATTAGTGAAGATTTTAGTACAATCCTAACACACCATTTATGTCCCTACAAAGTGACTCTCCATTCTGTATCACCTCTGTCCAACAACCCCTCCCCTAAAGACTGTAAGCCAGGGGTTCCCAACCACAGTCCTCAAGGCACACTAACAGTCCAGGTTTTAAGGATAGCCATACTTGAGCACAGGTCACAGGTGTCTTAGTTAGTGCCTTAGTTATTTTGATTTAACCATCTGTGCTCAATCATGGATATCACTAAAACCTGGACTGTTAGTGTGCCTTGAGGACCGAAGTTGGGAAACACTGCTGTAAGCTCTCGCAAACTAGGCCCTCTTCCCTCATTTACTCTTTCTTTGCTTACCTGCACCATCATCTCCTCCTCCTTAGTATTATTTAGCAATCAGTGGCTCTAAACCAAAGGGTAAAGCTAAGTTTCTGTCACCCGGGACGAAGTCTCAGCTTGGCAAACCCTCCCCTGCCTCCCTTTTTAACACTTATATGCCATCAGGCCATCCAGATGCTCATTACATACCCCTTGTATGCCAACTAACCCATCTAGATATGCCATCAGACCCTGCCACTTCCATAGACTCCACCTCCATCCCTCATTTAGGGCTGCTTCAGAAATTTTCCTGGGCTGGTCTTCCATCCTAATCCACCCCTGACACGGACGTGCAGTGAGCGTGGGCAGGGGAGGCAGAGCCTCCCCTATCATACTCCTGAGATTTGATACAAAATTCTTAAAATAATACAAAGAAACATCTTCTTTGTGTATTGTAATCATTTTATTGTTAAGCCTCACCAGCTTTGTGGAGCTCCCTGGGACTGCAGGGAGACGAGAGATGAGGCGGCAACAACTCAGCCTTACTCAGCCTCGCTTCTGTATAGTCAGACACAGTTTGCATGGACACTGAAGCTTAATGTAGTGAGGGGAGAGTTACAGTGAGTAGGGGGTGAGACAGGCTCCCAGCACTCAGACCCATCTCCATGTGTGCCTCCCCAGCCATTCACCTCGCCGCATGTCACTGCCCTAACACCACCTATTTCTATGTCCATAAGGCCAGAAAAGTAAGCTTAGGGCTCTCAAACTAATTGGCTGTAATTCTAAATTAGGATTTTGAAACCGTCTCCTGTGGATCAATGTTTCCCATCTTCACAGATATTACAGCTGCACCCAGTATGTCTACCGTATAATACTACCCTTGCAAGTGTCAGGCCAGACCAATTGCCTGCCATATACTGTCTTGTGAGTATCCACATGTTCATTTTCCAAGTGCACCTGGCACCTGAGAAGCTGACAGAGGACATTGCCCTGCTACTCCGATTGGCCTCAGCACAGTCATGCAGTGTTCAGCTGCAGACAGCCGGATGGCACAAATACATTCAAATTAAGTGGATGGCACCTTGTGCCTGGCACAGGCTGCTTCTAGGCTGATTAAAAAGAAGTCAACCCAGAAGTGGATGTATCAAGTGATCAGCTGACATACTATTTTTTTCTTAAACTCTTTGGCCAGGTCCCATTGCTTTCCAGTCACACAGAGGCAGTGCTACAGGACGGTGAGCAAATCCTTTACAACAGTGCGCTCTTTCAGGGGAGAATCACAATTTGCGGTGTTCAAAAGGAAAGTGACAAAATTATATGTTTGGGCAGACTGAGGCATAACCTTGTTAGATCAGGACTGCGGGCAGCTTGTTACCATTTTAATCTAGGAATGTTAGAAGATAAGGGTGAGTAAGATAATTCAAACTGTGCAGAGCTAATCATTGTTCTTCCGTCACCTACGCCTACCAACATCTAACACTGGCGCTTTATCTTCATCAGTCTGATTTTACTGTTCTGCAATTCCCATAAACTTGTTACTGTGAGTAATGGCTGGAGAACAGGGATCATACTTCACTCGGTGTCTAGGACCCTTTCTAGCTATATGAACTCTACAATTTTGGACCATGTCATTCCTTATATTATAGTCATCTGTTCTGTGGGAAATACATTTTATATATATATATATATATATATATATATATATATATAATTATACACACGCGCACATCGAATGTTCAGAATGTTGACATATTTGGTCAGAATGTCGGCACGCAACATGCTGACACCGCCTGCCGACATTGAGAAAAAGACATGTTCAAATGGGAATCGTTCAAATGACAATGTGAGTGTTAAGCTGGGCATCCACTATACAATTTTCTGTCAGATATCTGTCCAATCTGGCTGGTTGGAATGAAAACCTGGTAATGTATGGGAGCAAATGACAGTCGTCCATTTGCTCACAAACAATGGAAAATAGCCAAAAATGGTTGTTCAGACAAATTGGTTAACACACACAAATGTAACCAATTTGAACAATTTTTTTTGTCCTTTTTTCAGTGTTTAAAAACCATATGATCAACTGTAATTTGCTCCCATACATTACCAGGTTTTCATTCCAACCAGCCAGATTGGACAGATATCTGACAGATAATTGTATAGTGTATGGCCAGCTTTAGGGTTGGAGTAAAATAGTGTTGTCATCATTCTCACTGTCGGCATGTTGACAATGTCAATGTAGTCATTGTAAATGTTGACATTGGGACCCTGGTGTGTTGACATGGTAATATATACAGTATATATATTTATAATATACACATATACGCAAATAACAGACACATATATGAATCCCCGCTGTGATACACAAACATCTGTACTGCATTTTGTAAATGATGTGCATTGATTCTAAAAGTATTTCTGAAAGTAATGTCAGTAACTTATTAAACAAGTTGCCAAAGTTGCCACTCTGTACAAATAAATATAAATACTTTAAATTAATGCATAAATACTACCAGCGTATAGGGTAGCAGAAATAGTTGCTACTGTAGTGAAGATGACAACTTATGTGTGACTCGCAGTAATTTGCACATACACTGCATGAATTTTAACAGCCTTAAGCATGACTTTATTAGGAAACGTGATTCTGCCTCAAAGCGTTCTCTTATCAAACGGATAAAAGTCTGTGTAATATATCCATGAACAGATAAAAGCCTGTGACAATATCTAAAATAATACATATTCCAAACTGATGCACATTTTGAAGCTGATGCGGTGTGGGAATTACATCAGTTGGTGTGGCATATTTTCACACTGTGTATTCCCAGAAAGCTCATGGATGCCAGGATACAGTTGCAGAGTGGAAACATTATGGAGCGGATTCAGAGTTGGGAGCAAAGCAAAAAAAAAATCAATAAACTTTGCTCCTGGTCAAAACCGTGTTGCACTGTGGATAGGCTAGATTTAAAATAGGGATGACCATCGATGATTCATAATCATTGATTGTTTATGGCCAATGTCGAATGCTTTTGCCATAAATGGGGGAAAACCAGATGGTTTCCCTCCATCAATGTCTAAGCTCCGCCCCTGGTACCAGCAAAGTCCCACTGCTAGGTTCTGATTGGCTCATGGGCTAGTCAGTCAAAAAACATGGATGACCATCAGTTGGTGAAACCAGCAATGGTCATCCATTGCATAGTTGGTAACCATTGATGGCTACTTGCTATTTTGCCATCGATGGTAACCACACTGATGACCATCCCTAATTTAAAATTTGGAGAGAGATTTAGATTTGGGAGGGTTGTTTCAAAACTCAAATCTACATTGCAGTGTAACAATAAAGCTGTCCAGCATTTGTGAGCTATGGGCCTGATTCAGCAAGGATTGCAACTGCTAAAGCGTACGCAGGCGGTCGATTGTTGCGTATTGCTCATACGTATGCATCGCAGTGCGTGTGCGTGAATGGTTCACTGTGAGAGGGAACGCAGTGAGTGTGCAGACCCATCGCAGAGTGATTGTAAGGAAGTACCCTTTTGAGGTGGTGACGAGGGGGGGGGGTTCCAGTGCATTTAAACGCCATTGCAGGGGTGTGCATAAATTAGCCACTGCGATGGCATACGCAGCCTGAGCTCTCACTGTGTGCAGCGAGGTTAGCAATTCATAGGCAAGGACAGCGCTGCAGTAATTCTGCGTGAGGGGTCGTTGGTACTCAATGTTTCCAATGTTTGAAGAGGATTGCAAGGTATTACATATGTGAGAGTGCGGAAGTGGGCGTCTGCATGTTGTCCGTGCGAGTGCTTTGTGATTATAATTATTAGCATACTTTTGCAGCAGAACTGCGTGCGCGATCGCATTAGCGATCCCATCAGCGATCCTTGCTAATTCAGGCCCCAAGATCAACAATTACGCAGATATTCTGCCTAATGCAGATGTTTTTGCACATTAAGCAATTTTTTTTTGCCACTGCGCATGCGTCTGATTCACACTGAGCATGTGTCATGGCACATTACAGCAGTTGCACGCTGCACGTCTTTATTCGCAGTGTGATTGACAGGCAGGGAGCGTGTGAGGAAGGTAACGGGGTGTGTCGGCTATAGGATAATTGCAAATACATGATGATGATGACTTGGCTCATATGCTGGCCATGCAGGAATGGATGTATCCTGAGATGTGTACGGCTCTGCATATGTGAGAAAATATGCCATTTTTGAGTAAACTGTCGTTTGGAGTAATTTGCACTCATTTTGCAACCAACTTTGCATCAACCCCTTTGTTTTTAATTTCAATAAACTGTAAAAAAGCTGGAAAGAATTATATTTTAGAGCAGGGGTTTTTTTTTCTAACGCAGTAGCCAGTGTATAACAATGCATCAGCTTTTTAGTGCTTGGGCGGTCAAAATTTAATTAATAAATTAAGAATAGTAAAATTTTCTTAAACTCGCTTAGGGTTTGCAAATATATGGCACATATAAACATGGCATTCTATTTCTGCTGATATAAAAACAATGTACCATTATAGTATAGGTATAAATAACTATGTTATGCTAATATACAACCATAAGTGCCCCCTATCACTCAGGTGTAGAGGAGGAGGTCATTCTTATGATCTGGGTAACCATCAAGAAACAGTATTACAGACTGTCCTGGAGCTTGCTGGACGGCCCAAGGTACCCCATTGCACTTTCCTTTTAAATTCTCTTTGATACAAGCTACATTGTGGACAGAGGGCCTGATTGAGAGACACACGCTAATGCAATCACAGCTGCGATTTCATACACATTGCAGATGAGATAATATGCTAATGGTTGCAAAGCTTGCCCGAGCATAAGGACGCCCACTGCTGCCTTCTCATATGCGTACAACGTTGCTTACTTGCGTAAATATCAGTAACATCGATGCACATCGAGCAGCCATCTTGCCCTTGCGTCCAGTCTGACTTGCCGCAGTCTTGGGAGCTCTTCTGATACACAGAGCTGCATATGCAATCGCAGTGGCTAATTTATGCACGCCCATGAAACGGCGCTCAAACAGACAGACATGCCTGCGTTTTTTCAGACCACCCCCCAAACGCTGACAACCTGTCACTCACTCTGAGATGGATTCCTCTGTGCGTCCATAGTCGCAATGCGATTGCTGCGTACGCGCAATGTGGCTTATACACATGCGCAGTGGTAAACAATCGCTCAATCTGCATGCGTAATCGCCTATGCGTCCAGCTCGAAATCAAGCCCACAATTTTATCCTGGTTTGATCTGGACGCCATTGTGCCGCAATAAAGTAGGGAACTAAACCTGGAAGAGGGATGATCTTGGTGTGCTTCAAGAAACTAGTCAAGTTATTGAACATAAGACACTAAAAAAATTCCTTTACAAAAATGGCCGGCTGCGCATATATCGGCTATTTGCGTGCAAAACTTGCAATGCCGGTGGACGCGATGTGCCATTCTGGAAAATCAGATCATGATTATGCTGGTAATTCCAAGAAGGCAAGAAGGTAAGTGTTATCCTTTTCAAGTGTCTTACATTTTTAAATATACCGTACTTGTGTATTTACTCTGCTCTAGAACAACATTACGGTAAATAACGGCTTGCATCAAAGCGCCCCTTGTGTGTCCTCTAATGAAAACCAAGGGGGCTGTCAGACACCACAAAAGAGCCAATTTCAAGGCACAATTTATATAGTATGTCAAGAAGATATAAAGGCTGTGCATTATGGAGCTGAATTATGTACATAAAATAACTGACATGGTGAAACTTAGCTAATTAAGTTATGTACACCTATCTGTATTTCACCTCTTTAATTGAATAGTCATAAAGTAGCTGCCAGACATGCAGATGCTGCAGGAATGGACTGTATAAATTAGAAAATTATTTTTAGTGATGTCACAGCAGCTCAACAGACTGCAGTCTCAACTTTCTGACATGCATCAGATATACTTGTTAGTTCACAAAAGTGCAAAATATGTGCAGTGTTTACTTATGTCAGCAAATGTGCTTATTTTATCACCTAATCAAAATAAAAAAGAGTGAGAATGTAATGTAAAAGTCCATCCTACTGGGGCACCTGGAATCAGGGCCATAACTAGGGGTGTGCGAGAGGTACTGCCACTCAGAATGCAGGGCCCTAAGTGCAGCATCATCGCTGCCTCACAGCACCTGCATGTGGCTTGCAAGGTGTCTGGAACGGCACCTCGCAGCAGTAGCACAGCCGGCCAGAGCATCAGAGGGACACTCTATGCAGTCACCCTGCAGCCGATGGAGCTGCCCAGGCTGTGTCCCATCCCATAGACATGCCACCAAGAAATGCATGCCATTTTGCTGAGTAAAATATGGAAAAACTAAAACCAAGTGCGTTTGCCTAAATATAGTGTAAATGGCATTAGCAGTGCAGGACCAGCATGTGTTGCATTTTCAGGAATAAACTTTACTATTCTAAAATGTAGGAGGGGCTTAAATTGTACTTAATGGAGTGTGTAGGTGACTATTTACATTTTAAACTTCCTTGCTACGTGCAGAGGGTGTGGTGGTGCAATCTACATCATCGCACAGCAGGGGACGAAGCCATGATGAATAATGAAATTCTCCACAACTGGCATAATCAATGTCAAAGCCTGATTAAGATCCTATGGGTCCTAGGCAAGATTGTTATGGGGCCCCTTCTACCCTCTGTTTGTCATAGTATAGTGTAATCTGGCCCTACGCAAGAGCCATGGTTGCATAATGGATAATCTGGCTTTGATCAAGCCCCACACCTTCACTAGTGGGTGGGATGTGCTGGGGTGGTTCTACTGGAAGTTTAAGAGAGTAGGGAAGTAGGGATTCTCATACAGCTACTTTGGAATGTAATTATTATAGTGCAGAATATTGCATTGTATTTGCATGGTTAGTAGCCAATATCGTATCATTTTAGGTTTAGGAAAGTGAGGTTAAAGTGTTAGTAAACCTAAGACAAAAATCCCTTAAACAATTGAAAATATTGAATTAGCA
Organism: Taudactylus pleione; assembly: GCA_031769625.1. Taxonomy (NCBI): domain Eukaryota; kingdom Metazoa; phylum Chordata; class Amphibia; order Anura; family Myobatrachidae; genus Taudactylus; species Taudactylus pleione. The sequence continues at coordinate 15,486,142 of JAUIMM010000608.1, forward strand.
AAACAGCACATGCTGTACGATAATAAGTAATTCATACGTACTGTAAGCAATGCCCTTCTGTCACATAAAGGAAAACATAATTAGCACTCCAGAATCAATATGTGTTCCCACACAACTTTTAATATATGGAGCGAGAGCTCAATTGTAGAATAATCTCTCCTATTAAAGACCAAAATGATACTAATGTAAGTTCCTTTACATCTTAATTTAAAATGCATGGGAGGGAAGTACAAATAATACCCATTGCAGAAAGAAAAATTTAAATAGAATCACACACCTGGGAAAAATATTCATTACAGTCACGAGATATAGTATATGATAGATGTAAACACCTCGTCGATGCTATAAAAAAGCTGAGACGGTTGTTGGGTCTCTTTCATTCTGATTTATACAGTAGGTCGTCTCTGATCTCTCTGTTGGAGAGGGTGAAGCTGTGCTACTAAATTACAAAAATGATCTCATTTGACAACTGATTTAAAGGACAAAAAATTGTGGAAATAAGAAACTTGGAATGTAGCCCAGAAGAAAATGACATTGAAGGTATTTCAATTCAGACTTTTTTGTGTATGAAGCTGTAAACTTCACTGTCTATAATTGATATACGTGTGGATTCTCATACCATTATTTCCCAACAGTTGTTTTGATACTCGTCTTCTATGGATGGTAGATTATGTTCTTGACAATGAAGGGAATGGAGATTCTGAATCTGGAACAGGTTGCACCATAATGACAATGTGGAAAAGAGGAATACAGAGATTTCTATTTCAAGAAGTAGTGACATGGAACTACACATTGGTAGAGAAATGACATATTTATTCCAGAGGATGCCTGCTGCCCTATTACACTAATTTATAGCCCTTTACCCAATGGCACTAAAAATCATATTATTACTAGGACTTCCAACATTAGTAAAAGCATGTATCTGGGTATAAATTGAATAGAATCCATGCTTGCAATTATTTTATACCCACTTGAGCATGTGCCTACTACAGCAATGAAACATAAGTAAATCACAAACGGGCATGGCTACACTAAAAACAAGGACTTCTAGTGCAAGGTCTGTTTATATACATAAAAACGCTTTAAGATGCATTTTAAAAAAAATAGTAGATAGGAAGCTGTACAAACAGTTTCCTTTTGCCACTCTGATGGACAGATGAGCAGGTAAACTTGCCAGGAGCAGTCTGCTATAGACCAGACTTGGGCTAAATGACAGCTTCTGGTTGTTCTTCTCCCTACCATTAATACCCCTTTCACACTGAGCTTCTCACCCAGGATATTGCCGGGCAACTCGGGTCCTGGCTTGGTGTGAAAGGGTCAGCCTGGGGTGTGTGTTCTCCGGGTTTTCGAACCCGGATACACTGCAGTCTGAAAGGTGCGGTCCAGCTTATGCCTAAAAGCTAGGTCCAACGTGCGGTGTAAAAGGGGTTTGAGCAGCTGTGACACAGGTTGAAACCATGTTCAATAACACGGTTCGGACCCGGGGTTTAGGAGTGAAAAGGAAGTAAAAAGCATATTATAAATCAAGATGGTATTTGTTAGGTATTGAGATCTGCTTTATACTAGCCCCTATATTGGAGGTCTGCTTTGTATACTAAATACCAGAAAGGCATCAACAGAATGAGGGATGGGTCCCCACCGTTCCAGGATCATATCACTGTGATAATGAAATGTTACCAAGTAAAAATTATGCAGGCTTAGCCCAGAAAACTGTCCTGGGTCAGAAATGGTAATATAAACGAGATTGTGAGATTTAAAACATGTTAATAACAACATTGCAAATGTTTTGATTTGCTCTTTTAGATCATGACTGTAAAATTACATCTAGTATCCATTTCCAGGGGCATCACCGTTTCAGGTTATGTGCATCAAATTTGTAAACCGGTTTCCAGTGATTTCTTTGGAAATGTGTTACCGGCACCATATTTCCGAAGTAAACCCTGGAAATATGGCGCATGTGCAAATGGTAGCTAAGCCTCCAGTTAGCGTTAGGCTACCAGCAGCTGAGCAGAGGACCTCACCAACGAGGAGGATATCGCTGGACCTCGCCGGAGAGGTAAATAATGATGAATAACAATGGAATTTTTGTTTGTATCACTGCAATACGAAATTAAATATGCCTCAGGTATTAAGCTTTGTTAGGGCCCTTAGAATGTTATGTGTCATAGCATATGTCAGGACAAATGTCTATTGAGTAGGACCACACATCTGCTGGGTATCAAATGTGGTCTTGCACACAGTTAATCACAAAAAGTTACAATAAACATGAGGTCTCTACATTTGAAAAGCTTTATTGATAATAATCCAGTAGATAAATGGCTTTGGTAATAATCTCTATTCATTACAAATCCAGTATAAGACATGAAATTATTTAATTGTGCATTAATTTTATAATGCCTCAACACATTCAAATAAGAGTACAATAGCTTCTGCCATGATTACACAACTGGAACGCAACTCCAATTCTTTATCTAGCAGTTTCATCTCCAGTATTCCTACAATTCCTATGGCCCTCTCCCACACCCACGTTTGCAAATGGATGTGATATGACATGTAATAACTCCTCCTGTAGTGTTAGAAAACACTTGGCATAGTGCAGTATTCTAGGTCTACACCACCAAGTAGTTTTATATACATCTATAATCACTACTTCTTTACTGTTTAAGATAATAGCACGTAAGTGCAGAAACTAGCCTAGATATACAAAACTGTGTGAAAACATTCAGATGACAATTGTGCTGTATTATTGCCTTCATCTCAGTACCCTATTTATAGACGAAGGGGTCTATTTATCAAAGGCACAAAGCCCTAAATTTAAGGCTTCTATCTAGTTATCAAAGTTCCAGCCCGGGGAAGGCTATCGCCAGCCATAGCTATTCTGCGATGGAGAAGCTTGTTTATCATGGATGTCTGGGGTACAAGTACTGCAGATGTCTTCCAACAGATAACACCATCTCTGGTTGTCATTAACTGAGGTTGCCCACAGGAAAAGAAAATTCTTCTATTTTTTATGTAATTTATTTGTATTTCCTAATGTCTACTTAAAAAAAAAATATATATTTTGTAGAACAAATCTGGAACTGGGAGCCCGAGTTCAGTTTTCCAGTCCAAGAGCGGATGTCGATAAACCGTCTCAGGTGTGAGCTCTTTGACAACTAGCTGACCAGAGGTGTAAGGGAAAACCTGCCATGTTGGCACTACAGCCACTTGCCGAGCATTGCAGTGATGTCTGGGGGCATATCACACAATTGAATTCCCCCGAATGCAGCAAGATGTGATTTAAAGTAAATTTTTCTTTCTTTCATACTGGCTTACCTTACATTGTATATCTGAAATTGCATTATAAAGCTGGGTACAAACTATGCAATACGTCATTCATTCAGCTGACGAACGACATATCACATAGTGCATCGGTGGGTGTGTACAGACGATATGTCTGAAAGATGTCATTCACAGACCTAGCGCATCTATCCTCCAACACATACGATGCCAATATACCTGCTAGATATATCGGTAAGTCTGGCTGTTTGTACAGGCGACCCACTGACCGCCAGTACACTGGCTGCAGGGACCGCCGACACTGACATCTCAACTGGGCAGACAAATTTAAGTGTCCGCCCAGTTGTGATGTTAGCGCAGACACATCAAGCGGCTGATTGGTAAGCGTGTATTGATTTACCAATCGGCCACCTGGTCTGAGGATCCCTGGGTCGGCGGACAAAGAAAATACATGTGCATTGAAACGTCAACTTAAAGTGATGACTGTGTCGTCTCTTTATTAATCCCTGAGTGCCGCCATTTTGGTATATATTTACATAGTGTGTCATAACACTGTTTCGGAGGACAAGGGGGTAATTATTGTACAGTGAGTGCTGGATCCCGCTCCATAATATATATATATAGGAAGGAAGGGTGAGTGCTGGACTATATATAGTCACTGGTCCAGCACTCACCCTTCCTGAAGGCCTGCACCAGGTGCTCTGCCAGTGAATAACACACATACGATACCACAAGGAGGCACTCCAGGATCAATAATTCCATCTTTATTGATCCTGGAGTGCCTCCTTGTGGTATAGTGTGTATGATATATATATATATATATATATACTGTGTGTATACATATACTGTGTGTGTGTATATATATATATACATATATACACACACTGTGTATATGTAGAAGCAGGAGAAAAAAATCGCACATACTTATAAGGTAAGCCCAGGTGCTATAGTCACATAGTAGATACGTCTAATACACTCATGTCCATCTCAGGACAGGAAGGAGACCAGCACACCATTGATTTGATGAAAGAATACAAATATATTAGAAATCCAAGATAGTTAAATAGCCATGCTCAACTATGTGTCTCGATACATAAGCACAACACATAAAGCGCTGTAAGTCACATAATAGGAGCCAGTAAAACTGGAATACTCATCGTACGCCTGGTGACCAGAAAATAGCAGCCCTAGGCCCGGTGTGTTACCACCTTAATCATACTGTCTAATGTGTAATATATATATATATATATATATATATATATGTATGTGTATATATATATATATATATATATATATATATATATATATACACACACACATATGTATATATACTTATATATGTGTATATATATATATACATATCTATGTATGTGTATATATATATATATACACACACACAATATATATATTTGTATATAAAATGAGGAATACACAGAGAAAAAATGGGTGCATATCTTCTCTTTCCGCCAATGCTACCAAGGAATAATTGGGGTGGATCTACAGTCCACCAACATGGTAAGGAGATTAATCATTACCACGTGGCACTATTTCCTCTCCTCCTCTTGTACCAAAATCCTCCACCACCCCATCTCTGCTCAGGATTTGGAGATGAGCTGTGTTGTAGGTATGACACCTCTCAGCTCTCTACACAGAACACTGTGGCAGCTCTATGCTAGTGCATAGAATCCCTTTGAATAAATAAGTTAATATATAAACGGAATATATATATCATCAGAAAGCTCAAATCTGGTCAGCCAGCCCCACAAAGCCCCTGTGTGTATGCTAGCACCACAAAGCCAGCACACGTATGCACACGTGAAGAGATTGGCCGCTTCAGGCCAGAATAGTGAGGATATCCCTCGGTTGCCTTGAGTGATTTGTCACTGCACATTTGTAAGTTGCTCACACACTGTGTTGATTCTCTTATACACAAATCCATTTTAAGATCGGATCAGCAAACAGTTTATCACAAAATATTACCAGTTGTCCACCAATCATATCCTTTCCAGAACAGACAAGCATTGGTGCCTTACACTACCGTACATAGATTTGCATATTAATATGATGGCTTTTCTGAAGGAGTCATTTTTTAGCTCTGCGTGATGCTTGTTTTCAGATGTCCCTTATGCATAATGATCTAGCTACAAATATGTGTTGGTACGTGTACCTACAACACTAAAACATGGTTTCTCCTTAATCTCTATCATAAGTGTACAATTTTTACAAATTTCAACTTATCTGTGAAAAAAAGTAATCTAGCCAAACAAAGGATAACATCTAGATGCACTTGTTTTATTTAGCTTTCCTCCGTCAATTGGTTATTTTTTTCATCACATCCCAGCTTCTCCCTGCAGGCGGTTACATCCTGATAAATGTTTATATTAAACATGTGAAAATCAGCAACAGAGTTAAGATAAAATTTCACACTTAATTATAAACCCAGAAGAGTTGTTCATTTTTAATTTAGAAAGATTATGTGCTGTTTTAGCTTTATTCTTGTGGCTCTGCTACAGCAATGAGCAATGATCCTTTGTGATATGGTAATCTCTACTCCTTCCAGCTTTTTACGCATGGCATGCAGCAATATATTTACATATCATTAGGGTAGGATATCTGGACAGAAAGTGGCACCTTGATATTTTTTATGCGGACCCTCTTTCATGTTACTACATTATGTTGTGAATTTAGAGGATTGCTCTTTAATATATATATATTTAACTATTCCTAACATCCTAGCCACAGTCAAGATAACCTGCAGTGCCCAGATTGTGTCAAAAAGATCCTCCTATAAACAAATCCCCACTCACCTGTGACCAGTGTCAGAACTAGCGAATGTTGGGCCCAGGTGAAAAAATATGCTTTGGGCCCCCCAAAATAATTTCCATAGTTTTACTTACGCTGTATTGTTTTATTTTCTCAGCTCATTGCCCCCTCACAGCACTCAGTCGTCTTCGTAGCTCTCACTGCCCCCTTACAGCTCACTGCCCCTCCCCCGGCTCTCTGCTAACCCCTAACAGCTCCCTGCCTCTGTTCCAGCTCACTGCCCCCCAGCAACATACAGTGGCCCCTCACAGCCCCCACTGCATACCTCACTATTCACTCCCCCCTCAGATCACTGCCCTTTCATAGTTCTAGAACCACAGGTTCTCAAACTTGGTCCACAGGACCCCAAACAGTGCATGTTTTCCATGTCTCCTCACAGAATCACAAGTGAAATATAAGCTCCACCTGTACATTTTTAAAATGTGTCAGTGACTAATGAATACGCCTGTGCTCCTGCTGGGTGACCTGCAAAACGTGAATTGAGTGGGGTCCTGAGGACAGAGTTTGAGAGCCACTGATCTAGCAAGTCTAACAGTAGTAGATTCCAATGCACACACACATCCTGCTGCTGATTACTTCTGCAGTCCTCAGTTACTATTTCTTAGTCAAGCCGGTCTGCTCTTCCCATTGCTGTGTCCAGTTATCCTGCAGTTAATTCCTACCTTGCCAGCTGCTAAACTCCAGGTTAATTACCCTGTGGGTCCCAGTCTATTTGGATCCTATTCAAATAGTACAGGTGCATCCCTAACAGTTATCTCATCTTAACCATAAGCACTCTAAAACACTTCCAGTAGAGAATTGAGCATACACAAGTACAGGCAATGCAGTCTTCTTTCAGATGTATTATTTGCACCAAACATAAGTCGGAGCAAGTGCGCACTGATCACAATGATGAGTATAAAACAAAGGGAGCAGGTCCATCACGAAATGTGTACAGCTCTACATACATAGATGGCGAATATACACATTTTTTAATATCTATTTTATTACCTGCCTAATAAGCAGGGAAGTACAATTAGTATAGTGTCCAATATGGCTCCTGTGGAAAATTAAGTCCCCTAAAGTTACTGGAATAGGGGTGCTTTGTGTGCCCATGTATATCAGCCTAGGGAACACTACACTATTACACAGTTACACTCCATATAGTTATCTTAGTAAATATAAAATTCCAGACACACAAGCATTGCTTTGCTCTGTGATTGCTATCGACATCTGCTCTTTTCTGGAGGGCAGCACATAATGTAGAGAAGGCTTGGCTAACAAACTATGGTGTGCAGATTACCGTATGCTATTAGCCTGCTCACCGAGTGGTGTGGTAAGGTAAAGATCTAATGGGGCCCTTCAAAATGTTGCTATGGGGCCCGTCTATTTCTAATTATGCCTCTGTTGATATAAATATATACTATTGCAATAACAAAAAAAGAATGATGGCTTTTTCTTTAACAGTGCTGGGTGTTAGGTCGACATTTAAAATGTCAGCATCATTGTTTTGACAGTCAAAATGTTGATATGCAAAATCAAAATGTTAACACATTCGAAAAGCTGTTGGGGTTAGTCTGGTGTCAACATTTTGTACCTGTTGACATTGTCACTGTCAACAACCAGACTGTTTTTTAACCAAACTAAACAAGATTGTGCAAAAGTGTAGTTGTGCTCATTTCATAGACCTTGAATTTTAGTCACTCGTAAATCATTTGGGACAACAAACGGAGCTGGCTGATATTTGGGCCTGATTCAGAGCCGGACGCTCTGACCAGAGCGCTCGCTCTGAATCAGTGCCCTCCTACCTTATAATGGAGCGGCCTCCTGGCCGCTCGCATAGCTGTGGGTGACCACCAACAGCATATGCGAGCGGCCAAAAAGATGGTCGCGATGGTCAAGACCATCGCGACCATCGGGCTTGCGACGAGACCCTTGTGGTAGGGTCTCGTTGCCGCAAGCCCTGGAGTGATTTTGGCTCTATCAGAGCCAAAATCACTCCCACTGACATCACTAGTGATGTCAGTGGGGCCGGACTCAGACGGTACGCGTTCCCATGGGAACGCCTCCGTCTGGCAACCACGCCCCCGGCACGCCCACTAAAGGGGGCGTGCTGTCACTCACCATCGACAGCATGCCCCCTTTAGTGCGAGACCCATAACGACGGCTTGGCCGTCGTTATACGGGTCTCGCGCATACGCATGACGGAGCTCCCACCGTCGTGCGCATGCGCATTGGGGGAACATCGACCCGCTTGCGAGCGTCCTGCGCTCGCGAGCGGGTCTGAATGACCCCCTTTGTTTTTCACTTTTCTGCTAAATCAAATACTGGTGCTGGTTTTGGGACAAATTATACCATGTGCTGCAGTAACAACTAATACCCATTTTCCAACAAAAACTCGTGTCTGACCTGGGATTTCGGACATGGTTCCGACCCAGGTCAGACCCCCTTTACACAGCACCTTCGATCAGGGTTATTCCTGGGTCAGCCCTGTTCACACTGAACCCTGGTCTGCCATGCTAAACTTGCGAGGTCATAAAAAGTGGGAGGTGACTGCTCCACAGCCACCAATCAGCTAATTTTAGGCATGACCCAGGTCAGATGACCCAGGTCAGATAACCCAGGTCACGCCATTTACACTGCACCTTTACCAAGGTCCATCCCGGGTGAAACCCTGGTAGGTACCAGAGTTGGATTCCCAGGTTACTTTTCATGGACCCTTTTCCACTGAGCCACTACCTGGGAAGACCCAGCAATAACCTGGGTTATTGCAGCAGTGGAAAAGGGGTATAAATGAGGAAGTCACATAAAAAGAGGGAAACATCTTGTAATTTACCACAAACATCACCTACATAAGCGACACCCGATTAAAGTGCTTTCAAGGTGGAGACTCACTTTAATGGATAAATTGTTAGAAAGAGACATTATTCCAGAAAATTTGGGGGTAATTATTAATAGAATACAGGTTGAGTCTCCCATATCCAAATATTTCGAAATATGGATTTTTGTTTTAGCATGACTGATATAGTAACACCTCTGCTTTTTGATGGTTAAATGTACACAAACTTTGTTTAAAGGCACAAAATTATTGAAAATATTGTATAAATGACCTGCATTTTGTGTTTAGATTTGGGTCTCTTTCCCAATATACTTCATTATGGTATGCAAATATTCCAAAATACCCCTGGTCCCAAGCATTTTGGATATGGGAGACTCAACCTGTAATAAAAATCTGCTTAATCTGTTTGATTCTTAAGGTGCGTATCCACTTAGCGTCTGTGAAACAAGTGCACGATTACGACATTGTAATTGTGCAGTCGTTTCACAGTCTTTGATGTGCCTACACTGAACGTTCAGTTGTTCAGTCTAGACACATCAATCATCCCCGAACATGGGCAACCTGATGACGTCATCAGGTTGACCAGCATGTTCGGGAGATGATAGATGTCAAAAATGACCAGCTGGTCGTTTTTGACATTAAACTGCCCGATTTGTGCCCGCTTTTCAAACGATTGAACGATAACGAGGTTGTTATCGTTCAATTGCCTGGTAAAATCGGGTATAAACTATTTTATAGATTTATATTTTATATTGCTTCTTGTGATGGATAAAACTTCTTTATGTGCTTGACTTCATGGCAGATAACTGCCATTCTTACCCTGAGCAATAAATACAATGCGGGACTAGCTTTTATGTACATCACATTTATAATAACAATGCTTGTAAAGAGATTAATATCATGTGCAATAATATATTAAACCCTGTAATACAAACACATTTGCAGCACACAAATAAAATGGCACTGAGTTGATTATGTGAAGCCTGCATCTCTACGGCGCAGAACAGACAAGTGATGGATTAAGCGGCTGAACTATCTCCCTCTCATCTAATTCAGAAACATTTGCATTCCTTATTCTCTCCTGGCTAATTAGTTTTGTTTCTTCCCTTAAATGAAAGCATCAAAATCTCATTCCCTACAAATGCATAAGCTGCAGCCTCTGGAGACACCTCATACTAGTGTAGAATTTATCCACCTTCACGACACGTCCTCTACTCTCAGACGTTGTGGGCCACAACTTGCTCTCTCCAATGCCCTTCCTAGCTATAGGCACTTTTATTTCATCTTTTAATGTGACATCTTGAAGCAGTTATTGGATATACCTGCAAATCTGACTGGCATTATTCATGTTCTAACTATTGTACGCTGTTTAGGGCTAATGCTTCCCTGCCCTCATAAATGCAGAACACTTTCACTCACTTAGATGCTGTCTCTCAGACTCCAACACTAGCACCATGCACTTTCCATCTTAGGTAAACGACAAATTAGTACAATATTAAATTAGCAACAGGTGCAAGATGCAATTAAGGAGTAAATTATTTGGGTGTCATCCATTAGCATCTTTACACACATCACACTACACTCTGCTCCTACACCAACAGGGGACCCTGAGTCATTTCTCCAAATAGGAGAAACCCCTTTGATTATCTGAAAAACAAATTCTAGTGAAATATTTCCAAGGTAAAGGAAACAAGGAAGAAAGCTGCAAGTTTACCCAACTGATTTCATAATACATTCTGCTGCATGAGAAATGAAGGATTTGTTTTTGTAATGGTAATTCCAACAGGTTTTATAGCTGAGAACCGAGCCAAGGTGGAAAAAATGGAAAGGAGGAGAGAAATGGTAAAATGAGCTGTCATTTAGAAACCATAGTATTGCATCTATATTATACCATTAATACCGCTTTTATACCTAAATTCTGGGATGAGCAGGGTTCCAAACTGGATCAGACCCGGAATTTAGCCGGCGCCTACCCTGTAAATTCCTGAGTCGGCGCCGTTCACACTGGAGCTGGGTCTTCAGTGACTCGGCTCTTCCGGCATGGAAGTGGACGCTTGGAGATGACGTCATTTTCAAGCGCCACTGAAGCCGGCCAATTGGCTGGGATGCGGAGCGCTCCAGGTCATTGTGACCCGGATCGCGCCATTTACACTGCAGGGTTTCACTGGTTATTTCCGTGTTAAACCCTGCAAGTTACCTGGGTTGGATTGCCGGGTCACTCCAACCGGGAATCCAACCCTCTCCTCTTTTACACCAAGGAGCTACCCGGGTTAGCCCTGCAATAACCTGGGTTTTAGCTCTGGTGTAAAAGGAGTATTACACAGCACAAACTTTGCCACACTTCTTCTGCTGTGTTTTAGTTACCATTTGTAGCATGTATCATTCATGTAAGTTTATTATAGTATTTTTACTAGAACCCTTTATATTACATATACAGTACAAGAAATGGAAGACACTGGGGGGTAAATTTACTAAAGTGAGAGTTTTTAGAAATGGAGATGTTGCCCATAGCAACCAGTCAGATTCTAGCTATTATCTTCTAGAAGGTGTTAGTTACATGTTAAGTAGAATCTGATTGGTTGCCATGGGCAACATCTCCATTTCTAAAAACTCTCACCTTAGTAAATTTACCCCCTGGAGTAGTATTTTAGTTCATTTCAGTGCATAAAATGCAATCATTTGAAATTATTACTTTTAATTAGTAATTATTTCAATATCACCACAAGAATCTGCATCAGTTTACAAATATCAAACAAATAAAACATCTGAGGGTGCAAAGTTATAGGAAAAATAGGATATTTATACATGAGATTAAAAGCCACATATAGCATAATAGTCCACCCAGATTGTGATAGAAAAAAAAAGTACTTAAGGCCCCCATACAGGGTGCGATTTGCAAACGATACAATCTCGTTTGCGATTTCCCTTGAATTTCTGAACTCTCTCGGTCAAACGATATTGTGCCCACACACGGAACGATTGTACAGACGACCAAACAATATAGATGGGTCATAAACGACTGCAGATCGTAAACGATATATCGTTTGTATCAAACAACCTAACGATGCTGGAATTTAAATAATGGGAGGAAAAGTGACAACATATAGATGTGTGTGCCAAATCGTGAAAGATAGGTTGATATCTTTCTGCAGCCTCAATTGATCAGCGACGACTATGTACGATGGCAGGGGCGCGATCATCCCCACACACGGCACTTTTTACACAATTGGTAGTTCCAATCGATCGAAAATGACCAAATTGTGTAAAAAAATCGCACCGTGTATGGGGGGGGCCTTTAGTATGGCTATACTGTATGATCCAGTCACAAAGCAGTATGCGTTTGGGGATCTGTATGTTCTAAATTTTGTGTGAATTATGCAAAGTGATAGTAATCCAGGTAATATGTACAGTACCTGAAAACATGGAAGTGATGGAATAGGAGTGTAATGGTGCCTACACACATAGCGATGTGCTCATGATCCAACCTGAGGCACAATTTCCCCTGAACTCTCCCCAGGCAGCTCCCCGGCAGTCGTGGTCACGATTTGGAGTCAAAAATTGTCCAATCTGACTTAAGATCTATCGTGCAACCAGTGCATTGTGTCCCAGATTGGCAAATCTGCCCTACAGCACGGCAGATCTGAAGATGTGATGTACGACGAGTGGCAACGCGCATCGTGATTGTGAGTAGAAACTCACAATTTGGGCATATTTTACACGATTTGTTGTCATGATACGGCCAAATCGTGTAAAATATTGCCATGTGTGTAGGCACCTTAAGTTTGCATGTGCAGCCTTGTCATGAAGCTGTAGTAGGTGGAGTAGACCATGCTACAGGTGAAAGGTCTGCAGGTGAGTCCATGTCTGAATGTGTGAGTTTGTGTGAGAGAGACAGGTCATAGATTTATGTTAGTTTGTTACAAGCACATGCAATCTATAGCACACATTTATAGGATTTTGAAAGTAACAGGAAACAGATGTTATGTTAGAGGTCTATTGTATTTCTATTGTGTATAGGATCAGAATAAAGTGTATGGATGTGTCATCTAGATGCAAATGGAATGAGAGGCAAGGAAAACATTATTGTGATATTTAAAAGATTTTGCGTTATGCTGAGAATGTTGACATGTTACCTTGCGACAGTTTAACAATGTAAACATCATAACTGAACATTGTGGTGTTGACATTATGAAGGTTGGCATTGTTAATGTGAACCTAATGACTTGCTCACGACAGAGTGATATGTTTAGTAACAAAGACAGGAAAGATTTTCCTGATTTTTAGTTAGCTTGGAGAGAAGTGGTGTGGGGGCAATATGAATAAGGGGGTCTGATGTAGACTGTTAAAGGATGTTGTAATTTTAAGGATGGTGCCAAAGAAGAATAGTAAGAAAGACAAGAGATAAATATCAATTTATCGGTCCAAGGATGTTGCGCCTGCACTGAGGTAATTATGCAGATTCATTCTGTATAAACCCCTCCACATGTGATCATCCCATTACCGACCAGTTACACTCTTTCAGCTGCAAGTAGAGATACAACTGTATTGTGTAGGACATTGCATCACCCGTACATGCGTTTGCCCAGCTAGAGAACAAGCAGTGGGAACATACACAAGATACTATTGTAAAACTGCCCTACGTTCCACTCTGCATCTTCCCAATAATGTTCAAAGGTAATCAGAGTTACATTTTAAATATACAATTAGAGTTTGATTTGTAATATAATAACTAATTAGTCATTTTTGCAAAATGGGATATTTCTATGGAGAGATCTTCAAAGGTGTTTATAGCGGTTAGATAAGTCACTTATTGGTTTGTTCCTGTCCTTCTGGAACTTTTACTAAATACACATATAATACAAGGCCTTTATATCTGCCAAACTTTTTTATTTTTTTATTTACTGAACAGCTCACATGTGTTCTGTGTATTTTCCACAGTTGTATTTAAATAACAGTTTTGTGACATAACCAGCAGCAACAAAAATTGGCAACCTCAGGCCAGATTAACATGGGCAGATTGGATTACAGCTTCAGGCCTCCACATGAAAATAGGCCCATCATCATGACAGTATGACTAAAGCTGGCCACACACTAGACCAACTTACATCCAACCAGCCAACTTGTTTATTGGTTGTAATGAAAATCTGATAACGTATGGGAGTAACTGATGATCAGTAATTTGCTCCTAAATGCCAGAAAACAGATGAAAATGGTCATCAGACAAGTTTGTTACATGTTTGATCTAAACTATTTGTTCAACCAATAGTTTTTGTCATTTCCCGGTGTTTGGGAGCAAATTGCTGATTGTCATTTGCTTTCATACCTTACCAGATTTTTATTCCAACCAATCAACTAATTGGCTGGTTGGATGTAAATTGGTCTAGTGTGTGGCCAGGTTAAGAGCAGCCCGCCCAGCTGGTCTACAATCATAAGTATTAAATTAGTATTTCCGTTATTCTCACAAAATGAGAATGTTGACATTTAACATGTGGACACCACAATCTTGACATGTTTTTTTTTTTTTTTTGGTTATTTTAGCCTAACACTAAACCTAACCCTAAAAATCAACAAAAAAAACAAATGTCAACATTTTAGTGTCAATGTGTTAAATGTCTCATTTATACTTTTACTTATTTAGGGAGACTTTGGGGCTGATAATATAGGGGGTGTACACACCCACATAGCACTGGCCACACCCACACAGCACTGGTCACTCTTCCTCTGCTTCTCACAATAGGCCCTTGATCCTTTTCATCCCCAGGCTCATGTGGCCCTTAATACAGCACTGGGGAACCTTATGATATTAAGCTAGCATGATAACTTAGATAAAACACACAGAAAGAAGTCAGACAAATTAAAAGTCACAGTAAGGAAGTAAACCCATATATAGCCCGAGATGGCATTGGAATACGAGGGCAGTTAGCAGCGATGCTGTGTGTAGTGTACACCTATTGCCAGGATGTTAATTGGAGACAAGACTCCTGATTGTTTTTAATTCTGTGTTTATGTGCTTGTATAAAACAGTACTGTTTTGTAAGTGCTATTATTCTCTAGAAATAATTCATATCGTAAGATATGTTTGTTAATATTCCTTTAATGGAAATATTCAGCTCTTTAGAAATGTGTGAAATGTTGGCTGATAAGTATTCTGCTTTAAGATAACAGAGAAAACAAGAGCTCATTATGCTGCAGTGGTTATGTACCCCTGTGGCAGCAAATGGATTATTACACTTACACCATTGCAGCTTACTAAAAACAACATCTAATTTACATGCAATGTTGCACATCAAATTACTGTTATATGATGCAATCTGAGACCTCTCATAGTGAAGCAAAATTGGCCAGTTTGAAAGGGAACACAGCAAGCATTCCTGTGCAAAATATAAAACCGTATTCTGCTGCATAGTAATTACGTATGCACCTCTTTAAGAATCTACTCATTTTGCTTCTGATTTCAAATATTTCCATCAAAGTTCAGAGCTTGTGTATCCACATTCTCATGAGTGGTCAGAATTAGCTACGCACAGGGAATTATTATCAAAGGGTAAAGAAACCCATTGTTGGCACAACGGGCATTTTTTTAGCAGCAATAGTGCTTGTTATTACTTTTCCCAATTCATCAAATGGTTACCCCCTGCCTGCGGCAAGATATTCCTTCGCAACTCATACTGCACCAGACCAGTACTCAACTGCTTTAGTGATACTGGCCCAGACCGATAAGGGCTTACCTATGCAGCCGAGCCACCTCACATGTACAGATTTGGGCCGATACGGATAATAAATAAGTAATACAGGTTGAGTCTCCCATATCCAAATATTCCGAAATACGGAATATTTTTAGCATGACTGAGATAGTGAAACCTTTGATTTTTGATGGCTCAATGTACACAAACTTTGTTTAAGGCACAAAATTATTAAACTAAAGTATAAAATTACCTATAGGCTGTGTGTATAAGGTGTATATGACATATAAATGAAATTTCATGTATCTACACAAAGTTTGTTTGAGCCACAAAATTATTGAAAATATTGTATAAAATTACCTTCAGGCTGTGTATATAAGGTGTATATAAAACATAATTGCATTCTGTGTTTAGATTTGGGCCATATTCCTAAGACATTTCAATATGGTATGCAATTATTCCAAAATACGGAATATTCCGATATACAAAATACCCTTGGTCCCAAGCATTTTGGATATGGGAGACTCAACCTGTATCAACAAAATATTTTCAAACCTTTACACATATACCTTTATACATTTACCTTTACACTGTATTGATAGCAACAGAACATGTATTGCAGCAGTCCTTGTTAAACTGGAAAGGCATGGGGAAACTATCGCCATCAGACACTTGCTAGTCTTACCGCCAGCAGTGACCCTTTCATGCTATGATAAAGCCATGAACGGCAGACACCACCAGGAGTAAGTAAACAAAAACATTCTATTTTTTTGTTTAGTGTTGTCTATTTGTAGGATTAGCTGCCTCCCACACATTTTGTTGAGAAAAAAAACAATGCACAACTAATGCTGGGTATACACTATACCAGTGGTTCCCAAACTGTGCGCTGTAGCACCCTGGGGTGCCTCAGGTTGGTGGTCCAGCACCAAATAAAATTATTTCTGATCAATGTAATGTAAATATGTGGATAAACAGAAGCTCAAACCTGTCCACCACTTCATAACTGAACCTAAGGATGACAGATAAGCACAATTTACTTCACTGTACTACTTTATTACATTTTTATGAACTTCTCAATAACAAACTTTTGGCTTAGGTGTGCCGTGAAAACAATGCTGATACTCTATGGTGCCGTAATTCAAAAAAGTTTGGGAACCACTGCACTATACAATTATCTGTCAGATATCTGTCCGGTTGAAATGAAAATCTGGTAATGTATAGGAGCAAATGACAATCGACCATTTGCTCACAAACACTGGAAAACAGATAAAAATGGTCGTTCAGACAAATTGGTTAAACACACGAATTTAACCAATTTGAACAATTGTTTTTTTGTCCGTTTTCCAGTGTTTAAAGCCGTATGATCATCTGTCATTTGCTCCCATACATTACCAGGTTTTCATTCCAACCAGCCAGATTGGACAGATATCTGACAGATAATTATATAGTGTATGCCCAGCATTAGATACAAGGTGTACATTTAAAACAATATTACAACTAAAAGGTAAATAAAAATAATGAATATAAATAACTGGGAGGAGGAGTGGGAGATTAGTAACTATAATCACTGAACAAAGAATCATTTCTCTGTGCTGTACTACCAGTATTCTTTTTTAACCATCAGGATTAATGCTGGCCATACACTAGTACAATTTCTGGTCGATTTCCCGATTTTAGACGCATCGTACGATGAATTGTGTGGAAATCGTGTAGTATTTAGTTAGGATCCGATCCGATGCGTGCTCCCGCCGCTCTTAAAACGTATTGTATGATCAGATGTGCAGCTCATATTATACATCGAAATCGTATGCAGATCATGCCGTGTATTTGTGCATGCGATGCATCGTGTGTCCGATCGGAGTCATTTGAGTTACATCTTGAAGTAGTGTGTGTTCTTCCAATCACCTTCCCTCCTAACTGCAGATCGATCGTATTGTGTGATCATATGTACATCATGTGTCAATCGTGCGGCCGGGACTGCCAGGGAGCTGCCGGGGAGTTCAAGGGAAATCGTAAGATGAATCTCATCTTATGCTGGTCCTACTAGTGTATGGCCAGCATAACTCTTTCATATAAAAGTCAAAGTTTTCACAGGCAACATGGCTTTTCTCCCTTTCATAGATCATTCTCTTAGTTCCTTACAGTCTCCCTTATTTCAGTGCAACCAGGTTGATGTCTCTACACCATATGCCACTGTTAGCTCCTAGAATGGCATTACACACGGGATGTGGTCATAATCCTGACCACTGGGATTCTGGTGTTCAGAATGCTGACACCGGAATCTCAACCGTCGATCAGTACTGTGGTTAGGGGGAGGGTTAGGTTTAGGCTGCGGGAGGGAGGTTAGGTTTAGGCTGCAGGGATGAGGTTATGTTTAGGGGTAGGGTCAGGGGTTAGGCTTACTTACCTGGAGGCATCAGGATTGTAACCTGGTTGGGATGCCAGCGTCGGGATTCTGACCACCGGGATCCCATACCCATTCCTTACACACTACACTGTAAGCATACCTTCCAAAATTGACCTGGGGTAAGTTGGTCAAATTTAGGAACATCACTTGACATTTAGGGGCATCACATCACACAACACTGGGTGTATCCAGTGCTTCCAGAGTGCTTGGCAACTGTAAACTAAAAGACCATTGATTTGCAGCACCCACTTACCATAGTGATGCCTCAAAATTCCGACAAGTCAGAAAGAATGTTCCAACTCATGAGCTGGTAAGACAGTCCCTTTAAAACAGTGCACTCCCCCGCCCTTGAGGTGTTTTAATAAATGAGAGTGCACATTTGCAAATTCCCCCCCTCCTGTACAGCATACTGTTTGTCCCCCACATCAACATAATCATTAACCCCTCCTCCTCAGGACTAACTATCCTTTTCTCACAGGCTGCACCATCCATTGCTTAGCCTGAAACTAACCAGTAAGCTTGTAGATCTATATTCAGAAATGGAGTGAGGGAATGTTTAAAGCTCCCTTCTGTAAGGGCATGCTAGATGGGCCAAATGGTTCTTTTCTGCCATCAAATTTTGTGTTTGTGTTTCTCAGTCTTTCCCACTAGCTCTTTGAATGGTGGTACTAAGCCATGCCCCCAGAGAGTTTGCACCAGAGCAGTTCAAGTAAGTTTTCCTAGACTTCTGAAACTTGTGTCAGCCTTCTCCCAAGCTGGATCACTACCAGTATTGTGGTTGTACAACTGTAAGTGCAGGATGTCAAAGGGTGGAGAGGGCCCATGTGCATGGCACTCAATGCCCTCATGGTAGATAAGCCACTCCTGTCTAAATGATAAAAACTGGGGGGAATGATTTAAGAACCAAGAAGGAGGTATCTACATTCTTCAGTGCTCTTTTAAAGACCCAAATACTCGTTTTTTTTCACCACAATTATGAATGCACTTGCAAATAATCCTATAGTATAGCTTTTTAGGCTAATAAGACTGAATTGACATACTATTGCGATGAGTGTGAGCTCAAATGTCAAAACTTTTAACGTGTGCCATCTTAGGAATTTACATCTATTTCTATTCAGACTGGGGGTTTCAGGAATGCTCATACCTGAGCCAAAATGTTACCATGTATTTCACAGTAAGGAGGCAAAAAGAGCCATAGATTGTTTGCACCTCATACGTACAATAAGTGCCTGCTGATCCTCCTACACCCACACCGCATGTATCATTCGTATACTGTAAGTTCAGACTTTATGAACTATAGTTAATGGTGGATTTCATATAACTTATTGAGCAGTCTGACATGGAAGGGATCAGCATCATTAAAATCTATACAAATCTGAAGTTTGCAACTCCGACAAATATTACAAAATAAAATCAAATTATATATTAGAAAAAGTGCAATTCCCAAAAGTGGAAATGTATTTCTTGTGCAGAATATAAACATATTGCTACATATTAAATACATCCTACAGTGCAAGTTATTTTATACATTTAACTAGGCTGTATAAATTGTATAGGTGTTTAGCTGCTATGAAATAACATAAATTCTATTTAAACTGTTGTATAAAATAAAAATAACAAGTAAACTAGAAGATTAAATTCATGGAACATGTATGGTAATTATGTATATACAAACAGAATCAATTCAAATAAATACATTTTTTATGAGCACTTATGAATATATTATCATTACAAATATATATGCCAACTTTCCAAAAATAGGTCAGTTTAGTAAAACTAGCCTACAAAATGTTAACTGTGCTCTGCTAAGAGTACATTTTTCTCTTTTCTCATCACCAGCATATGTTGCCCTATTGCTTCTTGACAGCTGTCACATACTATGTTAACATTAGACAGTTGAATTGCAGTCTTTTATTGTAGCTATACTGCTTGTAAACAGGTCTATTAAACACATTGCCGCTTTGGCTTTTCACACCCATGTGTTTATGCAGTACCCACATAAATTATACTTTTTTTTCCCCCAGAAAACTTTGAAATGTCCAAAATAACTTTAGTTTGCTTATACACAACAAAAAAATCCCATCAAAATTAGCCACAAAAGTATTTTATTTATTTTTAAAACATCATCAAGACATATTTTGTGGTTCTTGTTTCGGCATTAGTCCAGCTTTCCAAATATAAAGCAGTAGTCTACATATGGGTTTTAATAGTGAAATCACTTGAAAATTATAATGCATTTTGTACCTTTTGCTAGTTTGAGTACAATGTATAAATTATGTAAAAATAATAGGGTAACCCATCAATACTAAAAATATACTGCATTAAATAACTGTGTTTATCGATGCCTGGTTGGATAGATCTGGGCAATAAAGCCACCTCATATCGGCCTTCTTAATGCTGTCTGTGGTATAGGGTATTATTGACTGGGGCTCACCAGACAATAATTACTAAAAGGCCACATCATTTGAAATAGGTTATCCTGGATTTATTGGTAGATGGGGGAGATTTTCCTCCATCCCTGTACTTGACGGGCCTCCCCTCTTTCAAATGAGAGTAGCTCTGAATCTGTGGGTGACAGGAATTGGGGAGAAATAAAACATGTGTCTTCCACTCATTTCCTTTGTCTTTACAGTCATCTTCCCAGTAGAGGCTGGGATTTGGCAGGGCTTAAGGAGATTTCTTATAAGACCTAAATCAGGGTTCCCCATCAATTTTCAAAGACATTGTAGACTTACTACCAGAACATTTGCAAATCCTCCTCCTATCACTAACACAGAAACCAACACATATGCTTCATATTTTATCATTACTGGTCATTGTGGTGGTTACAGGGCTCTAGGAAGTATCTCAGGGCAATCCCAATGAATTCTCTCCTAGGGGTATATTTACTAAAGTGCGGGTTTATAGAAGCAGAGTTGTTGCCCATAACAACCAATCAGATCCTACTTATAAGTTATCTAGAACCTTCTTGAAGATAATAGCTAGAATCTGATTGGTTGCTATGGGCAACATCTCCACTTCTATAAGACTCTGATACTACTGCAATTAACATCAAGCGAATGTGTGATCCTATGTGCACTGTAGAATCAAGTATGGGGTAACAAGGTGGATTGGAACTGCCAGGAAGCAGTGTGGAGGGATCTCCATTGCTGAGGGTGGCCCTTTAGTAGTTGTAGGTACTGATTTCAAAGCGTATATGAAGTACATTGGAGAGGAAGTATATTAATAAATATAATTATTTCCCAGTCAGATGGGACTGATTAAGGTATAATGATGCTGCCTGCCATGTTTTCTGAATGTAATCACTGGCCCACTTCACAAAACCCATACTACTGACATGCACTTTTATTAACTTTTTAAGAAGTAATGTTGTCAATTTAATTATATCTTAAATCAGAGAAACTGCCCACCGCAAGTTCACTTAAAAGCAAATAATAATGTGTGTGAAGCATTAATCTATCATCATATACAGTATATTCACTGAGTACTATATCATAATGGATACACATTCATGCTTGCGTTTTTCTTTCCCTTCAAATGTACACGCTGCACTATTATTCTTTCCCACTGACTTCGGTACACAAAGATAAATGGGGAAGGTGATACTTTCCATGTTGTAGTGAGCCAGACATACAAATTAACCCAATTTTTTAAAATTCTTGAGTGACATATTATAATAGCAGAAGACGGGATAGCATTTATGTTTGCCTTTTGTTTCTAATAACACTATGTATATCACTACAACATGTAATAATATAAATTGTACTCATCCCCAGAATGTTTTATTTACAGGATATAGGTAAAGATGTAAAACAATATATATTTTGCTTGCAGATTACCTATCTGTTGCTGCAGTTTGCTTTTTACAAACTATCATACTGGTGATTATGAGACCTGGAGGTGCAGGAGCATGAGGGTGTAACCATCTAACACTATAACGATTTGGCCACTATCAAAGTCACTTAGGTCACATGCCCATATCTACTGCATTCAACACTATGGGGTCAATTCAATTAGGCGCGGTGTTTTCGAAAGAGTTTGTGTCGAGAAACTTGCATACATTGCATGAATGGGTGACCCTGAGAAATGCAAGAGACAAATAGAGATGCCAACTGGCTGTAATGTGAGGGTGTGCGACTTTTCTACAAAAAGCGACCTGGGAGAAGTTTACGAAAAAGTGGGTAAACCATCCTGGACCCCCAAAAAATTGGCAACTGAGATAGCAGCAGGATAATATAGAAGGTGGTTAGTGGCCATAAGGAAAATACTGATTGTTCTTAAAATAATTGATTTTGCACTTTTTATTAATGATTGAAAAATTATAGCAAGCAAGTGTTTTTCAGCAAATTAAAGTCTTTCCAGCATTTTGGGGTACAGGAAAAGGTCTGTATAGTAATATTTTGTATTTTTATACAAGTTTGTAAAAATTTGGAACGAACACTCTTCTCCATAAACTCTCATCTCCAAGTCCTAAAACCCCTCTCCCATCAATACAACACCTCCACATACCTGACCCACATCATTTACGCTTGCAAGCAGGGCCATCTTACCTCTATGTCTGTCTATGTCTGACCCACATCATTTACAGCTCCATATACCTGTCCCACATCATTTACACCTCCACATACCTGTCCCACATCATTTATACCTCCACATACCTGTCCCACATCATTTATACCTCCACATACCTGTCCCACATCATTTACACCTCAATATACCTGTCCCACATCATTTATACCTCCACATACCTGTCCCACATCATTTATACCTCCACATACCTGAACCACATCATTTACACCTCCATATACCTTACCCACATCATTTACACCTCCACATCACTTACACCTTCACATTCCCCTCATCATGTACACCTCCACATACCTGTCCTACATCACTTACACCTTCACATACCTGTCCCACATCATTTACACCTCCACATACCTGACCCACATAAGTTACACCTCCACATACCTGACCCACATAAGTTACACCTCCACATACCTGAACCACATCATTTACACCTCCACATACCTGACCCACATCAGTTAACCCATTATTGAGCTTTTTGGAGACATTCACCTGAAAACTGACATCTTTATTGGCCAATGCTATTTAACCCCTCCAAGTGCATGATTGGGAGGAGTGTACCAGAGGTTCTTCCCTGTGTCCCAACATTTCAAATAAAGATTTTCCCTACCTTTTCACCTGCTCAGGGCTGTGCGCACAAAAAAACGCAAATATCCTCTGAAAAATCAATTGCGTTTGGAATTGAATTGCAAATGGAATTTGCAGTGTCAATGTGGGTACAAATTAGCCTATATGTCACCCGATCTGGCGGATTGGGCTTACATATCATCCACATCGGCAAATGTGTACCCACTATGGATGACCATGCACGTTCCTGCAGGTCGTCCATCAAGGTCGTTCCATTGGCCTGCATGTAGGGCCGACAGAACGACCTAGCTGCCGATGCCAGGCAAGTGAATGGAGCCGGTGCCCAACATATTGGGTGGCGGAGCACCGGATTGTGTAATGTGTACCTCCCACCTGATATGTTGGCTGTCGCATCGCTGGGTGCACACATCGGTAAGTGTGTACCCAGCTTAAGTTTGCTGTAAGAACAGCTTGCAGTACCCAACTCGTACTTAATTGAATTGACCCCTATGAGTACATAATGTCAGTTTACCGTCTAATTCAGGGGTCTTCAAACTTGGCCCTCCAGCTGCTGTGGAACTACACATCCCAGCATGATATAACAGCATGCTAAAACTATGTGCAGTGCATGCTGGGATGTGTAGTTCCACAGCATCTGGAGGGCCAAGTTTGAAGACCCCTGGTCTAATTTATTATCGACCTTGACATGCGCCGGTGTTATGAGATAGTCAACTTCGTTCACTTCATATGGGAGTGGTCATAATGTTTTTGCTCATGGGTGTATTCTTTGAAAAGGCCAAGATCATCTGCCTCAGATGATGATGACAAGCAAGTTGTTTTCCTTACTCTAGAAGTAAGCTAAACCTACACTTAAAGGGACAAGATAGTTTACTGTCATCAGAACAGGCAAGGTCAGTGGATTATCTAACTGACATGATACTGCACAACCCTTCACCCACACCTGGCACCACCTACAAGATATATATTGGTCCCATCCAGGGCGGATAAAAACAGTGACGTAGACTAGGACTTGTGCAACTATAAATACTTCTCCAAATAGGACATAGCATAGGAACTGCTGAAAGTATAGGTCAATAGTATTTTGATTTCAGACTAACCACTCCCAGGCATACAGGAAGCCTCATAAACAGAGTAGAATTATATAACAAGCATACTAACACATAAGGCATAGGTTATTATACTTCATGTAAATTACAATTAGTCTGTTGAAAATTGCTAACTCTATTGATATCATGCATAATTATGCAAATACGTCCATGGCAATGTATTCCATCTACTGTACATAGAAACTACTCATTCATTTTGCAGCATACTACTTACATAATATCATGATAAAGGACCAGTTCGATAAAATGTATGGTTATAGAGCTTTCAGATGAACAGTGGCCTCAGATATTCCAATATACTCATCACCTCCTGTTCCGTACCTATACTAAAAACACAGTACAAAATACTCTCCAGAAGCTAAAAGAGCTCCACAGTTCTTAAGCAGATGTTCCAGAAGCCTTTGGACCATTGCTGACGCTGTGTGCATGCACTGGGCACGCACATTCATATCTGGTGGCACTGTGGGTGATTTTGAGTTGTATGCTGATTGTATTGCTGCTGTGTCTTTAGATAAAACATAAAAATAAGTAATGCCACAGGAGGTGTCTAAAGGAAAAAGACCCCTCCTGCTGACATTGCAGATGCAAGTGCTGCACACAAAGATTCAGCATCGGATCACCATCATGACCTTTGGTTGGGATGGGCGCAGCCATCAGCTATCTGAGCAAGCCTAAGCTTACTCAGAATAGCTGCCAGAATGCCTCTGCCAGCGCCTCGAAATCTGCGTCGGAAGACATATACCCTGACCTCGGCACACCTACAAAATGGGGCTGACACACTCCCATTTTGTAAACATACCCCGTGGCATCCTATCCCTGCCCCCAAACCTGTCAATCAGCTGTGGCTTAGAGGGTACAGCGTGCGATGACGCAGGACCCATTCTGCACGTGCAAAGTACAGATCCTGCACATGCGCAGTCCTCCCACCATCGTAGTTATACGCAAACCATCTCCTAGTTTAAAAAGTCAATGCAGCAAGAGCTGTCGTTCACTGTCATTGGAGATTTACCTCCCCGTCTTCCATCTCTCAGTGGTTCAAAAGAAATGGCCTTTATATAACGATGGAGGATTCAACCGCATCACCTCTGTTTAAAAACTCGGACTTCAATGCAACATGATATGACTGGCTGAAAATTAAGGAATCTGATGATTATAAAACCCACGGTCTATTTTCCCCTGGAGACAGTTCTCGCAATACCCTTCCGACCCCAATGGCCACTGGTTTCTTCTACAACTCAACAAGCACGTCTGCTCTCTTCTCATAATACTTCCTTGGCTGATCCTCCAGATTTGCCACCTTATCGGACAGCCTCCGTCACACAGTCCTAATTATTTCCCCACATAATCTCTCCATCTCCCCCCATTCCTGTCGTCCCCTCTATTCCTTTATTTCCTCCTCCAATCTTTTTGTTTGGTTGTTACTGATAATTTCTTATGTCGTACTATATGAATAGTGAATTGGTTTTCTATCTAAGCCAGGTGTCATGTTTTATTATTTTCTTGTTTTATGTCCTCACCACCAGCGTTTTCAATGCAACGTTATTGTGCTTTATTGTCCATTTTAATAAATATAGATAGAATAAAAAAATGTATGATCATTGTTGCACTGTTTTTTTTGTGCAGAGAATGCGATTTCCTTTTTAAACAGTTTAAATCAATAGTCAGTTAGTTCCGTAATCAACTCAGCTGTCATATCACAATTACAAACAGCAACAGTGTAACAGAATGTATCCATAGACAGCAACAGCAACATTCTTATACTAAAAATTTAATTTAGTCCATGAAATGACATTTACTCCTCATCTCATGAACCTGGGTGAATGAGAATAAAGAGAACAAAGGGAAATGGTTTCTGTTGTACATAATACATCAACATTAAACGAGGAATCTTTGTTGATATATGTTAATACAGATAATGTAGCTCTGGCATCAGTAATTAGCAAAAAATTAGAAAAGCATGCATAGTGTTGTGTTTGCAGACATCTCACTAATCCATGTGGTGTGATGATCTCATACAGCATTGCTCTAGAGATTTACAGTTCATCACACACCTTGGGTGTGTAAGGGAAGAAAAATACATGACACACTTTTCTATCCATTATTCTTTTAGTAAACAGTGAGACAGTAGGTTCCTTGATCTTCATTTGACTCCTAGCCAGCTGGGAAAATCATGTCAGGGTAGTTCTCTGTGCTAGCAGCTAAATTTGTTGCGTTAGGAGCGGCAAATAGCTCTTCCCGTCTACGTTTTTTTTTACATTTATTTCAAAAGGAATTTTTAGTTTATTATATAACCAGCTGTTTACTGCTAGGCTCATTACAATGAATATACACATTAATACTAGCATAGGGGAAATGTTCTTTGGCAAATTAATTAGGGTTTTAGTACAGCTGACAAAAATAGCAAAATACAGTTTATGGTTATATTATCTTTATGATTCAAAACAATGGTCTTTTATAGGTAATGAGGGACAGAAAAAGACATACACCTTCCTTTTCTGATGGCCGCATACGCAAAACAAATTACATTTTAATAGATCTGTTGCTTACATCTAATATTGCCACAAAGTGCAGAGGTGCACATACAAACTGTGATTCTGTTGCCAGATTATTTCATTTTTACTTGACCAGAGGAAGCTACTGGGTTATGCCTTAAATGACCACCAATCCTTATCAAACTGTGATTGAGATCTTTTAAATGTGGAGCAACAGTTGCGGAACCTATTTTAGATGATGACCACAAACAGTGTTTGCAGTCATCAGCCAAATGCACTGATTAAACGGGATGTAGTTTGGATCCCGGCAGTCGGGATGCTGGTGGTCAGAATATCGGTGCTGAAATCCCGACAGCAGTCGGAATCCTGGCTCCAGAATCCCGACTGCTGACATCTTAGCGTTAAGGGGATGGTTAGGGTTGGGTTAGGCACTAGAAGGAGGGTTAGAGTTAGTCTCCAAGGGGGAAGGTTAGGGTTAAGCTTCCAGAGGGGAGGGTTAGGGTTAGGCTGCGGGAAAGATGGGATAGGGGGAGGGTTAGGATACTTACTTAATCCTGTCGGGATTCTGACTGTTGGGATGCCTCTGTTGGTATTCTGACTGATGGCATCCCAACTGCTGGGATCCCGTACCCAACCCGATGAAACCTCGTAGGAGCACATGTGCTTCCAAACTGGATATAGTGTTGGGTCTACTTACATAAGCACAATGTAAAGTGATTGTACTGACCCCTTGACCAGTGATTTAACACCATTGACAAGGAGAGAGTGTGAGCAGTGCTGGCAAAAGATGGTATCACGTGAACACACACATGCAATCATATAATGTCCACTTCAGCAAGTAACACCTGCTTCTCCAGCCTTGCCTGACCAAATCCTTAAAGTTTTTTTTGTTTTGTAGGTATAATCTTGAAGCATGAAATATGTATTTTTCATGCTGTTATCCGCTACAGAGCTCATACAAAAAATCCACATGGATGTAGCCTAATATAGGTTATTGGACTCTCGGCGGGGTACCAAGCTACCAAACCACAAGTGGCTCAGTTAGCTAGCAGATCATTGTCCCTTACCAACCATATTTTAAGCCAATTTTGATCAATGGTTGGTTTGGGCCCACACATGAAGCAATTTGGTGGCATTTTAATTTGAATAATAAAGAAAAATTATCCCAATTGCTACATATATACAACTAGAACTGATGAGCCTCACTAAGTACAGGAAGGCTACACAAATTATAGCTTCCTACACTTATGTTATTCTGAAGTTAAAAGGGCTATCTATAATTGTATAGTGTTTTGATCATTTTGCAAGATAGTTTGGTGTTAATTGTACCTCCTTTCTGAACTACAATTATAGAAGGGGTCCACATGAGGACATCAAAGTTTCCTGTGTAGAACTAAGATAGCAAAAAATAATTTGTAGCTCTATGATTCTCTGTATCAAATAATAACAGGCTATATTTTAAGGACATCAGATACTAATTAAAAAAAGCATTAATGATCTCCATAAAATCATTATAGCAAAATGAGCTAAAAGGTTAATGTGATATCTTCACACACTGAATTATAACAGGAACATTATTTGAATATGGAATTTACTTTTCTTTGTATAATAAAATCAAAATGACTCTCACAAATGTGTTTCCTGGAACTCTGTGATGTGAGTCACTAAGGTTTATTGTACACATGCCATACAATTTTATATAAAATAAAAAATATAATTATTATTGATATATACCACAGGAAAATGGGAATATGTAGCCACAATAGGACCACAGGATTTCAGAATGTTTTCTGTATCACTACAAAAAAGGCAATGATAAGACTTGTCAAGTTTACATACATTATAAGGATAATTAACACAATAAATGTTAATAAAGAGAAAACAGTTCTAACACTGAACTAGTGATCTGTGCTATTAAGAATTTGAACATGCTGGCAAGGCTCATCTGCAATAACAGCCAGGAATCCGATAGCCTTGTAAAAAGTGATTTATGAAAGAATGATTACCATGGAGAGAAGGTGGAGGGCAGAAATATGCCTTTAAACGCTACTAATGCTATAGTTTTCATTTGGTATTTACCCATTTAATAAATGGTTTAGTGAAATGTAAAATGGTTGCTACAGTATAAGCACACAGATACTATCATAATATCGGTGCATAATTAGGAGTCTTATGCGCACAGTTGTTGGTAAGAAGGAGCTCCAGCAGGTTGGTGAACACAAGCACTCTCACTTTCATATGTAAATGTAGTCAAGCATATGCCACTAATCATCATGCAAATATATTAATGATTGGTATTTTTCTGTTTGGTAAATATAATAACGCTTAAAGCTATGGAAAGGTAAAACTCTTTACAAAGGGGGCATGTCTATATGGGTGCATTCTGCACCCATTTATTTAACACTTACCTCTCCGTAGTCCCGCATTCGTTGTAGCAGTGCTGTGCGCATCACTGGTAAAATGGGTCAGCGGGCATTTTCTCAGCATTTTGCACATGTGCAGTAGGTAAATCGCCAGGAAAATGGCTGTCGTGCCATTTCCCCGGTGACCTGTGCATGCACAGTAAACTCTGGCATAGCACTAGAGTCTACTCTAGTGCCCAGCTTCTGCTGCGCTCAGTGCGCTGCCGGCCAGTGGGTATAGAGGAGAGGGCCTCGGAAGGAGACTGACACGGGCCCCCTCCTATCTTAATACACTCCTGGTAGGTCTTATACTCAATGTGATAGTCAATATGACGCCAAACGATGGGCTTGATGGTGGAGCTCCGCTGTATACACGGATGTTGTGGATGTAGGTACAGCTAGTTCCCTTGTGCAGATCGTTTGGACTCATATTGACTATAAGACCTACCCTTTTGAATTGACCATTTGTGAGAGCAAGAGGTGGCTGTGGTGGTACCTTTTCTTGTCTTAAGTTTGCAATATTTGTGTGCCAGGTGATACACAGTGTATACAGCCCTGTGCAGCTCCAGGTGTGCGCAGTTACCCTCTATCATTGTATTATTACTTAAAAGATTTTGGTGCCCACATACATATTTTGTTACCCCCCAAAGCCAAACCCCAAAGAAAAATTATCTTTAATATTCTTTAAAAACCACATTTTTGTGAAAAACCCCCATCTGGTAACACTGGGCCTGATTCAGAGCCGAACGCTCTGACCAGAGCGCTCGCTCTGAATCAGGGCCCTCCTCCATGAAAATGGAGCATCCTCCAGGACGCTCGCATAGCTGTGGGTGACCACCCACAACTTATGCGAGCGTCCATGATGATGGTCGCGATGGTCAAGACCATCGCAACCATCGGGCTTGCGACGGAGACCCTGTGGTAGGGTCTCGCTGCCGCAAGCCCTGGAGTGATTTTGGCTCTATCAGAGCCAAAATCACTCCCACTGACATCACTAGTGATGTCAGTGGGGCCGGCTTCAGACTGTAGGCGTTCCCATGGGAACGCCTCCGTCTGGCAGCCATGCCCCCGTCACGCCCACCAAAGGGGGCGTGCTGTCAATCAACATCGACAGCACGCCCCCTTTGGTGCGAGACCTGGAGCGATGGAAAGCCCGTCGCTATCCGGGTCTCGCGCATGCGCATGACGGAGCTCCCTCCGTCGTGCGCATGCGCAGTGGGGCAACATCGACCCGCTTGCGAGCGTCCTGCGCTCGCAAGCGGGTCTGAATGACCCCCACTGTACTGAATGCCAATGCACTCTCAGTGGACGACTGAACAGGACAGCTGACATGACCAAGACCAGAACGATCAGCCTCGGTGGACCGTGTGTCAGTTTACCAGTTAACAGATTCGAATTCTGTTGTATTCCCAAGATTAATGTATTTCATCAACCTTTATTATTACTATTTTATTATTATTTTTAATATTGTATATCGCTCCTTTTTGGGGAACCTGGTTCAGCTGCACCGTTTGCAGTATTGCACCCAGGGGCGCTGAGAGGGGGGGGGGGAGCGGGTACAGATTACCCGGGCCCGGGCTTCCTGAGGGGCCTGGCGGGGGCCCGGGTCCGGTGTTGTCCCTCCGCCTCCGTCACAGCAGCCCGGCACACAGCGTGTGCTGAGCTGCAGTGGAAGACTGCTTGTGGCTGCTGAGCAGCAGCCACAGCAGTCTCCTATGCCTGTGGGGGGGAGCGAACACACTGACCCCCTGGCTCGTGAAGGGGGCGTGGCCACGCCTCCCGTGATTAGGCCACGTGGCTCTTAAGGAACGCCTGCCGTTTTGTGGGCGGCCGCACTGACATCAGCAGTGATGTCAGTGAGGAACTTCCTGCTCGATCAGAGCAGGAAGCTCCCTGGGGCTTGCGGTTGCCGAGACCCAACCTTAGGGTCTCGTTACAAGCCCTGATGGTCACGATGGTCTTGACCATCGCAACCATCAACCTGGTCAGTCGCTAAAGCTGTGGGTGGTAACCCACA
This sequence comes from Taudactylus pleione, assembly GCA_031769625.1. Lineage (NCBI taxonomy): Eukaryota > Metazoa > Chordata > Amphibia > Anura > Myobatrachidae > Taudactylus > Taudactylus pleione. The sequence goes on from JAUIMM010000608.1 coordinate 15,517,344, forward strand.
GCTTAGCTAGCGACCAGGAGGCCGCACTTCAAAACCCAAGCGGCCGCCCACATTCAGAGCGACCGCTCGCATTTTGCGAGCACCTCTGAATGAGGGCCATAGACAGAAAGTTTTTGTTAAAGAGCACCATGTCTACTTTGCTGAACACAGGACCTGATTCAGCTGAGTGCTCTCAACCGGGTCAATGGTGGCCCAGAGCGCATGCGCACGACGGAGCCGGCTCCGTCGTGCGCATGCGCGAGACCCGGATAGCTCCGGGTCTCGCACCAAAGGGGGTGTGCTGTCGATGTTGAGTGACAGCACGCCCTCTTTGGTGGGCGGGCTGGGGGGTGGCTGCCCAGACGGAGACGTTCCCATGAGAACGCCTACCGTCTGGGGGCGGCCCCACTGACAACACAAGTGATGTCAGTGGGAGAGCTTTCGGCCACGAGACCCTACCACAAGGGGCTCGTCGCAAGCCCGATGGTCGCGATGGTCTTGACGATCGCGACCATCATCCTGGCCGCTCGCATTAGCTGTGGGTGGCAACCCACAGCAATGCGAGTGGCCAGGAGGCCGCTCCATGAAAAAAAAAATACACCCTGATTCAGAGCGAGCGCTCTGTTAGAGCGTCCAGCTCTGAATCAGGGCCACAGTTTAGTGGGGGAAAATGTGAAAATACAAGATGACATAGTGAAATGGACTTTTTTGCAGAAGGTGGGAACTTTATGTGTCGAAATTGTTCTAACCTGTATTTAGGTTTATTATACTTCTTATAGCGCATTACATACATAAAACAATTCAACTATTGGTTGCATATCATTTGAATGATATGTTATATGAACAATTTTATTTCAAATACCTTGTGAATCTTACCATGAATTTGCAGTCCGATGGAAAGGGGCGGGGCTTAATGATGCGATTATATGATAACTAAATGATATCTAAATGTACACAATTCACACCATTTTTGCAGGAGGGGACGGGGCCTAATGACGCCATTGTCTGTCCCCGCTCCCATCACTGCCCATCTATTTCTATATCCTGGGAAGCTCCATTTAAATGTCAGCAAGTATCACTTACACAGAGGTTTTAGAATAAGGTGAAGACTTTCCAGACTCCTGAGAGAGCAGGCAATTTTCCTGGAAAAGAACATACCTGCCTGTAAGGTAGGTGGGAGTGTGCAGTGATGACACAAATTAATGGGTGGACAGACATATGCTGAAGCAATCAGTGTCATCATATATTTTACCCACCCCTTCTTTTCATACATTTCCTCTGCATTGCCTTGCAAGTAGGGTCGGTGCAAGGTGCCTGGGCGCTCTAGGCAACATTTCATCCACCGCCCCTGCTCCCTCCAATTCATACTATGACACACATTAGTATCGCCAATTTATAATATATCACAAATCAGTGTCCCAAATTCATATTTGCCCAACTAATATGCCACACAGCAGAGCCCCAATATCATACTGTGCCTCATAACACTACCACCAATTCATAATGTCTTACATCTGTGCCACAAATTCATTATATGCCGTATCCCCAATTCATAATTATGCCACACATCAAAGCCTCTAATACATAATATGCCACACATTTGTGCCCCCAATACATGTACCACACAGCTGTGCACCAAATGTATTATATGCCACATAACCATGAATTATGCTACACAATGCCCATATATATATGCCACAAATGTGCACCAAATTATTTATATACCATACAGCAGTGCCCCAAATCCATGCCCAATATATATTAATGCCACACATCCATGCCCCAATATATGTCAGCACCCATTAACCCCCCCACGCACACACATATATACCTCTGCCTGCCAGCACTCAATAAAACCACCCCCACACACTAAGCCTGTATACACACAAACACATTAGTCATCAGTAGTCCTGGCCGAGACTGAACGAGACATCCTTCGTTTGTGGACTCAGCGGTGCCCTCCAGTGGCTGGCGCCCCTAGGCAGCCGCCTAATGGTAGCACCAGGGCCGTCTCTTCCATTAGGCTTTTAGGGCAGTTGCCCAAGGGCCCAAAGCTTCAAGGGGCCCTCCATCCCCTTGCAGCCGCTGCCTGTTACTAGATTTTTTTTTTAAAGCACTAGTCTGTGCTAGTAGTTGTCCCCCCCGTGAGGAGCGACCCCCCCCGTTACCCTGGTACGCAGCCACGGGCAGTCTGTATCTCTGTGACACAGCTGCACCGCGTGTGTAGCGCTGACCGTATGGAGTTCGGTTAGCACTACACCGTGACAAACACACAGCCGCCGGTGCCGGCAGCTGTGTGTTTGTTTTAGCAGCCGATGAGAGTCAGACAGACTCTGATTGGCTGCTACTCCCACTGCCGCAGCCAGGCATCTTCCGGCTCCCGCAGTGGGTAATGGGAGAGACGTCATGATGTCTCTCCCATAATGCAAGTGTTTATTTTTTATTTGTCTACTGGGGGGGGGTGGACCACTACTGAGAGCACTACAAAGGGGGTTCCACTACTGGGGGCAATACAAGGGGGGACTATTACTGGGGGCAATACAAGGGGGGTTCAACTACTGGGGGCAATACAAGGGGGGGAGTACTACTGGGGAAAATACAAGGGGGGGATGACTACTACTGGGGGCACTACAAGGGGGGTTCCACTACTGGGGGCAATACAAGGGGGGGACTATTACTGGGGGCAATACAAGGGGGGTTCAACTACTGGGGGCAATACAAGGGGGGTTCCACTACTGGGGGCACTACAAGGGGCACTACAAGCAGTGGTGGGCTGGGCCGGGGGGCAGGGTGCCATGTGTCACTGTGACACAAGCTGCACCACGCGTGTAGAGCTGATGGGACGGAGTTCGGTCAGCGCTACACAGTGACAAACACAGCCGCTGGCTCCGGCAGCTGTGTGTTTGTTTCAGCAGCTGATGAGAGTCTGTCATACTCTCATCAGCGGCTGCTGCTCCCACCGTGGGAGCCATCTTCCGGCTCCCGCAGTGGGTAATGGGAGAGACGACATGACGCCTCTCCCATAATGCAAAGCGGCCCGGGAGGACGGACGGAGGAGCTGATAGCAGCGGCGGGACCAGGAGCAAGGTTTCAGGTAAGAGTTTTTTTTTTATTACATGGGTCTCCACTGCGAGGGGGCTACTACTGGGTGCACTACAAGGGGTGGGTACTACTGGGGGCACTACAAGGGGGGGACTACTACTGGGGGCATTACAAGGGGGGGACTACTACTGGGGGCACTACAAGGGGGAGAACACTACTGGGGGCATTACACGGGGGTACTACTACTGGGGGAACTACAAGGGAGAGAGCACTACTGGGGGCACTGCAAGGGGGGGACTACTACTGGGGCACAACAGGGGGCTACTACTGGGGGAACTACAAGGGGGGATTACTACTGGGGGCACTACAAGGGGGGGACTACTACTGGTGGCACTACAAGCTACAAGGGGGGGCTACTACTGGGGTCACTGCACAGGGGGGACCACTACTGGGGGCACTATATAAGGGGCACTGCATAAGAAGATCACTACTTGGGGCACTACTGGTGGCCTGCATAAGGGGGTCCTCTCCTGGGGCACAGGGGGCACTGCATATGGGCACCACTACAGGGGGCTGCCCCATATCTTTATTTTTACTTTACATTAATTCCAAATGGAGCCGCCTCCTCCCTGGAACACTTGAGGGGGGGGCGCCTAAGCACGCATGTGCTTTGAGCACCCTGGCTACACGCTACTCCTCTGCCAGGGCCACCTGCATGCATTTGCCCCTCAGGCTAAAAGTTGCCAGCCAGCCCCTGACTACAAGGGGAGGGGACTACTACTAGGGGCACTGCATAGGGGGGGACTACCACTGGGGGCTCTGCATCGGGGGACAACTACTGGGGGCTCTATATAAAGGGCAATACTGGGGGTACTGCATAGGGAGGGACTACAACACTATTTAAATGGCAGTGCATAAGGGGTACCACTATTGGGGACACTGCATGGGGGTCTACTGCTGGGGGCACTATATAAGGGGCATTGCATAGGGGGTACCACTACTGGGGAAACTGCATTGGGGGACTACTACTGGGGGCACTATATAAGGTTCGTACTACTGGGGACACACTGGGTGGGTAGGGGTCACAGTGTATTGCTTTGCCCAGGGCCCACACTGCTGTTAAGACAGCCCTGGGTAGCACCGGACCTGCTAAATATAAGCTAAATAATTATATGACAGCATATTGCAGAAAAATCTCTATATATATATTATTAACTAATCAAGTTATTTATAAAAATAGGTTATATTTGTATATCATTAATATAACCATATGAGATTCTATTTTCAACAAAGAATTTTCCTTCCTACCTCAATGACTGCTACAATATCACACCCACTTACATTTAAAAATCAATATGTGTAAATATGCATGCTTTCTAGGAACAATAAATTATACTTGTTATAAGGCAAACTGAATTTAACTTATAAAGTGTCCCTATTTTCCATTTTCGTTGACGACCTGCATAATTTGACATCCATTTAATACAGCAACTATGACTGTTTGTCTTCTCAACCTGTATAGGCACAGCGTAATTTACCCTCACAATAGGAATTATTTCCTTTTATCTAAGTTATATATTCCCAGCTAGATATACAGTGCAACCATATTATGCAGCGCTATACAGAGAATATTTAATCATTAACATCAGTCCCTTTCCCACTGGAACTTATCTCAAATACACATACTTAAGGGTAAATTTACCAAAGTGAGAGTTTTTAGAAGTGAGTTTTAGAAGAGCTGTTGCCCATAGCAACCAATCAGATTCTACTTAACATTTAACTAGCACCAAGAAGTTAATAGCTAAAATCTGATTGGTTGCTATGGGCAACATCTCTTCTAAACTCAACTTCTAAAAACTCTCACTTTAGTAAATTTACCCCTTGGAGACATTTTTTTTTATGTCCACAGCTAATAAACCTACTATATTTGAATGTAGGAGGAAACTAGAGCACTCAGAGGAAGCCAAAACTAAGGGCGGAGCAGGCTAGTGTCACACTCAACCCAGCCACTGTGTCTACCCTGTTCTTGCTTTCAAATTGATTGGTGAATAATGTTACAATGAGAGAGTATGAGAGTGTATCAGGCTATGTAGAATTCTAATTGAAATATTCTCTAATGAAAACCATGGCAGCCTTCATTTTAGCATGGGTATAATATCTATCTATCTATCTATCTATCTATCTATCTATCTATCTATCTTTCAACTGTATTATCTTCTATTAAGTTCTATCTTTCATGATGTATGTTTAGAAGATGACAGTCATAAGTAAGCCTAATCATTCCTGTAGATGGTATAAACCAGAAATAATGACAGTAATATTTTCATTACAGTGAAAGAGTTGCCTATTTGCCTATTGTTCCCTTAACAGTTGCAGAGAGAAGCCACATGGTTTCACAATGAGGTTGGCTGAAACGGGTTGAGTACAGGATCCCGGTGGTAGGGATGACAGCAGTGGGGATGCCAACAGCAGCATCCCTACAAGTCAGAATCTCAACCCAATTAGGTAAGCGTCCTAACACTAACCCCTAACCCATCTTTCCCACATTCTAACCCTAACCCTCTTCCGCTGCAGCTTAACCCTAATGCTCCCCTCCCGCAGCCTAACCCTAACCCTCGAGTTGTGCCTAACCCTAAACCTAATACTAACTGTCAGGATGCCGGTTGCCAGGATTCTGGTGCCAGGATTCCGACTGCTGTCGGAATTCCGGCACCGCTATTCTGGGGCCAGCATCCCGATCACCGGGATAGTAACTACATCCTGCTGGAACAACCTGGAATTTCGTTTGACATGATCAATGTGATTTCACTGGTTGAAATTGGTTTCTTAATTTTGTTACCTCCAATGCCACTAACTACCTATACTTAGGCTTTATAGTATCCGGTTGGAATGGAACTGAAAGTTGTATATGAGCCAAGATCACACAACTGCCATAATGGACTTGATGAGCATGATACTCAGACGAGATCTATCAAACCTTCTACAGAGGACAAGTGGAGAAGTTACCCATAGCAACCAATCATCTAGCTATCATTTATCAACTCTATCCTATAAAATGATAGCTGAAAACTGGTTGGCTGCAATGGGCAACTTGTACAAATGTCCTCTATAGAAGTTTTGATAACTCTTCCTCTCAATCACGACACAGGGCTACATATAGCGTACAGTAGATGGTGGTGGATAGGACTATATGTTGGGAACAGGACTATATTTATATGTGGTGGTCCCATGGCTACATGTAATTGATATTTGGGCATAGCAGTGTATACGGTGGGCATATTATTATATGTGATGACACAGAGCTTTTATGATGTGCATAGGACTATGGTGGGGTACAGGACTATGCATGATGAAGTATGTGGTTGGCATCAAGCAGTTATGCTGGGTTATGGGTGTTTGTGGTGGGCATTAAGCAGTTATGATGGGTTATACATGTTCGAGGGTTGTTGAATAAATAAGGTCAATAGTATGGCCTTGATACAGATTATTTTTCCACATAGTCCCCATAATTGTCTAAGCATTTGTTTCAGTAGTACACCAAGGCATCTATCCTGGCATAGAAGAAATCAGTGTCAAGTGCTTGAAGCCAGGACATGGTGGCTTGCTGAACTTCACTGTCAGTTGCGAATTGCCTTCCACCCAGGTGCTTCTTCAATGGTCCAAAGAGATGGAAATCACTCGGTGCCAGATCAGGGCTGCAGGGAGGACGGCTCAGTACCTCCCAATGGTAGCACTGTATAAACTCACGCATGCAGTTGGCTGACTGTGGTCTGGCGTTATCGTGCAACAATATGACGTTTGTTTGCAGCAACCCAGGTCATTTTCATAGAATTTCCCCCCACAACTGGCTCAATTTGTCACAATAGCAGACAGCATTCCCAGTGTCTCCCTTGGTGAGGAAATCAACAAGAAGCACGTCCTAGTGGTCCCAAAACACGGTTGCCATGACGTTCTTTGCTGATTATGTTTTGCATTTCTTGGTGGGGATGATGCGTTTTTCCATGTCATGGATGCTTGCTTCATCTTCGGTGTCACATGATGTACCCACATTTCATTGTCTGTAATAATATGCTGCAGGACCTGCACTCCTTCCTCATGGTACCACTTCAAGTGCACGAGAGACATTCCCATTCTCTTGGTTTTGTGAACTTCTATGAGCTGCCCAGCGTGAACACTTTTTTCCTGTACCCCAGTTGTTCATGAACGATATTGTGCACAGCACCCACTGAGATGTTCAGTTCGCCAGCAATATCACTAACTCGAATGCGTCTGTCTTCCTGAATCAAACCTTCAATGTGGCACAAATTGCCATCTTTTGTGGATATGTTTGGTTGGCCAGATTGCTGGTCCTCTTGAACGTCTGTCCTGCCGTTATCAAAGGCAGTGCACCAAACTCAAAACTGTTTCCGTGACATTATGTTATCACCTTACACCAGGACAAGTTGGTGATAAATTTCAGCTGCTGAGGTGCCCTTTAGATGCAGAAATCTGATCATACTACACACCTCAATGTTTGACCATGTTTCCGCCAGCCCCGCCATCTTACAACTGATGTTGGGACAGTATGACCGATGTGAGGCACAGTCTAATGACTGTGAGGAGAAGCAGTGGTCTACCTGCTCTGACCTGGTGGGAAATTAGAATGAAATAGAGAACATTATACACATGAGAAGTCTTGTTACCTTACTTTTTGAACTGCCCTCAAATGTGGTGGACATTCAGCAGTTATGCTGGGTTATGGATGTATGTGGTGGGCATGGGTCTGCTATGAGCAATATTTACATTTTCCTGCACCACAAATTACATCTACTGAAATATCTAAATCTTTTAATATTATTTTTTTTCAATATTTCAACTGTGATTTATCTTTTTGTAACATCATGCAAACCCCTCCCCTGTTCAGCACTGTTCTAGAAGATGTTACTGTATGTCTGTGTTTCAGACTACATGAGACATCCTGATAACACTAACATGATAAGAGAGGTTCTCATACACTTCTGGATTAGCTGCATGGTAGCAGAGATGGGTAGACTACAACTTCCTCTCTCCCTACTCTACTTGTGCGCTTTCTCATTTTTCCATTTGGAATATGTTTTCTCATTGTTATTATATGTTAACATAGGCACCGGAATGGAGGGAAGGGAAGTTCGCAAGGGTGCGCCTCGCCACATTTCCCCTCCACATTTGAGAGAGATGCCAGTCAATGCAGGGACGGACATAACACACAGGTTCTATTATTAGGCTGACTTTCATTGATTTGTTTGGTTTGATAAAGTTAGGAAAGCAGCCAGTTTCGCTATAGTAATAGAGTGAGGCTCAGTGCACTGTAGTGAGAAGCTGCTAAGCCTACTCCAAATTACAACTCCAAACTACAGCTCCTGGTTACTGTCCTCCTCCTCTCCCGGCACTGGTCGGATAACTTGTCTGTACAGGTATGTGCTATTGGCTGCATGTGTTCCCGGAGCTGTACGGTAGCTCTGTGTCACTGCTGTGATTGTGAGCGAGGACACTAGGATAGAGCAGTGATGTCTACATACAGAGGCCAAATCAGCAAAAGTAAAGACCCTCAGGCTTACTAATCTGTCATCAGATAAGTGGTGTGGCAGGTTGCTCCAGCTGTCCCTGCAGGGGTGACATTCAGCAATTTAGGGGCACCAAAATGAAATCAATAACTTGCACCCCCTTTCCCCAACCTAAAAATGTTGTGGCGCCCATGTATGCAAACCTGTATTAATATCTTAAATAAAAATAGCAACCTTTGAATTGAGGCTCTTTGAAGAAGTGTCTGACATTTTCAGACTCTTAAGAATAGATGGAATAGTGTAAAATGCCCCATAATTTCAATATTGGAAACTTGTTAAGTACTACTGAAAGTTTGATTACTTACATAATCAACTACTCCCTTGACTTGTTTGGGAACTGATCACTGACTTTTGGAAGTTATACAAAATATATGGGAAAACCAAACTCACTTTAGTAAAACAAAAAAGTGCAATACTTTAAAATGAAAAGTTTGCCAACGATTATTTATCTGCAGGCTCCTAATCTATCTACTATATAAAAGAGAAAATTTGTCCTTCTGTCTTTCTGTCTTTCTATACAAATCCACAGTTTACAAGCCACGATCGTGAAATTTTACATACAAGCCTATTAAAACACAGCGGAGGCAACTAAAAAAATTTGAAATCGAAATTACATACTGTTAACTTTTAATTAATGAAAACCACAAGTTTTGCATAGCATTTGCCCTCTACAGGTCAGGTACGGAATTACAAAAGGATTTAGCTTATCTACTATTTTTTTTGTCCTGTACTTCTATACAAATCCACAGTTTACAAGCGAAGATCATGACATTTTACATATGAGCGTATAAAAACACAGCGGAGGCAACTAAAAAATGTTTAAATCGAAATGAATTACTTTTAATTTTTAATTAATTTAAAACCACAATTTTTGCTGGATGCTCATTGTGGGGCCTCACGGCATATGGGTAGAGCCTCGGAGCAAGCGTTTTGTGTTGTCATGTTTTATCATGATCTTAATGTTTATTATCAAAGAGAGCTTTAGCAGACTTTGCCAGCATTCTCAGCTCTCTGACTATACCAAATTACGCAACAAAATTTACTTCTTTCTTCCAACTGTGTGAAAATGATGACTTTTCAAGGACCCTGCTGTACTGTGAGCTGCCAAATATTACACATGGAATGCTTCTATCAAAGTTTTTCTGCGCAGAAAACAGGGAGTCGCTGTAGATGGTCATCCTGGTATCAGAGCAACAGAAGCTCTTGGCCGTGTTTACACTGTACATCCTACAAATTTTGAGTGCTTCTATCTCCGAAGTTTGCTTTACACCGTTACAGGTCCTACTTCCTTCGAAGACTGTAGGACTGTTGATGGGGAAGTTTGTCACACTTTTCGTGAGGCCTGAGGATAGGTTGGTTGGAGGATGATGGGTAAACAAACATTCTTAAAATCCCGGGCAACGCCGGGTACTCCAGCTAGTGTATGATAAAATTGCCACGTTTAGTGTCCGTTTATGAAAGTGTGCAATTATTTATTTTATTTTACACCTGGCACTGGCGGAAGTTGTGGTGTTTATATAGATTAATTATTGTTTAAAATGGTTTATCGGCTGTACAATCAAATATACTAGTGCCAGGGAGTACAGTGTGTCTTCACCTGCACTTATTATTTAAAAATATATAAGATCACGGACCTCATTCTGGCTTTTGGAACTCGCCACAAAAAATGAGTCTGCTCATTTGCAGGATTGAGGTCTAAATGGAAGTGTGCATGTGAGAAATTGTTAAAATATAACTTCAAATTCGAACCTACCACAATAGCAGCATCCCTCCCATTCAAGGTGCAAAAGCATCTCATTAAAAGCAAAAGTCAATGTCCGATTTCTGCCATCATCAAGAACGTAATTTTACAGGTACTCTTGAACACACTTGTAAGTGTTCATTCTCCTCCTTTTATGTCTCATTTTATATAATGTTATAGCCCTGTTCTGTAAAAATCCTCGTACTTTCCCTGGAATTCTGGGCAGTTTCACATTAAGCGGCACAATAAGCATCTACACTGTGGAAGGAGCATTTTAGTAAGTGACTAATTCTACCTATTTATTTCAAATATCAATGTTTTTAAGGCTCATACACATTGGTAATTGTTACATGTTTGACACACTAGTAAAACACCTGTACACAGGTAAGACAATATAAGCCATTATATCTAGGGCCTCTATACCCACCACCACTAGTGTATGCTAGCATTTTATTTCTACACATCATAATTTCTTTACAGTTACCATGAATAAATGCATTACTTTCTTAGCTCACAGACAACTTATTGTACCCAATACAGTCCGGCTTTCATTTCCAACACTCCACAGAGACAGCACTGACTAAGACAGTGAATGATTTGATCACTGCTATGTCTAAAGGCCATCACTCACTTCTTCTGGATCCTCTCTGCTGCATTTTAACACTACTGACCACTCTATTCTAATACAAACACTACAATCTCTAGGTTTTCCTACATAACAAATAGCAGTTCCAATGTTCATTTATCTGGATCCATCTCCTCTCCACTTTCTCTAAAAGTTGGAGTAGTACTAGGCTCAGTCCTAGGTCCTCAACGTTTCTTTATCTATATCACTACTCTTGAAAAACTAATCAGCTCTTTCAGATTTCAGTATCATCTTTATGCACATGATAACGAAATTTACCTATCCAGATCTCTCAAGATCCATGTTGGCCACGTAATTGAATATCTATCTGCCATTTCAACTTGGATGTCATCTCCCCAACTCAACTCAGTTTTTCAAAAACAGTTAATATTATTATATTATTTGTCAGTCTTTACAATGCCTATTTTCACCAAATTCAATATAAAATACTTTTACTTACACATAAGGCTATCAACCAAATTACACCAATGTACATCTACAGAGTATCTCTAAATATTTCCCAGCTCAATTCCTACACTCTGCACAAGACTTGCCACACTCATCACTTGCTCCCATTCACAGCTACAGGACTTTTATCAGCCTGCACCCACTCTGTTGAATGTCCTCCCATAGCAACAAGACTTTCTTCTAGCCTACAAACGGTCCCTGAAAACTCCCCTCTTCAGGCAAGCTTATCAAATTCCAGAACCACCCAAATAACCTCCATAAGCTATTGCACCCAATTACCTCCCCCTCACAGTCCACACACAACTTTACATACAGTATGTTCTCTTCCTACACTTGCACAACCCACTGACCCCAGGCCAATATTGCAGAGTGACTGAATCATATAACCCACCAAGAACCTTTACAATCTGGCGGGACCAATTTGCAACTTACCCTTAAGTAAGCTTGTAAGCAAGGCCCTCTTACCTCTTTGTTATTCACTGGTCTTGTTTTATTACTGTTTTGTTCCCAATTGTAAAGTGTAATTGAATATGCTGGCCCTATATAAGTAAATATTAATAAATAAATAAAGGAAACCTAGCCTGAGCTCCTAAATATTAGTAACAAATGGAAGTAAAATGTGTATGACATGCACTTTTACTAGCATTTTAAAAGCTAAAGCAACCCTAGTGGCTTACCCATGCCCCATGAGAATCTACTGAAAGGAGAGAGGCCATAACTGTAATGTTTTAGCCTTCAGCGACGCAATTTAAAAGATATATATTTTGAATCAGTATTTTGCCGAGTTGCTGGAAAATAATACTACCACCCCCTAGATACAGAAAAGTTGCTCAATATCCCCTGTAATATTGGTGTTTTCTGCAGTACTTTGTACATATATATCAGATTATTTCTCTCAAATGATTGCCCTGATGAGTAACCAGAATACAGACATAAATCCATCTAACTTTTAGTATACGGTGCTCTCTACAAATCCATCATTTTCAAGGACAGTCCCAGGTTTTAAAAACTTGTCCTTGGAACTGTCCCTATTTCTCAAAATTAAACCACTGGTGCGGTGGCTTAGTTGAGATGGGCACTCTGAAACACCATAGGGTTGCTCTGAAGTTCGATGCTGCAACCGATGTTCTAGATGTTGCGTCTTTTGTACCAGGGACATGCGGTCAGGGTAGACAGGGGAGGCGGAGCCTTCCTGGTCATACTCCCTGTCAGACTGCAGAGTTTTGACAATAAAAATGATTAGAATAATATAAATAGGATATTTATAACTTATAAAGATCTTCTTTGTATTATTCTGATAATTTTTATAGGCAAAACTCACCAAAATTGCAGCACTCCCTGGAAATAGAGGGAGAGATGAGAAATGAGGCAGCAAGAGCTCAGCCTCACCTCTGATACAGTAGCTCAGACACTGCCTGGAGTTGGGGGCTGGACCACGAAGCAGCCAATAAAACACAGATAAAAATAACTAATGGAGGCATGCCTCTCTGGGAGGGGGTGTGCCTTGAGCTAGGATGAACACCTCTGATGATCAGGTGACCAGTCTAGAATGTACTCAGGTATCAGAGACCTAACCATCGAAGCTCAGCAACAGCAGCACTGAGGAGGGCAGGAAATTGGAATATGCAGACAGAGGAAATACACAAAGGAGAAAAAGTTGAGGAGGGTCTGCTGTGGACAACAGAACACTGTCTGGGGGCTTGTAAATCATGGTGTAAGAGGATAGGGGGTTTCCCTGCAGACATCACTAACTGGCACCTCGTCACTATGCAGGGATTGGGACCTTCTGTGTAAACCTGGGTACACACTACACGATGTGTACCCAGCACGACATCACTCTGATACTTGCCAGTGCCTCCCCAGCCATTGACCTCACCGCATGACCCTGTTTTGTAGTGGTGGATCTGAGAAGCTGGTGGTGGGTGTCTCTGTACACCAGACAGTGGCAAAAGCAACTGTGTCCACCTCTGAATTGGGCGCAGATTTTTTGCTTTTACCGTGCTGCACCATCTTTCTGAAGATATCACTGGAAAGATGGCACTGTGGCACACTAAATAAGGGAGGGACTAGCTTTCCACACCACTAGTGACCCTGCACTGTGTGCTCACCTATTGTAAAACTGCCCATTGCTTTATAAATAAAGATGCATTGCTTAGGAGCATTTAATCATGTAACAAAATCACACTATAGCCAAGGTCAGTGAAAGTATGTATATGAGGACTGCAGTACACGAATGTCCGCCTAGACTTTACAGTGCATGATGTGCTTAGATGCATTTGTTGGGCAGCAAAGTGCCTTGGAAATTATTTGAAAATATTGGCAAGTATACAGCTGTTAAGTGTCACTATTCCACAACACAAGAAGGCCATATGAAGCAATATGCTAATGCATTGCTAGCAAATTCTAGGGGAGAAAGGGCAGAGACTGTAAGAAAGCTAAGAACTGAAAAGGTCATTGACTACTATGTATAATGTGCTTAATTCTAGGTCATATATTCATGTATTCAAGAGCATCAAAGAACTCTAAAAGAAAATCTGAGAAAAGGCTATTGAAGTGCAACAATCAGGCAAAGGATATAAAATAAAAGACTTTTAGCATCCCCCGCAACAGTGTCAAGCTTGTCATAAAGAAAGAACGACCTGTTAGAGAGGACACTAAAGCTTATCGAAACTCTTACATAGTTACAGTCCATGGGACAAGAATAGCCAAGTCGTTTCATATATCTGCACTTTACGGAACTGGGGCACAAACAAAACCATGATTGAAGAAAATTAACTCACAAGAAATCTCAACTTAAGTTTGGCAGAAAGCCTGTGGGAGACACACATACCAGACAGAGGAAAATGTTATGGTCTAATAAGGCTAAGATTGTACTATGTGGTGTTAGCACTGTGGGGCATATTTATCACAATCTGCATTTTTAATGCGGATGTGATAAATATTTTTTGCCCAAATTCGCAAAGTGAAACGGAATATTTTTCCGTAAGTTTACAAAGCTTCTTTTGCCAGGAGATGGGCTCCGATAAGAACAGTCCTGGCAACATTGGGGTACAAATGGTACACCTGTCCCGGGCCCCGAAGTTCAGAAGGTCCCAAGGTTCAGAGGGGACACAAAACCGAAATCCCTGGGAGCTGTGACACCAACCACTTAAATTTGATGCCTCTTATTTTTACAGAAACATAAAACTCCATTGGCTTTAGCCAGACTAATTAATATTATCCAGTATACATTCCCTTGTACCTATTATTATTATTACTACCAGTTATTTATATAGCGCACACATATTCTGCAGCGCTTTACATAGAATATTTGGCCACTCTCATCAGTCTCTGCCCCAGTGGAGCTTACAATCTATGTTCCCTACCACATGCTCACACACATACACACTAGGGTTAATTTTTGCTGGGAGCCAATTAACCTACCAGTATATTTTTGGAGTGTGGGAGGAAACCGGAATACCTGGAGGAAACCCACGCAAGCACAGGGAGAATATACAAACTCCGCACAGTTAGGGCCATGGTGGGGATTGAACCCACGACCTCAGTGCAGCACAGACAGAATATGCATTCTTATAAGAACCAAGATATTTTTCCTGGAGAAAACTGTGATAGTCCATGGGAATCCAGAGACGGCCCCGGCCCTACCGCACATAGAAGTGTTTTGTAATTGCATCTAGGTGTCGCATCTTTTGTCAGCAAGGCTATTCCCAGTAATACTGTTACCGCAGTATGGACAGAGAAACAGCTACTATGATGTCTTAAAACAGCAGGATGGCTTTAAAGCACTAAACACACAAAAAGACAGCTGTTTATCAGAGCAGACTCATCATAAGCTTTGCTAGCCATCACACAATGAAGTGATACTGCTCCACCAGTCTCAGCAACCATTGCTGAGCCCTTGTGTAAAGAAATGAACAGCATACTGTTAAACTAATTAATATAAAAAACTTGGGCATGGGAGAAAATCCAGTGTTCACTTTTGTCTGTATGCCATGTTGGAAATAAACAATTGCTTCCCTCCTACCTTCACCCTGTGGGAGATTAAAAATGAGTAGCAATATTTTATCTCTCTTCTGCAGCTGACTCCTTCCCTGCACTGCCCCCTTTTTCTTTAATATAACCGTAACTACAGCATTTGTGTACCTTTGTTAGACTGACTTCCTAAATCATTAGCTTCTCCTATCTTGCTCTTCATCTTTCAAAAACAGACAAGGAAATGGCGAATCCAGCAAGAGTTTCAAATATGCTATCAGCTTGCAGTACCAGCTGCATGTTATACTGTTTTACAGCATTTTCTTTTCTCTCGTAGCCTAGTGCAAAAACAACCTTTAATTATTGCCTTAGAACTAATGCTAAAATACTGTCACTGTCCTCAATGTAAAAATTAACACCCTCAACAGCAATATAATTATATATATATATATATATAAATTTTATATATATATATATATATATATATATATATATACGTCTGGCAATATCCACTCTTACATAGGTTTGAAATAGTGTTGGTGCCTTCCTAGGAACAAGGCCACTCCAATGCACAGATCAAGGAAGCACTCAGCGTCTTGTAAAAAAACAGTACCTGCCCTAAACGCCATTAGATCAAAGAACACTTTTTTTTACAAGATGCTGAGTGCCACCAGTTCTTCCTTGAATAATCTATCTATCTATTTTTTATTTATTTATTTTTTAGGGATGTTCACCAACTCCCGTGTTTTGCTTTTGGATCTGTATCCCCTTCAAGGTTTTAGATCTAAATTTGGTTTTACAAAACCACCCTTGCGTGTTTTGGTTTTGGATCTGTATTTTCTCTAAAAAATCATAAAAAACAGCTTAAATCACATAACTTGGGCCTGATTTTGTTCCTATAGTATTGTTAACCTCAGCTTGATTCAGGTAATTCCCCTAATTAGACTGTTGGAAAAGCAAACTGAAGGAGGAGCTGAAACGAAGCGATTCTGCAAAGTACGTTGGACTTGTAGATCAAGTCCTTTATTTGCTTCACCAGGATCCAAGGGTTGTCAGAACATTCCAATCGGATCAATACATTTTGGCGACCGTGCTGACTCCTAGGTTTAAGTCATACGTCATGTTTTTCTTCCCAATGGACACAGATCTGAAGAGATGCAAATACCTGTTGGTAAGCAAATCGTCAGCTAAAGTGGCACATGATGCAGCGATTGATCCTCCTTCAGTTTCTCCAGCAAGTGCGGCTGCCAAGGGAAAACTAAACTTTCCAAAAGACCCACTGGTGATGCATATGAGTCAACACAACCAAGTTTTGACATCTGGTCGGGTCTAAAAGAATTGCCTACAATTAAATTAATGAGACCTCTACCATGACTCCATGTGATATGGTCAGCATTAAAAGAATGGTTGAGGACTATATTTAATGATAGCACCCAAATAGGCATGTCAGACAGTCCGTTTGACTACTAGCAGTAAAAAAGGCAATTTGGAGACCCTTGCACAAACTGGCTTTGCTTTACTTGAGCTGTCCACTCTCCAGTGTGTACTCTGAAAGAGTTTTCAGTACAGCCAGGAACCTTGTCAGCGATCGGGGTAGGAGGCTACTTCCTCAAAATGTGAAAAGATGATATTCATCAAAATGAATTACAAATTCCATGAGGAAGACCTTTACCGCCAATTATGTCCAAATTACAGAAGTACCTGTAATGGTGAATTCCAGCGGGGATGAATTAATATTGTGTGAAGAAAGATGATGTAGACACTGATGAGGGTATGGAATTAGATGATGATGGCGACAACATCTTGCCTCCGTAAAGTCAGTTTGTGCATGTAGAGATCATTGCCAGCAATGTCAACTGGACATTGGTAGCTTGTCTTCTGGGGGCCCAAACAAACCACTTCATGATTGAGGATATTGTTGATGAAGGTGTTTGTGGTGAAAATGGCAGGTGCTTGGATCAAGCAGAGAGAAGGGCGCTAGCTGACGCTGGACTGCTTGTTGTTACTTTTTTAGCCAATGTTTATGAATTTTACAAAAACTATTTGGATGGATGCGCTGCAGATGACGTAACAGGGAGGAGGTTCAGGGTGTTTAAGGTCCCTACCTCTACTTACTCTGGCTTTACAAAGGGTACAGATGGCTTGACAATTGTTGTCCGGATTTGGGTAGAAATAATACCACACATAACAAGTGGATTTTTTTATCTTATGCCCAGACATGACAATGGGCTTTTTCTTGTCATGGGCAACAGCTGTTTCTTCTATGTCATTATGTTCACTTGTGCTTAAATCATCATAAGAGCCAGAACCACTAGTCATAAATAAGTCCTTGCCACTTCATGTGGTGATTGGCATATTTGTCTTTCTGCAGCTAACATTCCCTTTGATGTTTTTTTCTTTGCCACTGTAAAAGATTACTTCTTTGATTTTAGATGCCCTGATTAAGCCCTACATGCCCTTGGGCATCGGCTTTAGTAGATGAAGTAGCCTGACTAGTATCATCAAGACTGGTGACACTGGCAGCAGCTCGAGCACTGGTATGTGGTTCCTGCTCTCCTCTCAATTAATCGTTCTCCATATCAACAAACACGAACCAAGTGGGGTACAGCACACACGTCAATTTGTACCAATATTAAATATTACACTGCGGTATCAATGACCTACAGTATCACAATATTTTTTATGAATAATACACTGTGTTTCCACTTAGAGTGTCACAATATTGTTTATGAATAAGAAAAGAATAACACACTGCGCTACCATTTACAGTGTCACAATTTTTTTATGAATAAGAATAACACACTGCGCTACCACTGACAGTGTCACAATATTTTTTTTTTTAAAAAGATACTGCGCTACCACTTACAGTGTCACAATATTTTTTATGAATAAGAAAGAATAACACACTTTGCTACCACTTACAGTGTCCCAATATTTTTTATGAATAAGAATAACACATTCCGCTATGACTTATAGTGTCACAATATATGGATGATAAACTGATGTCTGGCCGGCAGTGTCACTGAACAACAATAGCGTACCTAGCACACACAAAAAATAAGAGATATGGTAAGAACTTACCCTCGTTATCTCTATTTCTACGTAGTCCATAGGGTCCACAGGATACCTTGGGATATAGGTGATGCACGGTCATCTGGGCACCACGCAGTTAAATTCTTCTCCCAGAATGCACTGGGGCCTCCCCCTATATCCCGCTCCCAGGCTGGGGGCTCCTCAGCTACGTAACAAGCCATAGGGCCGGAGGAGGAGAAAGAGGGAAGGAAGTCTGGAACACTCAAAAATTAGCTTTTCACACAGAAGGAGATCGAAAAACTGGTGACCAGAGTGAAGCCCATGTGAAGCACAGGTGCATCAGGGCGGGTGCCCTGTGGACCCTATGGACCTCGTAGAAATAGAGATAATGAGGGTAAGTTCTTACCATAAAATTAGGCAAACCGCAATGGAAAGACTCGCTGTACAGCAGCCTGTTAGACATAGAAAGCCGCCTCCCCAGGCCAGCGTTTAACCCCCAGGATGGAGCATACCGCAACACCCCAGCTCGTTGTCCCAGGCAGCTTAGTGTGGAGGCAGGACTCAGTGCCTGGCCAGACTTGCTATCAACCCCAGGGAGTCCCCAGCCCTGGAGGTAAAGACTGCGAATTGGTACGCACCACCACAGTGCGTACCGCTTACCTGCGTCCACGTAGCATCCAGCCGCAGTCTAGGGAATCTCCAGGGTCTCTGCTAGCTCAGACCACTGTGAAGCATGGATCAATACCGGCGACCCAGCACCAGCGGGGTGAAGATGCAGTAGTGCAAACTTCCACTGGACTGTCCGTACTACTGCCTTAAAAAAAGAACTTCAGTGCTGTTTTTCTCCAAACAGCCCCACTGCAGGTTCAGTGACTGAGTCCGGCCAGTCACCTAACCAAACTGAGGAGCCCCCGGCCTGGGGGCGGGGTATAGGGGGAGGCCCCGATGCATCCTGGGAGTAGAATTTAATTGCGTGGTGCCCAGATGACACTGCATCACCTATACCCCAAGGTATCCTGTGGACCTTCCTATGGATCCCGACTTAACTTTTATTTTATTACACTGGAGAAGAGCACCCCTTTATTGGCAGAGCACCCCACTGGATGTCACAACACCCCTTTATGTACTGCAGCCCTAGCCCCTTGACGGACAGGACAACACAGCAGCAGCACCCCTTTATGTACTGCAGCCCCAGCCCCTTTATGGACAGCACAGCAGCACCCCTTTATGTACTGCAGCCCCAGCCCATTTATGGACAACACAGCAGCACCCCTCTATGTACTGAGGAAGAGCATGCTTGGATTGACAGAGCGCCCATGGACGACACAGCACCCCTTAATGTACTGCAGCCCTAGCCCCTTTATAAACAACATAGCAGCACCCCTTTATGTACTGCAGCCCCAGTCCCTTGATAGACAGGACAACAGAGCAGCACCCCTTTATGTACTGGGGAAGAGCACCGCTGGTTTGACAGAGCACCCTGGATGTCACAGCACCCCTTTATGTACTGCAGCCCCAGCCTCTTTATAGACAACACAGCAGCACCCCTTTATGCACTGCAGCCCCACCCCCTTGATGGTACTGCAGCTCCAGCCCCTTGATTAACAGGACAACAGTGACAGCAGCCCCAGCCTGACCACACTGCACCCTTGAGAAGGTGAGAACATGTGCACAGACAGAGCAGCACAGATCACGTCTGGTCTGTACACTCTCCACAGCCGGAGTGAAAATGGCGCAGATCATTGGGACCTGTATAGAATCCAAAACCCGCGAGAATCCGACAGCGGGATGATGATGTTTTGCCTCTGTTTGCATTCCGAGTTTGGCGGGAAAACCCAAGCCAGACTTGGATCCCCTATGTTTGGGTGGATCCGGTTCTCACAGAACCGGACTCGCTCATCTCTTGAGTCTACCGTATCCAAAATGCTTGGGACGAGGGGTATTTTGGATAATGGAATTTGGAATATTTGCATTTAATAATGAAATATCTTGGGAATGGGACCCAAATATACACACAGAATGCATTTATGTGTTATATACACCTTATACACATAGCCTGCAGGTCATTTTATACAATATTTTCAATAATTTTATGTCTCAAACAAAGTTTGTGTACATACATGAAATTCATTTATGTTTCATATACACCGTATACACGCAGCCTGTAGGTAATTTTATACATTATTTTGAATAATTTGTGCTTTAGACAAAGTTTGTGTACATTGAGCTATCAACAATCAAAGGTTTCATTATCTTAGTCATGCCAAAATAAATCCGTATTTCGGAATATTTGGATATGGGAGACTCAACAATTTTTTAGCACAAAAGCACAAACTAGAGAACACCTTTTTTTTACACAATAGCTGAGCCAAAGCATCTAAAGAAACATGTTTCGTTCAATTGCTGTTTATCAGAAAAGTAGCAATATCTGCTTAACTATTTCCCTGGGATATGGCAGTGTCAGACATGTGAAACAGCGTAATATAGCAAGTGCAACAGATAGTAGCCCATTCAAACCATGCTGGCTGAAAGTGAATTAAAAATCATTGATAGGAAAAATTCATATTTTACGACTGTTATTAATCAGTTGTTTAACCTTTCAGACTTTTTATTGTTTTAATTTCTAGACTTCAGCTAATAGTTAACAAAAAACAAGAATGATGTTCTGTTATTGTGCAAAAAGAGCAACCAGCGTTACCCAGGGTTCCTCAGAGTTGCAGGAAGGGGAGGTATGGTGTGATAGTTGTTGCACATTTCTTGCAATTGTGCAGTGGGGACCAAGCCCATGATGATATGATTCAACACAAATCCAATGTTCAAGTTCCCAGAGAAGTGTGCAGATCTGGGTGGATCTCAGGAGTCCAAGAGAGCTCCCCCCGAAATGTGGCAGTACGTACTTTATAATCCATCCAGCATTCATTCTGGATGCTTGTGCGCGCTGCCAGATGTTTCCTAACAGGGTACAATGAACCCTGTTTTAAGTGCTGATTTAGCGTCATTCACCAAGTACTTGTGCATAAATGCAAATTATGTTTCTTGCTAATACTTAGAATGATAGTATAGAAATTTAAACTTTTCCATCCCCTGGTGTCTGTAAGATTAAATATTCAACTAGGCAAAAAACAAGTTTAACGTAAATAATATAATACTACTAAATAAAACAAAACATGCTAGCAGCCGGGTAAATATGAGATGAAAACAGAAATATATTGACAAAGTTTGTATCTATCATGCCATTTTGTGCCGTTGTAATTGTTTCCCTTGACATTAGTTGTCAAGACAGGTTTAGCTTGCGAGGCAAGCAACATCTGCACTGGGGCTGATAGCCTTGGATGAGAGGAACATTTGCACATATGACATGCCAAGTAAGTGTAAATCACATTTAATGGTTTAAATAAAGCTATTATGGGTTTATGAAGGATACTCCACAAGGGAAGATTGGTACCTGTTTAGCAATATAACACATACATTTGTCATTGTGTGTGTGTTTGTGTTAAACTTTCATGATAGTTTTACTCATGCAGAATGGTATAACGATACTTTAATACCTACAGTCAACTGCAGACTGTTTTTATTTTCTTTGTGCTTTTCATTTTGTTCTACTAGAATTTTCATTTAATAAACAGCTTTCACAGACACACTTGGAATTAAAAATATTATACAGCTCAAAAACCCTCAGGATTGTTTAGATCGTAATTAATAAATAAATATTTTTGCCATTCTATCATACATCCGTGAGAACAATTTTTGACCAGAAACTATAAGTACAGTGAAACTATAAAAGCTACAATGTCGATTTAACTTTCACAGCACAGTAGGACAGAGAACTCAGCTAGCTATTCATCAAGGTCTCCTAGGCTGCAAAATGTGTTGTATAAAGAAATCATCTGGCAGAAATCTGATAAAATAATTATTTAAAATCAATTGCCATCATTTTTATTAGATATATTAAGACAATTTCTAATACCATAACATTATACGGTTTCTAATACGACTGATGATCAATCATATATTTTTTTAAGCTGCATCAAATAAAATGGAAACAATTCTAAAATATAGTTACTGCTCCCAGCTTTGTGTTTTCAGTAGAGTACTTTATCATTTCTGCTAGGCAGTTGTCTTATACAGTCTCCTAGGACTCACTCAACTCCCCTGGATGAATAATTACTTTTCTCGGTCTCACTGATAATTCAGCAGTGTTCAATGCTACTGAAATGGAGCAGGTTTTGGATGGGGGATTTCTAGCCTGCCGGTTTTGTTTCGCTGTCATAGTGTAGGAAATTGTGCAGCTTCTATTCACATTATTACAAGACTGATCAGTTTACAGCAACCAGTTCAAGAGTTCTGTTTAAACATTAGCTGTGATGATATAACTCCTTCCTTATCAGAGATGATAACATAAAGTAGTACAAGCAGTCCACACTAGCTATTCATCTGGTTTGGACGCTATTAATTACCACAATTAACACCAACTGCAAAGCAACTTCTCACCTATAGAGGTTTTTTTTTTAATAAATATTCTCCCAATGGATTACAAGGAAGAAGATGATGCCCCACCTCCTGATTTTACTTTTTTTTATCAAGTATTTTTTTTTTAGTGCTTTGAAAATTTCTACAGAGAAAAAAAAAAACAGAAAACAAACCCATCTTAAGGGCATAGCAATTGTAACAGGTTACAAATGTTTTATGTAATCCAGATATGTAATAGCGAAAGTCCAATAGATTCTGAAGCCACAGACACAGGACTTGTTTAAACACGGAGAGGGTCCATGTGCAAACTCTCTGTGGGCCCCTTCCTCTCGGTCAATGCAGTAGACTCTAGCTTGGAGCCAGAATCTACTGCTCCAGTAAAATTACACCTGCGCCTCTTTCCCGAGAATATCTCTACATATTTGGTTACAAGGCTGCATAGGTTTTTATTTCAAAGTGTTTTATTTTCTAAGTGGTATTACATGTACAGCATAATTTAAAGAGTTAGACAGGAGTTCAACAGGAAGTTTCACGATATACCATGTACGATTGTATATAAGAGGCATGAGGAGGCATATTTATTATTTATTATTATTTATTACCAGTTATTTATATAGCGCACACATATTCCGCAGTGCTTTACAGAGAGAATATTTGGCCATTCACATCAGTCCCTGCCCCAGTGGAGATTATAATCTAAGGGCCTGATTCAGAGCCGTTCGCTATTTGCGGTCGTTTGTTCAAAAACAAGGGGTGGCTATTCAAATGATCCCTTCGTAAATTGCAGTCTGTTCCCACCTCTAAGTCTGAACGAGCGCGCAAAACATACGCTCGTTTATTTGATAAAAACGCCCCCTGGCCGCTCGCACCATACGTCATGTCCGCTATTTATTAGATTAATCGAGTACATCGTACAGCGTATGAACTGCTCGCTATTCTTGTGGTTGGTTTTTTCAACCGCTATTTTGCGAGCAGTTCTGAGTTAAAAAAAACCAAGTGACGTGGTCAATGACGCTGCTGTATTAATTATGCACTCCCTTAAAACGCCCGTTTTGACCTTTAAGCACGCCTGCGTTCGGATCTCCACTCCCCGTTTTCAAGCACCTTCCCCTGTTACCACCCACATACGCCTCATTCTGTCACTCAAAATAGCAGGCACTCGCTATATAGCGTACAAATGATTTTCGGCCGCACTGACTGGTTCGCGCATGCGTACTAAAAACCGTACGCATGCGCAGATGTGCGAACATCGCTCGGAATGAGCGTACTGCCGATAGTGAGTGGCTCTGAATGAGGGCCTATATTCCCTATCACATGCTCACACACTAGGAGTAATTTTTGTTGGGAGCCAATTAACCTACCAGTATATTTTTGGAGTGTTGGAGCACTCCAGAGTACCCGGAGGAAACCCACGCAAGCACAGGGAGAATATGCAAACTCCACACAGTTAGGGCCATGGTGGGAATTGAACCCATGACCTCATTGCTGTGAGGCAGTAACGCTAACTATTACACCATTTGTGCTGATGCATGAAGGCCATATGGAGGGGTCTGATGGATATAAGGAGCACTTGGGGAGTTTTGATGGCATACAAGGGACATGTAGAGGGGTCTGTTGGCATATAAACAGCATGTTGAGGGGTTTGATGGCATATAAGGTGCATGTGAAAGCATGTGACAGAATGTAAGGTGCTAACGCAGAGCATATTAACTGAATTCAACAGAAAAAGCTAGGACTACTTCCCACAGATACCAAAGATTCAGATTACTTACCACAGATACCTCCACAACAACAATTTAAAGAAGAACACCACTACTGTCTCCTCCTCCCCTTTGTGGGACATCTGAAGATGTGTGAATAAGCGAGGAAGGTTATGTACTGTTGATTTGCCTGCCTTTGTACAAACTCAACAATTATGGGATAAAGTCATTTTTATATGTTTTATAAACTTTAGTTGCAATTTATTTTTTTGAAAATTCCAAAACAGAGAAAGCTATAGTAGCTCCTCTTCTGTAAAGGGTGCTTGCAGCAAGTCAACTGATAGCCAGAAGGAGTCTGGGTAACTCAATGGCATGTAAATAAATCCCGAACTGAGTGTCCTTATTTGTCACCTGAGAAGCATATAATGCCCGACAGAATTGCAAAAAAGTATCCAATGTTTTTCAACCTAATCAAAACAAAAACAACAATCATCATCAATATACTGAACGTTGTTAAATTTCAAATGGAGTATACCCTGGATCAATAATCAATGATCCATTTAATATTGTTAAGTGCTGCAAATCTGGTAAGCCAGATTTCCAGCTCCATTGGACAAATACTGGAATGTATTTCAGCACCTTCTGTACAGTTTCTAACATACCAAATGAAAATGTGGTTGGCCAATAACCCCCATAGGCATGATATGTTTGAAAGCATTATCATTTAAGGCAAAACTAATAAACATATAAATGTAGTCTTTTGGGGGCATATTTTTCACAATCTGCATTTTTAATGCGGATGTCATAAATATTTTTGCAGAAATTCGCAACATGAAAATTAATATTTTCACGCAAATTTGCTATTCTGCTCTTGGCAGGAGACGCCCTGGTGAAGAGATGGACGCAGTATTATAGCTATCACATGGCTTTCTGGATTGGGTCCCCAGTGCACACTGCGCATGCATGGCCGTTAGAGGATCCCTCTTTGTAAAAATTTGATAAATAACGTTATATATCAGGGCCAAACTCCAGAATGCTTCACATTCCGGAGATTGTTAAATCTGGCAGCATGGCAGCCCCCATAGAAACATATGGGGGCTGCATTTGTGGCCAAAAATGGAGGGACTGTGGCAGATATCCGATATCTAATGCAATCCCTTCATAGTACATCTGGGGGATCCTTAATATTTGCGGGTACTCTGTGAAAACAGCTGTTTTTGGGGAATATCATGTAAATCTTTAAGGATATAATGATAAATAGGTCCCTTAGTAACTTTAAAGAAAACTTTTCCATTTGACTCACAGGGCAGAATTCAATTGTATTCGCGGTCCGTATCTCCCGTCTAAAGTGACAGGAGATCGCGGGCCGCTATACAATAGTCCAAGATGTTTGCGCTGATCGCGCCCATAGAGGTCAGGTTTAGCCGCGTAAAGCAGCTAAACCCGACCAAAGTGCTGGGCGCGATCGCGAAAAGTGATGTTTGGGCGCCCAAAAATGTGTCTTTTCGCACATTTCAGCTCTCATCCCCCAGGGGCTGCGAGTTGAAATGTAGCGCTGGCAGCTCATCGTGCCCGACAGGAGCAAGAATTGAATAGCTCTGTCGGGCGCGATAGCAGCTATAAAGAATTTAATTCCGCCCACATAGTTCAAATGGCTAAATATTGTATCACTCAATCATACATACTGTTTCATAGATTTTATTTCATAGTTTCTATGAGTACTTACAGAAGTTATTTTGGAATATTTACTTGTACTGTGCATTTAAAAACTTTTTTTTCCATAGATCATCAAAGAATAGACAGAGTAAACTCCCGTAAATGGTGCATGACCAAATGATTGACATCTGCGGAGCCTCTTTAGATCTCTACATTGGTTATTCATTTGGAAGAGAAACTGCTCATGAGATGTGTATTCAGAGAGACCATCTTACACTTCACATGACTTTCATGTGCCAGTACACTGCAACATTCCCATAAATAGCTCAGAAAGTAATCTGCACACCTTATAGACATTGTTTGCCCAGCCTTGTGGAGGCCTTCTCATTCTTTCCCTAATCCAACTTACCTGGAAGCCTGGTGCATGTTTGTATATGTGTCATGAAGGTCTGACGCCAATTCTTTAGGTGAAGTGGAGAAGGGTGAAAAATAATTAGGAGAAGAAGCAAGAGAAGGACAAGGGTGCTTTCCCATGCGTGTGCGTTTGTAATATTATATACCTCCAAACATTGCTGATATGACAGAGAAAGATACAGGATACAGAACTTCTTCTATTTTAATGCTGCCTGCCCTCCCACCCCCCATAGTCATACCCCAATCTGCCGAGCTATGCCTTATGGTGGTATGACCAAAACAATGCCAATATCTCAGTACAGCTCAGAACCTTCGGGGAGAAGTCCCTATGCGGGATGAACACCATAAAATCGTCTGGGTAATTTGCAATCCTACAATTGATACTGTATAATAATAACATGCATATAGGAAATACTAAGAACTGAAATATAAAGAATGTTATATTCCAATAGCTGTTTTACTGTAAATAACATCAAACTGTGATTAGTACATCCTTAGCTATCACACTTTCCAATATCAACATCTTGGGTGGCAAGTTTTTCTTGCATATAGGCATATTTATCATATTGTAAAACACCCATTTTTTTTGGGGGGGGGGTTGGGATAAACACAAATACAGTATTAGGGATCCTTGTGATTTAAGAAGGAGGGGCTGCAGCAGATATCTCTGATAGCTGCCATGATCCATCAATTTCCGACCGCAAAGTAGCCCCCATAGATTTCTAAGTGGGTTCCTATGCTGTTGTAATTAACAAGCTCCACCGCTAATGCCACCTGAAGATAATCTTCTTTGTCTTCAAAACCCTGTCACTATATACAAGCCAGATGTGATTATAATGTGTTTGGTAGCAGAGTAGGGCACTGTGCCAGCCCCAGGAAGCAGACCACTGCCCGGAGCGTCTCCACATGCTTCAGCGTGCATGCCTAGTGTGTCTAAAGGATGCTCTGGGCAACTCTGCAGCAGCACTACTGGCAGGCACCCTTCAAGGCAAATGCAGGTGCTGTGGGCAGGGCTGGAACAGGGCATCGCTAACACACCCCTAATTACAGCCCAGCTTGTGCTCTACTTACACATCTGTGTAAAGAGAAGTTTGTATATAAATGTACATTTCCTTAGTGGCTACATTGGATTAGTGCTGAAATATATATAAGTGCTAAATATGTTGTGTGCTTCTGCACCGAATCCCAGGTTGGTGATACTGGCAAACTGAGCATAATTTAATTTCTCAGGAGATTTTGATTATTCTTATTAAACCTTTTATGCAGCGTGTGTACAATCAGGGGACTGTGACACAAGTGACATGGAACAGAGGGGAAATATGGACCTGCTCAAATGAGTTTACAATCTTCAACAATCTTACTTAGCTCCTAGTACTATTACTGCATGGTGGTAACAGCAAGGTTACATGCTTACACTTTGCTATGCTGTTGCTTTAATAAATAGGCCAAAGTTTGTGTATTCTTTTCTTTTATCATTTTAAAAGGTAAAAAAGAAAGTGGAAAAACAGCACTGGTTGATTCTCATTCTGATGTGAAACACCACTGATTGTAGTAGGTCGTAGAACCTTAGCTTTTGTGCTCAGCCATCATGAGAAGATGTTATTTGGAATTTCTTCAGCCATCTGTCATTACCCAATTCAATGCTAATTCATTTGGTATATATTACATAAAAGTATAGCTAAGCTAGTATCCATCTCTAATTCAATAAAAATGATCATTTGATAATAATGCACAGTGCTGGGCCACAGATGGAAAAGGTAATGGTGTTTGAACACTTGCGCTTTTTCATTATGCCAGCTATTTGCATGTTAATGTTGCAGATTATACAGTAGAAAGATCTGCCAGTAATGTGGGGATAGCAGGGACAGTTCATTGATCACATGATTCCCTCTATTATTAAATGTAATGATATCATTTACATTGCAAGGTACAAAGCAGTGTTGCTCATGCAGAGGTATGCAGAAATAGTCTTGTACAGAGAAATGAAGGAGCAGCTTGTAAGATGTAGAATGCTGCCCTTAATAACGTAGAGGTCTGGAAGTAGCACACATAAGTCTGCCCTTGCCAGTGATACATCTGGAGATAAAACAATTTAAATAGTATTTCTTGTTATCAGAATCAGGACTTTAATAATGCGTACACTGGTTCAATTTAATAAAAGATACACTGTTAGCCTTACTGTGTATTGCGTGTTACTTTCTTCTATACCATTATGTGATCAGTGATGATTATTCCTGAATATTGCACATTTTATAATTGGCATTTGAAATGTAGTGATGCCATGTACCTTGGCATGGCAATTATCTATTAATAGGGACCCTATATATTCAAGAACACAAAGCACATGAAAGGTATCAGCAACACCTTTCACATGACTATTTTATACAGGTTATTAGAGGTTTTCTATTTATTGTGTTTTCTCTTTACTGTGCAGCAGCTGTATTACTTACTAAAACAAAGAAAGTGTGTACTGTTATTATTATTATCATCATCATCCTTTCTATAAAAAGCACCAATATAATGCACATCGCTGTATACTGAGGGATCATGATGCAAAGAAATCACAAAGCAGAATGACAAATGAGCTTACAATCTAAAGCTGGGTACACATTAGATGGATAGAAAAGCCAAATCGCTCAAAATATTGTAATGTGTACCCACTATGTCAGCTGTTGCACGTTCCCATTTGGTCACCAGCTGCATCGTCAGGTTGTCCATACATGCAGCTCACCTTGACGATGCGGCTGATGACCCCATGCAGCGGGATGCAGCAAGGGGCCAACATATCGGGTGGTTGGGCACCGGATCGTGTAATGTGTACCGGCCACCCAATATGTCGGTCCTTCGGCAGGGGCTTGTCAGTTGCATTGCTGGGTACACATGTCATCTAATGTGTACCCAGCTGAAGAGGTGTGGAGAGTAATTGAGACATAAGGCAACAGATTAATATATATAGCTGGTGGTTGGGAAAGAGTATGTGACTACTGCAAGGCAGAAACATTGTCAGATGCCAATACTAAAGCAGCCAATTAGCTGCTGGCAACTATGAACAGGGCCGCTGAAGTGCAGTATTCTGCCTGTGCCAGCCATACCCCCAATCATGTGATTTCATGAGATCATGAGGAGGGGGTGGGGCCACCAGGAGAAGAAGGAGCTGAGCGCACAGAGCGTCCCCAGTGGCTCCCTAGACACAAACTTGACTTTAGCTGTTTTATTTTTGTGAGAAGATGGTAAATGTGGGAAGTAGGGAGATGAGCTAAACTAAAGTGCAATCACCTCTAATATGTGACCCTCAGTAAATTTAAAATGTTGTTTATGGACACATTTGCTTCAATTTTCCAACATACATGTAGTATACAGTAGTTTGTGCAGTAAGATAAATACTGCACATACAGGGGCACAGGTATCTATATCCAGGGCCAGAGTTTGTTGGTGGGGCATGGAAGGGCACTGGGAATGCTCCTGAGGGGGTCAAATGTTCTCCTATGCAGAATTTGGCACCGATTTTTTTTTCCAGAGGAGGCTCGGCCACATCTCCTGGATTTTGGTCCAGTACCCAGCCTATGTGAATGTCTCAACAGCCCTGGTCACATACAGTCATATCTGGTCCCCATCCACTTAGGTTTTCTAGACATATTGAACGACATCTGAAAGGCCTCTGTCAGATTATCCCAGATATCAAATATTTACAATTGACTCTTATTCAAACATGTTTGGTATTGGTGACAGAAAACTAAGAGAATATAAGAGAAAAATGAATTATACAGTATGTGCCTAATGCAAAGGTTAGAAGAGTGTTTCATACAAAGTAGCACATAAGTGACTCCATTCATGCGCAAGTTTTGTGAGAACAGAAACGGGCAACATCAATTGATTTGCAATTGATTTTTTGTCATTTATTAAAATTTAAGTAAGCTATTCAGCAATATTTTCTGCAGGGACAGCGGCTGCGGTAACACGCTGTCCCTGCGATGTTACAGAAGGTATTGTTATCGGTTTCCTGAAAACAATACCTTCTGTTTATGCTTCTGTGCATGCTCAGTCATGTGCTCGGGAACAGTCTCCGTCCCTGTTTTGAGGTGACCAAATACAGCTTGTCCAAATTGATTGACATGTGTATACAGGCTTTATATTAGTCTGTATACATGTATATTTATATGCTTTTATATTTAAATTTTTTTATATAAATGTTAAATATAAAAGCAAATAAATATACATGTATACAGGCTTATATAAAGCCTGTGTACACATGTCAATCCATTTAGGCAGGTTTGATATGCTCAAGAGTGACTTACCTGTCTGCGGTCACTGCAAAGCAGGGACAGAGACTGTGCAGAGTTACACGATGCTGCAGGGACTTATGGAAACATTTCCTCTGTCCCAGCAGTTTTTTGGAAATTTAATGTATTTTCTTCATATGACGCCATTCTGAGATGGCGTTATATAAACTTATAAAGTAAATATTTTTTGAGTAATTTAACGCTTTTTGCTTTGCTAATTAACAAAAAGCATTAAAGCACTGTAGAGATCAATGGCCGATCCCTACAGTGCGGTACTCTGCGATATGGGATTTAATGGAGAAGATAATTGAGTTATCTTCTCCATTATCCCATTGCTGAATAGGGGATTTACATAAAAAATTCGGAAATTATAGTTTCCGCATTTTTTATGTAAAAAAATCATTGCTGTATAGACCCCAAAGTGATTCTTTTTGCTGTCTCCTGGCAAGATGACTGGTACTGATTTGCCAGTGACACCATTGTTTTTGTGGCTTTGCCCTATACTATACTTTACCTTAATATTAGTAAATTAGATTTTCTCATAAAGCGTAATAAAAAGGCTTGATCATGCTGTAATACATCCAGCCTACAAAGCAAATTCATCTTCACATGGACACAATATTTTAAATCCAATAGATAGTCTATAATAGAGAAATTGTTTACAGAAGTTGACAAAATTCATGTTATTCTGCACCACCATACAAATAATAGCATTAAAATATTAAGGATCATGTCATTTAAAATTGATTTTACAATAATAAAATGCATGTTCGAATGACAACATATGAATTCACATAAACAGGTTGCTACCCTGCCATATATTTTAACGGTCACTGATTCCAAGAACAGTAACGTGTTTGAAGCTTTATCTCTCTGACATGTTATCTTTGAATATTGATCTTGATTAATTGCACAGTATATTAAGCAGGGTACACACCTATGCATTAATCGGGCCAATCAACCAATATTGGCTGATCGGCCCGAGAATTGCATAGGTGCGTATGCAGGAATGTTAGCCGTAAAATGGCTTCAAACATTCCTACAACGGTCAGACTTCCGATATAGCTCAGACCTAGAAATAGCTCAGTGTGTACGTTGTGCACACTGATAATCGCTCTGGGGATTACAGCGTTTACCTGATCTGAGTGATCTGTAAATGTGTATAAAGCTTTACTCTACTTGTGGGGGGTAATAAGGCAGTTCTAAACTTCTGTTATTTTTATGTTTGCTGTATATGTTGATCGTATTAAGAGGAGTATTTAAAATATAGCAGGATAGTGTTATGATTGTGCCGTGTGCGTGTATGTCCCATGCCATGCCTATAAAATATTCCACACATATGTAGCATGCAGCAAAGTATTCGGAGAGAGAGGACACTATATAACATGACATACAAAACAGATATTTTGTGTGGCTGAACCTATGCTACAATTATAGCACATTAGATAAACATTTTAGCCCCATTTTCCTGTTTGATCTGATCAACATCGAGACCTAAAATAATAAATTACTTGATTGTTCTACTACTGTGGCCATTACTGCACTTGTGCACCACTAGTATTACGTAAGTATAAATATAGAAAATGCAGTGCACAGTAGTTCCTTAATAGCCACAATGGCTCAGGTTTTATTACTTCATTAACCTGTGATGCACTGGTGGTCTGTTAAGCTCCCTAAGGTGGACTTTTGCAAAGAAATTATTACTTTTGGTTTTGATAAATGAGATTTCCCACCAATTGTGTTAATTTTACAAACAATGTGAAGGGGGTAATTTTTCTTAAACTATATATGCTCAATGCAATTTATAGTAAGCTATTTATGCTTAGCAAGGGAAATCAAATTGGCTGTTGTGTATAAAAAGAATTGTCTGCAGTTTGCAGATCTAACAAAGGTATGATGATGTGTTACTGTAGCTCCTGGTCACTATTTTTATCGCTTATTACTGTGCCAACTTGTAATATGCACAGAAATGTGGCTTTAGTTCCTGTAATTAAATCAGTCATTACATATGAAATTAAACTTTAAAAAAGAGACATTCAATTTTCTTTTTTAATACTTTTCCCTATCTATTAGGAAGATTGTTTCTCTGCAGTACTAAGTACTTACAGCAGTGGTACAACTCTCTCATGAAGCGTTACTCTGATCTCCATACAGCAAAGGGGGAAAGCAGCATCATTATGATTACTATTACACGTAGTGAAATTGAAACAGCCAGACAGTACATGAACGCTGCATTTAATGCCCATCGTCCGCTAAGGTGAGCACATATTGCTGAAACGTTTGGACTGTGTACAGGGCCAGTATCGCCACAAGACACACCTAGGTAGCCGCCTTACGCACCAGAATTTAGGGGTCTATGTACTAATAATCGCGGAACTACTGTGATTATTATCTATCCATATCACAGGGGATATTACAAAGGGGAACTTGCAGCGACAGCAGTTGCGGTAACCATTGTATCTACGAGTTATATCCCTGGCAAATTGAGGAAGTCTTTCACACAGAAATTAAAGACTTCTCTGGGGGAAGCTGACATTGTGCATGCACACAGTGTCCGCTGCCGGAGGCTATGAGAGAGAGATCGAAAGATCTCTCTCCTGGCCCTGAAGCCTCCATAGGCTTAAAGCAGTTTACAACATCTGAAGACGGTGTAAACTACCGGGGCCAAACTCCGAAAAGCTTTTCTTTTTGAAGTTTGGTACATAGGGGTCAGAACGTAGTCCCTACTGATAATAATGGGGACTGTGATCTGCAGCGCTAATTAGCACTTTGCTGGAGATTTCTGTGAATCTCCAGCATTCTTATATTATTACATATGAACAATACATTAAATCTCAGGCCCAGGGGCCGTATAAGGCCCGCGGAACCATTTGGTCTGGCCCTCAGAGCTTTTTTTTCTGCTAGCCTCATCTGGCTATCAGGGTGCCTAGAATGGCACCCTGCAGCCAGAATCTATGCAGCAGTGCCGACTGGAACATCCTTAGGACACTTCAGACGGTCACACCGCTGACCTTACAGCTCCACCGAAGTATCCTCAGGATGCTCCGGGCATTGCTGTAATCACCGGCGATTGTGGTCCTCAAAATGGCCCTCGGCAGAAAAAAGGTTCCCCAGCCCTGCTCTAAGCCAACATTCATGTGTGACAGGATCATACAGCCCACCAAGGACCTCTGCATCTGGCTGGACCAATATTCAATATGTAGCACTAGCACCTATCATTGTGTTGTATTTCCATAGCGATTGTAAGCTTGAGAGCAGGGACCTCTTACTTATACAATATGTCTGTCTGGTATTAGCCAGTTTTGTTCTAATAATGTTGTTTCCAATTGTAAAGGGCAAAGCTATATAAGAAACTTAATAAAGAAATAAATAAAAATAATAGTAATAAAAGTGCGGACTTCCGTTTCAAGTATATATATATTTATATATATAACTATATTTGTACTTTACATGTTTATATTATATACTGTGTTTTGTGTTATTTTTATACAAAAGTCAGTCCAGTGAAATGTACAAATGTGATCCCACATACTTGCATTCAATTTGTTTTAAACCTTCAGTCGAGGTTGGAAGAATCCCCACTTGTCTTCATGTGTACTTGATAACAGGTAAACAGAAGGGTTATGACATCTGGCTAAAGCTCCTTGCAGTGCAAAAGCTAACCTGCATGATTCCTTAATGAGACAGCAAGGGAAAAGATGGAGACCTGTAATCTTAAGCGATATGAGACGCTTCAGGAAATCCAATAAGAAGTCAATCCAAGCAACAGGTGAGAAACAGCACACACAAACACAATCTTTTCTGGAAAGCAATGCAGCAGCTACATGAGAATACTTTCTAAGCACATTGCCAGATAACAGTAATAAAATATATCCCAATCACAGAGAAGACACAACTGTGTACTTGTATTAGGTTGCCATAAATCATTGTACTTCCCAATACCTAGTCTATTAATGCAGGCAAATTTCGAGGGAGTGCCTTTCTTTTTGATAAGCAGTGTGTTTTGAGGCATCATTTATAAAGCACGGCTATTGTGCAAATGTAGCTTGATAAGGTTTATTGGTTGGTTCTCAGTAATTCATTAAAGGTTATAAACTGCATGGTGGGCATTACAGTTGCATATACTGAGCACTTATTTTTGAAACATTAAGGGCTCTATTTATTAACATTATTTTTACAAAAAAAAAGTGAAAAACAGTGTTTTCACATCCTTTTCACATTATTTTAGTTTCACATAAATTTACTAAAGTGCAATTGGAGTATAATTTGTACAATTCTACTCCAAACCCTAATTAACACATATTTTTAGTAAGCAGATCACATTTCCCATAATTGTTATGGGAAATGTGAATTGCCCATATTTAAAAAAAATAAAATGTGAAAAAATACCGGGGGAAGCCCTGTGATAATAACGCCACCTGGAGATGGCGTTATCCAGGGTTTCCCCCGGTTCCCCGACTCCTGCTCTGCTCTAATAGACAGAGCAGAGCTGGGAGCCGGGCCCCAGTGATCACCTGTGTGGTCTAAATAGACCACAAGCTGATCAATGCAAAAAAAAAAAATAGTTAATAATAAAAATCACTTAACTGATCCAGGGACCGGTGATCCGGTGATGTCCTCTGGGGCTCCGGTCAGCTGGTCTCCTGGTTCCTGCACTGTGACCCTGGTCAGCTGCTGCATAGAACAGTGCAGGAGATGGGAGACCAGCTGACCGGAGCCCCAGAGGACATCACCGGAGCACCGATCACCGAATGCAAAATCGAATGTGAAATCACTCAAAACTCAAAATCGAACATTAGTAAATATACCCCTTAATCTAACAAGACTATACAATAGACCAATATAAAATGAAGTCACTGTATACCTGGTACCTCTGGCTCTGGATCCTGTTTACAACAACAAAACCAAAAGAAAGTAGTACGAGCATTTAATGGTCAAAAATATCCTAAATGGTCACTAGAAATCAGGACTAGATAAGATGGAAACACAAATAGAATCAGTCACAGATCAAGTTTCAGTTATAAGAGAAACTGAGGACTTGGGATAAGGATGTGCTGCCTCATCCATGGGCCTGGCAAAAGGAGGAGGGGTCCCAGCTGTTCCATGGGGACAGATGCTTCACAGGGACAGAAAGAAGAGGACAAGAAATCAGAGCAGATCTTGAAGAGGGTCGAGGCTGTTGCTGCTGCTGTGGAGTATGCGCATGTGAGCTCCATGTCTGAGAGTGTGCTATCAGAGAGTGAGCCAGGTCCAGCTACTTAGGTGACACCTATGCTAGAACTAGGCTACATGCCATCCTTGGCCTCTGATAGATGCCCTTCCACCACTGTTCTGCACCAGCATCTGTTACCTTTTCCATGTTCGTATGTAGTAACAGTAGGAGAAAGAGGCTCAAGGAGGCAGTATCAGGACACCATATCAGAGAGGTAGACCGTGGTGGTGAAAGGCACATTAAGGAGGTGGGAATCAGGGCACCATATCAGAGAGGTAGACTGTGGAGGTGAAGGGCAGACTTGGTTTAAAAACCTGTCGATACTGGAGCATCTGCTTTTTGGTCTGCTTTGGAAACCTCCGGAATAGGCCACAAAGAAAACAGAACTAAGGGCTGCAGTCTCATTCAGACCAAAGATAGAGGAAGCCATGATGCACAGGAAGCAGTTGTCCAAGGCCTATACCAAGGACCAGTCTTTTAGGGCTTCTTCCCGGGGAAAACAATGGAAAAATATCACCCCCCCTAACCTCAGTTATGGTGGCCGCCACTCCCCTAACTATGGATGGTTTGACAGAACTGACATGTCCTTTTTCCTGGAACACTATACAGCCTTGGCGCAAGGTAAGCATCCTAAATATTATCACTTTTTGTATAACCTGTATATGCCATGCTTGATCCTCATATTATCACCTCAGTACTGGTAGTAATGTAACTGCTTCCAGTCATTAATGATCACCTTCCACGGCCACATGTAATTGCACTTGTGTTATTAGAAAGTAGACATATGTGCAGTATAATGGACAGTAGTGGTGTCCTATGGTAGATAGTGAAACACTGACTGGTGAAGGACTGTTTGCAGCAATCTATGTGCTGTATGTATAATTGTTATTTTTAGCAAGGTTAGCATAAAAACGTTTGTCTCTCATTATTTATTTATAGTGTGTATGTGGCAGTGCTCCCCCTGCTGGCCGCTTCTACCTAACAGCCCTTCTGTTAATTTTTTTTAATACTTCCAGTGTGTTACTGCCACCAAAAAAGTTTCCCCTAAAAAAAATAGAACAGATGTCACAGTTGTTATGCTTGCATATGGTGTACATAGCAGAAACCTGTGTGTTTTGCCTTGTGATGTGCATCATGGTTGTACCTGATAATTATATAGTTAATAAGGGTGTTGTGTACTTTGTCATGTTTGTCTAAGTTTATAATGCTTACAGCCATATAATTCAGCATACTCTGACAGTGCTTTAGGATCCCATGCTAAGTGGCATTATTGCCTTGATTTGCCAAAGCTGTAGACATCGAGATGTGTATGAAAAATACATTTTACATATTTATTTATTAACAGTTTCTTATATATCGCAACATTTTCCATTGCGTTTTACAATTGGAACCATTAATAGAACAAAACTGGTTAATAACAGACAGATATATAGGTGGGAAGGCCCTGCTCGCAAGCTTACAATCTATACAATATCATCTGATACCACCAGAAGTTAATAATCTATATACCATGTATACCCCATGTACTATAAATATAATATATTTTAGACATAGAGGCCTCTTCATCATGTTAATTATCGGGGTCCTAATGGACCCCGATATTTAACATCTTAACTCGCCATGGCTGCTGGAAGCAATTCATCATTGCTCTGGTGCGGTGACAGCTGATGCAAAATCAGCTGCCCCCACAAGAGGCTTCACTGCTTCTTTTCGGAGCAGTGAATCCTCCTGTCGGAGCAGTGACGGGAGTGTGCGTGCACAACCTACAGGTCACGCATGCACACAAGAGCCCCGACGTCTGGCGGAAGGAGCGGGACAGGGGCAGAGGGATCCGAAAAGATCCCTCTTCGCAAGCAATCCGGGCCTTCGAAGTGGGTTGCGATGCTGGAGCAGGAGCATTCGCCATCTGAAGATGGCGAATGCCCCCGCAGTCAAGCTCCAAAAATATTATATTTCCGGAGCTTGATGAGTACTGTCCTCATACTAGTGTACTGACATCTGCCATCCAAAATTGGTACTGCAGTGGATCCTCAAAACAATAGGGAAATCGGGGGTGCAATGTAATAACTAGTCAGCCAGTATCTAGTCAGTTAGCAACAAATGATAAGTACAGCATCATGACTGCACTTCATCGACTTCAGATAAAATTGCTGGATCAATGAAATGCATTAAGCCCTTGAACTACCAATGACCTTATCTGTCTTTATGATATTTCAGCTGCAACATAATGTTACAAAACAGTAAAGATAGGTACAATATAAGTGAATACTATTAATCTTTGCTACCAAGCTCAGAGAGCGTCACTATAGTACATGTAAGCTGGCCACACCAGTGCTGATCGTGTCCCTGGGCGGGATGCACTATCCTCTATTATGTGGTCAAACCACCGAAAAATGCAGTTTTCAGGGGGTTGATCATATTTTTCATATGCACAAAGCATTCTGCAGCTTTAGATAGAGTTGCCCTATAGAAGCCTTTTTCGCATTCAGCACTGAGAGGGATCCAATCGCCCCTGCAGCGCACACAGGGCCTGATGCAGCAGTGCACTCTAGTGCACTGCTAAAGGCAGATTCCCGATGTTCGGAATCTGCGCGGCGCATGACCCATTCTGCGC
Organism: Taudactylus pleione; assembly: GCA_031769625.1. NCBI lineage: Eukaryota > Metazoa > Chordata > Amphibia > Anura > Myobatrachidae > Taudactylus > Taudactylus pleione. The sequence continues at coordinate 15,556,132 of JAUIMM010000608.1, forward strand.
ATGTGCAGAACAGGTCTGTGATCCCGCTCGCAGACTGGCAGCAGACTGGCAGTGACTTGCAATTCCGTCTGAAGCTGAATCAGGCCCACAGTGTTTTACACATGCGCAGAGGAACTTCTGGGTCATAAGCCCCAAAGTTCCTCTATAGCAAAGGACAGCTCTTATCGGGAGAGCTGTCCTTTGTGACTCTTCAAGCATAATGGAGTTATTAACGCCGGCATACATGCGATGAGTGGCGGAGTGCCGATTGCTGCATCCCGCCCCCTGTGTGATGGGATTACTTTCCCATTTTCCACACTCATAGATGGAAGTTGGGCAGATCGACTGTTTGACCGACTGTTTGACCCACGGGCAGAGTGGCTGGTGTATATGTGTTTCCAGTATTACTGTAGATAAATGTGATGTACATAGGGGAGATTCTTCCACCTCAATTGGACTATCCTTAGATCCTTGTTATATTTTTACAACATATAAAAAGCGGTGTCAATTATCTTATGCAATATAGAATATTATGAGTAAATCATTATGCAAAACCAGGAAACCGAATGGACATCAGTATAGCTTAACTTCCGTGCAGTCAAGTTAAAGTTGTGCTATAGTGTATTGGCTAACTGTACAATACATAAGACTGCATTGCTGAAAAGCAGCGGCCAAACCATGTCAAGGTCATACATGAATTATACATAAAGTTTAAGGGTAAATTTAATTACAATGATTAGTGGGAACTTCCATGAAATGTTATTACTTCACTTCTACACAGCTGTTGTTCCACACCAACAATTTTGATTCAAGCTTTATAAAATCAGGTAGGGAATAAGTGTCTGGATATTACCCATAATTTCTGTAAAATGCTGTCTAGATAATATCAAACAAATACTGTACTTGAAATATTTTATCTCACAAGGAGGAGGGCATGGTGGAATATCCTTTAGGCAGTGAGAACATGAGAAACGGAACTTCAAAACTAGAATAAAGTAGAATGCAAAATAATGCACAAATTGAAAAGTAACACTTCAATACTTAATGCAATACCTGAATAGATGTATGTTAATGAATAAATTATCTATCTATCTATCTATCTATCTATCTATCTATCTATCTATCTATCTATCTATCTATCTATCTATCTATCTATCTATCTATCTATCTATCTATCTATCTATCTATCTATCTATCTATCCGTGTAAGGTAACCTGCCATTTTAGAACTATATTTGAATTTTTTTTTTTACTTCACATGAGTGGCCCTGTGGTCTCTTTATTCTTAAGTAATCATTCACAGGTGCACTGAATTAAGGACTACATCCCTAAGAGGACAATCCAATCACTCTGTTACACCTGTGATATCCCTGTGTTATATGCATACTTGTCGACTTTTCATATAACCTCTCTGGGAGAAGCACAGAGAGAAAATGCTTCTGGGCCCTTCGGGGAGGGGAGATGGGGTGGGGGGGGTCAGGGCTCCTATATCATTAGGCCTGCCCCATCACATTAAACTGCTGCGAATCATGGACCATAGGGAGAGGGTGGGACTAAATTACATGGTTTTGCTAAATTTAGTCCCACTGCCTCCACACAGAGCCATGATTCCCGGCAATTATTTCTTCACCCTGCCCACTTTAATAATACTTGGGTGGGATGTGAGAGATCCGGAGACTCTTCCAGGGGTACAGGGTCTACCCGAAAATTTGGGAGCCTCATGCAACTTTCGGTAGAATAGGGAAGTATGGTTATATCACTGATATGCAACTTGTTGTTCTACTTGATTCATTAAATCTCAGAACTGGTTAAGCTGTCACCAACGCAAACAACTGCGTTACATAATTAACACATTTAACATATAAAGTGCTTAATACCCTGGTTTAACTTTCTGTTTGGAAAACTACTGCTCCCAGCATGTCCGCTGGCATTTCATATTGATAGTCACATTACCCTAACAGGTTGGGTCACCCAGTACAATATAACTGCTTACTCTGATGATAAAACAATCATTACTGTATGTCCCATAATCTCACTGAAACCAAAAACAGCAGACATACAAAATACTTTGCTTAACATTATTAAAACAATAATATTTTCTACAGAGACATAAAATAATATCAAACTACCTTTTATATTGTAAGTACATAGTTGTACACCATTTTCAGCTTCTTTTAATATACAACCTCAACTGCTTTTATGTAAAATAATATCGTAAAATATGCAAAAATAAAGCAAATAGCTGACTGTTTATATCAGTCTGTAAAGTACAGGTTTTCAACGGCTATGCCGTGGGCGGTTGTGTAGTGTGCTGCAGGTCACATTATAGCTCCTTCGGGAGGCTCAGACGTGCCCATGCCGTGCCTAGAAGCGGTAGCATGACATCACAGGTCACGCATGCTGCTTTGCCTGTCTGTGCGGCCGCCCCTCCAGTCACTCAGCTGCCCTTTGAAGACCCACGGAGAGTGCTGGGGGATCTATCCACTTCCGAGAGTGCTGTCACAGTGGAGGAGGAGCCGAGAAGAGGGGAACATGTGAAGGTAGAAGAAGAAGCTGGTAAGTGAAGCCACCCTTGTGTGGTGGGGGGGACACAATAATGGACACTGATGGGTACGAGGGAGGGGAGCATAATAACAGACACCGATGGGGAGGAGGAGGGGAGAGAGCAGAATAACAGACAGTGACGGAGAGAAGGGGGGGAGAGAACAGAACAGACACCAATGGGGAGGAGGGGGGGGAGTGCAGAATAACAGACACAGATGGGGAGGAGCACAATAGCACAGATGGGGAGAAGGGAGGGTGCACAATAACAGATGAGGAGGAGGGGGGAGCACCACAACACAGATGGGGAGGAGGAGGGACACAATAACACAGATGAGAAAGGGGGGTAGCACAATAACACAGATGGAAAGAAGGGGGACACACAATAACGCAGATGAGGAGGGGGGAGCACAATCACACAGATGGGGAGAAGGGGGGGAATTAACATAGATGGGGAGAAGCAGAATAACACAGACAGGGAAGTGAACCAGAGCAGAGACTGTATGGCTGCACCCAGTGACCCCTTCCCCTTCACAGAGCGTAATTTTTCTGAAAATAGGGGGGGTGGGTGGGGGTGCACCTGTGACTTACTTTGCCAGGGTGCTCGGACCCCTAGATACACCCTTGGGGCCAATGTAGTGTGTTTTATTCCTGTGGAGGCCAATGTAGTGTGTTTCATTCCTGTGGAGGCCAATGTAGTGTGTTGTATTCCTGTGGAGGCCAATTGGTGTGTTTTATTCCTGTGGAGGCCAATGGATGTGTTTTATTCCTGTAGAGGCCAATGTAGTGTGTTTTATTCCTGTGGAGGCCAATGTAGTGTGTTTTATTCCAGTAGAGGCCAATGTAGTGTGTTTTATTCCTGTGGAGGCCACTTGGTGTGTTTTATTCCTGTGGAGGCCAATGTAGTGTGTTTTATTCCTGTGGAGGCCAATGTAGTGTGTTTTATTTCTGTGGCGGCCAATGTAGTGTGTTTTATTCCTGTGGAGGCCAATGTAGCTTGTTTTATTCCTGTGGAGGTAAATGTAGTGTGTTTTATTTCTGTGGAGGCCAACTGGTGTGTTTTATTCCTGTGGAGGCCAATGTAGTGTGTTTTCCTGTGGAGGCCAATGTAGTGCGTTTTATTCCTGTGGAGGCCAATGTAGTGTGTTTTATTCCTGTGGAGGCCAATGTACTGCGTTTTATTCCTGTGGAGGCCAAAGTAGTGTGTTTTATTCCTGTGGAGGCCAAAGTAGTGTGTTTTATTCCTGTGGAGGCCAATTGGTGTGTTTTTTTGTATGTGGGAGACAATATCTATGTTTTTTCATAGGTCGTGCACGCCGTATCGCCGGATGGTGTACCTTGGCAATTTTAAAATCTTATGTAGTGTGCCTCGAGTTGAAAAAGGTTGAAAATCACTGCTGTAAGTTACGTTGTTAAATAATGGAACAGATGAAATATGAGTTAATATATTAAACATATTTTGCCATAGATCTGAATCAGCAAGCCTTAGTAAATCCCCAGAATTTTAGTAAGCATATATTATTTATAAATCACAATGTACAGACAAATATTGTCTTTCACTTATAATTACTGAGACATTACTAATCTAGTACAGTATGATATTTCAGTGATCACGCATTGATTTATCTGTACACACACATTCTAGTTACATGATCAACACACGTTTCTGGGAGCACCATAGACAATTCAGCCTAATTCTAATGGTGCATACACACGGTCAGATTTTTCCTTCAGATATGAACGATAACGATTTAAAAATCGTTCAGTCGTTCATATCTGAAGGAAAATCGTTCATATCTGACATGCCTGAACGATGGACGATCAACGATGCGCGTTCCCGATGGTCAGATAACGATTTCTGACATCTGATGTGTTTGCAGTCAGACTTGGACGATTCCATTCATTTTAATGCAGTCAAAAATCGTTCAAATCGTTCAAAACTTTGGTAAAATCGTTCAAATCGTTCAATCGTTCAATCGTTCATCTGACAAATCTGACAAGTCTGACAAATCTGACCGTGTGTATGCTCCATAAGGAATAAGTTATTCTCCAGCACTGCAATCAACACATAACCCTCCCTGACATGATCCTCTTTGAGATAATGTTCTAAGACAAATGGCTCATCAAGCTGAATCGACAACACTGTGAACACTTAGTATAGTGTATGCACCACACTCCCAGGCCATTATCAGGATTTTTTTTCAAGCTTGATAACCTTACCTGTCTAGCAGCTGGATAACCTTACCTGTCTAGCAGCTGGATAACCTTACCTGTCTAGCAGCTGGATAACCTTACCTGTCTAGCAGCTGGATGTCTAAATCCTCCCTCCATAAAATTATTTCATTTTTTTTGTGGGAATTTTATAAAGAAACCAGAGAGACTACATCCTTTCCTGATAATTGTTGAAGACTGTTGCCATGGTAAAGCTAATTTTAACATGGATGCCTCTGGACTTCACATGAACTCCCCCCTTTTAATTTCTGCAAATGTCAGTTACAGACTGAAAACCCACTAATGACTGGCGAGGGCACAATGTTCCACTTTAATTAGAATAATAAGCAATGCTGATGCATAAAGTACAGGTTTGTGAATTACTGCGG